>JALMGF010000199.1:0-620000 GCA_023333645.1 Sceloporus occidentalis
ATCGGTAGTGTGAAAGTTCAAATCATGGAGAAAGCATTCCGCTGCAGCTCTGGAGCTGAAGTTTCTCTTACGGTTAAGTCATTTATTTATTTTTCTAGCTTTAGTTAACAACACCACTAGCCGTCCCACTAACCAGGCCGGATGCCTTGGGGTCATCCTCGACTCAAACCTCTCCTTCATCCCCCACATTCAGTCCCTCCAGATCCTGCCACTTGCACCTAAACGATACTGCTTGCATCCACCAATTCCCCACCCAAGAAGCCACAAAAAAAAAACCTTTTTATTTCCCATCTTGACTATTCTTCTGGTCCGCATCCTCGCCTCTCTCGACTGCTGCTGCTAGGCTTATCTTCCTTTTATTTATGAATACACCTCTTAGAGTTTGGGTTGGGAGCTGTGATCCCTCCAAAAAATAAAAAGCGCACTAATATTAAAATGATAATCTTGTATGAATGTCAGAGCACTGGGATGGTGGAAGTTTTATGTTTGCAGTGTCCTGGACACTTTCCCAGACCTGGAATACAGAAGTGGACTTTGAGATAGAGAGACAGGTGTTCAAAGGGGAGGGCGCCTGCAGTACAGTTCCTGGCCAGAAGGTGGCACTGCAAAGCACGGCCATCTAGAACAACAGTCAGAGGTGAACGGTCACCTTTACATCTTTAGAAGTAGCCAAAACTAAAGAAAATTGCAATCTTTTAAATGAAATATTCTTCTTGAAGTTCTTTCCTTTCACCTCTTCCTGTTACAAAGGCTATCTGAGCCAATCAACAACGATCAGCAACTTAACAGCAGCGGAGAGAAAACTCAATGAAGGAGAATAATTCGGCAGATCATGAGAGCAGGATACACATGAGGTGGGCTTCCTAGATATATATATATATATATATACATATATATATATATATATATATATATATATAGTTTAATTTAGTCTATAAACATTCCATGGCTTTATTTAGTGTATTTATTTAATTTTTTTTATTGTGTAGCTGTTGCGGCTGTCAGGGTTATGAGTTTTTAAGCATTCTGCAAGCCAAATCAGCAAATCGCATTATTAATAAGACAATGGCGGCTGTTTTTTTCACTCCTTCGCCGATTCACAATAAATCCACATTATCTGGCGGCTAGCGGAGGTGATACATTTGTATCTCGTATGTAAACAGAGGACACACTGCAGTCGCACAGGGCTCTGTTTATACGACGACAACCTCTGCCAGCTGTTGAGCAAGCCGGAAATCTAGCTACATAACTAAGTTTGTGACAAGTTTCCGTCTTCTGCTGCAGAGAAAGTGACATTCAAGGGGAAGCCACATAACGGCTCTATTGTATTTGTCCCGTGTTGGGATGGGCCACGCGTGGAGTCGGGTCCAGCCGGTTACCCAATTTACTTTTGCTTACAAAACAGTAAATAATTAAAACGAAGCAGGACAGAGATTTCTAATTCTTACCTATCACAGGTTTGGGCCATAAACCACAATATTTATGGTATATTTTTATAATACTGCAGGGTCCTGGGTGGGCTAATATGTGACATTTGCATTATTTTTAAAAGTGCCAAAATATTTATAAAAAAAAAAAATTCAGCTTGATTTTTGTGGGACGATCCCGATTTTGCTACTCTATCCCACTGTCCAAGCAATCTCTACCTCTGACCCGAATATTCGAGACCACAATCCCTCTGTTCTGATGTCTTTGCATATTGCGAGTGCGTGGGATCTATAGACTTATGAAAGGGCTAGTTAGTAATATGTATAAATTATATGTGACCTGGAAAACATGGCTGATGTGGTCACCCTAATAAACAGCGCATACAAAATACAACATGTTTTCTGACATCATCATTATTGTTAAAACTTAAGGTGAGTTCATCAGAAGACTTGTGATGGTACTTCAAGATCACAAAGTGCTAAAGTGCTGCATCCGAAGCGTAGGGTAATAAGACAGGAGCTTTGGGACCAGGCAATCAGAAATAAGTCAAAATCTGCGCATTAATACCCAGGAACCTACTAGGCGGAGGGTACGTTAGAGGTGAACTGTCACAGCTTTCAGAATAGCTAAAGCAATCTTGCTGAAACTCGCCACCCCTTGTGCTTTCTGTTTGTCAGTCCGTGTATTTGTTTTGGAGATATTTAGGTGCCATGGCAGTATGTGGCACATCTAGCATTATCTTATTCCCCTCCCCCCCTTTTACTCGCATACCGCCCAATCATCCCGTTTTGAAGTTGACTGTATTGATTGTGCAGCACTTTAGCCCACTTTTTGGGGGCAGCGGAGATCGTGGACCGGTGAGGGAGATTTACGAGTCTCCTCTGACCTCCCCAGTGGGGTGAAAAATCAATGGAGGTCTGTGCTGCCCGATTGCAGATCTGACTTAGCTTAGTGCTGCTGAAAGGTGGCTTTTCGGGTCAGTTGGGTGAGTACTCTCCCCTCCACCCCACAAAGTTGTCCAGGTATAAACACCTGAAATGTGGAGAGTATGTACTCCCACTCTTACAAAGGCTGCCAGAACCAGTCAGCAACAATAAGCAACTTAACAACAGGGGAGAGATAACTTAATGGGGAGGAATAAACATACGGGGTGTTTCACAGTCTACTCTGTTATATGGGGTTATTTAGTTTGGATTTGGTAACAAGTCAAATTCAAAGCATGAATTCTATTAAATTAAACTCAATTGAAAGAGAGAATTCACAAAAGATTTTTGTTATTGTTTTTGTCGGATCCTCTCTATCCGGCCTCCCTGGTCCGTTCGGAGAAAGTGTGAGCATTTCAGAGCGAGATAACAGCCTGAGGTCTGAGGAAAGGGAGGCTTTCGCTGATATGAACAGCACTGGCTACTGTTTCAACGTACAGAGCGAAGAAAGTGAGATAAGCGTATCAGCCGCACACGGGGTTCAGGAAAACACCACCTTGAGCTAATATTGTGAGTCTGTAAGGAACGCGGTAAAGGAGGCGCCTGTGACAGCGGACACAGGAATCCTAAACCGGTACAACAAGTTACTATATTATTAAAGGAATCAAAGAACACAAGAGAGTCTATTCAGTATCTTCTAGAACTTTCATTGCCACGTGAGATGATAACAGTTACGCAAGATCAATCATTTAAAGGGACACTGCAGCCATCGGATGCAATGCGGACCATTTAACGTTTCGTTTTGTCTGCCCCTTTGCCCGCACCCTGCTATTTTCTGTGCATGGAGATGCGTTTGTGGGTTGGGTGAACGCAGGGGGCAATCAGCGCCAAGAATTGGCAGATCACGGAAGAGGTCTCTGATGTCTACAACCAGCCTATGTACCCTATGGAGTACTGTGTCCAGCTGGCACAGCCTCCATAGGCTGCAGTAAAAGGCACGGCCCCCCCTTACATCACAGAGCATCAGGATATGATGTCATATCCTGATGATTAGCAGCGAGAACGGCAGCAGCGCAAGGAGCAGTAACCATTATCTAACTTATCCTTCTTGCAAGAAAATCTTTCTAGCCTTGTTCCTTCATGGTGCATAATTTAGTGAAAAAAAGCTGATTATTCAGTAAAAGGGGAGTTGGAAGGAGAGATTACAGGAGTCAATGCAGTTACTGCCGATTGTGAGTAATAGTGCTTAGTGCGAGCGCCGGTACCCCGTTATAAGAGGAATTCCTAATCGTGTGATCAGGTATTCCATGTATCTCGGATGGCCCCCCCTGCTAGCTGATGGGGCGAAGTGTGATCAGCACAGGAGAGATCAGAGGGAGAAACAAAAATGATTCCCCTTTCAAAAAAAAACTAAAAAACCCAAAAGGTATTTCTATGCACATTGCACCACAGCACAAAAAAAATAATAAAAAGGACAAAATTAAAAATAATATTTTTAAACAATTAAAATAAATTGGGTCGGTTGTTCAGCCTAGGCTTCTACTGTCTATGAAATCCTACGAAAAATAGCAAACAAATTTGATTATTTTTCCCTATTTTAGGATTGGTTTTCACATATTATCAAAAACAATTAGAATGTTTCATGTATTTCTATGACTTTTGTCTTAAACAAAACAATGCATTATTTGTGCGGGTTCAACAAATATGCAAAAAAAGCATAGTGGTTTGAAGTAAAAATATGGTAAAAAAAAAAAAATCACAAAAAAAAAGTTCCAATAAAACCCCGGTCCTGAAAGGGTTAAATTATGAGGGGCCAACTCCAGTGAGCTTCAGTAGCCCTGTAAAATGCATACTTCAACCAGAAAGAGTTGTTGAAAGTACTCGATGGTTGAATTATTCATTATGCAGGGCCAGCTCAGCCCTTTTTCGCAGAGACATTTGCCGCCCTAGAGCGTTCCCTCAGAACGCATAATGTATTCAACGTGCTGACCCCCCCCCCTTCCTCTAGGTGGTAGCTGCCGCCCCGACCCCCCCTCCGTCAGAGCCCTCGCAGCTTGTTGATGTTTTGAAGGACACACCTGGGAGTTCTACAGCTGCCGCTTTCCCATTGGTTGACACAACTTGTTGTTGAGTTCCTGTTGGCCCCGCCCAGCTTCTAGTCGGTGCTCGCGATTGGCTGAAATTCCAGGGTACGCTTCAGTCACGTTCTTCTTACTGCCAGACGCCTAGACCAATCAGAACGTGAATACAGACACTGTCCCAGGGAGCAAGCCAATGAGAAAGGTAAAGATAGACAGGGGCGGGACTTGAGGGGGCTGGGATGCTGTGTGCGCGCTGCTGGTAAACAGTACGGACCTCGTGTTGGGTTTGGAAGCAGCGGCTCAGCGGAGCTCTGTGGTACGGGGAACCCGGAGCAGATAAGCAGAGGTAGGAGGCACTGTACCTGGGGAGGTGTACTGGCTACGTCGCGGGGTGTCTATGCTTTTTACGGTACGCCTAGCTATGCCTCAGCGTGGGAGGCCGTAAGCCCTTGCAGCATCAATGCAGTATAACTGGGGAGCAACGGGTTAACCCATATGAGTTATATAAGGGCTCCAGATATGACGTGCTGCACGGACAGTCATGGGATTAAGGGGTTAATGGATGTAAACTATATATGTTAACGGTACAGCGCTGCCCACATGCTACACGCTGGATACAGAAGGGTTAAAGGGCATTTATACATGTTTTTGGCACTGCTCTGGGACATGCATGGGGTAGACGTACGGCTCCTGACTCTAAGACGAGACCAACAACTGATTCTATTGGTGGATCTGTATAATGTCTGCTGTAGATGTTAAAGCTTTCTATAGAACTCTATGTAAGTCTCCTTATGTATTGATGCGGCTGCCATATGTTATAACAGCGCAGGCTGATTGGCTGTGATGGGATGTGGGGGCTGGGGGGTATAGAGCGGGTCCTGGCGGCCTGTGGCAGAACGTGGCATCGCTTTACGTCGGCTGCCTTTTTGTGGACGGGATCTCTGCCTCTGTTTGTCGCTGCTGCTGCTCTTTTGCCCCCTGTGAATCACACAGGCAGACGCGATCGCAGCTTGTATCCCTGCCATGTGTCTTGAGTGGCCAAGACTGTGACCTTGATAAGTTTAACCTCTGCCTCCCAGAGGATTGCCAGGCCGAGGGGCAGAAACTGTTGGCGGTTAACTAACCCTTTGCCTGCCGGAGCGGATAGTAATGCGTTCCCCCTAGTTAGTCTAAGATGTCCTGCGGATGGGCTATTGTCACCCCTCCATCCCCCACTCCAGCAGGCGAGGGGTTAAGGCACGCTGTACCTCTGATCCTCTTGAAGCTGATTGTGGCCGTAGATGCCCCGCTGGGGGGTAAATTACGTGGCCGGGAGAAGGTGCTCCTGGGCTCGTTGGGTGTATTCTGCTGGCTCGAGCCGCTGCTATGGGGGGTCCTGGCTGTGAGTGATCGGAGCAGGACGTGGCCCTCGCGCTGTTACCTCCCGTCCCGCCTGTTCGGTTATCGCGTTTGGCCGGTTGCCCTGTGGCTGGCAGAAGCCCCTGCGTGTCGGGGCTTGTGGGGTATTTAACTGTATATCGGCCGCGTTGTTAAATGCTCTCTGCACAGCACAAGAGTCTCGCTAACAAACGGTCGCTCTTATATTTTATGCCCAATTTTTCACTGCATTGCCTGGATTGGAATGGACTACTACTTTTTGGCCAATAAGCCACAGGCTGGCCGCCAGTGATCTAAACATAGAAACCCAAAGTTTGAGGACGTTAGAAGCGGCTGGCTCTTCTTCTGCCTGTGCGTCCTCTCCTTGTTAGCGCCTGCCACCTCTGCTGATATACAGTTACATGCCTCCACAGCTTTTATGTTTCATGTAAATCCTCCCGGTTTTTAGGGATTATTTATTAATTCCGCTCGATAAAAGCCGTGAAGGCGACCGTTGCCCTTTATGTATCGCTGGCAGCCGGCCAGACGATCCTCTGAAATCTGGCAAACGGGAAATAAAACTCATCAGAATGTCGTAACGGAGAGGAAAAAGAGGAATTGCCGCGGCTGGCAGCGTGACGTTAACCCTTTCACGGCCTGCACCATTAATGCTGCTTGTTTCACGCGGATGCTGGGGGACTTAGTTACACGTTTTAATTGGATTAACAGAGTTTGCTGGCAGCTCGGCCCCTGTCTAGTCGCTCGGACTCAGACCTTAATCAGTCGTTGGTCTCGTCTATCCCATGCGTGTGTAAATCCCCTCGCTGTATTACCCTCTACCCCTTCTGCTGGGAGGCTGTTCCACATAGCTACCACGTCAGGCTATTATCTGATCCCCCCCCTTCTGATTTACAGAAATTAATGATTAGTAAATCATATTCCCAAATTAGGAGGACCATGGATTTTAGTCAATAAACAGCAGCCGCAGAACCTCTTGGGGATGCTCTGCGGGATCTTCTGATTGGCTCGGTGTAAAACCTCATTGGCTGATGACCTGCATGGTCCAAACCCAGAGAGCTTCTCCTGCATGAATACCTTGGCCGGCCCCGGATAATGTATCTCAAGTCTCCTCACCCATTGAATGATCCATCATACAGGGCTAGCTCAGCCCTTCTTGCCAGAGAAACGTCCCGACGTTGGCCCTTCATGATGAATAGAGAAGTAGGAGTCAAAACCTCAACTCTCCGTTTAGTGAGTAAACCCCATTGTCTGTCATCCACATCTTTCATGGTATAACCTAAATAAAAGTTACATAAAAGTAGAAGCGCTTCTCATAGTTAAAAGAATACTTGTTGGCCCCTTTAGGATTTTTTCTTGTGCCCAAAAACCACATTCCACAAGAAATTGTACTAAAAACAAGAAGAAATAAGGAAAGAAAATGTACTAAAAACAACAATAATAATAAAAACAAAAAACCTAGAGCGCAGTAGAGTAAAGTGCAATCTATTGGTTAATCGCTTCCTCGGAATGGATCACCTTATGTGACTCGCCATCTGTTTCATCTAAGATCTAGGAATGGATTTCTAAACCGGGACTCTTGGCAGCTATTCAGACATTTGGTTTAATTTCAATGTCTAAAAAAAAATAAAAAAAAAAAAATGCAAAAATACCCAAAAAATAATAAAAGCTTCTTTGTTAAAACCCATTTCTGGAGTTACTTTCAGATCTTGCCGTGTAGGAAGTTTTTTGATGAATTGTAACTGTATCTAACGAGGCTCTCCAGATCCCAGCGTTACTTTGTTGCTGGTAATTAGAGCTGGAAGTAGTCTTGGCCGTGGTTTCTGGAGCGATAGTTGCCATTCGGTACCAGCAGTGGAGGGGAAAGTAGCCCTGTAACCACCACTCCTTAATCAGTGTTCTGATCCCTTTTAAACAGATTGGGCATGGTCCGCAGGATAAGTTAAACAAAATATTTTATATATATTTTCTTTGATTTTATTATATAATTATTGTACATTAATTTTCCTTCCGAGGAAGTTGCGTTATCGAGGGTCGGGTATAGTCTCAAGGGCAACCGGTGGTCTTCAAGGTCACAAATGGGTTGGAAAGATTAACACCATAAATCGTCTGTGCGTTTCGCAAAGTAGGGGCGCCGTCCCTTTTAAGTGATCTGATTGTTGAGCCAAATTTCCTGATTTCTTTCTCTTCTACTTTTTTTTTTTTTTTTTTTTTTATGGTTAAAGCGCGTCCTTTTGGGGTAACGGGTAGATAGCCTTGGTGTGATGTCATTGGCGAGGGGCAGCTTTAAGCGTGAATCGTTGGAATGCCGCGTTCTACCAAAATGTTCTCCACCGCTGCTCTGTAAATGTGTATAATATATCATAAAATTATATTGTATACGTAAAATCGCTGCGTTTCAATTCATAGGCATGATGTCATCAGGGTTCTAAGCGCATGGACTCACACGAACGCGGTCTGTGGGGAAACAATAGAATGGCTCAGTCTTAATAACCTGGCCTGACATGCTGGCTAATGAGTCTATTGAGGGACGCGGACTTCATTAGCATTGCCATAAAGCGTCAGCTCAGCTTTTAACCCTATAAGGGTGATTTTATTTCCGGGTATTTCTCATGCGGCTTTCTCACAGCTGATATTTTTTGTGTAAAAAGCCCTTTCTTGGCTTTTTTATTTTTTTTTTATTTTATATAAATACGGTACTTGTTTACAAACCATTGCACAATGACCTTGACTGACGAATCGTCCCCATACCTGTCCCCCGGCAGCTGCTTCTGTCACTTAATGAAATGCATGTCCCGTCTGTCCATGCGCAGCACTCGTGCTATCTGCCTGATCCGCGATCCCTGTCCCATCACATGCGGGGGGGGGGTTGTTACTCTGCATTTGGCCGCCTTCCTATCTGTAAAGTTTTTTTTGTAACCGAACATACAAGCCTTTATCGGGGTAATCCTGCTAAAACTGTATCTCACGGTTCACTATATATATTTGAGCGGAAAAATTTGACGGATGCTTAAGAGTTTTACTTTACGGAGAGGATGGTAGATAAGTGTAACAGTCTCCCAGCAGAGGTGGTAGACACTAAAACAGTGAGTTTATTTCAACAGGCATGGGATAGACATACGGCTCCTGAATCTAAGACGAGACCAACGACTGACTAAGGTTTGCGTCTTTACAGCAGGAAAAACGGGCGACTAGACGGGGGCCGATCTGCTGGCAGATTCTATAACTAAACCTGTAAACAGAATTTTAATAAAGCAAAATATTAAATATTTGAGTTAATAGGAGGAAAGTACTCGGTTATGAAGAGACGCTAAAGAAGTTGAGTTAAGGTTTTTTTTTTTTTTGTTTGTTTTTTTATAACAGTAAGAGCAGTAAAGATGTGGAATCGACTCCCCATACCCAATATAGGCTGCGATATCAGATCCAATAGATGTCTTTCTTTATGGTCTGGAGAGTATATAATATGAGGAATATACAGGGATATAACGGGTTATAAGGACGGGATTAGTTATACGGCCGGAGAGTATATAATATATAATATGAGGAATATACAGGGATATAACAGGTTATACGGACTGGATTAGTTATAATATATGATATATAATGTGAGGGATATATCGGGTTATACGGAGTATATAATGTATATTAATGATGGGATTAGATGATTCGGTGAGAAATCAGGGGCTGTTTGATGGAAGTCGGGAAGGATTTTGTCCTCTTGTTGGTGGATCTGTGATTATTATATTGAGAGGGTTTCTCTTTCGCGTCTCGTTGAGATCTCGAGAGGCTCTTGTTGTTCCCTGGATACTCTGTGTTGATGCTCCTTTAGTCTAATGAGGTCTCTGGAGTTCAGGTTTCTCGTATATTTCCCCGTTTAATAAACCAGCCCGGCGCTCGCCTTCGTCATTCGACGTCCTCTTCGTCGCTCGCCTCTCGTATGATGTTTTGAGTTCTGTTGAGGTCCCGTCATTTCTGAATTAACAAGGAATCTTCCCAAGGACGTAATTAACGCGATGCCGCCACTCACCCCGTTGGGCAGTATATCGGGGGGGGGGTCTCTGGAGTGACTTCTTTATTGAAGCTGATTACGTAAATCGGTACGAGAGACGGTTACGTTCTTCCATTCAGGCTGTTTGTCGTTACACAGATTACGGTAGAACCGCCGTCTATTGCTCGTCATGAAGCTGCAGCACTGATTCCCATTCAGAGAAACATAGAATATTACAGCAGGTCGGCCCCATCTGGCCCCCGTCTAGTCGCCTGTTTCTCCTGCTGTAAAGGCTTAAACCTTAATCAGTCGTTGGTCTTGTCTTAGATTTAGGAGCCGTATGTCTATCCCATGCATGCTTATTACCCTCTGCCGCTTCTGCTGGGAGGCTCTTCCACTTATCTACCACTCTATCACTAAAGCAAAACTTGTTAAGGTTTGAGAATTGGTACTTCTACACAGGTTTTTATCGAAAGTATTCTGGTTTGCCCCTAGCACTTCCAAATGGGACATATGGGGGGGTCAAAAAGGACTAGGGGCAGGGGTACTAGTTACTAGTTTGTTTTAATTGGGTGTTTTTGCTGTCACTTTGTGCACCAAGTGAAAGGTAGTAATAAAATTTTCGGCACCTTATGAGGGGTGGGGGGGGGTCTTGTTACATTTATTTATGGAGCGTCAGCGGATGAACTGATGACAATAAGATTAACGCAGGAGGAAGAAAGCCCTGCGCTTGCAAGTCTACAATCTCCACGACTCTTGCTGTGTGTTTGTGTTAGTGGGGAGAGGGTGTGAGTGTGTTTGTTGTGTTAGTGGGGAGAGGGTGTGAGTGTGTTTGTTGTGCTAGTGGGGAGAGGGTGTGAGTGTTCGGTGTTTTGTATCGGGGAATGTACAATCTGTTGTCGAGAGGGTTGTGTCCTATAAGGCTCTATGTGCCTGATGTCCTCTATAGGAGGATGCAATGACTTCAGGATATTTAAAGGGACGCTCCAGCTGTCATGTTAATGCATATAATGGCTGCTGTCCCTTTAAATTTAGAACTTACTACATCCCTGGTGCTCATTACTTAAGTTTGCCCGTTCCCGTTATGCCTTCTGACTTTCCAGTGATGGACCTCGTGGGTCCAGCTCAGAGTAGTGTCTGACCGGTGTTGCCTCCCCGCAGGTGTGGCTAGCAGTTACCAATCATGGCTGCCGATGCAATCAAGGTGATGCGAGGGCTGGCCAAGCTCAGCAAGGCCATACTGGAGGTGCAGACGGGACAGCTGCGCCAGGCGGTGGTTGGCGGAGATGCCCCTGCCTTCGCGAAGAGCTGGCAGGTGGCGGTGGAGGAACGTTTCAGCGCGGCTATGGGAAAAATGCAGGTGAGGCTACCGTTTTTTGTTTTTTTTTTTCTTTTCTTCTAAAACTAAGTCAATTTGATGATTTTGAGGCGGAGGTGACTGCTGATATCCCTCTCCAGGAACTTGGCAAGCAGCAGGAGAACATCGCTGGGCAAGATGTTACTATGGAGTACAACTTTCCGGGGCCGGCCTCGGAGATTGCCGGCATGGAGTATTCCCCGTCTTCCAGCCAAAGCAGCGATGTCTACCAAACGGAAGCGGAATCAGGGATCCGGAATACAGACAACGCCCAGGGCCAAGCGGACTATTCCTTCCGACCCGACCGGTCGTCCCCGGTGGAAAGCGGGGCTTTATTTGGAAGCGTTAAGGACAGCGCTGGTGCTTTCGGAGCTTCAGGCCAAAGAAGGACCTTCCACCAGGACCACTCGTCGGTGACCGGCCTGACGGCAGAGGACATCGAGAAAGCCAGGGAGGCCAAGAATAACCCAGAGCACAAACCTCACAAACAGGTGGTGAGTACCTTTTATTCACTAAACTAACTAACTAACTAGTCATTATGTAGCTCAGCCTCTCTTGCAAGCATCTCCAGGGTTAACTTTCAGGGGCCGGGGGCTCCCAGGTCCTAGCCGCGTTCAGCCGGCCGTATTGCTTAGCTGTTATTTATTTTGTGTCTGAGCTCGGGTCGCTCTGTAGCTAAACCCCTCTACGTGCGATGAAGATCGCGCTGTCTGTAAAGCACGGTGAGTCTTTGGAAGGCTCGCCTGCCGTGTGCCGGTCTGCACGTCCGCTGGCCACATCGCCTCCGTCTGCGGCGTTAGACATCGGGGAGACGTGAATCAGCTCTCGCGTATGAAGGTGCCCCAGCCTCCCTCGGATTAACCTGCCAAAAACATCTCCAGCCCCAACGTCGCTAATCCCGTTGGAATTCTTTTAAACATCGCAATTAAATATGAATAACGCAAGTTTATAAGGTGTGATTGGAGAGTATTTTATACCCCCCCCAATATGTGTTATTTACCCAATTATAAACATATTATACACATTTTAGAGCAGTAGAACCCTGCGATACCCTCATACCCAGCAAACATTCTGACCTCCCTAGAAAAGAGGGGCATCAGGGGAGGAAAAAATGGGCAGAGGATTTAAATCCCGAGGAGGGACTGTCCTTTATCTACAGGGACACTTGGGAGGTAAACCTATAATAAGGATCTGTACTGGGGTAATAAGACGATATCTGTCTCTTGTATCTGCTTTGTTGGCGTGAATCTCGTTAGCGTGGGGTTATGTAGGGGACGTTCCGTGTGCGATTAACCCCGTGCTGTCCGTGCTACAGAAGAGCAGCTTTTATTAAAGTTCATGGGAGGCAACCGGGGGGGATACGGCCTCCGGCAAAGGCTATGCTATTTATATAATGATTTTGTCCCGATAGTAAAATGCTGGTCCAATAAAAAATAAAATAAATGCCCCCCCCCCCCACACCTTCTGCTCATTTCTCCCTAAAGTTGTTGGAGCCAGTAGGGCGTGTGCAGCTTGATGGGGAGGAATAATCAAATACCAAATAGATAATATGGCATACAGAAAACATGTATTACCTTGCCTCCCTGGCTGCAGTGATTTGAATATTTT
Source organism: Sceloporus occidentalis (assembly GCA_023333645.1). NCBI lineage: Eukaryota > Metazoa > Chordata > Lepidosauria > Squamata > Phrynosomatidae > Sceloporus > Sceloporus occidentalis. The sequence goes on from JALMGF010000199.1 coordinate 12,760, forward strand.
GGGTCAGGGCCAAAACATTGTGTGTTTAATTAATCATTCCACGCATTTCCTTATCCTCGCCAGACCTATATGGGGGCAACAGGGGGAGATGTTGCGCAATAGGAATTCACCACCACTCTGGCTGTTAAATTTCCCTTTTTTTTTTCTTTTTTTTTTTTTTTTAACATATAATTTCAGCCCCCCCCTGCCGGCTGATGCTTCTACCAGAAAAATTAGAAAAATAACAAAATAAAGGAATTCCATTCATGCTTTTACACAGGGAAAATATACAGATCCATACTGATTTCTGGTAAAGGTTTCTCATGGCTATCTGTTTTTCAGCGTGATTGATTGGGTGCTGATGTAACCTCATGTCTTTCAGCTCAGCGAACGTGCGCGCGAGAGGAAAGTCCCCGTGACCCGAATCGGAAGACTGGCCAACTTCGGAGGTAACTCCTGATTAGTAGCCGTTTCATCTAGGAACAAAACCTCAAATTCTCCGAGTCATACGGAGATCGCATGCACCGGATCCCCGCGGGCCGAGTAACCAGAGCTCGCCGGACAATCGCGTCTTTGTTTAAATGCTGCCGTTCTGTGACTGCGGCTGTGTCTGTAGGAACCAAACTTTTTTTCATTTATTATATATATATATATATAAAACATCCAAAAATAGTTACCGGCACTCCAGGGACTTCTACTTATATATATATATATAATTCTTTTTTTTTTTTTTTTTTTTTATTTCTGCTATTAAATCACATCCCATGTATTTGGATTTTTGGTGGGATTTATCAGGAAAGTGTTCACGTGGATTATAACAGCGCTGCTTTATTTATGCTAATGGATACATTGTATCCGTAACCCTTTCTCTATAATGCGATATTCCTACACTGTGTTCTGTGAGAGTCATACGGCCTGGCGGGGGGGGGGGGGGGCATTTTGGGCAGGCTGAGGGTGTTGCAGGGGCAGTAGCGATGTAGGGTTAGTTAAGCGAGAGATCTCGTTCTGGCAGATCGTCCGCAGTGTTAGCTCGCTGGCGTGTTAGGAGTTAAGTTTTGGACACATCGATGATGTTTTGCGTTCTGGTTTCTGATTCTCTGGCTGATCATTAATTAATGGCGCTTTTGTTTGCGGCCGGTTTTACTGTCCGGGTTCCAGGATTTAATTACTCTGTTTTTCTCATTAAGGATTGTTAAGCTGTTCTATGTTCTTTCAGCGTTCGCTCGCATCATCGCTCTGCAGCGGCCGTGTGAATTCAATGATATCGCCTTATTAAAGGGCTCCTCTGCTTGGTGGGGTTTAAGTTAACGCTGGGGTTTTCATAAAGCGGCCGGATGGGGTACGGAGCGGATTATTGTGATCTTGGCTACTTTTTTCTTTATATGCAAATGTCAAGTTGCAAGTAAGCGACAACGGTTGATGTCATCGGCTCTCGGGGGTCCTTAAACAAAAGAATTTAGGTTTCCCAGATAATTGAAACCAACCGGCCCCCGTTTGGTCACCCGTTGTGCTGTAAAGACTCAAACCTTAATCAGCCGTTGGTCTCGTCCTAGATTCAGGAGCCGTATGCCTAACCCATGCATGTGTAATTCCCCTTGCTGTATTAACCTCTACCACTTCTGCTGAGCTGCTGTTCTACTTATCTACCACCCTCTCATTAAAGTAAAACTGGATGTAAATTTTCTTAATGCAGGTCTGGCTGTTGGTCTGGGGATCGGCGCGTTGGCCGAAGTTGCGAAGAAAAGCCTGAGCCTAAAGTCGGAGAACGCCGATGGTAAGTGACCTCTCGTGAGCGGCTATGCATCCTGCCTTGTGATTGGTTGGTCAGGAGATTATAGAACACTCACAATTATATAGCACCATCATATTCTGCGCCAGATGCCACTTGATTCACATTACAGGAGGGTCACAGTGGATGAACGTGGCCTTTAATCTTGCTGTGGCCCCTAGACAGACAGCAGCCTGTTGGGAAATCCCGATGCGTTCTTACTTTGCAGAGATTCGCATCCAAACGTAAAATGTATTGTAGCTTAGAAAACGGTTTGTGGCAGAAACGGAGGCCATCGTTAAGGTGTCCAGCGTCTCAGGGGTGATAAAGGGCCATTGGAGCACAGGAGTGATGGGAGTGATAAAGGGCCATTGGGGCACAGGAGTGATGGGAGTAATAAAGGGCCATTGGGGCACAGGAGTGATGGGAGTGATAAAGGGCCATTGGGGCACAGGAGTGATGGGAGTTATAAAGGGCCGTTGGAACACAGGAGTGATGGGAGTGATAAAGGGCCGTTGGAACACAGGAGTGATGGGAGTGATAAAGGGCCGTTGGAACACAGGAGTGATGGGAGTGATAAAGGGCCGTTGGAGCACAGGAGTGATGGGAGTGATAAAGGGCCATTGGGGCACAGGAGTGATGGGAGTAATAAAGGGCCATTGGAACACAGGAGTGATAAAGGGCCGTTGGAACACAGGAGTGATGGGAGTGATAAAGGGCCGTTGGAACACAGGAGTGATGGGAGTGATAAAGGGTCTCTGTACGCCTATGAAGAGATTCCATTAAAAATCAGCCTTTCCCTGCTACAATAGTAATTTGGAACATTAACTCCGTTAAAACCAGGTATAGAGGAGTTATTTTGTTACAATGAGCATCACAATTGCCTTCCTGCCATGTATTAATTCCCCGGGTAGTCTGAGGACGCCGGTAAAAGTTTAAAACCAACATTTGATTCTCTCTTGCTACCCGAGTTGCCGGGGCACAGATTTTAAGGATCCTTTTTAGGTCTCTCTCCCAAGCCAAGCTCCCCAAACTACGCTTGCTTTATGTTTCCAGGTCTGGTTTACCTTTATATAGCGCCAACAGCTTCCGTAGCGCTGTTACAATAGGAGACAGTGGAAATACTTAAACAATTTAAAATGACAATAAGATTAACAAACGTTAAGACCTACTGGGACAGAAGGAGAAGAGGAAGCCCTGAGCTCGTGAGCTTACAATCTACTTCAGGGCTTAAGGGGCTTTTAAAGTTTGCCGTAAATCTACTTTAAAACCTTTCTCGTCTGGGGATTTTTTTGTTAAGTCATCACATTTCCCTTTCTTGGACCGCGCGGCAGATTCCTAACTCCGTTACAGAGTAACCCTCGAAGAAACCTCACGAGGTTGCGCAATCTTTGGTGTTTTCGTGGTTTTCTTGCCAATTTTCCCTGCCCCGGCCACTCCTTACGGCTGACATTATAAATGCTGCCGCTTGATCGCTCGCTCTCTCCGTCGCCGGGTTAAATCCCTTGTTTTCCGTCGTTTTCTATGGATGCCCCACCTTCCTGCGCAGGAAGAGGAGGAAAGGAGCTGCAGAAAGCTGTGTTTTATAAATAAATATAGAAATAAAATAGTAACTTTAATAATAATTTGAGGGATAAGATAGTTGGGAGTTGGTCTGAACCTGTGTGGCATTTCTCTTAAAGGAACAGACCTCTGGGTTAATGTGCAATTCCCTGACAGCCAATCACTCTGAGCTCATGCCAGGTTTGTGATGTCAGCGCTGCGGACTATGATGGCGCTATGAATCGATAAGAAAACGGACAGATTATGTTTGTATAAATGAAGGGTGTCACAAAGTGCTGCTGCCCCCTCCGAGCTATATGTAACTATAGTATACGCACATGCTTGTGTATGTCTGGTAGGAGATGCCATTAAAGCCTCGTGCCCCCTGAACACTTTACTGCCTCCCCGTTTTAACCCTTGGCACTATTTTGTTGACGTCCAGGGAGTTGATTTGGCCCCCGCCTCGTCGCTGTGTGTTTAGGGAGCGACTTGTTGCCTCCGTAACTTTGAATCACCTTTGAAAGGGGGGGGGGGGGTTGGCGGCTGGTGCAGCGGGGCTGTATTCATTAAACTCACGCAATGCCCGTTTTTTGGCACAAACAGAGGCTCGGTATTTGGCACCCGGGTCCTTACCTGGCACCTCCTCGCACTTTAAAGGGTAAACATCGTAAAACATTCCAGTAAGCTTTGTAGCATTGACCTGCGCCCTCTCGGGTGTATAAAGCTCCGTCCCTTATATCAGTGGGGCAGATCTATAGTTGGGGTAAATAATTTGCACAGAGAATGAGGTTTTATGGAGCCGTCCTTGTGTCCTGCGAGTCTAGTAGATGAGGGGGAGAGGCGGGAGGGCATTTATATTATACACTAAATGTTTATTGTAAGGTAACCGGGCCATCGTGTGCTTTAATGTTGAGGCCTGCAGGGCCCCTTTAAGGACCCCCCTATATATCCAGGAGTTCCAGGGTTAATCGGAAACTCATTCTTCACGAGCCTAGTTAGAAGCGGGGTCTCTGCTAAAAGGGTTAACGGATCAGATACCGCTTGCTTTGAGCCTTTAATTACCCGATACATCGGTCTTTAACCCTTCTGGGGAGATACAACGTAACGGACGGACCCCGTAGAGCATCGTTGTTTTTGTGCGTTCTAGTGAATACGCCATCTAGATTGTAAGCTCCTGTGCGCAGGGCCCTTCTCGCCTGTTTCTGTCACATTGTGATATACTACGTATGTCCTAACTAATAATAATAATTAATAATACGCTCCGGGGCGGATACTCGCTATCGTTTATGAATGCCGCTAATATATTTGGTCGGTTGCTATCCGGTCGTCGTGTGCGTAAATAGAAACCCTCCGCGATCTCGGAATAAATCTATATCCCCCCCCCGGTGCGGCCCCCGCGTTCAGGATTGATGGCTATTAATGAGATCTGATTTTGTTCGGGTCGCCCTCATTGCTATTTTTATTTTGGTTTTAGTTTTATGACTTCGCGGCGGGGGGAATTTTCGTCACGTTTTCTGCTGCCGCAGCGACTTGTTTATTAACAAATATAACGACTCCGGTTACAAATGTCACCCCTGCTGTCATCGGGGGGGGGGGGGGTGCGCATGTTGTGGAAATATCTGTAAAGTACTTTGTGCTACTTCCAGCAGATCGGCCCCCATCCGGCCCCCGTCTAGTCGCCCGTTTCTCCCGCTGTAAAGACTCAAACCTTAATCAGTTGTTGGTCTCGTCTTGGATTCAGGAGCCGTATGTCTATCCCATGCGTGTTTAAATCCCCTCACTGTATTACCCTCTACCACTTCTGCTGGGAGGCTGTTCCACTTATCTACCACCCTCTCAGTAAAGTGAAACTCTCTTCCATTCCATCTGATCCTCTTGTTTTACCGTTTCTCCATCTTTCACCATCAGACACGTGATAAGAGATTTAGCCGAGTATCTGCTTCCGCCAGCCACGTTATTACTCGATTCCGCAGCCCAGACGGACGTTCTAATAAACTCCTTTTTACCACCCAGAGAAAAGCCTTTATGAGCCGCTTGCTATTGCATCTGTTACGTGACGCCATTAATCTCTAGATTGTAAGCCCTGCGGGCCAAACCCTCTTTACCCAATGTCTAGTTTTGTCAGAGCGTTTAAATGTGTGTGCGTATATAAACATTATCATTTAATTTTATTACATCTTTCATTATTTTAAATTATATTTTTTTGACATATTTAAGAAAAAAAATTAAAATGTCATAATGATACATATTTATAAAAAAAAAAATGTAAATTAATATATTACTGATTATTTGCTTTTTCCGTTGAGAATTTGTATTTTTTGGCTGTTTTTAGGTAAGAAATCCGTTATGGATTCCAGCCCCTTCCTGTCGGAAGCGAATGCAGAGAGGATAGTGAGGACTCTGTGCAAGGTCCGGGGGGCCGCTCTGAAACTGGGCCAGATGCTGAGCATTCAAGGTAGGCCTGAGACGCCCGCTCCTAACAGCCCCGGCGCCGTGTTATTACGCATGCGCAGCGGCGTGCTGATCTCTTGCGGCATACATGGGTTAGAACGTCCAAAGGGCCCGCCCACTCAGCGTCATGTGACGTGCTAGTAATGCAATGTTTTTTTGGTGGATAAAATTACTAATCTAGGCAAAAATCTTTGGGCGTCTAAAATACTGAATGTTGGATTCGCATTAAAGATGGTGTTCCACTCAAATTGCGATCTCCGCAACAGCCTTTCTGGGCCTGGTTTAACCCCTTGGCAGCCCACATGCAAGTGATCTGCCTAGTGCTGACTGCGTGATGGGAGTTGCTGTTCTGAGGCACATGCAGGGCTGCTGTTTAGCGAAACCCCGACAACCCCCCCCCCCCCCTTTCTGCCTCTGTGCTTCGTCGGAGGTTGTGGCTGCCGGCTGCCCATTGACGAGTCTCTCAGCGGCGCACATGCTGTACCCTGCAGGAATGCGCAGACTACTCCGGCTAAAGTGTTATCGCCAACCAGAGCCTCATAATCGCTGCTCTCCAGCAGAGCAAAGTGACCTCCCGCGCGCTTTATTTTTATATTTCCTCCCCGGGTGATTGTGCATCGCTGTCCCAGTGAATGCAAACAAAGCTTTAAGGTGGTGTCACAAAGTAGAACCTGCCGGCAGATCGGCGCCATCTGCCTATCCCATGCATGTTTAAATATTAGCCTCTACCACCTCTGCTGGGTGACTGTTTCATTTATCTGCCACAAATACCCTTGGCAGCGTTTAAATATCATCTCCTCTCATTGGAACATGAAGATCTATTGGTAGAGTTTTCTCACTTTAGCCTCGGCTCGCTGAGTAAAGTCACAGATGTGCACGAGGGGTTAACACCAGGAGTCTTGTGCCTTTTAATCTTCGGCCATGCGCGGCCGCAGGCATCCGTATCTTTCCATAGCCGTGGGGAGGAGGCTGCTAGTTCTGTGTTCTAAATACACCCCGGGCTAAACATTGCCGGTATTAACCAGAGCGCAGGGACTTCTGGGTAAGATTTATGCCGGCTACAAAGGGCTCGTTGATGTGAGCGCGGGGCGGCGGATCCCTGTCGGGTTGCTTCACCGTGACGGTTTGTTGCCCAACAAAAATCCATGTTGGGGTTGATACGGCCAAAAAAGTGACTCTGCTTTGTGTTCCGATAATGATGATTTTGTTTTAATGTAACTTTTATTCTGTGTTCTAAACAGAATTCCCAGGCGCGTCTCTTAACCCCTTAAGGACAATGGGCGGTCCCTAAACCCATTGAAAACAATGCATTTTGAGCCCGTACATGTATGGGCTTTGTCATTAAGAGGTTAAAGTTGCCGTCCCACTTCCACAAAGCACTCACTCGGCTCCCCGAACTAATAAACCTTCGCAGATCCGTTCATCGCATTAATACAAGCCTCTCTGTGTCGCATGATAATTACCGTATTGGCTCGAATATAGGCCGCACTTTTTCCCCCCCACTTTAAGTCTTTAAAGTGGGGGTGGGGCCTATATTCGGGGTCTAGCGGAATGCGGTTACGGGCGCCGGGCAGGCAGCGGGGTTAGGATACAGATCCCCCGCAGCGGTGCAGGGGACCCGCATCCTACTCCCCGATACGCTCAGACAGCCTCCCCTGCCAGCACTTCCCACGGGGGGGGGGTAGGGGGACGGGTGCCGGGAGATTTTTAAAGCACATCTTGCAGACGTGCCGGCAGCGGAGGTTGTTTCTGCTTGCATCGCCGCTGCCGGTGAACGTCTGCGCGAATAATCTTCCTTGCCGGTACTTCCCACGGCAGAAGTGTTGTGTAGCTGTCCCCCGCCGGCCCCGCAAGACCCCGTGGAGTCTGCACCGGTAAGTCTGGTGGAAGCAGGGACATCTTGGGGACAGAGTCGCAGCATATTTTTGGGGGGGGGGGGGAATAGAGTGGCAGCATATCGCGGGGGGGGGGGGCCAGAGCCAGAAACTTTTTTTCATTAAAAAAAGCACCTAACTTTTAGGGTGCGGCCTATGTTGGGGTGCAGCTTATATCCGAGCCAATACGGTAAGTGTTCCCAGCAAAAAATGTATAAATGAGGCGGAGTTAACATTATTTTTATAATTTTTTTTTTATTATTTCGGGTCTGGGTGTTGGTCGGCACCACCAATGATGTTTCTAATGCTGCGCTTGGTTTGAAATTTTTTTAAATCTGGTCGTTTTGCACCTTATTCACTAAACCCAGCGTCGGCTGGGTACGTATAAAGGGCCGTTCGGCGTATATATTAACCATTTAACCCCTAAATTCTTTCAGACGATGCGTTCATCAACCCGCAGCTGCAGAAGGTGTTTGAGCGAGTGCGTCAGAGCGCGGACTTCATGCCCATAAAGCAGATGATGGTGAGTATGAGAGGTCGCTCGTCTCTCGTACTCGTGGCCCTCGGGTTCTAACGCGTCCGTTTATTGCAGAAAACGTTAAATGCGGATCTGGGCCCCAACTGGAGGGAGAAGCTGGAGTTCTTCGAGGAGCGGCCGTTTGCCGCGGCGTCCATCGGCCAGGTACACCTGGCCCGGCTCAAAGACGGCAGAGAGGTGGCCATGAAAATCCAGGTGCGTCTGAACTCTCGGTTACCGTGCCGACAATATGCGGGACACGCGTGTCGCCAACGTGGAACCGGAAAGGGCTTCTTTGTTGACTTCTCCGGCTTTTTCTCTTTTATTGTAGTATCCCGGAGTAGCTCAGAGCATCAACAGCGACGTGAACAACCTCATGACGGTTCTGAATATGAGCAACGCTCTTCCTGAAGGTACAGCTCTCGTCGTTTTTTTTTGTTTTTTTTTTTTGTTTTTTTTTTTTTGTCCCGATTTCCTGCATTTGGCCCCCAGGTCCTGGCGCTGCTGCCTGGTAGTCCTGCGCTGCTTGTACGGTGGCCCCCGGCAGCTTGCGACGTGTCGGCTAATAGCGTCCCTGTTTCCTAGGTCTGTTTCCCGAGCATCTGATTGAAGTCCTGAGCAGGGAGCTGGCCCTGGAGTGCGATTACAAGCGCGAAGCTGCATGCGCTAAAAGATTCAAGTACGTGTTTTGGTTTTTTGGGGGGCGCTGAAGCCGTTGTATATCCGTACCTGGTGAACAGGTGTGTTAACGGAGGGCGTTTCTCGCGGGTCCCTCACCCTCTCGCCCCCCCACAGGGAGCTGCTGAACGACCACCCGTTCTTCTACGTCCCGGCCGTGGTGGACGAGCTGTGCAGCGCGCACGTCCTCACCACCGAGCTGGTCTCCGGCTTCCCTCTGGATCAGGCGGAGGATCTCAACCAGGAAACGCGCAATGAGGTTATATATTATTTGCTTTGTGTAACTCCATCGTACTCTCCGGTAGGACACGCAACGCACACGTCTGTAAAGCCACACATGTTACCGTTCCCAATGCTTTGAAAACATAACTCCTAGCGCCGGGGTGACGCTGGTTGAATCATCTCTTTTGTAATGTGTATTCCGATCCCGTCTGTGTGCACGCGCGTGCCGACCGCAGACCGGGCAGTAGTTGGATAATAATGATGGGGGGGTCTGGGGCATTTTGGGTACCGAGATTGTCTATGTTGGTAGACCAAGTTGCTTTTGGAACATAGCATATACTGTGTCCCATTCAGCGAGGGTTTCAGGGGAGACTTCCTGGGGCGGGCGGTGGTACCGGTTAGGGCACGGTCTGCTGAATAAGGAGGCACCTGCTGAAATCGGACAACGGCCGTGTGTTGTGAATACTTCAGGTAGCGATGGGTGCTCGGTTCAGTGGCGTGGCTACCAACCCGTTTTTATGTTCTGGGTGCTGATAAGGAGCCGATTAATACTTGTAAGCAGCAGGGCCGGTTCCTCCATGATTTTGACCTTATTTTTTGCTTTTGATATGTCGTTCCGCTGACCTTCAGCCGCTCTCGGAGTGCGGGGAACGTGGCAGTTGTCCGACACATCCAAGTTACAGCTGGTGTCCTGGACCTGCGCCACACGCTGCCTTCGCTCGGCGTAACCGTTCAAAAATAACCTCCCAGCGCTTTCTATGCGGTACAAGGGTCTCGGAAAGTTACCGGCCATAAACAAGTGGGGGGGGGAGGGGGGGTCTGTAAGACGGGGCTGGATACGCCGAGAACCGTGCGGATCAACTGGATTCCTGATTTCAACAAAGATTAATTTATGTTTATGAGCTTAATTGCTAATCCTCCTATATAGAGGCATGTCTTGTGGACATGGTGTGTGTGCATGCGCGCATTCGCACTCTAAGGGTACCCAATACAATATATACTGGGGTTTGGGGTTAACACCAAAAGCCTGAGTTCTGGCCATATTAATATTTATAAAGCCCCTTGGTAGATTATAGACCCCCCCCCCCCCGGGGCGATTATATTGGTTCCGTATTCTGCAAGGTTCCGTTTATTTAAATATCTCCGGTTCCGTCCGATATATGCTGCGCTGGTTTTGGGTCATCTGGGTCTCTGATCAGCTCTGATGCTGCCAAAAAGTCCCAAAAACACCCAACGGTCTTGTGTTTCCCTTCGTGGCAGTCACTAGATTACCGGAATGATCCATCTCCCCGTCTCGCTCCACTAAGTGAATAATCCCCTTTTATCCGGACCGCATCGTTCTCCATTTGGTTTTGTGTTGGGTGCTCGATTTTCACAATAACAGAATTAATTGGGCGCGTTCTCGGCGTTCTCGGTGTTCTCCTGACGTTCTAATTGCTGTCTCGCAGATCTGCTCCAACATCCTCCTCTTGTGTCTACGGGAATTGTTCGAGTTCCGCTTCATGCAGACCGACCCCAACTGGTCCAACTTCTTCTATGACCCCCAGCTGAAGAAGGTAACGATATTCAGTACTCTCAGCCGACCGTCCGCGGCGGGTAGAGGCCGGCAGCAGCTGGGCTGCGCATGACTACTCCTCCCGCGTCTCCTTCACTGGATACCGGTTCGGCCCCCAGGCCCCAAACTTGATCGTTTTTAGATTTTCACAGATCTGAGCCCAAAACTTCCTTGCCTGGAAAGGGATTTAAACAAAATACAATACAACGGCTCTGTTTGTTCTAGAACCCTGAGGCAGACCCGTTTCCAAGGCTCTCTGATTATTCCTCCCCTTGGTCTTTTTAGGTGGCCTTATTGGACTTCGGCGCAACGAGAGGCTTTGATGAGCAGTTCACAGACCTGTATATAGAGGTGAGAGGCGGACTATCCGGTGACCGGTGAATAATAATATCACTGACACCCCCCCCCCCCTCGCATGACATCATGGTGTCACTCAGCACTTAGGCTCCGCCCAGTGAACGGCGTGCTGTAAATTTCTTTCCCGCAGATAATCAAGGCGGCCGCTGACAAAGACAGAGAGACGCTCTTAAGGAAGTCCGTGGAGATGAAGTTTCTCACCGGCTATGAATCCAAGGTGAATAATTTTCTGTATTTGTTCCCGTCTACAGTCCTGCCGCTGCGAGCATGTCGAGTGCTATTAACGGAAACCTCCAGAAAACTAAATAATAGGAAACGTGGGGACTTTCTCTTGACTGGCAACGCTTTGGTGTCTGTTTACTAAAGGGAGAGTTGTGGTTTTTAACTTTCTTATTCATTATGAAGGGCCAACACAGACTTGTTTCTCCAACAAGAAGGGCTGAGCTGGCCCTGTATAATGCATACTTTAATAGGTGAGGAGACCGCTTTACCTATACATTATGCAAGGTCGCCCCGTCTCGTCGTGGAGTTGGCCCTTCATAATATGGAGTCAACTCTCCCATGGATCGCTCTGTTATAAAGCACCCTCCCTGGCAGACGTTGTTTGCCCGACGGCCATGCTTGCTGGAGATGCCGATTACTATAACGGGTACAATTAACCCCTCACATGCACAATATCTATATGTCTGTTTTATGTGCCCCCCCCAGACGATGGAGAACGCCCACTTGGATGCCGTTTTGATCCTGGGCGAGGCTTTCTGTTCCGACACGCCGTTTGACTTTGGCTCTCAGAGCACCACCGAGCGGATCCACCGGCTGATCCCGGTCATGTTAAAGCACCGGCTCATCCCGCCGCCGGAGGAAACCTATTCCCTGCACCGCAAGATGGGGGGGTCCTTCCTGATCTGCTCCAAGCTGAAGGCGAGCATCCCCTGCAAGGACATGTTTGAGGAGACCTACAGGAATTACTGGAACGGAAGGGAGGACAAAAGAAAATAAGCGGTCTGATGGCTGCCGGTCCTACTCCCTCCTGTCCACAAACCCTAAAGAAAAGGTGTTTTTAAAAACTCTGCGGCAGGAAGCGCGAGCCTCGCTGGTGAAGAAAATACCCCTTTTTTTTTTTTTTTTCTGGTTTGTTACCCCCCCTCCCCCCAAGTGACTTTTCTTTCAGCTGGAGGGCTAAACGGACAGGACTGTAAGTGAAATCGTAAGTGAAACCCGGGGGGTCCTTGGAAGTTCTGAAGACTGTAAAACTGGTTGAAATCCGTACAAATCAGGAAAAATTAAATCTTCCATAAGGAAAAAGATTGTACCGGAGAGACAATTCTACGGAAAGATGGAAGCTCTAGAAATGATTTCCCCGTAAGCTGCCGCCGCGATGTAATCTTGCTTCATGTGCTCTTCTTCCCCCCCCCCCCCCCCCCCGTTTTTCTCCCCTTGTTTTCTTGCTATTAGGTAAAATGGAATGCTTTTTGTACTGTGAAACGGAATTTGTAATGAATTACCAAACTAATGGCGGTGGGTCCTAGAATAAAGTGCGTAATAAACAATTAAGAGATCTTTGGTTTGGAAGCAAGAATGCTTTAATGTCGCTTTATTAAGAGAGCGTCACTACTTACTCCTGCTTTAACTAAGAAGCTCTTCCTGATGGACCCAGCGGCAGACCCTTTCCGGAACGGATGATCATCATCTGGGGTCTAATTGGTCCTTTTTTAAACGCAGCCATTATTCTACAGGGCCGGGATCATGTGACCAGTAAAAAGTTTGGTTCCAAAAATACTTTAAATGACTATAATCCATTCTCTCCGCTGGCCCTGTACATTAATACAAGGAGAGCGTTCTGCTCGCTCTATGGAGCCATTCTTTGTTGGCTCTTCCATGTTAGGGCGCCATATTGGTTTTTAGTGCTTGGTGGTAGGCGCTGCTTTGGGTGTAATAATGGATTCAGGTTTAGATACTCTTGTGTTTGGGCATCTATAATGCGGACCACGTGCCGCGTTGGTTAGCAGTCTGACTTAAGGCACTCAAAATCGCTCCTTCATGGTAACGCGTGCTTCCAGAAAGAACCCCCAGTCACGGCTATGCTGCCATTCCAATCAGCGGCGCGTAGTATAGATGGTATTGATTTTTGACAGCTCGGCTGCAGTAGGTTAAGTGTTTTTTTTTTTGTTTTTTTTTTTATTTGCATAAAACAGGCTTATGGTAGAATTATATGGTCGATCCTTGAATAACTTTGGGATGCTGAGACCTCTTGGCGCATGTTAATACGTGCCAACGAGTGAAGGAGGCTTGTTGAGGGTTTTTGGTTTTTTTTTGATCAACATCATGTCGGGGCATCCTGAAAGCCCCCCCTTGTTGGGGTTTTTAAAGAAGTGTTGCCACAAAAGGCGTCCGGGGTAATATTGAGTCCGGATTGCAGCGGCCAACTTGCGTAATAGAGAGCTTCCATTTTTTACATGAGCTTTCTGGAAACAGCCGCGTTCCGTCCATGACAGGTGAATGTATTCGTATAACCGCTCTCGGCACGCACACGTTTAATAAGTGTTCTCACGCGCTTCGTCGGCGGAAAAGTAACGCTGGGAAGGCTGGGGTTTGTCCGTCTTGCGTTGCTCCAGTTGTCGGCTGTAGGGGGCGCTCCGTCATACAGGTTAATTGTTGCAGTAGTTTTAGCCATGTCTGCAAAATATCATGAATTTTATGGCAGAATTGTTACCAATTTGATTTCCATTAAAGAAATGAAATTATTTGGTGTGTTTTTTTTTTTTGTGTGTTTTCACCCAAGTCGTATAACATCGTAACCTGTTAACCCATCTTCATCGCGTCTGCGTGAACGAGAAGCCGTCGGCTGCCGGAGTGTAAACCTGTGGCTGATAAACACCGGCGGTAGTTATTGATGTCATGTACCTGAATTGGCCTGTTCATACTATTTTTAGTTATTTTTTTTATTTAAAGGGTGTGGGGCATTACCAAGACACTTTGTGACCGTGACGTGTTAATAGCATCGTATCTGGGACCCCTAGAACTTATGTATACGTTTCAATTTTATAAAGCCATTTCCTGCTGTCTCTATGCATTATTGGGTTTTTTATGACCGTAGAACCCTGCGATGCCCTCATACCCAGCAAACATTCTGACCTAGAAAAAAGGGGCACATGGGTTTGGGTCAAATAATAAAACTGGACACTGGTGACGTTATGCCTGTTCCCCCTGAATGGACCGGGTCACCAAAACAAAAAGGTGACGTCTCAAGTAAAAAAAGAAAAAAAAAGTCTCCCAGGCTCACCTACCCACTTACGCTACCGAAATCATTCCAAGGAAGGATCCTCCAAACGGGTCTTTGTATTGGCCTTAAATATACTTGGATACCTTAATATTCCCTTCATTACTATTTGTTCCCCGTTTCTGACCAGTTTAATGTCTTTTTGATGAACTGTTGCCAAAACAATTCATTGAGGTTTGCGGGCATTTGTTTTATGCACGGCTCCCTTGAGGTCCCTCCACAGCATTTCAATCTGGGTGAGGTCTGGACTTTGACTGCGGCATTGCAACTCGTTGATTCTTCACTTTTCAGCCGTTCTTTTGTAGATTTGCTGGTGTGCTTTAGCTCCGTTGTCCTGTTGCGTGACCCAATTTCAGCCATGTTTTCGCTGTTGGACAGATGCCCTCACATTTGACTCTAGAATACTTTGGTATACGGAGGAGTTCATGGTGGGCTCTGACTGCAAGGTTCCCAGGTCCTGTGGCTCCAAAACAAGCCCAAATCATCACCCATCCACCACCGTGCTTTATAGTAGGTATGAGGTGTGTTGGGTTTTCTCCAAAGATGTCCTGTGCGTTTTGGCCAAACATCTCCACTTTGGTCTTTCCTGCCCAAAGGACATTGTTCCAGAAGTCCTGTGCTTTATTCAGATGTGACTTGGCAAACCTAAGCCGTGCTGCCATGTTCATTTTAAAAAGAAGTCTTTCTCCTGGCAACCCTTTCAAACAAACCATACTTGTTCAGTCTTTTTTTTGAAATTGTACCCTCATGTACTTTAACATTTAACATGCTGAGGCCTGTAGAGTCTGAGGTGTAACTCATGGGTTTTGTTTGCAATTTCTCTGAGCATTGCACAGTCTGGCCCTGGGGTGAATTTGCCGGGAGGTCCACTCAAGGAAAAATTGGACTTTAACAGAGGTTGTCACATTTGCTGATGATCAGTTAATCAATGACATTTGATTAGCAGCACCTGTTTGCTACTTAGCATCTTAATTCATATGGATACAGAAAGGGTGTACTATTTTTTTTTCTTATGCATGGCTTCTTCATTTTGGCTTTATTTTTGTTGAATAAATCATGACACAGTGTAATATGTCATGTCATTTTTCCATCTGAGGTTGTATTGACCTCATTTTAAGACCTGCTAAGCAACAGATGATTATGTCCTGATATGTAAAACTAAGAGTGTACTTTCTTTTTCACACGACTATATGACTTTTCTTTTCTTACGTGGGAACGGTATAAACGTGTGTTTCGGACAGCCCTGGCGGAGAGATGGTCTCTAGTGTATGGATCATACTGGCAATAATTGTGAACTTAATAAATTGGAGAGAATAGTAAAAAAATAATCTTGTACGTAATCATACCCCGGGGCCACCGTGGCTTTCTGTAGAGCAGAAACCCCCCAGGGCTGGCTCTTTATTGTACAGAGTGAATTTTGGGAGATAAAAAATGTCTGGTGTAGCGAGCGCCTCTGACACATGCAGACGGTGTTATTTTTTTTAAAAGCCTCACTTTACTTTTACAGTCTACTGATCAGAAGGACTCGTTTCTGGCCGCCGCCTCCACTTTATCCGGACAGCCGTCATTTAATTTGTTTTTACTGGAAGTTATGTGGAAATTAATAAGCAGCACAAGTTTTTTTTTTTGTGTGAATAAAGACTCAGTGGAAAGTGCAGATTCCCACGTCTCAAACAGGATCCCCGAATTCATCGCTGGAGCCTTCAGTCTGAATCGGGACGCCGCCGGCAGCGCCTGAAGGTGAATTAATGAGACCTCTGCGCTCATAATGTTTTATGGTGTAAGGGAAAAGCGCCCTCTTGTGGCCACTTCCCCAGGATCCAGCCACCCCGGGTGCATGTGGGTAATTCCAGTACATTAACAAGGTTTAGATACAGAGATAGATTACCCGGCAAAAAAAATATGGTTCCTTATTTGTATTTAAAGGGAATTGATTCCCTTTATTGCATCTCATCACGATTTGAGTAGAAGGAACCGCTTTGGTGGGTTTGTGGGGTAGTTGATACCGGATGACAGCCCGGTACCTGACCGCAGGCTCTCCTATGAGATTAATTATTTGGACACGGACAGTTATCATTCAGAAATTGGCACGTTTGCAATTAAATGGACACCTTTAGAAACACAGAACGCGTTGGCAGATATCATCCACTGGGCCGTCTGGTCCTCCCATTGGGTAACCGGCCTGTACGGTGTTGACGTATAGCACGATGCCTCTCAAAGCTCTAGATTCAGGAGCCATATATATATATATATATATATATATATATATATATATTATATACCCTCGCTGCATTAGCCTCTACCACTTCAGCTGGGCGGCTGTTCCACTTATCTATCACCCTTTATGTAAAGTAAAACTTCCTTACATTACATCTAAGTAAGCCTCCATGACTATGGCCTCTTGTTCTAACAAAATTCAGGCTTCATAGTTTCAGGATGGGAGGAAAGAGCGTTCTCGACGACCCAGAGATGTTGCCCATTGGTCTTGGTGTCGTTTCCGAAGACGTATTGCTGCGAAAGAACGGCTTCCGAGAATATCGGAGAAAATGAGGAGCGGAGCAGAAATGGTTGTGTTCGAATAGTTCCCTGTTTTATTGCAATACATCAAAGTCAGGTTAATATATTTATTCAGAGTGTTTCCAACATAAAACATCGGCGGTTAGTCTTTGTTTATTGTGTTGTTGAGGACTATTTTTAAATATAGACTGTGCAAAAGAATTTACATCCTCCACTTCGCTGCCCCAACAACGTCACCAAATGCAATTGTTCCCACACGTCGGATTTTTAGAATCTAGAACAAAATAGGTGATTACATCTATGACATGCAAAAAAAAAACCAACTGTACATTATTATTATTACAGGGAAAAAAACCCAAAACTCTAAAAAATATTCTTTGAAAAATAAATGATATGAAACTCATAGATAAAAAAGCAGACTGAAGTGGAATTAAATGGAAAGGAATCGTTTTGGTTTTGTTTAGAATGCGCCCCGTTTTATTGCATTAAAATCACGTTGGCGTCAGCCCCGATGTAAAGGAACGTGGAGCGAGTCCGTAATGCCATCGGTGAATGTTACTGCAATGAGGAAGCAGCGAACGTGGTTTGGGACCCTGATCCTGGATAAGGTTTGCAGTTCGGTCGGCGACCGTCTTCTGCACACCGGTGGCTTGAGGCGCCGCAGATGTAAGTATTTATTAAGCTGCGGGTTCCACTAGGAATTAGTTTATAAGAATTTGGTTCTGAGAGATTCAGCTCTGCTCTCAAGCCCCACGCAAACTGTCTGTTGGGTCTATTCACTAAAGGGAGAGTTCTGTTCCAGCTCCTTGACTTATGAACCCCAAAGAGATTCTCCTGCAGCTTGGCTGGCCCTGTATAATGTATAGTTCAATCACCCATTGAATTATACATTACACAGGGCCAGCTCAGACCTTCACGCAGTACTGGCCCTTCAAGCGAAGGACCTGGAACCACAACTCTCCTGCAGACGCTCCCCTTAGTAAATAAACCCCTTCATTTGCCGTGTGATTCTCTATCTCTCTCTCGCAGCTAAGGGGTAGGTGTAATTTTACTAAGGGGTGGGAAGATATTTGCCTCTACATCAGTGAAGCCCCCCGACGTTCTGAGTCGCCTTTCCGAGGTTCTGTGAGTAGTGAGTACACCGCACATTTCACGATAAAGGCCTCTTGCATCATTGCAGATGATTTACCTATATGTATATATCTCACTTTTATCTTCGAGTCATGATTATAAAAGTGAAAAGCTATTCTTTTGCATTGTTTTGTTACATATAACATTCAAGCCGACACGTCAGACGTGTGACGCTGCAAAATCACGAGCCCCGATTGTATAGTGCATTCGACCCCCACGGATCAGGGTACAGCGGCTGGCTTTAAGGGGTCCATGCAATGTTTAAATGGCCGTCTAAACGTCCAGAAACAGGTTGCGATAGTTGCTGTATGGCGATAAAACACCCCAGTGCGTGTTGCCCCTGAAGGGGTTATTTTAGATGCGTGTGTAGCCAGAATAATGCCTTAATCTAGTTGCTCTGCAGAATACGGGGTGTCTAGAACAATAGCGGTGCTGGATCTAGAACAATAGCGGTGCTGGATCTAGAACAATAGCGGTGCTGGATCTAGAACAATAGCGGTGATGGCTCTGAAACAATAGCGGTGATGGATGTAGAACAATTGTGGTGCAAAGCGCAGCAATCAGAAATAATCCATATGTTGCTATGGTTATTGCACCACAAATTCACTCTTGCTAAAAGCCTCCAAAAGTTTTAAACTCGTTGTAAATTAACCCCGAGGAGGGCAGTTTGCCACGTTGCTCGCGTGGAATTAAGGTTTATATTGGGAAACGTGGAGCGACTTATTTAGGGGAGAAAAGGAAGATTGGTTTAGAACAAGAGGGGTTTAATTACTGACAATATCAGTAAGTTGTGATGATTAGTAAATGCTGCCGTTCCTAGCGCCGATGGAATTACTTAACGTTTGTTGGAACCCCGTCCATGACACCTTCGCCCCGCGGCTTTAGTCCATAGGCTTTACTTAAAATGTAAGTAAAGTCTGGACACACATGTAAGATTTCCGAGCCGCGTCGTGTATCGGGGGATCGGCTGACACATTTTATCTTCAAGCTGATGAAAACTTGTTAATGTTACGAAGCGGCATCTGTGACTTTGTGGACTGGTGGAACTTGGTGTCACATGTACACCGAGCGCCTGGGTCCATTAACTGCGAATACAGGATCTGTCCAGTATGTCTAGCGGCCGTATGACCGATGACGTAGATATACGCCACACAAGCAGCTGGAACGGCAGATGGGGTCGGTATGGGGCGCCGATGGCCAGCTACCCACCAGGCATTGGCCCAGATGGTCAGTCTCAGCCTGCGTATCCATAAGTGTGGCCCTAAGCATATGTTTAAGGGTTTCTTCGCCTCATTCCATAACTAGGAAGGTCTGAAGGCAAACATTCGACCCTGTGGGTGCGGCGAGTGACTGACTACCGAATGCTGCATAAGAGCCGCCGACGCACAATTTATACACACGACAGGGCTAAGCAACCTGAGTTTTATTGGGAATTAAGTGATCAAAACTCCTATGAGCCTCAGCCAGACACACCAGTCAGCTCAGTGGAACTTCATGCTGTCCTACAGGGTCCTCCAAGAGCAACGCGATCAAAAAAGCAAGGCTATCACTTAACAAGATGACAGAAAAACTACTCAGATGCACACAGCGATCGACAACTGCCAAGCTGGCTGAGAGTAATGGGAGTTGAACCAACAGCTGGATGGCCAGACCTAGCATGAGATGCAACATGCAATTTTGTGGATTTTTTCTTTTTTTTGTGGCAGAAATCGTTCATTATTCTGTGTGGGATGAAGCAGGCAAATATGGGCAAAAATTATAATAATAGTGTGATACGGCCTGAGCAAAAAACATACATTTTTACCTATAATACGGGCCTTTTGTCAATACTGACACTTTTCTATCATTTCCGCTATTGCAACCCCCATACTGACCGTTTGGATGACAGTCCCTGGCACTTAAGGGTTAACCTCACCTTTTTTTTTGTTGCTTAATAAAAAAATATCGGCGATCGCAGGGATGGGGGCTTCTTTGCATTTTACGGGGGGGGGTTCTATTTTGACACGACGGAATATATCGCATTGATGAATAAAAGCTGCCTATCTTTTTATTTTATTTTTTATTTTTAATTATTTTTTTTTTGAGCATTTCCTTTTTTTTTTTTCTTCTTCTTTTCATTAATTGTATAAAATTTACCAGCATTGTGATTATAAATATATTAACAGATAAAATGACATCTCCATTATAACAAACACACACACACACACAAAATAATAATTTTTTTTTCCCGATGACGGCGCAAAGCACAATATATGGATTTATACAGCGCTGATGGGGGGAGGGGGGTTCTTCAGAATACTTTGGTGAGGGAGCGGTGGCTTAAAAAAAATTTCTATAATAAATAAATAAATATAAAGAAAGCTGCATTGTCTCAAATACAGCGGCCCGCATGCAAAGGGGGGGGGTCTTACTAGTGACGATAATGTGAGGGGTAGATCGTGAAATCCATGCATTTGGAGAAGGTCGGGCGGCCGGGCCGCACAGAATCGCTTCTCGGATCCCGCCTAAGAGCTATGGTTTAGCACCGATAAGAGGAGAGCTTCCAATGCGTACATATGTATAGCCCAATAAGTTACAACTAGCGGAAAACACACACGGGGGTCCGCATGTCCCGAAGCAGACGGCGCGACGTACGTGGGGTGGGCAGCGCATCGGAGACCAGGAGGTCGCATGTCAATGGACTGCAGGCGCAGACGAAATAACGTGACGGGTCTGACGCGGAGAAAGCGGAGCAGCGAGCGGGAGCATCGCATCTGCTGCAACACCTTCAACCAGGAGTGGTCTTCATACTCGGCCCCCCTTCTTTATCTTATCAAGTAGCGGCGGGCGTTCGGTAAAAGACCGGCAGACCCCACCGGCTCCCACGCGTTAAACTGAACTTCCCAGATCCCGGGCATGAAACCGAGCGGGTAGTGGCGTGACTAGGAGCAGAACGACTCCTCTTTGCATATCTGGAGTAAGACTGGGGTGGAAAAGCGTCTGCGGTCCGCTTCTCAGGAGGACAGAAGATGACGCGACGTGACGTTTGGTGGCTTGGAACTAACATCAGCATCTGATATACGAGAGATGTACCGGGACATAAAGGTGCGTTCTGTCCTCGTGGCGTAACCTACGCGTTCTGACTGATTTCGTGGCAAAAGGACGGTGCGGGACAGGGGTTCCTCTTTTCAACCAAACATCACATTAAATAAAAGCAACTGAAAAGCGGAGAATACGCCTTAAAATGATTCACGTGAAGGATACAGAACCGAAACCAGGAGCGGCCTGCCCACTCCGATCTGTTCGCCTGGCTTTCCCGGCGTCAATTATGAAAGCGACGATCCGTGGTTAAAATGGCGGGATCTTCTTAAATACGCCTCTATTCTTAACGGAATACACGATCCTTATATACACACCATATGGACTATTTAGATTAAACTCTGCTTCGTAGTAAAATACATTATTGATGAAAAGAGGGTCACGAGTGACAACGCGTTTTTTTTTTTAACATTCATTGGGTGGCCACGCGCCGCCCCTGAGGGGACAGGCGGCACAGAGCCGATCCTTGACAGTCAGACAAAGCTTACCGGGGTCCGCAAGTCCCCCAGAAAATTGTGTTTTTTTTATCCTGTGTGCGCGGATTGGATCTCATCTTTCACAGCACGGAAACCACCTGTAAACCATGATAAAAGCAACGGTTTGCTACAATCTATCTACCACGTCTGTTCACCAACATTCCGCCTTCTCTCAAGTCCGAGGCAATGCGGTGCTGATGGCGTTAGATATTTATATATATATAAGGTGTTCCTGGAGATCCAGACCAGTCCTGAGGAGCTGGGGTGTAGGTAGACGAGTGATCTTGGGGGCGAGCGAGGAGAAGCTGGAAGGGGTGGCAGGGTGAGTTCACGCGTCCCAACTCACGTGGTCGGAGCTCTCCAAGGAACTGCTCTTGGTCTTGTGGGGAGACGCCGGGCTCGGAGGGCTGCTGAGGTTGGAGCTGTTGGAAGCTGTTGAGTGCCTCGGTGAGTCAGAGTCCTGCCGGCCAATGAAGAAGCGCTTTGTTAGCTACAATTAAGTTTCACCCAATGGCTCTTAAAGAAACGTAGCCTGATCAACGTCTAGTTGTAAGAATTATAATGTATAAGGCAGTCCACATACATACAGCCAATCCCAACACACCCTTACCTCACGCTCGTAATCCCGCGCAGGCGCATCGCCGCCCTGTTCGAGTCCACCGGAAGAGAGGGATCCGTCCGACGGTGAAGTCATGGGCTGGCGTTTTGCTCCGTAACTCCCTCCAGAAAAGTCCCGGCGTAAGGCGCTACCGTTCTGTGACGTCCCTGTGATTAATTAAGGCATTAATTACGAGAGAACACTTAACGAACCAGACCTCAGTGTTAACTTAATTATACATTAAGATCGCAGTCTTCGCTACATCTAACAAGTTAATAAATATTTTGAAATATTCTTCTTCCAGCTGCTTAGTGCTGGCAGGGGTGATATAATATTATAATATGATATGGGGGTACTATAATATAATATAGGGAGTAATATAATATAATGGTAATATAATATAAAATTAAAATATGATATGGGGGTACTATAATATAATATAGGGAGTAATATAATATATATTGGTGATATAATATAAAATTAGAATATGATATAAGGGAATAACAACATATGTTATAATATGATATGGGGGTGATATATAACATATATATGTAGGGGTAATAGAATATAATATAATATTATAATACAATATAGGGGGTTATACCATATAATATGGAGGTAATATAATATTCTAATATATTATGAGGTTCATATAATAATATACTATAACATGGGGATAATATAATAATATGGGGTAACGTAATATAATATGAGGGGTCATGTAATATAATAATATACTATAATATGGGGTAATATAATAATATGGGATAACATAATATAATATGGGGGTTATATAATATTTGAATATAAAATGGGGAGTAATATAACATTATATAATAAGGGGCTAACAGAATAAAAAAATATTTATATAAAATATATAATATATTGATTCATTCTGCATTGTAATCATATAATTTTTAAATAATAATAATAAATAACACATGAGAACGTACTTGCAGCTAGTCCACTGCTGGCGCTCATTGACCGTCCTGGCTCCACGCGCGATTTGGTGATAGACGGAATACTGACAGAGCCGCTGAACATCGTCCGACTGTCCTGATGCCGGAGATTCTGGGGTGGAAAAAAGATGATTAAATCTTTTACGTCTCGTGTATATCCAGCAGCAAGTGGTAAGACGCACACCGCCAATGACAACGCGATCCCAAAAAGTACAACAGAACCACAAAAACAAAAAGGACGGAGAAGAGGTCCGCAGCCTCGGTACGGCCGGCAGACTGCAGCCTCGGCCCGCTGGATGATTACGGCAAACACATTCATACGTGACGTGGCCAATGGAGCGCAGAATGGACACAAACATAACAGAAAGAGACGAGCAAGGCTTCCCTGCGGGGAGTTGGGATCTGTATCCTTTGGAAGGGCTTTCGGAGAAAAAATAAATAAATTCTCAAAATGTAATGGCTCTGGATTTCAAATTTCATTGGGCAAAACCGAAACTCCGCCCATCCGTGGGTCACCTGTGCCGTGAAACAGGAATGGGCAAAGAGCATAAAGAGGCTTGTGGGGGGTCTCTGATCCCTACCCCTGATGTAAACACTGCAGATTAGGAGCAGAAGCCCCTAGGCGATTGATAATCCTACTCCAAATATCCCCATTTTACCCCCAACCCCTCACTCTTACCCCCTCCATCTAAAACAATAACTCATCCCCGTCATCGGGGGGCACGTCCAACACTCTGTCCGTCCACAGAACTGCTGAAGACTTACATCGTAACAAAGAATTCCATAATCGCGTACAATTTTTGCCGGGATCGCTTTATTGTCAGGTGACACAAAAGCAGCTACTGATAGGCCGTGGCCAAAGAAACTGAAATGGCTGCTTGTATTGCATGTATGTTTAAAAGGATTAACCCTTCAGAGGAATACATACATGAGAGGCATTCTAACGTTTGCGAGTATCTTGTCTACATGGTGACGACGCGCCTTCTAAGCAATCACTCGTTTAGTAGACGCACCATCGCCGGACAGTCCTGTTTTGGGGGGGCTCTCGTGGGACAGGATGAACATGGAGTGGGCCGGACAGGTATCCAGAACGCGATGGACATGGGAAGCAATGAGGTGAAGCCAGGCTGACACAGCACACGGGTTAGTAGCGACTCCGCTCGGCGTACCCTGTGAGGGCCAGGGGCCGAGCCGCGGGCCGGGGAGGAAGAGGAGGCAAGGAGTGCGGGATCGGAGGAGAGGAAGTTTTCGGCAGAGTTTACGGTCATGTGATAGACGTGCTCGAAGTTGCTCGGAGTGGAGATCAAGCTGGAGTTATGGCGGAGGGGAGATGGATAAGGGGACCTCGGCTAATAGAAAGACAGAGAGGAAGAACAGATCGTCAGCTCATAAGTCGAGTCTCGGGTCGCATCGGGAACGGAGGGTCCTCCTGCGAGACTCTCATATCATCGGTTATCTCCGGTATCGTACATAGGAATTAAAGCGAACTAAACTTTTTTTTTGGTTAAATGTAATTAGTCTACTTATTTTGGAAGGGTTAATAGTTACCCATCTAGAAATGACAGCCTTAACACTCGCAGTGCCTCTTACACCCTTAAAGGGACCATACATATTATTATATAGCTTTATATAGCGCCATCATATTCCGTACAGTTATACACTTATATAGTATTTGGGACAGTCTGATTACTAGAACCGGCCCCATTCGGCCCCCGTCTAGTCACCCGTTTCTCCTGCTGTAAAGACTCCAACCTTAATCAGTCGTTGGTCTCGTCTTAGATTCAGGAGCCGTATGTCTATCCTGCTCATGTTTAAATCCCCTCGCTGTATTAACCTCTACCACTTCTGCTGGGAGGCTGCTCCACTTATCTACCACCCGCTCAGTAAAGTAAATCTTCCTTACATTCCATCTAAGCCTCTGACCGTCTAGTTCTAGATTGCAGTCTCGTGTTCTAACATTTCTCCTCCTTTGAAAAACCCTTTAAGTTTAAATGCCCCCCACCCCCCTCTCTTCTCTCCTCCAAGCCGACATATTGAGATCCCTTAATAGATCGCCCTGGAGTGATGTCATTTTTACACCACGGTATGATGTCGGTACGGTTATGACCTTTCTGTGCGCACAGTTTGTGCCGTAGGTTTGCTTACTTGTGGCTTTCATGGACAACGCGTTTCACTGCATGCAAACCCCGTGCAAGCATGGAGCATAACCTTAATCCATAGAGGTTAGAAGTAAATTTAACCTGCTGTGATTTTGGGTTGAATTTGCCCCATATTTGTATCTTTAGGAAAGGTCAGGATATCGTCTCAAATAGGAATCAGAATGAACCTTGTGCTGAAATTCTACAGACTGCTCCTATGCGAAAGCGGCCCTTAGACGATCGGGGTCGTGACCGCATCTGCCAGCGGGGGCAATCCGCCTAAAAACAATGCTGATTTACTAAAGACAATTCACACACTTTATGAAAATGTAGTTTTTTGGGAGTTAAAATGATAGAACTCAATTTCTTAGCTTTTTGTAACAAGTGGAACAGCATCTTTAAAAGACCTTTCTGTTTAACCGCGGACGAAGATGCCGCTTTACAGCCGCCTGAGATATTTTATACGATAGCCGGCGGTTTAGTTGCCGCGCCGCGCTCTAATCGCATTATTCTGCATTAACGCCTAATATTAGCCCGGCAGACCTCGTGACCGGCAGCCTCGGGTTAATCCGGATTAAAGCCTTACCATGGGCAGATCTTTCAGTATCTGAATGCCATCTCCAGGCCCCATATGTGCAATATGGTTAAAATTGGTTGGGTTGGAAATCAGTTTGTTTCTCATTTCTGGATCTCGTAACATTTCCCTGCAATAAAAATGGAGATTTAATACATAAAAAAACACAGAATCTGCCGCCGGATCGGACTCATTCCGTCTGCCGGTTTTTCCAGCTGCGAAGACCTTAATCAGTCGTTGGTCTCGCCTTAGATTCAGGAGCCGTATGCCTACCCCAGGCATGTTTAATCCCCTCACTGTATTACCCTCTACCACTTCTGCTGGGAGACTGTTCCACTTATCTACTACCCTCTCTGATGGCCTCAACATTTCCCCTCTTTTGAATACAGCGGATATATATAAAGCGGATAATGTATGCATCTGTACGACGGACCTTTACAGATTGCGTGTCGGAAACCATGACAACAAGTTTCCATATCTACCTGTCCCTCCCATACATGACATCAGCTCAATAGAACGCGACCGTGATGCTGTTTCATTAACTGGATTATTGTGTCTCTATAATACGGGATTACCCCCAACAGGGTATCTATGAGGGTCACGGGGTATCTACGAGGGTCACCGGGTGTGCAGGAGTCAGCGGAGCGTCCGTCTGCTCACAGCGGGCTCAGTCCATGAAATCTTTTTATTCTATCGACGTTCAGGCAACGGTTACAGAGTTAAATGAATAGTTTTGCCTGATCCCGCAGATTAAAGCTGCTGTTCCACCTAAATTTTACATTTTTTTTTTTATTTTTTTTTTAAAGGGAATGCTGCGTTACAAGCATTATTATAAGCTACCGGACACCACGACCATAATTCTTTAATCGTGTAGAATTTTGCCTCGTTCATATTTTTTCCGGGAACACGTATTTATCATGTGACTCGAAAGCAGGCACTGATAAGCGGTTGCCTTAGAAACCGGAAAAGCTTTTTAAATGTTTAGGTGTTGCTTAAATGCGATTAAATGGCAGATCGGCTAAAGTTGATACGCTTTAGGTGATAGAGCCGATGTGTGACCCGTCTAAAGAGCCACGTGTGCTTGTGTGAAGCCCGGCAGGGAGCATGCGCAGGAGGGGGATGAGATGAGATCCATTTCTGGATGAAACCTTCTCTCCGGGTCCCTGAGCTCACCTCCTCTGCTGCATCCGCTCCTCCTCCGGCACGCGGAACGAGTAGCGCCTCTTGTTGTTGATGTTTCTCACCATTTGTTTGCGGCTGTTATCGGAAGTTTCTGGAACAACCAGCTCATCCCCTTCTGAGAAACAAAGAGAAACGTCAGCCAATGAGAGCAGAACGCAGCGACGACAGGACTCTTGCATCCGTATTCGGGAGAACATGAAAAAGAACACGAAGGTCGAATAAACTAATATGGCGGTGGGTAAATGCACACGAAGACAGAGACACGCAACACGAAGACAGAGACACGCAACACGAAGACAGAGACACGCAACACGAAGAGAGACGCAACACGAAGAGAAACACGCAACACGAAGACGGAGGCACGCAACACGAAGACGGAGGCACGCAACACGAAGACGGAGGCACGCAACACGAAGACGGAGGCACGCAACACGAAGACGGAGGCACGCAACACGAAGACGGAGGCACGCAACACGAAGACGGAAGGGAGTCCAGCAGCTCTGCGGAGGCCAAGAATCAGGCCACATGATGCGAAGGTAAAAAAAAGACAGAGAAGACAGAGACACGCAACACGAAGACAGAGACACGCAACACGAAGACAGAGACACGCAACACGAAGACAGAGACACGCAACACGAAGACGGAGACACGCAACACGAAGACGGAGTCACGCAACACGAAGACGGAGTCACGCAACACGAAGACAGAGGCACGCAACACGAAGACAGAGGCACGCAACACGAAGACGGAGGCACGCAACACGAAGACGGAGGCACACAACACGAGGACAGAGGCACGCAACACGAAGACAGAGGCACACAACACGAAGACAGAGGCACACAACACGAAGACGGAGTCACGCAACACGAAGACAGAGGCACGCAACACGAAGACAGAGGCACACAACACGAAGACGGAGGCACACAACACGAAGACGGAGGCACGCAACACGAAGACGGAAGGGAGTCCAGTAGCTCTGCAGAGGCCAAGAATCAGGCCACATGATGCGAAGGTAAAAAAAAAAACAAAAAACCAAAACATAGGGGTCCTGAGACTTACCTGCCATTTTATTTTTAAAATAAATAAGTCGTATCGTCTCCAGCCCCAAAAGATTTAGGGAGCCTTCTGCGTTTAACGGGCGTACCTAAATATAAGAAGAAGAACATTAAACACCTTACTGGTTTCTATAGGGGGCTCCAGTTTGACCTTGAAAAATAACCAAAGAACAATCAAATTCCAAAAAAAAGGAAACATTGTCTTCTTCTAAAAAGGACCACTTTCTTCCACCCCTTTTAGCGAATCGTCCCAAGTAACACCTTAAAGGAGCCCTTAGGGGGGCCAGGAATTCTGAGACACTTTGTGAAATAATCTGAATAATCATCTAAATAATTAAAAAAAGGAGAGAAGGGTTAATTCTTTACCTTCTTCAGAGGAATCGTCTGAATCCACTCCATGGTGTTCACGTCAAAGACGTCTACTGCGTTCTCGCTGTACACGGAGAGGTACGGCGCGTTGTAACCTGCAAGCGCATCACACGGTTAGGAGAGATTATTATAGCCCCCAAAACACAACCCCCATAACTATCAGCCAGCACCAAGGGACCGACATCCCGAGCCCCCCCAAAGGATTCTAATCATATATTGTGAATTATATTATATTTATATAATAATTATATTATATAATAATGACCAATAACATCCAAAAAAACCCCCATTGAATTATTCCTGCACACATTGGCCACGGGGGCCGGATTGGACGCCTTTCATTCAGTAAGTGGAAATCTGATTGGACGGCTACTTCTGTTTAAAGAGTCAAGAACAGTAATATAAGAACGGGATTTTCACACAATAATAAATAAATCTGATTCCTGCATCCTACAGCCTCGTTACAGCAATACTTACAGGGGTATTCCCACGGCGAAACTATTATAATATACCCCCCAGCGCTGTATACAGTAATATAACCCCCGCAGCGCTGTATATAGTAATATCACCCCCAGCGCTGTATACAGTAATATAACCCCCAGCACTGTATACAGTAATATCACCCCCCAGCGCTGTATACAGTAATATAACCCCCCAGCGCTGTATACAGTAATATAACCCCCAGCGCTGTATACAGTAATATAACCCCCAGTGCTGTATACAGTAATAACCCCCAGCGCTGTATACAGTAATATAACCCCCAGCACTGTATACAGTAATATAACCCCCGGCGCTGTATACAGTAATATAACCCCCCCACACCTGGAGGACACCATTGTTGTCGGTCATGTGATATTTTGGGTGACTTTCCTGGCTCAAACACCACACTGAGCTGATGCTTTATGGCAATGCTAATGAGGTCCTTCCCTCCATTGACTTTCATTAATCACTATTTATTATCCAACCCTGACAAGTTCCTCCAGCATTAAGGGCTGACCTGGCCCTGTATAGGGCATAATTTAATGTGTAAGGGGATGTTAAAGAAATGTCACAGCTTAAACTATACATCATACAAGGCCAACCAAACTCTTCCTGCGCCCAAAGCTCACTGGGGACGGCCCTTTCTAACGTACAGAGAAGTCAAAGAGAAGAAACGCAACTCTGTCGATTAATTAACGAATCCCAGAGTGTCAGGCGGAGTGAATAAGACCGAGCCATTCTATTGTTTCCCGCAGGCATGCAGCGATATATTCTGTACACGTTATGCCGGCACTTACAGCACGATGAAGGAACCGCCGGCCACATCAGCTCCTGCTGCCGCGACCTCCTGCCCTGGCAGTCGACATAAACCCCAACGCTGCTAAAACACAGCAGGTATTCCTTGTTCGAGATCTCGACGGCGCAGATGGCGTCCGTGGGTTGCTGCGCGATGAAGGACAACGTGTGGTCGTCCGGATGGAGCAGACTACAAGGACTCCCGTCGGCGTGCAAAGGATACCTCATAAACCCCGACTGATAACCCACGCAGAGGCGCTCGTTGAAAATGGCCATCCACTGGACGTTCCCCGGAACCTGGATCTCTTTGATTTTTTTGTGGCGGATTTTGCTTTGGTTCAGTTCGTAACAGAGAACCTGCCTCTTCATGGACACGCAAAGGCACGCGAGGGCGCCGTGCCGCACGTGGCCGGACACCATGCCCTGGCAGCCCTTCGTCTCGGCGAGCTTGAAGAACTCGGTCTCCCTGCCGTCTAAAGAGGCCACGGGGTAGAGCCGGACGTGGCGATTCCTCCCCGAAATCACGGCGATCAGCTGCTCGTTGGGGATGAGGTCTACCTGGTGAACCTTCTTGTTATCCCCGACGCGAATAATTTCTAGGAACGAGAGATCATTGATAGCGGCTTCATACACAGATAGGATCTATATAATACATGTACGGGGGGGGGACTACGGCCCGCTCAGAGGGACATATTTTATAAGAATATGTATATTATTTAATTGAAATGCTTCTGAGAAGAAACACAGTTTGGAAGAGCTGACGGTACGGAGAACGGCCGAGATAACGACCAACGAGAGTCCTTACCATCCTTGGTAACGTGGACTACAAACAGTCCCTCTTCGTTGCCCAGGGCTATGCGTTCGTGATCTGCAACAGAGATGAAAGGAATTAGCAATTAAAATGGATTTGTAGACAATCTTGATAAACATAAAATGCAGAAACACAAAATTAATACCCCACCGTTCAAAAGTTTGGGGTCGATTACACACGGCTGATTTCTAATGGAATCTCTTCATAGGCGTAGAGAGGCCCTTTATCACTCCCATCACTCCTGGGTTCCAATGGCCCTTTATCACTCCCATCACTCCTGTGTTCCAATGGCCCTTTATCACTCCCATCACTCCTGTGTTCCAATGGCCCTTTATCACTCCCATCACTCCTGTGTTCCAATGGCCCTTTATCACTCCCATCACTCCTGTGTTCCAATGGCCCTTTATCACTCCCATCACTCCTGTGTTCCAATGGCCCTTTATCACTCCCATCACTCCTGTGTTCCAATGGCACGTTTGTTTAAAAGGCTAATTGATGGTTACACCCAGAAATGTCCTTGTTTTCCATAAAAACTCCTGAGTGACCCCAAACTTGTGAACGGTAGTGTGTAAAGCCAATCGTCCTAATGCCTCAATAACAAAAGTTATAATCTCTACAATAAGACAGACTTGGGTAACAAACTCAGCGAGTAACCCAGTATGTCCCCCAAACCCACAAAAATCTTCCTATACAGATGCAAAGTATTCATCACGCAGCCCGGAGAAAAGGGGGTATCTGCCGGGGTATTGGGGACCCTTACCGAGGATGGCGGCGGACTGGGTGTTTTTAATGAGCGGTAGGGTGCTGTCGTACGCCTCCTTCGGGATGTACACAGAGCGATCTTTCAGCTTGTTCTTCTTCAGGATCCGGTGGAGCTCGTTCAGCACGGCGACCCACTTGCTCTTTTCGCTTTCGCTGTCTGCCAGTAGCAGAATGGAGCACTTGCTGCTGGACGCGGAGAGCTGAGAAGCCGTGACCTGCGAGAGAGCAAAAACGTGCGGGTTATTAAGAGTTAATTCTGCAAGCGACTCTTGGGGCATCTTCCTGAACACATCGTCATAGAGAAGACCCCTTAAAGACCTGCGAAGCCTTTCGGTGGAGCTTCTTCTTATCCCCGTAATCTCCCTAAGTGGCAACATTTGAAAAATAGCATAATTGGGTTTGGGTTTTTTTTTGTTTTTTTTCTTATTTTGGTTCAAAAGCAGGAAGGATCGGTAGACGGGGAGAACTAGGCGGACATAGGCCTTTTTTCAGCCTTAGTTACTATATTACTATGAAGACGCCTATGCTTATAGTGAACAGTCATTTTTAAAAGAAATCTATTATTTAGTTATTAGTATCGTTAATGAGGTTTTATTTGACCATAATTTACACAGAGCCAAAAAATAAGAGTTACATAAAGTATTGGTAATTAAAGACACCCCACGCCCCAGAAATCTGACATATGTGACGTATCAACGGAGACAAATGGGATGTTCTTCCGAAATAAGAGTTAAACGCAATGCAGCAGAGGCGAATGAATAAGCATCATTCTGAAACGTGTGCACGAAACGTGTTCCTGTCATACCGGAGGGAGGCGGCATTTTGCTGAACACGTTACTGAAAAGAGCGCCCCGGAACCGACGCGACTCACTCTAAAAATGCATGGAATATCCTTGCGGCTCGCGTGGATGACATCAGACGCCAGTACGGAACTCACGGCAAATTCTTCATCCCTGTAAAAGAGACGCATGAGGTTTTACTGTCAGCGGGAGCGACGCCATACGTGTACCCTGAAAATCCTTTACCACGTATGCGTGTGATAAAAGAAGGTGCTTTGCGGTTATAGATGATAGAAGAGTTTGGGGTCTATTCACTAAAGGGGCAGTTGTGTTTGAGGTTCTTCACTATACATTATGAAGGGCCCAGTGAGTTTCTGGTGCAAGGAGAGCTTGGCTGGCCCTGTATAATGTATAGTTAAATCAATGAGACTCACCCATTTAATTATACATTATACATTATGAGTGTTTGAGGCCAGAACTTACTATTATCACATGAAGGACTCGCCCGTCTTCTGTTAGGGATTTCTGAGCTTACCTCATGTCGATGACCTGACTCACGACACACGTGGGCTGCGGCGCTTTCCCCTCCGTGACGTCGTAAAGGAAGAGTTTGAAGTCACAGACCACGGCCAGGGACCTCTGCCAACCCTTCTTAACACCCGCCGGCTTGGGCACCTGATGGCGGAGAGACAGCCTCGTCAGATATGAATTGTACGAAGACGGAGGAGCCGTCGGGGGCCGATAACACCGGGGCAGGGGCTGCTTTACAGCAACGGAGAACAGAATAATGTCCTCTACCCAACCACCCCTTTAACTGCCAATCCAAACGTCAACCAATCCCATCATCACTTTCATTTTGATCATTCAGATGGGGGTCATTTGCAGTCCGTCAACCGCCGATCTAGACGGCAATTTACCAAGTAACAATATTATAAGCGGTCCGTTTCTGTCCGGGAATGGCTTTAATTAAATCACGCTGGGAACACGCCGCCGCCGCCGCATGACTTATATCGTCACGCAAAGCGCTTACCCGGACGTGGCCTTCGTAAGCCGTCCCGATGCCTTTCTGTGGGTCAATGCCTAGCGGCCCCTTAGTCTGCTCTGGTGGGATGGGGCAAACAGCAGGCGCCTTGTCCGCGCAGGTTACGTGGCAAGAAAATCCACACACTGAAAGGAAGAGAAAGTGGCAACGGTTACTTGGATCCTCAGCCGGATTAATCGTCAATACTGATATTTTTGGGGGTTTTTTATTTATTTTTTAACCATTATACCAGCTGTCAATATAATTGGCTGAACTGGTAACTGCTATTTAATCAGAGCCGAGGCATACAGAAGAAGTAAAAGGCACGCATGCACATATATATATATATATATATATCACACGGGCAGCTGATTATGCTGTGATCAAAAAACCAAGATGGTTGCACCCAGCAACCTCATTGCATCGATCTGCTTCCTCGAACAACCACCTGGCAGAAGTGGTAGAGGGTAATACAGTGAGGGGATTTAAACATGCGCAGGATAGACATACGGGTCTTGAATCTAAGACGAGACCAACGACTGATTAAGGTCTTTACAGCGGGAGAAACAGGCTACGAGACGGGGGCCGAATGGGGCCGATCTGCCGGCTAATGCTATGTTTCTATGTAAATGAACGGTCAGCCCCTTTGGTTCTGTTACATGAACTCACCTTCGCAGGTGCAGCCCTGCCGGATCAGCCCGACCATGAGAGACGTGCACTGGTTGCATTTTGTAGGCACGCTGAAGGACTTCACAACAAACTGGTGAGCTTTGGGCTGAAAATACAAATACACAGAGTCCGTGTGCTGCCTTCCCCGACTTCAACCACATTTATCTAATCCATCACAACGTCAGCCATACTTTCATCACTTTAACATATATTAATAATTAAGCATTTTATCCCCGAATCATTATTTTGGGTCCCACTGGCAAAAAACCTCTACCCATAGGCTTCATAATACAGAGGTATTAAAAATAAATATATATATATATATATATAGCTATATCTATATACTGTCTAATATCTATCTATATACACTGTCTAATATATATCTATATATCTATATACTGTCTAATATATATCTATCTATATATATCTATATACTGTCTAATATATATCTATCTATCTATATACACTGTCTAATATATATCTAATATATCTATATATATATATATATATATATAAATATCTATATACTGTCTAATATATATCTATATATACTGTCTAATATTTATATATATATATATATATATATATATATATATATATATGGTCTAATATTTATCTATATATATATGCTGTCTAATATCTATCTATATATATATTCATGATTTAGGACACTGTTCTGTGCAGGTATTTAAAAAAAATAATTAACATTTCCATGATAGATTTCCTTTAACCCTCTGAGTGCCAGGCGGCTGAGTAAGGGAATGCTGATGCTTCAGAATGCTGAAGAACCCAACACGTTGCAGAATAAAAAAAATAAAAATAACGAGCAACGCAGAATAACGGGAGGGAGGAATGGCAACGGCGGCGGGGCGTCTGCGCGTCACCTTAGGTACCGAGGAGCCTGAGCTCAGGTACGATGCTCTCATTGTCGGCGTCTGTGCGGAGCGTGGCGGGTGATCGGCGACCTGCAGAGTAGAGATAAACGACACATGGAGAGGTCTATTTCATATTAATATTTAATACATTTAAACTAGAAGCTCCTGGGGCCTCTGTGATCCTGACTGCTTTGAAAAAGAAGCCACAAATGGTAAAGAGATCCTATTGGTTGCGCTGTGACTATGACATCATAGCGCCGACTTCCTGATATAGGCAGATATAGGAAATCAATAGAGGTATAAAGAACAACGAAAGAGGTTTTGTATCTAGAGGTGGGAGAGGTCGCATCGAATGTCCGTAGCGTAAGAACGTCTTGGTTTATACCTCGGCGGGTTCTACGTCACTCATGGTGGACGGGGATCTGGAGCGGGATATGACCTGCGATTTCCCATCTTCGTCCCGAGACGGGGTGTTGGATAAAGTGAAGTTGTCCACGGAATCCATCTGTAATCGCAAGGGCAGACATTGTCGTTAAGCAGACAAGGGCCAACGGCAGCTTCTTATTGAAGGATGTGTGCAACGTAAGGAAAAAAAAAAAATGACATCCTCGCGCACGCAAATCGCAAATTATAACAGCAAAACGGGTGTTACGAAAAATAACAATGGCAGCGATACCAAAATGAAAGAGTTAAAAATCATAGAACCCTCAAATTAATTAACTGTTTAGTGTCATTTGCGGAAATCTGATCAGACGTCAGTCCGTTACGATCAGGTGTTTTAATATTATTAATACCAATGGGGACTGAAAATTAAGGGGGAAGAGCCGGCAAACCGCTCCCGAGACGGGCTGCGGGGAGGATTCTGTCCCAACATAAATCTCTCACTGTCCTCCTTTAACACAGGTGTTAAAGATCTGCAGCACGGGCAACAAGTAGGTTAAAGGAAAAAAAAATAAAAAAAAATTCAGCCACACGGCATGCAAGAGCCACGGACGGGAGAAGAAGCCTGAAAATGATCCACGTAGAACAAAGACATTTATACCACAGGCAGAAAAGGGGAAGCACACAAAGTAAGGCAGCCTCTTACACGTCTGCCTTTGGCGGCGGGATGGCACGATGGAGAACGCTTCAACAAAGAGAGGAGGAGAACGCGTTAACCACTGAAGAATGCCTTCGCTTTACAAACAAGCAAACGAAACCGCCGCTGCAGGTAGGGTTACCGTACCCGACGTTATATGTTTTATTGGCACGAGTAAAGTGCTGCCCGGCATTAACAAGTTCAGACATAAGGGGCGGTAGAGGGCCCTGATCTTGTGAGCTTACAATCTACAGCACTATGTGCAGCAATATATATAGATATATATGTACTAATATACATTTAAATATAATATTAAGTACATTTTTAGGTGCTATAAGTACATGAGCCGCATCTGAAGCCAGTGTCTTATAACGCGCATAGATCCCGTCCTCAGATATTACAGGCTGGGGTTATATACCTATGGGAAGGGAGAGACCTAGGGGACCTCTGACGTCTCCTGCGGATAACTTTAAAAAGAGAGCGACATAAAGGGATAGAGAGGCACGAAGTGACGCAATGTGACGTCTCTGTTATGGAATGGAGGGACTTTTAATTACTACGCCATAAAGCAAGACACAATTGACACGGCAGGCGTCTGACCAGGAAAGGGGGGCACACGCTTAGCACATAGTAAGACGTGGACACGTAAGCAATTAGCTGGACATACGTTACCAAAAAGAAACGCCTCGGGTAAACTAAAGGGGCAGTTGGCCAGACGTTTGCGGCTTCAACTCCCTGAATCCACTATGCATTATAAACGGCCATTCCTGGCAAATCTCTCGGCAACAAGGGCTGAGCGGGCCCTGCATAATGTATAGCTCAATCAGGGGTCGGTCCTTCATAATCATGGTGAAATAGCTGAGCTTAAACTGCAGTTGTAATGCAAATACCCTCAAAAGTGAATCAACCCCACAAGCGTGCAAACAGTTTAAATGAGCCTCAACGTATCATGCTCCGCTGTCTTCTGCCCCCGGGGGGGGGGGGGTAGTAAGACCCCCAGCTCCCCATGGCGTGGGAAGTAGAAGCACCAAAACAACAGCCATAGAAAACACTCACGCCGAAAGAAAACGAGAACAAGAGAAAGACGCTTCTGGTTGTTTCCAGATCCCGCATGAAAGGTCCGGATCAAACACTTACTTCAAAGTGATCCAGAACAGAGGTAGGCGCGTTCAGAAAGGCCAGGAATGAATTCTGAGACTCCTGGTGTTTGACGCCTGAGGGAACGGGAAGAAACACGAGTCACGTGTCAGTAAAATCTAAAGCCAAGGAGGGTAATACATACAGTCAAATGAAAGAAATCCTCCGCGCATGCAGTTTCAAGCCCGGGTGCCTCCTCGGTGGCTCGTTCTAGGCGACACCAGACGTCTAACTCGAGACCGGAGGACCCAAACGCAACGCTAACTCTACAGCGCCGGCTCCGGATCTAGAACCTTTGTCTAGGTTCCGGCATCGAGCCTGTTGTTTCTTGCCATGCCAGCCGTTTGTAACGCGCTCTCGTCTGCAGGTCTACGTTGTTACCATTCCTGCGATAGAACGCCGGCTGCAGGTTCTATGCCGCATGTCAGATCTCTACACCAATGCAGCTAGCCAACGTGTTAAAGCCATTTACAGACTCCTGCCCTGTAGAACACACGTATAGTTAATTTGTGGGGTCCTCGCTATACATTATACAGGGTCAGCCCCCAGGGGTCGGCCCTTCGTAATGTAGATTGAAGTCAGTGGGGATGTTTAACTCTCTGATGAACGCCCCGTACCTTTCTCTGATCTAAACTCATCCGTCTCCCACTTCAGCTTCTCGACTTCTGCCGCCAGCTCCTCGTTCCTCTTGTCGGATTCCTGGAGTTTGCTTTTAAATGAGATTTATGTTATATATATATGTTATATTGATGGCAGACGATGCAATACAATGATCTTATCCATCTATACATCTATAGCCCTCCTAGCGGTAGCCCCATTAACTCTTTGATTGATGTGGTTCAGACCGGGTCAATATTCACATTTTTGATATTGTTAAATTTAGGGGATAACATCACATATATACAGCTTATACTTTAAGTAGCGATATACTGTATACATGTATATATATATAGATCCCTGTATGTTAGCATGGATCAGCTTTATTTATTTTAATATATCCTGCCCAGTTGATCTCAGTATGGATCGCCCGGCAGCCTGATTATCAGTGTAAGTGGGACAGCAGCTTTAGGTTCGCATGGCCTTTCCTCAGACAGTTAAATTGTGAAAACGTGGACTGGGAATGAACATAAAAATGAAACATATTTTCCCGTCCGTGAAGCAGCCGCTCGCCAGCCTTTTATCGCTTCAATTCCACCTTAATAAACATATTCCAGCTGGTGTTAAGTGACAATGAAGCAGCCACGAGAGGGAGACGTTATACTGTGTCGGACATTACGGGGTCTATAATACTAAAATACAGACGACCTGTGTGTAGGCAGAGCTCAGCCAATGTCTCTGCGTGAGAATTATCGCTAGCAGCGATGAATGAAAGCCGCCGCATGTTAATATATCTCATTCAGCTGAATTCAAATCTTTTATAATTCAATTCCACATTTTTGGAGGTTATTTACAGCCAGACTGGGGACAAAAAAAACCTGTCCTATTGTTATCGTACTGCAACTCCTATAAGAGCTGGCTGAGCCTTGTGGGAGTTGGCAGCTATAGCTGGTTGGCTGCAAAGCTCATTGACAGCGCTGCAGGGGGGGATTTTTAGGTCACGGTCTGAGAATTATCTCTCCCGTGTCTGTAATCTGAGGTTGTTCATGGTCTGTTGCTACAATGTAACCTTCTGCACTCATAGAAAAATGTATTATTTCAGGGATGCATTAAATGCAGAGCTTTCACCGATACGACATTACCGGCCCCTCCGGACGTACCACTCGGTGGCGATGAGGGCCGCCTTGGCTTTGTTGAGCTCCTCTTGTATGGCTTGTTTGGCTCTGATCTCGGCATCCAGGGCCGACTGAAGCTCCAGTCGCGCAGACATGTCCAGCTTGGCAAAACGTCGCATCTTCCACGGCATGTCCTGCACGGCAGAGTCAGAGAATTACGCGGGTTCTGGCTTCTCATACGTGAACTGAACACGCCGGACAGACCGAGGCCTGCGTCAGCCTCATGACTTACTACTAAATGTGTATTATGTGGCATACAAGTGCAGCGAACAATCCTACATAGTTACATAGTACATAAGGTTAAAAAAAGACCTAAGTCCATCAAGTTCAACCCTTCTACCCAACCTTCCTACTCTTCATCCAAAAGAAGGCAAAAATCCCCAATCCTCCTCCTTTCGGCCATATTTATGACCGGTTAGTCTCCTTCTTTGTCGACTACCGGGTTATTCATATAAATCCATAATAAAAATGTCCCGGGAGGGGTCTTACCGTGGCCCTGCCACCCAGACTGGAGTTTCTCAGGGTCTCTAGTTCTTCGGTCATCTTGGAAGCCAAAGCTTGCAGGTAGCCGCGCGCATCCTTCTCATCGCTCACCCTGGCGTGGGAAAGGGAAACGCAAACAGTATAAATATCGGTAACAGCAGACAAGCTTTACGCGCGGCATTGATGATCTTCCTCCTGGTTTTGCCTTCTTCTGGCCGTACTCTTCACATTTCTGATGAACATTAGAACTTTGAGACTCCCGTGAGGTCCATTCGCTGACCTTGAAGTCCATCCCAAGTTTAGGCATTAGAGGTCAGTTTCCATCTCATCCTACCCTCCATTCTGCCCCCCAAACGCTTGACCGAAGACTCCTTGGTCAACATTAAGCTTCTTACACTTTATACTCAAAACCAAAAGGATGCGGTTACAGTCGAAACATTCTGAACGGCGGGTGAGACGAAGGAGGTATTAAGGCCTTAGGTTTTCCTATGACTCTGAGCCACGAGGATGGAGAAAGGACATTTTAACAAAGGGTCAGGAACATAACCGGGGTATTACAGACTGGCAAGTATGACAGAGGGTAATTAGAACTATTAAAACACAGTTTGTCGTATTATGACGGGCAAAACAAATCCGTGAGAGTTCCCCATTAATAGCTACTTGTACTCCTTGGACATTCCAGTTGTAAGATCTGTTTAGAAATAAACTGCCACTAAATGGTTAATCAGAGGCCCTTCATAAAGCAAAAAGTGCTTTTCTGTTTACATCGAGCGATGACATCATTGCCAGACAATTTAGAGCACAGATCATCTCATGACATCCTCCTTATGCCTCTGTATAAGGTCCGCAATCAGTGCGTGCCACTCTCTTAACCCCCGAGATCCCGACCGGGGGGGGGGCCTACGTGCCTCTCGCCTGCTGAGTCTCGTTGGGCTGAGTGGAAGCGCAAGGGTTAAGGGCCGTAAGCTGACTCGAGTGTTCTGCCTTGCAGATCTTGGCTGGCATCCAGGAGACCAGGGCTCTTTAATTCCTGGATGTCCAAGCCGAGGATCACGGGAGCGAGGGAACTTTCCAAAACTTTGACCATATATGGGCAATGATCCCTGGCGCTGGGGTAATATTGCCATAAAAAGACAACACTGAGGGTTTTGATGGCTGTTGACGGGGATTTTGCCGCTCGGCTGGTGTGATGCGAACTAAACTAAACACTCGGGAAGTCCATGCAGGGGTCCCGCTATGATCCAACCGCGAAAGAAAAAAAAAAAAAAGGAAATAAAGAGAAAAAAAAATACATTTTCAAAGTTAGGAATACAAAAAAACATGGTTACTATAACTGAAATTAACGACTCTAGGGTTTTAAATGGAAAAGTCTGGACTTCACAGGATGCGCTCAATTACTCACAACCCGATTTGCAATGAATTAAATAAAATAATAATCAGACGGAGACGGATATCCGCCGCCATGCTTTTAAAATGAAAAGTACGTCTACTCTGCCCATTCTTGCTGTAAAGACCCAAACCTTAATGAGTCGTTGGTCTCCTCTTAGATTCAGGATCCATTTGCCCATCCCATGCATGTTTATATTCCCTCACTGTATTACCCTCTACCACTTCTGCTGGGAGCCTCTTCTACTTATCTACCACCCTCTTAGTAAAGTAAAAAAAAAAATTCCAGCTAAGCCTTTAAACCTCTAGTTTCTGTTTTTTCTTCTCTCCTTTACTTTGTTAAATCCCTTTAAGTATTTAAATGTCTTTCTCCTCTCCTCTACTCGCTAGCCGTCAAAGCATCAACCCCAAGGACACTCGGGTTATAAAGATCTGCTCTGTGGGTGAAATATGGAAGCCGCCATATTCTTTCCTCAACTTCGCCTGATCAAGATCATAGAAGAAGGATCCGGTATAGACGCATTTTATCAAGAACAGGAAACTCTGGCAAGATTACCATGCTGCATATTCAGGAATATAAAACCAGAAACGGGGGTTCAAAAGTTTGGGGTCACTCAGCTGTTTTCATGAAAAACAAGGAAATTTCTGGCTGTAACATAATTACAAAAGGGTTTCTAACCATCATTTAGCCTTTTACACTTAAACTTGGGTCAGCTAACTCAACGTGCCATTGGAACACAGGAGTGATGGGAGTGATAAAGGGCCATTGGAACACAGGAGTGATGGGAGTGATAAAGGGCCATTAGAACACAGGAGTG
Organism: Sceloporus occidentalis; assembly: GCA_023333645.1. Taxonomy (NCBI): domain Eukaryota; kingdom Metazoa; phylum Chordata; class Lepidosauria; order Squamata; family Phrynosomatidae; genus Sceloporus; species Sceloporus occidentalis. The sequence continues at coordinate 53,926 of JALMGF010000199.1, forward strand.
ATGGGAGTGATAAAGGGCCATTGGAATACAGGAGTGATGGGAGTGATAAAGGGCCATTGGAACACAGGAGTGATGGGAGTGATAAAGGGCCATTAGAACACAGGAGTGATGGGAGTGATAAAGGGCCATTGGAATACAGGAGTGATGGGAGTGATAAAGGGCCATTGGAACACAGGAGTGATGGGAGTGATAAAGGGCCTCTGTACGCCTATGAAGAGATTCCATTAAAAATCAGCCGTTTTCAGCTACAAGTCATTTACGACATTAACCCCGTCTGCGCTGGATTTCGGATCCATTTCATGTTATTTTAATGGACAAAATCTGCTCGCCACCCCCCCCCCCCCCGCCCAAAACAAAGACATTTCTACATGACCCAAACTTTAACTTTCTGGCCATCTAAGTTAAGCTCCAGATGACTGATCTTCTATTAATGTCCTTTAAAGCGGGTGGGAGCTCTATAATTCCCACAGTATTTTTATACCGCGATCTGAGATAGAATTACTCTGCACCGTTACTATTATTAACCCTGAAACTGCCTGCAAATCGCAATTTAACCTGTCAAAGAGCATGAGGGGGGGCGGCATTTAATCAAACCAAATACCGCTGTTCCCTAAATGTATCTAATGCTCTCATATGGAGATGCATTTAACGATATTTAACGTATAACGTCACCGCTAGAAATGTTCTGGTTTCCCAAACATTTTAATGGTCGTATAGATAGATCTATATATATATATATATATACAGAGAGAGAGAGCCAATAGGCATTTACCAAGTCACATTATCTATGGATAAGCCCAGGAACATGTATCCTTATAACTTCACGATCAAGCTGGAACCCACGCTCCAGACAGGAATGAATATTTAAGAAGGCAGGTTTGTCAGTAGATCTCATTTTTATTTAGTAATTTATTTTATGCTCAGCCATATTTATATATTTTTTTTCTCTCTCACTTTTTTGGCCCCCGGTGACCCAGTTTGATTCTTTTACGCTCCATAGACTGTGATCCACATAACAGACATTAAAACTACAAAATAAAATAAAGAAGCAGTAACTGGGGCCAAAGAGACACTTGAGAATTTGGCAGTTTGCCATCTTGTGCATATTTGCTACATTTTAGCTTTTTTTGACAAATAAAACAAATGTAAAAAGTTATTCTTTTTAAGCAGAAAAATAAAAATTGAGTACTCACAGAGGGTCAGGGTTACTCACAGAGTACTTTAAAATGCGTTCTTCTATGGTAGGGGCGTCTGGGACATTGGACCGTCCCTTTAAGTCGTTTGCCATGATTTCTAGTTTCCCCAAATACTTTGATATAATTTCAGAACCTGTTCTCACTTTTTTTTTCTTCTTAATATGATATATCTCTACTACATCAGCTGCCTTCATAACCAAACCAAAGCCTGAGATGTCCTTCATCAGGATGGGACTTGGCGGCATTGTTGACAACAGCAGAAGTCAATAAGTGTCTACTCATAGAGCATTGGAAGGAGAGCATGGGATGGTGAGCCTGGGATGGTGAGCCTGGGATGGTGAGAAGAGGATGGTGAGCATGGGATGGTGAGTATGGGATGGTGAGCCTGGGATGGTGAGCCTGGGATGGTGAGAAGAGGATGGTGAGCATGGGATGGTGAGTATGGGATAGTGAGTCTGGGATAGTGAGCATGGGATGGTGAGAAGAGGATGGTGAGCATGGGATGGTGAGAAGAGGATGGTGAGCATGGGATGGTGAGAAGAGGATGGTGAGCATGGGATGGTGAGCATGGGATAGTGAGAAGAGGATGGTGAGCATGGGATGGTGAGCATGGGATGGTGAGCATGGGATGGTGAGCATGGGATGGTGAGCCTGGGATAGTGAGAAGAGGATGGTGAGCATGGCATGGGATGGAGAGCATGGGATGGTGAGAAGGGGAGATGCGTAGAACCTGAGACTCATGGCATAGACTAGTCAGCCTCGGTCTGTATCAGAGTTAAGGGTCCCAGGGATACTGACCACTGGATGATCTCGGTGATCTGAGCCTCCCAGTGAGCCACGGACTCCTTCTTGTCGGACAGATCCCTCATCTCTTCCTCCAGCTGCCGGTTGTTGATGCTCAGTTTTTCAAACATAGCGGCGAGCTGAAAGGAACGGGAGTGCGGCGCATGAAATCACAATTCACAAACAGACTTTAATAACTTGGTTGGAAATCAGAAGGTTACGTGATTGACCCGGAATGACCAGATTCCAGCATTCCAGACACAATAAAGTCTACGTTTCAATGCACTCTAAACACGGATCAGAATCGCTAGAATGTTCCGGGATAGAAGGATATGACTGCTGACAATGTGCATGCTCTTCTAATGAGGACACTGTCAGAATGAGCGGGATTGGCTGGAGGATACTGTCTGGTACAGGATTGGCTGCGAAGGATACTGTCTGGTACAGGATTGGCTGAGAAGGATAATGTCTGGTACAGGATTGGCTGCGAAGGATACTGTCTGGTACAGGATTGGCTGCGAAGGATACTGTCTGGTACAGGATTGGCTGCGAAGGATACTGTCCGGTACAGGATTGGCTGTGATGGATACTGTCTGGTACAGGATTGGCTGTGATGGATACTGTCTGGTACAGGATTGGCTGTGATGGATACTGTCTGGTACAGGATTGGCTGTGATGGATACTGTCTGGTACAGGATTGGCTGCGAAGGATACTGTCTGGTACAGGATTGGCTGCGAAGGATACTGTCCGGTACAGGATTGGCTGTGACGGATACTGTCTGGTACAGGATTGGCTGCGATAGATACTGTCTGGTACAGGATTGGCTGTGATGGATACTGTCTGGTACAGGATTGGCTGTGATGGATACTGTCTGGTACAGGATTGGCTGTGATGGATACTGTCTGGTACAGGATTGGCTGCGAAGGATACTGTCTGGTACAGGATTGGCTGCGAAGGATACTGTCCGGTACAGGATTGGCTGTGACGGATACTGTCTGGTACAGGATTGGCTGCGATAGATACTGTCTGGTACAGGATTGGCTGTGATGGATACTGTCTGGTACAGGATTGGCTGTGACGGATACTGTCTGGTACAGGATTGGCTGTGATGGATACTGTCTGGTACAGGATTGGCTGCGATAGATACTGTCTGGTACAGGATTGGCTGCGATGGACACTGTCTGGTACAGGATTGGCTGTGATGGATACTGTCTGGTACAGGATTGGCTGTGATGGATACTGTCTGGTACAGGATTGGCTGCGATGGATACTGTCTGGTACAGGACACAGTCAGAATGCGTAGTTCAGAATACACCACCATGCGCATGATGTGGACATAGATCTGGGTACTCAGAAAGAATATTTTGATATTGGTAGCGATGCTTTCAGCATACGGACAATAACGCCGTGTGATTTCCCACGTACTGAACGCCGAGCACCACTTACAGCTATTGGCCCTGCATCGCGATCTCTTTCCTGCGGATAATTTGTTGTTTTGGTGCAGCTTCATAATTGCACCGTGTAACTAATTAACGGCATGATACAGCAGTGAAAGCATGCAATTTGACGGTGATTACGGGGCATGTATGTACCAGCTGTGCTAAACACGCTAATTACAGGGAAGCCTAAGTGGTGTCAGCGGAGTTCCAGAAGGAAGAGAGACCGGATGACTTTTCCTACCGGACACGGGTCTTTGCGAGTTACTAAAATACTAATATTAATATTATTTATTAGTAAAATATTAATGTGCGCTCCCGCTAACGATGAGATGGTCACGTCTGGGAAGATCATGTGATTCCACCTGGAATATCTATGGAAGTGACGCTCTCGGGTTCCCCACCCGTGTAACGGCGACTGAAGGGATGCGTCGGGGACCCGGTGACGCTGGTGGACGGCAGGCGTCACTCGTCAGGGGATGCCAAAATGAAGAAAGTACCGGAACCCCCTAGCCAATCGCTTTGGAACTCCATAAACTGACAGTCCTACATCTCCCCAAAAAATCATTTCTACAGGAAAATCTGTGAGCGAGGCCCCTACCTTGTCCAGCTCGTTGGAGAGCTTCTTGTTTTCTCCTGTTAGTAAGAGCCGCTCGCGCTCAAACTTCTGCTTAAATTCAGCTTCGAACTCTTCCCGCTCGCTTTGGCTGAAAAAAGAAAGAAAAAAGTAGGTTGTTGAGGTCAAAAGCAAACCGATGATAACAGTTGTGTTAAAGGGACCATAGATGTGATTAAAAGGTCGCCCTATGGCCAGGGTCGGGCGGGGGGTGACTAGGTGGTCCTGGCACTTTATGGCCAGTGGCCACCAATGAAGCACATGCAGCCACCAGCTGGTTACACGCAGCCGCACATTACGTGGCTACACTCGCGGTGCGTGGCCACCCATACCCAGCTCGCGGTCGCACGCGGCAGAGCGCAATCTGCCCCCGGAAAGCAGCATCAGTAAGTACGCCGGTATATAGGCGTCCCTCCGGGTCCCTCTAAACAACCCGATCACATGTGAAGCGATGTGCCTCCAGCTCCTGTGGGGTTAAAGCTCTCCTGCGCATGCACTGCCAGCTTGTAACACCAGATCCCCCCTCGGCTAAACCTCACTGCAGCTTCAGCCTTTAAGAGCAGCAATCAGGCCGCCTTGGGTTCTGTTTAGACGTAAATCTGTCTGGTTAACATAAAACAGTAATTTAGAGATTTGTCCCGCTGAGCACTTTGCCCTTTTTAGGCTTCGGGAGAAAGACAGCGTAATTTGGGATTTAAATACCCAGCTGGTTAATGGCCGCACTCCCGACGCGCTTTACCCTAATGTGTGTGTATATATATACACAGATCTATAACGATATATATATATACACACACCAGTATATAATGCAAAGCTTTGGAGAGCGTGCGCGGTTGGTCACAGATAGAAGTGAAGATAGTACATGTGGGTTACACAGGAAAGGTATATCCGTGTCTGGAATGTTACATACGTTCTACATACAATAATTAAAACCCAGCACAGAGGCTTCACACGCAAACATTCGTATATATCTACGATTAACTCAAATCCAAGATGGAAGCAGGATTAATAAAAACACATGGCAGTGCTAGAAACAGATGGCATGGAAGACATACGGGGTAAAGTGAGTAGTAGATACGTAGAATAAACTTCCAGTGGAATTAAAGAAGTTTGGGATGTGTGGATAGCTATGGTAATAATTAATCACATGATCTGTGTATTATTATTCCCTAATGTATACAGCACTGTATACAATAATAACCCCCAGCACTGTATACGGTAATATAACCCCCAGCGCTGTATACAGTAATATAAACCCCAGCGCTGTATACAGTAATATAACCCCCAGCACTGTATACAGTAATATAACCCCGCGCGCTGTATACAGTAATATACCCCCCAGCGCTGTATACAGTAATATAACCCCCAGCGCTGTATACAGTAATATAACCCCCAGCGCTGTATACAGTAATATAACCCCCAGCGCTGTATACAGTAATATAACGCCCCCAGCGCTGTATACAGTAATATAACGCCCCCAGCGCTGTATACAGTAATATAACGCCCCCAGCGCTGTATACAGTAATATAACGCCCCCAGCGCTGTATACAGTAATATAACGCCCCCAGCGCTGTATACAGTGATATAACCCCCAGCGCTGTATACAGTGATATAACCCCCCGGTGCTGTATACAGTAATGTAGGTTATTGCTGACAACAGCCTGGTATTATCTGCAGATCTGGAGCCGCCGTTGCTGTCAGTCATGTGATATTTTGGGTGACTTTCCCTCCTCAAACACCACACTGAGCTGACGCTTTATGGCAATGCTAATGGGGTCCGTTCCTCCACAGACTTTCAGAGTGTCTTTCTATTATTCCCCACAGGCTGTATGGTAAGGAGTCGGGGGGGTTTGTCTAGTAGATTGGGGCTCAGATAACAGAGCGAGAAATTGTGTTATTACTAAGATACTGGTAATAAAATATGGTGGGAGTTAAAGCATTATTTAAAGGTAATCACCTGGGAAGGGAAGCGTAACATTAATCCATTCTGATCCTAAGCCCTCCAGAACGAGATTTCTATGCCCTTCCCTGACATTGTGTGGAAAGCGGGTTCTGAGGAGGCATTGTGAGGTTATCGGACTGGTACTTGCCTCTCCCTGCGGGTTTTCTCCTGCTTGTCCTTCAGGATCATGATCTCTTTCTTGAGGGTGAGCTGCTGGCTCTCCGCGTCCCGCAGCTCCTTCTTCAGGTTCTTGATCTCGGTTGCGTGCAGAGCCTCCCTCTTGGAGAGTTCCTCCTCGTAGAAGACGCTCTTCTTCTCCAGGTCGCTCCTGAGTTTGCCGATCTCCTGCTGCTGTTCCGAGCTGCTGGCGCCAGGAAAGTGGCCGACCTGTTTTTGCTAGAAGGATAAGAAAGTAAGCGAAAGCATTCTATTTACGGCCCTCCGGACTCTCTAGGAACTCTCAGGGTTTGCCCCCGAGTCTCAGAGTTTTTGCCCCAATTTCAGGCTGAAGGGGCAGATTCTCGGGGTCACACAGTCTGGAACCAACTCCCATTCCCATTCTACCCCACTGTGATCATATATAAGGCTCCCAATTGGTGCTTTTGCTACCAGTATGTCGGGGGTTGATATCCCTGCTTGAAAGCAGGTGACTCAATTAAGAGTATCTATAAATAATGACAAATCAATACATAGCATCTTCACGAAGCTTCATGGTCCGCTCATTGAGAAAGTTCCCAGGTATGTCTTTCCCTATCTCTATTCCAGACAACCCTCTGGATCGGTAGGTGTATAGCTGCCAACAAGCCCGATATCACAAAGACTGCCTGGAGGAATCATCCCGCGGATCCTGAGAACAGGTTAAGATGGCTGCTCCCATGATACACCCAGAAGGGGGTTTTTTAACACATATATATATATACACGGTTATTTAATGACATTGCGCAGGTGTATACATTATAAGGATTCATGTGTTTTAAGCATAGACAATAAACCCAAAGCAAACTAAGATGGCGAGAAGGCAAGGAAGCGCAGACCCTTCTGTGGATAAGGGCCGCGGCTTTCTAGCGGCATAATCCCCCCATAGCGGTATAAACAGCGCTTAATGCTTTGTTTACCCCCTGATCAGTCCTCCATATCTGCTCCCCGAGTGCCGGAGGGGTTGTTTAACTTCATGACGTTCTCCAGGCCGGGGGTGGGGGGGGGTTAAATGAAAGCATTGATTCACTGGAGGGTGTTTGCTGAGGACATCTGCCAACCCGCCGACTGCTCACGTGCTCCCAACTAACCCGTGTAGAGATCGGCAAGCAAGGGTCAGCCTTTAAACGGACAGTTTAATGTCCATGACATCCCCATTACTGAAGAACGCATATTAAAGTACTCTGCGAGGACCTCTAACCCTCTGTGAGTGCTTTAGTAGTCATTATTGGAAGCAATAAAATAAAAGACCTGACCTAGAAGTTGCAGCCCTGTTGCTGCAGCTGCCCTCCTCCATAGTCTGACATTTCTTGCAGCTGATTGGCTGCTTGAGGCATTGATTTTAATGGGAGGGCTTGCAACGCATGCCCAGAGGTGACACGAAGCCCATGGGGACTTCAAAGAGCACCCGTGTGTTTTTGCAAAAGGAATACCATGGAAATTTAAATGGACCCCACAGATCACCCCGAGACGGGAATTTTTTTAATGTATCAGTGCCTACTTCTGAGTCACAAGACAATTAAGATTAAAGAAAGAATCATTTCTGGGAAGGATCTGGGCGTTTAACAGAACTATGAATTATGCTTCTAATGCTGCGTTTTGCTACAGTAGCGGTTAATTAAACAGAGTAAGTGGAACGGCACCTTTAATACGTCAGGAATGGTTTCTCGCCCCGTGAGCGTTAAGGCCATGGAGTCCATCACTCACAAGCCGCTCTCATTAACTCAAAAAGTCTGCGACCCTCTACCGTATCTGTAAATCTGGCCTCACTTCTCATGCCCAGCAAGGCTTCCTAATCCGCGGCCGGGACAGGGTTCACTCACTTTGAGCGCCTCCAGCTCGCCCTCCAGCTGCTTCGCGTACTGCTCGCTCCTCTCCCGCAGCTTCCGGTCCTTGGAGGCTTCAGCTGCTGCTGCCTCGGACTGAGCTTCAAGCTGCGAGGAGAAAGACATTCGTTGTGATACAGGCTGGTGCGCCAACGAAACAGCGGCCATCCGAACCCAGCCGGCACCACGATGGACACATAACCAGCCCTCTGCCAGACAGCGACGCCATCTTACTATCTCCCGCGCAGGAATAATCTCCACTTGTTACATTGTTACTCACGGACCTCTTTTTTGGCTCTTTCCGCCCGCCGCAGCTCTTGCCGTAAGCTCTCTACTTTCTGCGCCACCCCATCCATCTCCTCTTCCTTGTCACGCAGCTGACGGACAAACTTCTGCTTGTGGGTGCGCAGCTCCGCCAGCCGCTCGTTGAGCTCGGCCATCTCCTGCGCGGCCTGCTTCCGCTGGCTCTGGGCTTCTTTCAGCTCCTTGGCCTGGGACTTCAACCTTTCACTGGACTCCAATAACTCCTAAACACAGAGGCATCAAGAGGGCATTAAGTGTCTTTTATTAGATACGTTGCACAAACCACACATGCGACGCCTTTAAGGAGCGCTTCAGCCCAATTTTCCCATTAAATGCATATATATATATATATATATATATATATATATATATATATATATATATATAAACCCATTTTGCATGGATTACAGTGCATTTTGCGGCATGTAAATAGGTGCAGGCATTCTTTAGTTATGGGCGTTAGAAAAGGAGACTTCTGTCTCGTGTAACTCCTCCCCCCGGCTGCCTCTACTGAAAGCAGGAAGCGTTCGCCGGTACACTTCCTGCACATGCTCAGTAGACGTTCCGTTCTGAAACCAATAAGGGTTGCAGCAACTAATCACACTGTCTGAACACCGATGTATTCTTAGCACACATGGGATTGGCTGCTGCTTCGTTGCTAATGAGCATGCGCAGGTCGTGTTCCATACTAACGATTCCTCCCAAAACAAGTAAAAATACAATTCTTGGGGGCTATAAACAATCCTTTAGTGGTTACCCATTCCCAGATTACATTGATCTGCTGTCATTAAAGCACAACCCCTATAACTCCAGCTCATCAGCAGCTGAAACAGCGATCCATTGCCCAAGGCGCAGAATGGCCGTCTTCACCTTGTTGAGGTCCTCCTTCTCCTGTTTCAGCATTTTCACTTGTTTCTCAAACGCCTTGATTTGCCGGGAAAATTCCTCCGCGTCCTGCCGCGTCACATCGGTCTTCTCGAGCTGTCGGTTCAACTGGCCGGGCCCTGGAGGAGGAACGGTAAAGGAGTTTAACGGACGCCTCAATACAACGGCGTCTTCACACTTTACGTATTTGTTAACGATGCGCGTTTTCTCGCGGGTTTCACGAATAACGGACATTTCCAGCCATACAAACCACTCAGCTTTAGTTACCCGTCATTAAAAGGGACGTCTTATTAGCGACGGGATACATTTATTATTCTAGATACAATGTACTCAACGAAACTTCACTGGCAACAGCAACAGTAAAAGAATTTAATTCGTTCGTTTTCTAGAAACAAATAAAGAAGCCAAATGTGACGAATTTTATATAAATTACGGAATTTGATGGCGCTATATAAAACAATAAATAATAATAATATATAAATAGATATATTTAGAGGAAATGATTAATCCCTTGGTTTTATCATCATGTCATTGAGTTCCAGTGGGTCCAGCAGGATAATCAAACTAAAACAAATGCTATTTTTTTCCTTGAAAAAGGTAATTTGTTTTCAAAAAAGTAAAGTTGCCGATCGCCTGGGATTCTCCGTCCAGCCCCACAATAATTTCGCTGTGATTCCATAGGAAAAAATGATCGCTCCGGGGATGAAGAGGTTAAGAAAGCTGAATTACTCTTTATCAGATTGCGTTTCTTTATCCCCAATACCCAACTATTGCGTGAAATACGGGTTGTGGCAGATTGTGGCAACAGGGATGTTAATGATCTGTTTTTCATTGTGTATTGGGCGTGATATTGCTTGTTTAGCCAAGAAAAGACCCCAAACTATTACCCCAATTATTCAATGAATATGCGACCCCCTGATATCCCTTTAGATTGAAAGTATAACGAGCAATAATCGAAGGAGCCGATCTGTAGCGAGAGAACAGATTTGGAGGTCTGTGAAATTCCAGAAATATTAAATATTAGCTCCTTGTGGAACAGCTTCTTCTAAGTTTAGTCACAGAGGTTCAACACCAGCCGTCTCTAAAGAGAGCGATAAGATGTCCGTTTAAAGGGCTACTGGTGACGTGTGACTTGTGCCCTAGGAGCGCCGGCGGATGCCTAGAGTATTGCGTACAGTTCTGCAGCGCTCAGCTCCGCAAGGATATAGACATTCAAGAGAGAGTTCCGGATAAAAATGATCAAGAAAGACCGAGGGGTCTCAGTATGTGCGGTCTTGGGGAGAGAAGAGAGTGGATGAGCGAGGCCATGCCAGAAGAAATGTTTGGACAAGAGGTCACCATCTAAAACTTGGTCAGAGGTTTAGATGGAATGTAAGGAAGTTTTACTTTACTGAGAGGGTGGTTGATAAGTGGAACAGCCTCCCAGTAGAAGTGGTAGAGGGTAATACAGTGAGGGGATTAAACATGCATGGGATAGACATACGGCTCCTGAATCTAAGACGAGACCAACGACTGATTAAGGAGGAACGTGCAGATTAGACGGGGCCTCCTGTACTTTGTATTGTACTTGGTCCGGGTCCCATGGGTTTAATTGTTTCCAGATCAGAGGGGCTTTAAACAAGTAAAAGCGCGACTGCTGAGCCGCCACGGACCCTGCTTTCTAAATAAAATAAGCGCGCCGCGCAGAAAATACAGAGAGCGAGAGATTTGGCAGAGGCGGCAGACAGGAGTGCGCCTGGAACGCCGCCGCCGCTATCTGATCGCCAGACTTAGCCGACACTCCGAGGAAGCACTCAATACTCTCTCCTTACTGCATCTGCACCGCCGCAGCGAAACGGGTGGAAAGAGTGGGTTTTAGGGAGCGCGGGAGATTTCCTGAGCGGCAGGGAGCGTGTTTTGGGGCGAGCGCCTCCAAGGTCACCGACAAAGAGAGGAAAGTTTAATCGCAGTAAACCGACAGCGTGCGCGAGCCACTTCTCTGCTGTTATCGTTCACATACTTGGCACGCTCTGGGATTCCTCCGAGCCGAGTATTGGAAACACATGCCTGGAGCGCTGACAGGCAGCAGAATTCCGGCTCCCTGCGCCGGGGCTTCTCCGCAAACCGTAATCGGCGTCCATAAAAAAAAAAACGGGCAGGTGGACAAGCGTTCAGTCCCTTTAACCCCTCACACCCTGGATCGGTCATTACAGCCACGATGAGTGCTGACTTTTACGTTGCTGAGAAGGTAGTAGATACATGGAACAGCCTCTCACACACGTGCTACAGTCTGAAATCAAGCTCTGTATATAATGTTGGAACAATCACGTCAATAGCGTATTTTATCATATTCTGCCAGTTGATCAGACATCGCTCGCCAGCCCGACGTATGATTCAATGTTAAGATTTCAGGCAGCTTGTAGACCATTTTTTACACTTTGTCTGTAAAAGCCGCTAAAAGCCCACCTATCCATGAGAGAGGCAGACAGCCCCCATCCTAACACCCTCAGCCGGCAGCCTGAAGAAACCATTTCTTCTCCACTTCGTCCTCGCTGCAATCAAGTCGACATTGCCCAAGTAGCCACTCTCCTTACGTCTCGTAGAGACCGAGCGTCAGCTTCTGTGAGCGGAGCTCTCCTCTCCTCCTGTACATGCCTCACGTGTGTTACCGTCTTATCCCTAGTAACAGTGTTATGGAATCTGCTGGCGTTCTATAGATTCATGTAATATAAACACATCGTTACATAAAGACTCGAGGAGGCCAAGACACCGGTACTCAACACAAGCTGACCTGAGTCCTAGAGGCTAGAAATGGCTGAATTTTAATGGAATCTTTCCATGGGTGTACAGAGGCCTTTATCACTCCCATCACTCCTGTGTGCCAATGGCCCTTTATCACTCCCATCACTCCTGTGTGCCAATGGCCCTTTATCACTCCCATCACTCCTGTGTTCCAATGGCCCTTTATCACTCCCATCACTCCTGGGTTCCAATGGCCCTTTATCACTCCCATCACTCCTGGGTTCCAATGGCCCTTTATCACTCCCATCACTCCTGGGTTCCAATGGCCCTTTATCACTCCCATCACTCCTGTGTGCCAATGGCCCTTTATCACTCCCATCACTCCTGTGCTCCAATGGCCCTTTATCACTCCCATCACTCCTGTGCTCCAATGGCCCTTTATCACTCCCATCACTCCTGTGTTCCAATGGCCCTTTATCACTCCCATCACTCCTGTGTTCCAATGGCCCTTTATCACTCCCATCACTCCTGTGTGCCAATGGCCCTTTATCACTCCCATCACCCCTGTGTTCCAATGGCCTTTTATCACTCCCATCACTCCTGTGTTCCAATGGCCCTTTATCACACCCATCACTCCTGTGTTCCAATGGCAGTGGACCCCAAGGCGGTGTATAATGACGGTAAGCACATAAGGTCAACCCCCTAACATATAGGCGACCTAGGTAGGACTAGGGGCCACATCATCAGGTTTTCTCCTAAAAGAAAGCAAATGCTTGCAAGAAGGACAAAGAGAAAGAGACGGGAGGGGGGGGGCTAGAAAACTCCGTACCAGTTATATTACATATTAATAGCGATACATGCCTTCTTTATAGCCGCCGTCTCTACGTTATATTAAATTGAATCAAATCCAAGGGGACACGAGTGAAAATGATTTTTGCTGCTAATACCACGAGACCCGACACATATATCCGGACTGCGTGAGAACGTCCGTGGGCTCCGGCGTTCCTTCACAACGAAGCACATAATGCAGAAACATTTTATTACTCTAACCGAATGGAAACTGGCGGCCAGAGAGACCATTCCGCTTCATACGGCGGCGGGGGGGGGGCGCGAAGACATCGCCTCCGTACAGGACTTGGCCGTAAAACCTCCTCCCGTATCCCTGGACTATGACTGTAAAGCCCTTTTTAAAAATGATTAAAGGAAGCATTTGGAACGGCTGGGGGCTGGGGGGGTTTGGGCTTTGGGTTCGTACCGTGGGTTTTCAGCTTGTCTATTTCCTCCTTCAAAGACTTGATTTCCAAATCCTTGCTTGCGGTGACCGGACCATCGACCGCAGAATACTGAAGAGCCTGGACAGCCTGCGTGGACTCTGAGAAGATAAAACACGGAGGACACACAGTGAACATACAGCACGCGTGGGATTTAAACACGCGTGGGATAGACATGCGGCTCCTGAATCTAAGACGAGACCAACGACTGATTAAGGTTTGAGTCTCTACAGCAGGAGAAACGGGCAGATTAGACGGGGGCCGAATGGGGCCGCTGTTAACGTGCGGCAGAGGGTTGGGAAGCCGCTCCTCTCTCCCGGGATTGGGATAACGCGCTCACCCTGCAGCTTCCGGCTCAGTTCCAGCTTCTCCTGTTCCAGGCGCCGTATCCTCCTCTCGTACGCCTCCGTCGCCAAACTGTCTTCCAGGGTCCTCTGAACGGTGGCGTCCAGGTCTGTGCTGGATGTCCCAGATGCCTCTCTCAGCGAGCGCCTATCCGAAAGTACACTGGGGGGGAAAAACCAAACACGCGTCGGGTGTCACACGGCTGCATGGTATCTAAGAGGTTCCTTTTTTCAGCTATAATGAATACATTAACTGGGGGCATATATACGAGCGGAGGTATATGATTTAAACGCTGGAAATATCTCCGTACAGGAATTAGAATAGGAAGGTGGCAACCTCAGGTTGAGTGGATTAATTAACACAGATTCTGCCACAGGCTGCCACCCATCTCAGCTTCCAGAAGGTCAAACGGAAAACTATATGGCTCCAAAACAAATACACTGCTTGGAAAACACAAGCTATTACTACTACTACTACGCTATTACTACTACTACTACTACTACTACTGCTAATACTACTACTACTACTACGCTATTACCACTGCTAATACTACTACGCTATTACTACTACTACTACTACGCTACTACTACTACTACTACTACTGCTAATACTACTACTACTACGCTATTACCACTGCTAATACTACTACGCTATTACTACTACTACTACGCTACTACTACTACGCTATTACTGCTAATACTACTACTACGCTATTACCACTGCTAATACTACTACGCTATTACAACTACTACTACTACGCTATTACTACTGCTAATACTACTACTACTTCTGCTAATACTACTACTACTACTACGCTATTACCACTGCTAATACTACTACGCTATTACTACTACTATTACTACTGATATTACTACTACTGATATTACCACTACTACCAATACTACTGATATTAATATTACTGCTACTACTGCTATTACCACTACTACTACTGATATCACTACTACTACTACTACTGCTATTACCACTACTACTGATATTACTATTACTGCTACTACTACTACTCTATTACTACTACTACTACTGATATTACTATTACTGGTACTATTACTACTACTACTACTACTGTTATTACCACTACTTCTACTACGCTATTACTACTACTAATAATACCATTATTACTACTACTAATACTATGCTATTACTATTACTAATACTACTGCTATGTTTTAATAATAGTTTAAATAAATGTATTTATTTATGCTGAGATAACCATTTATAATTAAATGTCATTAAAACCCCCCAGAATGCCCTCTCTAGTTCCCAGTATCAATCCTTCACTAGCGTGGAGTAAGAAAATGCTCTTTTTATCCAGGCAATGTATTTCATTTCGAGACCCTATTTAATATCAAAATAACATCAGAAAGGCTAACGCTTTGTTATCGATGTTATAGAGTGAAGGAGAATACGGCAAATTTCACCAGTGATGACACGAATACCCCCAGAACCAGACACGCGACAGAAAACTCATCCCCTTCGCCTTATCGACGATCGATCGTTACTCCCGCAGGCCACTCACCACTCGCTTGTGTAAGTAAATCCCACAAATGGAAGATGGTGGCCGGAAAATCCCGTGTGTGTCGGCGGCGGCATGGTCTCCTGCGGAAGAGGCCCGGGAAAAGTTAGTCTACGATCTGTATCTGCGCCGCGCGATCCGTATCACACGTGTATCTGTATCGTTATCTTTAGTCTGAGCCGATAACTTTTATTATTGGGCAAATATATTAAAAATACGTAAAAAAAGTCAAAGAGGTTTTCCGTCACCGATGCTTCCGTCTGACGAAGACGCCTCTAAAACCCTGAATGTTTATGCGATTTTAGATCTTTTTCTTTTGTGGAAAAACTACAGGAAGTTGAACTCAAAACTCCATTTTCTATTGAGCTAACGCGGTGGGTGACTAAAAAAGGACTCAATGCTTAGGGGCCCAAATCATTAACAGCCAAAAAACAGAGGGCCACAAAGTAACATGTACACACTGCCATGGTCCGTGCGATATCACCTTAAGAATATACTACTGTTCAAAAGTTTGGGGTCGAAACAAGGAAATTTCTGACTGTAACATAATCGCAAAAAGGGTTTTCTAACCATTAATTAGCCTTTTAAACTTAAACTTGGAACACAACGTGCCATTGGAACGCGGGAGTGATGGGAGTAATAAAGGGCCATTGGAACACGGGAGTGATGGGAGTGATAAAGGGTCATTGGAACACGGGAGTGATAAAGGGCCATTGGAACCCAGGAGTGATGGGAGTGATAAAGGGCCATTGGAACACGGGAGTGATAAAGGGCCATTGGAACCCATGACTGATGGGAGTGATAAAAGGCCATTGGAACACAGGAGTTTCCAGCTAAAATAGTCATTTACAACATTAACCCCGTCTGCGCTGGAATTCTAATCCATTTCATGTTATTTTAATACAAAATCTGCTTTTCTTTCAAAAGCCAGGAAATTTCTACGGTAGTTTTTAGCTAGGAATACACAGCATGGCCATTGGAAAAGGGATTTAGAGTTAAATAAGTTAATTTCAGGGCAGTTTTAGCTCGTGGGCTTCTCATCAGTCCAGATGTTTAAAACTGGAAGGAAGATTTTTCAACCCCATCTGCTTCCAAGCGGCTGCGCGGCGGAGCCAAGCGGAGATTCTGTAACCGGATGAGGCAGTGATTGTAATGATCAGCCGAACAAAACAAAAAAAACTTTGTTGCGCTCCTGTCCCAAATCCAAGCCAGATCTACCCCAAGCGCCGGCCAGTTTGCTGTCGTGCCGCGTAAAGATTTTTGTTTCTCTTGTTTTACAGGGGAAAATATAGTAAAATAGAACTTAAAAATCCGCTACTGCCCTACAATATCACCAGAAACAAGACGATCTGTAACCGGCCACCCCTGCATCTGCCTTCATGGCACCGTGAAGAGACGCTGTACAGCTTGGGAACACCCAGGTGGGATAGGGATCAACGCTAGGGACTCCCCCGGGAAATACGGGACTGTTGGCAGGTATAGAATTAGGTTTGTGGTGGCTACACACAATAAATGTATTATGGCGTTTGCTATACGAGGCAGCTTCATTATCCCGAGCAGGACAGACGGACTTGGACTTACGCAGTTCTTCAAGCAGTCGTCATCAACGTCGAAGTTGGACGTGTCTGTCGGGCTGCTGACGTCGGGGATATAAGGCGCTTCGCAGTTGCGGATGTTCTCCCAGTCGATGCCGGCGAAGAACGGGTGATTCTTAAAGTCTTCGATGCCGTTCTGACCCAGCCGGTGCTCCCTGCTGCATATCAGCCTTCGGATTAAGTCCTTGGCGTTTTCGGAGACGTCCGCTAATTGAGTTGGAAACTGGAACCGCTCCTTGAGGACAAAGCAAGGTGGGACAAACGGGTGAGAACTGGTTACTGTGCACAACATTCCAGCTGTGGTCAAGCAGGGAATTATCTCTTTTGAGCTGCAATGCCTATCCTGCTTAATTAGACTCCGGTATAATTCGTGTAATAACGGGACAATAATGATATCGTTTCTGAATTAAAACCTGCCCGGAATTGGTGATTCCCTTATGGCATATTACTGCCTTGTGGTCACATGGTACCAAAAGGCTACTATGAGGTTGCCATAGCAGCATAAAAAGAGCATTAACGTTTCCCTGCTTGCTGCGTGTTAATGTTTTGTATCGGTAACATTTTATATTTTCAACGCATGTTACATGATATCATTTAAAACATGAGAGAGAGAAAAAAAAACAATATAATGACATTTCGGATCGAAATAAAGTATCACTGATCCAGCGAGCTAGTTATAGAAGCCTATCTATTACATGATTTGATTGGTTCACCCACCGTATTAAGCTGCTCCTTCCGTTAAATGGAAGGTGATTGGCTCTGACAGCCCTCGTAGGAGGAGTAAGGAGTAAGGGACACAGGTTCGGGACAAGAAAGGAACATTTCATGCTGATGACCTGAATGTCTCTTAAACGCAGACTTAAAACAGTATGGCGAGCGCATGGCCAGCCGCAAGCGAACGCTCCAAGGGCCCATCGGGATCATTTCGGAGGCTCCCCTGCAATAGGCGATTCCACACATTCCTGGAGATGTTCAATTTAACGCACTTATGACTTTTTAAGCCTCATTAATTATGTAACTATATCATCTTGAGAATAAGAAAAGTTTGTAAATGTTTCAGAGAAGCACAAAATAACTTTTTTTCACTACTGCATTTTTTACCCTTCAGGTTGCATTATCCATGGTGGGAAAAAAACAAGATGGCGAGCCAGCAAGATGGCGAGAAAACAGCGATGCTTACTTTATGGTTCATTATCTTCCCGTACGTCTCTACTAAAGACTCCGCGTAGAACGGCGTTTCTCCGTACAGCATTTCGTACATGCAGACCCCGAGAGACCACCAGTCACACTCCGGCCCGTACTTCCCCTTCCCGTCTTCCATGGCCTGCAGAATCTCAGGAGAGATGTAGTCCGGAGTCCCGACGGCCACAGACGACTGGACCTAGAAGGGCAGAGGTCACTCATTACGACTGCAAATCGATCTAGAACCCGCAGACCAATTTTTATTTCCATGCAGGGAGATTCAAGATCCATCACACTCAGCATCGTGTAAACCAACAACCCTTAGGGAAAGTGTGAGTGGGAGATACAAGTATTCCCGATGACCAAAAGTTCATTATTTCTGCTGAAAGACAGAATATTTCACAAGGATAATTGCTGATGTGGCTACGGGAGTAGGAAGGAACCCACAATCTCTCCACGAGTCTTCTTGACCATACAAACTCAACAAGGTATCTACTAGACCAAACGAATGCTCCAAGGGGTTTCCTTTACTATACAGACCCTCCAGCAGGGTCAACTCAGCTCTCCACCCTCCCGAGCTCGATAAATGAGTATCGTTGATTTGGTAATAATAACACCTAATATTCAGCAGCCAGTTAATTCCGAGAGCGAGCGCTAAAAAAGCATTTTGAGTCCCACTGGGAGAAAGGAGCTATATAAATACTACTTGTTATGTTATGTTACTTGACTATACTAACTCTCCAGGGGGTCTTCCTTGACTATACAAACGCTCCAGGGGGTCTTCTTGACTATACAAACGCTCCAGGGGGTCTCCTTGACTATACTAACTCTCCAGGGGGTCTCCTTGACTATACTAACTCTCCAGGGGGTCTTCCTTGACTATACAAACTCTCCAGGGGGTCTCCTTGACTATACTAAACTCTCCAGGGGGTCTCCTTGACTATACAAACTCTCCAGGGGGTCTTCTTGTCTATATGGACTATCCTGGGGGAGACAGAATCACTCAAAGACTTGCCTGAGTTTCCAGCTAATCACCTAAACAGTAACTCTGTATCTGAGCTCTCATGCTTCTTCTGAGTTTCCATTATACCCAATATGATCCCCTGTGGCAGGGGGTCCCGCAGACCGGTGAGCTGCACTCACGCTGATATTACAGCCTCTGATTACAATTGTTGGCCCACAACATTAAAACCAGGTAGTTGCATTGATTAAGGGGTTCCAGTACATACTGACCATCAGAGTGTATAATATGGCTTATAGTTTGATGGATTTGAATGTGGCAGCGCTATAGCAGCGGAGCAGTGTATACTGTATACGGCACCAAAAAAAAAAAGCCAACCGTTAAGCGGTGAGTGCTCTGATTTTTTTCATTTTTTTTTATTAGTTTTTAATTCCTTGTTTTTAATTTATTTTTATTTTATTTTTTAATTCCTTATTTTTAATTTATTTTTATTTATTTTTTTAAATCCTTATTTTTATTTTTTTATGTTTTATTTATTTTTGTACTCCTTATTTTTAATTTATTTTATACTACTATTTTTAGTTTTAACCTTACAACTAGGTACCTTTGAGAAGAACCGTGGTCTACTCTGAGCTGTATCAGGCAGTATCTGGTAAGGCACGAGAGATCAAGAGAGAGGGGGATGGAACTTGTACCCAAAACATGGCTCCACGCATGCAGGAACCTCAAGAACGCAAACACTTTAAAACAAAAGGGACCTGCCGTTTAAAAATCAATTTGCGATTAAAGACGCGCAGTTAAAATTCGGAAAGAGGAGCCTACCGTGCCATCCTCCATGAGTTTTAAACAGGAGCCAAAATCCGCCAGTCGAATGTGTCCATTCATATCCAGCAAGATATTATCCGGCTTGATGTCTCTGGAAATAAAGAAAAATATATATATATTTTAAATTAAGAAATATCTGGAGATGCAGAGATTATTTACACGACTTGATACATAATAAAATAGGGACTCAGAAAAGGTTAAAACTTAACTTTTAACTACATAAAATAAAATATCTATATACATTGTATAGCTGCGTAGAAATAGCTACAATCTAGCTGGTCCCTGCGTCCCCTATAGAACGGTAAGCGGGTCCCACCCAAACCCTTCTCGTATTCTTCTAGTTCCAATAAATGTTTGAGGGGTACTCCTTTATTTTCTGGATAGGACTAAGAGAGACTTAGGTGGGTTTTTGTCAGATTTGACTTGAAACATAAATAATAATCATAAAGAGAGAACACAGACCTAATACCCTGAAACGTTTATTACCATTATTAGAACCCAAACTATTTCACTGGCAACGCAGCTCTGTGTATTCCTGGCAAATAAATATTCTAACTGTCATTGGGAAAAGAGAAGGCGGCACATTGTGGGGGGCGACTCTTCACCTATACATCATGCTATTGGCTCAGAAATGTATAGGTGAAATGTCAAATCTGCCCCCCACCCATTACCTAAACCACGTAAAGACTAAAAACATGGCTGCTGGGTGCCTCTATAACCCTTTCCACCGTCACACCGCTGGGCACACGATACAGCGTTCTGGGAAGGGAGTGCGCATGCGCAGTGTCCTGGGCAGCCATAAGCACCGGGAGCCTATATTCTCACTTCTTATATATAGATTTTATAGCAGTTTCGCTGCATGATACATATTAAACATATTATACTTCCCTGCAGCAGACCCTGTCATCTATATAATGTCATAATAATAATAATACTGGTAATAATAGTAATTAATAATAGTAAGAAGAAGAATTATAATGATAATAATATTATCATCATTATTATAAATAAAAATAATAATAATTAATGATAATAATTGATAATAATAATTAATGGTAATAATATTATTATTATTAATAATTAATTGATAAAAATAATTAATGATAATTAATAATAATGGTAATAATATTATTATTATTATTATTAATAGGCACTTCTTAGTTAATGATCATGGATAAAGTTCCTGTGTATATACTCTGCCGAAGCTGTGTGTTTGGGGCAAAACAAACTAAATCCTGCGCCCCTCTGTCCATAATGAGCTACCAGCAATTTCTCCATTATGGGAACGGGCTTGTTTTGTCGCAGAAGACATCACATGGAGGGCGGCCCATTCACTCAGATCAATGATCACCGAGTATTCTGGAGCCCGCAGAACACCCCGGCCTGAAAGCGGCTCGCGGGGGGGGGGGGGAAACGGCTTACATCAGCAGATCTGGGCAACAAAGACGGACTATTCCCAGTGACGTCCTCCGGAAACACGCGCATCCACAGAGACGCTTCATCCCGAAAATCTGTTTTATGGAACACGATTCTAATCTCAGGATTAAGAGCTCGAAATAAGAAATATTTCTCAGCTTCCAGATAACTGCTAGCAACAGGGTAGTACATAAGTAGAGCAGCCTCCCAGCAGAAGTGGTAGAGGCTAATACAGTGAGGGTATAAAACATGCATGGGATAGACATACGGCTCCTGAATCTAAGACGAGACCAACGACTGATTAAGGTCTGAGTCTTTACAGCAGGAGAAACGGGCGACTAGACGGGGGCCGAATGGGGCCGGATGGTTCCTGTTTCCTCCCCTCTTTTCTAGGAGCTGAGAATATTTAATGAGTAGATTATGTTCTTCCTACAGTAACAATGATAAATAGATCATTAAGGACGGAGCCGGGGGGCTATTGGGACAAAGATGGGGGGAGGGGGTGATGTAATTCTGATGATAAGATGTAAAAAAATGATGCGGTCACCGTAGCAACCAATAGAATGCCCCAGCTAATTGGTTCACTGTCACCTTGCACCAGTATTTATTTATACATGCGTATGTGTCTGGGGTGTAAAAAGTGCCAATCCCCCCCAAATTGTTTTAAATAAAAGGTGGTTTTTGTGTTTCTTCCTCGTAAAGTAAATTATTCTTGAAAGTCCATGAGAGAATATTGTCCGATGGCGTTTTCAGACGCAGCATTAAGGAGATAAGCCCCGTTCCCATAACTGATGTCGTTTCGTTATTGGATTGACATCGGGGAGTCAGATTAATAATTTTACGCCAAATTAAGCCGGTTATCGCTGGCTGAAGGATGGGATTCTTATAATTCCTTCTTATTCCTCCCCGATGATGTCAGCTCTGGGGTAATTCTATCTTCTGCCCGGTCCGGCCATCGCTTCGGAGTCACCTCCGCACCTCACCGGGGAGGCTGAGCATTAACTTGGAAAGACGGGACAAGTTTCTAGCGAGTTTCGCCAGCGGCCGTCATCAGGTCGGCCACCGGGGGCCTTAGAAGCCGAGAACAATTTGATACGAGCCACGAAGGCCTCAGCGGGGGCCACGATGGCAACGAATATTCACAGACAGGAGCGGGCTGGTCGCCCAGCGAATGACGATGTAACTATCACTGTCTATCTCCTGCCTTACACACAGTTACAATCATACGACGATGACATCATACATGATTATAAATCAACCCCTACGTGTATACCATCAGAGCTGCCATCGCAACTTTCTGCACTCAGGATCTGCATGATTATTCCTCCCCATTAAGTTATCTCCCCTTATTGTTACGCTGCTGCTATGTTATTGACTGTAGGGACGGGGAAGGATAATGAGTGCACTTCAAAAGAGAAAATGCTGACTCTGCCACAGGCTGCCGCTGATCTCAAACTATCCCTTTACCTTTAAAGTGTTTCCTTTAAAATGCGTCCATATGCTTTTGCCCCTCCCCCGCCCTTAACTATTTTCCTTGCAGGAGATGTGTTCGGCAGAATATATACTTATATGCTTACCGCCGATCCAGCTTAGTGAATACCGGGGAAGGGGGTCTGTTCAGACCCCCATGTACATGCGTGGCAAGAGCTTCCATTGATTTCAGTGGGAGAGCATCTCTGACACTGATTGGCTGCTTCAAGGGGACAACAGAGGGGAAGGGCTGCTGCGGCAACAGGGCTGCAGCTTCTAGGTCAAGTAAGTGATGTATTTTACATACACATATATATATCTTTATGAAGAATGCATGTTGAGAGGGTTAGGGTTCGCCAGAGAGCACTTTAATATACATCTTCTTTAATGGGGATGCCAGGGACATTAACTGCCCCTTTAACCCTTTAAGTAAGTGTAATATGTATATATATTTAAAAGAACTTACATACTTAATGCTTTATTAAAAAAATAAACTTTGGGCAGAGTGATGGGAGTTCCCCTTTACGCTAAAAGCACCTACAAAATCCACACTCGTCGGGCAGCGCTGACGGGCAGTCAGACAGCACGCTATGTCCCGTTATGAGCCCCTGGGCACGGCGTGTTGTGCCCCTGTCCAGGAATGGCAGATATCGGAGTCCCAGTTTGGGCACTGGGATGGTAAGCAGAGCGGTTCATCGCCCGCAGCACAGCATCGTGGCAGCCGGCCAGAGATTAAAAGCTAAAGGCTGCTACCGGTCCGGCTAATTCCCGTCAAAGCTTCAGGAGCGGCCTGACACTGCGTGTCAGTGGCCATTAAAGGCATGAGGGCAGTAAGCTCCTTAGGAATGCGGGGGCCATCTGTGGACGCCATCTGCCACAAAGTCTTGAAAGAAAAGGCTGAAGCGGAATCCAAAGCATTTTCAGCTGTTGCTAAGCAAGTAACTACCTGAAACGCTACCGGCCGTCCTGTGCCGAGAGGGCCAAAGGAGTCAAAGAACCAAAGCAGCAGAACCCAAAAACAGCAGGGCCCTTAGCATACCACCCAAGTCTCCTATTAGTTCATGGGACAGTCTCGATTTATGGCCGTTGCCCCGATGTCCTGGGTAACTGCCACACTAGGGGCCACGGGTCAGCCGGGAGGGGGGCCTCTCTGACCTGGGAGCCCCCCCTGTGGCCACCTCCCGATGCTCTGAAGCTAAGTGTTGGTAGCCGGTCGGGTCTCGCCCTGATCCTGGCCGTCTCCAGTTTTGGTAACCCCCTTGTGTCCAGCCATGCACCCCAACAGTGGTATGGAAGCCTGAGATGTTGGGGTGGGTTTGGCGAGAAGACCTCCTTTTATTCTTTACCATGTAGATTAACAGCAGCATATAGATCGTCACACAACATAAAACTAATGGATGGAGGATTAAAGCTGCTGTCCCACCTACTCCGCTGAATTTAACGCTTTTAGAACTCAATTCAGCATTAGAATTATCACTCCCAGTACCACCGGATGCCCAAATGTTTGCCGGGAGCCCATAATTGTCATGTGACACCCCCCCCCCCAAAAAACTTTATAACTTTTTTTTCTGCTTTTTTTTATGTTGTTAACCCTTCAGATGAATGGATAAAATGACAGACTTTAGCACTAAGGTACTGTATCCCGGCATCTCACTGGAGGGTGCGATTTCTAAGTGGCAAGTCACTGACCCGCCGAACCTGACAATATCTTTAATGAGTCAGTCTGAGACCCCCGTGACGCTGCAGGAGAGCCAGAGGAAAAAGTGGTAAAAACCATAAAAGAATGGAAAAAGTGATGAGTGAAAATCTTAATGAATGATGTAGAGCTCACAAAATAAAACTCTTAAAGGCTAATAAATTGGATGACTTCACTCTGCAGAATTCACTGTAAATGACTGGCAGGATGACCCGTGCTGGGTATGAGGGCATCGCAGGGTTCTACAGCCCCGATGCCAATAATACCGATAGGCCGCAAAGTCTTACTAAAAAAATCTTACTAAAGCCCCGAGCCTAACCAACCCCCTAAAAAGTGCCCCTCTTTGCCCCCCCCCTTAAAGTTGTAAAGGGATTGGCGGTCCAGTTCTGATCCAAAGAGTTAAAAGAAGTGCAGTTACTTTAGCAACCAGTGACATGGTACCGCCTACTGCTCCACCCCTGCCTCTGACTGGTCTATAACCCCGCCCGCCATCGAAGGTGTCCAATCTAGGCGCATACAATTGTGTGGGGGCGGGGCATGCAGTATGGCTACATCATTGTATCCCTGTATAAAGTCACCTGGGGACCCTGGGTCACTGCCCTCGCTCTCCTTAGCCACGCCTTCTCCCTGCCCAATTCTCCAACTACATTTAAGGACACACAGAGCTGGCCCCACCCTTATCTCTGGCTAGATCCATCCACCCCCATGACTATTAATGCCCCTCAAACAGCCAGACCCACCCCCTTGTGTGTGACTAGCCCTGCCCGCTTCTGAAGCCCCTCCCCCAGAGGCAGTAAATAATTTATTCACAAACCATGTGGGGGGATTTAAACCTGCGTGGGATGGGCATACGGCTCCTGAATCTAAGACGAGACCAATGGGCAAGCTAGACGGGGGCCAAATGGGGCCGATCTGCCGGCAGCTTCTATGTTTCTATATTCTCCGACTGCTGTTACTATGGCATTCACCTGCGCTATACTTTTTATGATGGCTTTTTATTGTTTATTATAGTTTAATAACTCTTTCTAGTTAAGCTGTTTCACAGAATTCAAAATCCAGCAGACGTCTAAAAAAAGGAACGTTCCTCATTTTTTTTTCCATTTACCGAAAAATTCTTGCCAAGGAGAAAACGTTTCCACTTAGCTGAAGGTGTAACGGTTTCATGCCTCGCAATCTGTTCTCGGTAATAAACGGCAAGGACTCCTGCGGCTTTAACCGGGCCGGAACGGACAAAAGCCAACATTGTTATATTTTACGTTCTCTGAATATCACGCAGAAAAGGAATCAGACAGTTCATTAAACGTGTCTGCAGCCTCTCCGTAACCCGTGTACAGCGCTGTGCGCACTCCGGGCTTATGAGCCGCTCTGCGTGATCCCAATTAATCCTCCCATTTCCACCCAACGAACCGACCCGGTATCCGCCGGTGATCTGTATCCCAGAGGCAGCCATGCTGGTAACCGACTACAGGTCCCATCATCCACCGCCTGCCCGTGAACGGCAGAATGTCGTGCACCATATCTCTCCATTGTCCTAATTCAGTTTGGCCAGTCCCTCTTTGGTCTCCAAATTCTGTCGCCCCTCTTTCCTCCCCTGATGCCCCCTCTTTTCAAGGAGGTCAGAATGTTTGCTGGGTATTAGGGGCTGTTTTCGTACGGATATACATTTTACAGTATACTAGACCCTGGTTACCCCTGTTGCGCGTCTATTTGGTACGGTCCAGATCTAAAACTCATGGGAGGTCCCTAAACCCATTGAAAACAATGCATTTTGTCATTAAGGGGTTAAGTGAGAGTTAAGCTGAAATATAAAGTATGCCAGAGCTGCCGCCGACCGGAGGTCCGGTGGAAATGTACCCCCGCTTTGCGTTAAGTTGAGATGCGGAGGGCAGAAGGCTGCGTAATATGAAGAGTCCTCTATATAACATGCCAGTGAAGTGCTCAGGGATTATTAGACATTGGGGAGGAATAATATAAAGAGAGAAAACCCATTGGAGCGGGGAAGGAAATAACTGTTTAGGAGGGACAGAAAGCCGGCGGGTTTAGAGATGAAACATGGCATGACCGATGGAATAGGGGGCAGTTAACTAACCCCCAATGGGGCACTTTTATCTTAAGGGGCTTGTTAGGGGTCTACTGATTATGTTTAGTCATCGAGTAACGCACCTGGAAGAAGGGACCCTGAAGGGGTTAAACGGTCACCCTACCTTGAGAAGAAATGTGTATATGCATTCCTATAACCTCAAAGGAGATCCCGTCTGCTTACACCTAGGATGAAGTATTGTGTTGTGACAATAGCACGAGGCACATGGCTGGGTGTAAACTACGGACCCCCGGACCTAAACAGGGGCAGAGGGTCTCCATCTTACAAACACCCCCAGTGAGATCATGACCGCTTCCTCCGGGTCTGAGCAGACCCCCCCTTTCCAGTAAACAGTTTCCACGAATACTTCTTAAAAATATCATCACCGCCGACCCCCCCCCCCCCGTTACATGAAATATTAATGAGTATTAATCGGCAAATTACTGGAGAAGCCCCCCCCCCTCCCAGCATAGGTGAATGCAATTATTTTAACCCCCTGAGTACTGGATAGGAGAGCCTAATATGTCACACAATTCAAAACAGCCTCAGAGCGCTCGGGGTTAATAAGCATTAGTGACCCCGGCAAACGGCCGCACTAAATGATTCATCAGCATTATTATTACATTCATTGATTAGAAACGCATTACTGGAGGGCTGCTGACAGCATGGAAAGTTCTAGAGCACTCCGCGCATGCACACGGTGGGAGGGGGTCTCCTTAGACCTCCCCAAGCCAGCTCTGGATCGGAAAGGCCGTAAGTATACCGCGTGCAACGAGACGCGTTCAGCCCAACACCGGAACAAATGCTGGGGGGGGGGCAAATGCACATAGAGGGGTTTCTGTAGGATGCCCCCCATGAAGCTACGGGGCAGACACCACGGAAATTTAAAGGGACCTCACAGCATTATAACGGTTGGAGGGCACCTTTAAAACGGGGCAGTAACACTGTTAATAAGACAGGCTCGGACTGGCCATCTGCCACAACGTGGGGCAAATACATAGAGCCGGCCGACAGCCCCACATCTCATCACGAGCGGAACGTGTATATATATATCTATATATATATCTCATCAGCAGCGGAATGTATAGCTATATATCTATATATATATATATATCTATCTATCTCATCACGAGCGGAACGTGTATATATATATCTATATATATATCTCATCAGCAGCGGAATGTATAGCTATATATCTATATATATATATATATCTATCTATCTCATCACGAGCGGAACGTGTATATATATATCTCATCAGCAGCGGAATGTATAGCTATATATCTATATATATATATATATATATCTATCTCATCACGAGCGGAACGTGTAT
Source organism: Sceloporus occidentalis (assembly GCA_023333645.1). Classification (NCBI taxonomy): domain Eukaryota; kingdom Metazoa; phylum Chordata; class Lepidosauria; order Squamata; family Phrynosomatidae; genus Sceloporus; species Sceloporus occidentalis. The sequence goes on from JALMGF010000199.1 coordinate 81,538, forward strand.
ATATATATCTCATCAGCAGCGGAATGTATAGCTATATATCTATATATATATATATATATATCTATCTCATCACGAGCGGAACGTGTATATATATATAACACATGACATTTCTCGCACTTATCTCCGGCGTTACTTTACTGCACCGGATGCAATAGGTGATCGTAATGTTACGCAATCGCTACGGACACATATGATCAGGAAACCAGTGGGGGTGGCCGCCTCCCCAATGACATTACATTTATAAAGCGCCACCAGATACCGTAGCGCTGTTACACAGCATCAACATACATAACACATAGTGGTGCAGGAGGAGGGTTCTGCTCCTGTGAGCTTACAATCTATCGCGGGTTGGCTGCGACTCACCGGTGGACGTAGTGAAGCTGGTGCACGGAGTCGATGGCCATGACCATCTCTGCCAGGTAGAAGCGCGCCATGTCCTCGGGCAGCCTGTCTTCGAACTTGCTGAGCAGCGTGAGCAGGTCCCCCCCCACGTAGTAATCCATGACCAGGTACTGCGGGGAGGAAGAAGCACAAGACGTGTCAGGGGTGCTGATGGCTCACTGGTCCACCCCCCCCACCCCCCCGAAGAGACCGGTCAGCCCCCGGGTAACATGGTACTGCAAGGAACGTGCCGGTGTTTGTGTAGCAGGACGGGCTGCTCTGTTTATCTGAGCACCCGGGGCGGAAAAATTCTAAAACTGCCTGAAAACACCAGAATTATTCAGCAAAACAACAGATGAGCGACGGACCGTCACGCGGAGCGGCCATTGTCTGACACGCTTGTTGGTTTTCTTGACAAACGTGGCCTGAAAAGAACAGAGATTCCACGTGGGATACGGGAGCTGTATGCCTATCCCACGCATGTTTAAATTCCCTCTACCACTTCTGCTGGGAGGCTGTTCCACTTAACTACCACACCCTGACCCTCTCATTTTAGACTAGGGCCTCTTTCTCTAACATTTCTCCTCATTTGAAATAAACTAAATTGTTCCAATACCATAACTTGTAAGGATGTTAAAATATTCTGAATTAATTCACCTGTGTTCAGGCAGGGGTTTTAGCTGGGGTATAGCAGGGAGTAAAGCACTAATTAGGATGCTCAGATATCGTTACATACGAGCAGCTCCTGAATGTGTGGCCCTAAGGATCTGCCTGAGATTGGGGCAAAACTCCTGGGATTCGGGCAATTTCTGACAGTCCCTGCGTACAGGGACTACAACTCCTATGAAGCCCATCCATGATAAATGATGCAACGTTCCGCCTGGATCATAAACATTCTGATGAACCCATGGAGATAACTACAGGGAAATGTAGGAGCCACTTGTAACACACGCCTGGCCCCCGGCCACCTGGTATTACCAAGGGCCACGGTATGTCCGGCCTGGAGTACTAGAGGGTCGGAGGCTTAGATGTGGTGTATGGAAGTTTTCTTTATTGAGAGAGTGGTAGATAAGTGGAAGGAACTCTCAGCAGAGGTGGTAGAGGGTAATACAGTGAGGGTATTAAACATGCATGGGATAGACATACGGCTCCTGAATCTAAGACGAGACCAACGACTGATTAAGGTTTGAGTCTTTACAGCAGGAGAAACGGGCGACTAGACGGGGGCCGGATGGGGGCCGATCGGCCGGCATCCGGATCTGTATGAAGTGATGTCGTTCTCTGCAGCTCTTTTCAGCGAGCGACACGTTCTGGAAACAATCAACCTACCAGATAGTTGTCATCCTGGAAGGCGTAGTGCAGCGTCGTGATCCACTGGCTGTCTCCGTTCACTAACACGTCTCTCTCCTCCCGGAAACACGCCGTCTGAGGAGCGCAAAGCACGCGGTTACCAGCGGGAAACACACAGTTATTACGTGTTCTTTTATATCGCGCCGTCATATTCCACAGCGCTGATCTCATCCTATAATGCATACCCTACAGTTCAAAAGTCTGGGGTCACCAAGACATTTCCTAGAAAAGGATCATCTACTCCTGTGTTCCAATGGCCCTTTATCACTCCCATCACTCCTGTGTTCCAATGGCCCTTTATCACTCCCATCACTCCTGTGTTCCAATGGCCCTTTATCACTCCCATCACTCCTGTGTTCCAATGGCCCTTTATCACTCCCATCGCTCCTGTGTTCCAATGGCCCTTTATCACTCCCATCACTCCTGTGTTCCAATGGCCCTTTATCACTCCCATCACTCCTGTGTTCCAATGGCCCTTTATCACTCCCATCACTCCTGTGTTCCAATGGCCCTTTATCACTCCCATCGCTCCTGTGTTCCAATGGCCCTTTATCACTCCCATCACTCCTGTGTTCCAACGGCCCTTTATCACTCCCATCACTCCTGTGTTCCAATGGCCCTTTATCACTCCCATCGCTCCTGTGTTCCAATGGCCCTTTATCACTCCCATCACTCCTGTGTTCCAATGGCCCTTTATCACTCCCATCACTCCTGTGTTCCAATGGCCCTTTATCACTCCCATCACTCCTGTGTGCGTTCACTGATCCGAGTTTAAGTTTAAAAGGTTAATTGATGGTTAGAAAACCTCTTTGTAATTATGTTACATCCAGGAATTCCCTTATTTTTCATGGAAACAGCGAAGTGACCCCAAACTTTTGAACATTATTTTTGGTAACGATATAAACTCTCCCTTTTAATTATATTTCCACATCATTTCTATTTAATGTCATTCTAGGTATTTATCATCCCCAGTGTCCCGATAAAATCCCCACCAGCGAAGTTACTTGATGGAGTTAAAATCAGTGATCCGGAACGTCATAAAAATTCTCGGTTTATCCGTTTATTTCTGACGACGCTTCCTTTATGACCAACGCGTTTCTCTATCATTCCATCCGCCTGTTTACCTACAACCTCCAAACGAGCTCAGACTGACTGCGTGACCCCGAGAATCGGCCCCTTCACCCTGAGCTTGGGGCAAAAACCCGGAGAGTTCCCAGATCCCCGTACGGTCATAAAAATAAAGCATTATATCTGAAGGATCCGCTCGGCCGGCTCGTGAGACTCCGCGGCGGCCAAGAGGAGGTAAGTCGCCGCCGGCAACGAGATCAGAAACAACCTCAGTCCCCACGGCGAGGAGAAGGAAGACCCTGTGAATGCTGTATACAGCCCCCGGGGCACAAGGAAGGTCACCATAACTCACATTTCCAGATTCATTTTGGGAACGGCATCCATTAAAATACCTCTGGAAATAGACGTTCTTCATCCTGCTGTTGCCATGGTGACGTTTGTTTACTAAATATTTATTCCCAAGGGGAGGAAAACCAAATATAATCTGGTTTGCGGAGGAAAAAGCCTCGTATGGCGTCTTTTCTGCATCCTTCAGGCAAGTGTTAAAAAAAGGAATGGGAAGATATTAACCGCTTCCCTGCCACGCGGCTCAAAAACGGAGAGACTTTAACTCAGTCAATGACAACGAATGTAAATGCTGCCTCCCCTTCCTTTGCTCTCATCTGACCCCAGTCTGCTCGACAAATACCCCAACTCCATATCACACAGATGGACTATCTAAGTAAAGAAAGTCTATGGAGGAACGGACTTCATTAGCATTGCCATAAAGCATCAGCTCAGTGTGGTGTTTGAGCCGGGAAAGTCACCCAAAATATCACATGACTGACAGCGACGGCGGCTCCAGGTCTGCAGATAAAGGGCGTTTATTGGAAAAAAATTATCATATTTATCGGCGTACAAGACGCACTAAAATAAGAAGCGGAAACCCTACTTGCATGTTATACGCCGATAAATCCTAGACCTGGATAGTTTGCAGCCGCGTCTCCCTCTCTTCCGGTGCAGACGGGGGTTCGTGTTATACCCCGGGGCATGGTATACGCCGATAAATAAATATATAAAACCAGGTTTTTGTCACCAACCAACATTACTGTATACAGCGCTGGGGGGTTATATTACTGTATACAGCGCTGGGGGGTTATATTACTGTATACAGCGCTGGGGGTTATATTACTGTATACAGCACTGGGGGTTATATTACTGTATACAGCACTGGGGGGGTTATATTACTGTATACATCGCTGGGGGTTATTACTGTATACAGTGCTGGGGGTTATATTACTGTATACAGCGCTGGGGGGGTTATTACTGTATACAGCGCTGGGGGGTATTACTGTATACAGCACTGGGGGTTATATTACTGTATACATCGCTGGGGGTTATTACTGTATACAGCGCTGGGGGTTATATTACTGTATACAGCGCTGGGGGTTATTACTGTATACAGTGCTGGGGGTTATATTACTGTATACAGCGCTGGGGGTTATATTACTGTATACAGCGCTGGGGGGGTTATTACTGTATACAGCGCTGGGGGTTATTACTGTATACAGTGCTGGGGGTTATTACTGTATACAGTGCTGGGGGTTATTACTGTATACAGCGCTGGGGGGGTTATTATTGTATACAGCGCTGGGGGTTATTACTGTATACAGTGCTGGGGGTTATTACTGTATACAGTGCTGGGGGTTATTACTGTATACAGCGCTGGGGGGGTTATTACTGTATACAGCGCTGGGGGTTATTACTGTATACAGTGCTGGGGGTTATTACTGTATACAGCGCTGGGGGGGTTATTATTGTTATTACTATTAAAGTTAATGGAAATATTAACTGAATGATCTGTGAATAGATTATTTTATTCCGACACCAAAAGTATTGCGCTTGCTGTTGATGATAGATCAGGTATTATTATATACTGCGATTCTTTCCATTCATTCTGAAGCCAAGAGCCTTTTTTCTGCTAACGGGAAAAAAAAAACCATTTCAAAACCTCTGACTAAATTTCCTAAAACCGCAAAAAATGAAGGAATGCACAAATTTCAGCAGCCGGCATTATATGCGGCTTCCCGAGCTACGGTGGCAGCGGCGTCCTTCTAGGGGTCGGCTCTGGGCAATGCATTTGAAGGGTTAAACCCAAAGCGTTTGCCCCTTTCCCCGGGGTCAGCTTCTATTGCGTTTGGCTACAAAGGATCGGCGGCAGGGTTTTCCCAGTTGCTCGCCCCCCCCCCCCCACGGGCGTATCGTGGAAAGTCTTCCCGTATAGCGTTACACATCAGAGCGTGACCTTCAGCATGCGCACCCAAAAGAGACGGTCCCCGGCCGGGAACGGAGAGCCGGCGACAGAACCCCCCCCCCCTTACATCAGCAAAAGAGCGCCACGGAAAATTTAAAGGGACCCCCGCAGCTGCATTAAGGTGCCTATGACGGCCGGAGGGTCCCTTTAAACTTTACTTGTTCCGGCTGCCGGGAGGCAGAAATATCGTTTTCTTACACGTGAGATTATTGTGATTGCGCAAACTTTACTTTTCAAACGTTTTCTAATTAAAAAAAAAACAATTTTTGCCGAAATAAATAAAACTTTAGGAATAAACTTTAAATGGACCCTCCAGCCGTCATATGCACCTTCATGCTGCTGCAAGGTCCCTTTACATTTTATTTTGCAAATGTATGGGGGGGGGTAGGCATTTACCCCTTTTGCCCACCTATTTTTGCGTGCAGGGTCTGCAGCGAGCCCTCTCATCGATATCAGAAGGATCTTGGGACCATGGAGGAGGAGAAGGACACAGATAATCTAACACGATAAATAAAGTCTCGTCGCATTTACTTATTCCGAGTATGAGGTCATAGCCCGTGTGAACGCCGGATGCCTTCCTGTCTGTCATACTGACACCCGGTGATGTCACTCAAAACCCCGATACATTCTAACAACAGAAAGAAAAACCCATTCATTGCACTCATTTACTATAAAATTACATTTAAAGGGACCCGATGTCAGCACTTCATGGTGCAAAACTGTGATATTCATTAACCTATGAAGTGCCAGCAGAAGGAAGAAGGAGAAGAAGAGTTCCTCTTATAATCATGAAACACTTTAAACGTCTGTGTGGTTTAACACTTTCACTTCCAGAGGGTTGAGTAAAGCAATAAGACACTCTACGTCTATGCAGTTTAACTCTTGGATCTCTATAAAGGCGAGGCACCCGTCTCTCTAGAGTTAATCCAGGCATGGAGGGGCCAGATTGGGATGAAGAGTAGTCCTGGCAATAAATAATAATAATAATATCCAGCTGGGCCACCCACTGTAGCCCCTCGATCTGCCACTTGAGTTTGGGGTGCTATATGATTAGTGGCCCACCGGGCACTTTCCCGGTGTGTCAGACGGCCAGTCCGGGCCGACGTGTACAAACCGCAATCCTTAACCTTAATCATAGCCTCCGCATGGAGTAGCTGGAACGATCTCTGGCCCCTTTTGAAGATACTGGGGGTAGTTAAATGACTCCTATGGAATATTTGCCACGTGCGCTGCTCCCAGGTTTAAACGCACGCAGCTAAGAGGTGGAGTCACGGTGCGCCCCGCGGGGGCAGCTTCTATCCCGTTCTTCCAATCGGGTGAGAGGGTGTGTGCGGGGAGGCTCCGCCCTTTCGCGGAAGTACCTGGATAACGGAGCTGATACCGGGGAGGAGCGGTCGAAGAAAGAAGACAAAAGAGGCCTCTGGAGAAGTGGAGCTGCGGGAAAGAAGATGGGGATAGGAGAGGAAGCCAAGGATTGACAAAGAGTGTGAGTGAGACAGAGTGTGAGCGTGAGCGAGAGTGTGACAGCGACAAAAGCAAAAGTAGTGGTTTTTAATTTTTCCCAATAGGCTTGTATATTATTATATTTCTGTTTTCTTTCATTGAGATCTCGCGTTTGGGGGGGGGGTCATCTTATAATCGAACGGATACGGTAAGTTCTAATGAACGGACGGGGAGTTAGATACGCGTTACTAAAAGGTCTCGGCACGAAGCCGATAATCAGCGATCGCTGCGCCTAAACCCGTAATCTGATTGGGAAGCAGGCGCCACGAGACGGGAAAGGGGCAGCTCGGCCTAAACATCAACTGCTATTAAATAAAAGAAGACACATTTACCGGCTATTCCTGCCTCTTCTAAACCAAACCGGTTCCGGCCGACACATTTATACTCTGCTGGACGCATCATACAGGACAGTGCCGCGGAACATGGAATTACATTAATTAAGACCCGGAGTTAATTCCCTTTAAACACAGAGACATTTTACAAGATGACGGGTGGGGGGGGGAAAGGTGGGGCGGAGTGGATGCTTGAAGTGGGATTACTGGGTTACCCCACGCGATTTTACACCCAGCGGGACTGCGGAGCGTTTCCCAGGATAAGGGCAGCGGCTGCAGGATGTGGGGGATCAAAGGTGCTGACCTTATTCTGGGAATTGGAATACAGTGCCATAACCTAGAGACCCCCCAACCCAGACAATACCCCAGCAGAAACCCCCCAACCCAGACATTATCCCAGCAGAGACCACCCAACCCAGACAATACCCCAGAGACCTCCCCAACCCAGACAATACCCCAGCAGAGACCTCCCCAACCCAGACAATACCCCAACAGAGACCCCCAACCCAGACAATACCCAAGCAGAGACCCCCCAACCCAGACAATACCCCAGCAGAGACCCCCAACCCAGACAATACCCCAGCAGAGACTCCCCAACCCCGAAGTCATTACTGGGATACTGGAACGTTACTCCACTACAACCGGCCAGCTCAGCTCTTCTTGGGCATTATTCAGATCCAGCTCAGCCCAATTTGCAGAAGCTCACTGGTGTTGGTCCTTAAATATATAGCATGTGTATGTGTGTGTGTGTGTATGTATGTGTGTGTGTGTAGGAATGTGTGTATGTATTTGTGTGTATGTATGTATATGTGTGTGTGTGTGTGTGAATATGTATGTGTGTGTATATGTGTATGTATGTAGGAATGTGTGTATGTATTTGTGTGTATGTATGTATATGTGTGTGTGTGTGTGTGAATATGTATGTGTGTGTATATGTGTATGTATGTAGGAATGTGTGTATGTATGTATATGTGTGTGTGTATGTATATGTGTTGTAACAAGGTGCGGGGTGTTGTCGTGGAAGGGGTATACATTCCCCCTCGATTTTGCAGGGTTTTTTACGACATATAGGGCAGGCTGGTGCTCCACCCCGCAGTTTCCATGCACCTGGACTGACACGGGTTCCAGGCCGGGAGGTTAAGCTGACTCCAATGCACCGGCCAGCTGCAGGTAATTAGCTGCACCGACTGCAATAAAGCCTGACCTGTTGGGCAGAGGGGGAGAGAGAGTTTGTTTGGAAGCAGCACTTGTTTGGCTTTGCACAAAAGAGACCATCAAAGAGGTTGGTGGGATTACGTTTTGTTTAGTTTAGACCCTTAGTAGTGAGGGAGTTATATGTGAGTAAGCGCTCAGACGAGCTGGGCTTTTGTTTGTAGGGGATTTGTGTTCTATGTAATCCTGTATATAGCTGCATGCGTGGACTACAAATAAATCGTGGGTGATTACCTGAGATGTGGCGTTAATACCCTAGAGGACCGTGCTGTTTGGTACCCTGTGTGGGTGCAGGATCACAATGTGTATATGTGTGTGAATGTGTGTGTGTATGTTTGTATATATATATGTGTGTGTATGTGTATGTTTGTATATGTGTGTTTGTGTATATATGTATGTTTGTGAATGTGTGTGTGTATGTTTGTGTATATATATGTTTGTGTATATATATGTGTGTGTGTGTATGTTTGTGTATATATGTGTGTGTGTGTATGTTTGTGTATATATATGTGTGTTTTGTGTATGTGTGTGTGTATATATATTTATATATAGTGATGGGAGTTGAAATCTCAGTAATCTCCGCAGTTATAACACTAAATCCACGAGACAATCACTGGACGGAATTTCCACAGAACTCTTCACTTTACGTCTTGCCGTTTTCTTGTTATTTTGGGTTTTAGGTACATTTTGCCGTTTTCTTGTTATTTCGGGACTCACCTCCGCCCTCTTCAGCATTTCCCATTTATTCAGGATTTTCATCGCAAACACCTTATCTGTATTTTTCAACTTCACAACCGCAACCTGCGACAACGAAAAAAGATGAAGGGGTTAAACTCTTCCGGAGGATAACGAGTCTCTGACATGCAAAGTATGGGATGTTCCGCTGCATCTGACGAGAACTCTATCAATGTTCTGACTGACTTGTGTCACTTCTGCTGGCTGGCCGTTCCATGTACCTACTGCCCCTGCTGTGACATTAAAAATCAAATCCAAATTTCAACCTACTGTCCCATAAACTGGGTGAAGGAAAATCTATTTCTGCCTGGAACCTAATTTTTACAATCATTTTTTAAATCGTAGTATAACATAAAATGATGTCACGGCAGAATACAGGTGTCGCTATTTACTGCCCGATTATTCCTCCCGGGGCTCGCAACGGAAAAAATTAAACCCTGATCCGGGCGCTTTCCTGATCACGCTCTCAGTGACCGGACGACAAAGCGCTTTCTGCATTTATCGTTACGGGATGTCCTGACTGTCCTGTAAAGACACGTGGAAGACTGCACCTATCAATACTAGCCGAGCGGCCTTACTCCCGGCCATCACACTCACTTAATGATAGCTCTGCGGTCCCTTTAATTAGATTTCCAAGGGGGTCTAATGAGACCCCCGTCCGCACGCACAGAAAGTGACTGATTTCAATGACAGCACTGCCTTCCTGATGCTTAGTGAGTGCCTAGAATCCTCTGACCAGGGGGGGTGGTACTAAATCCCAGCAGGATATAAATTCTAACGACCCAAAATAAATCAAACCAGAACTTTTAAGGATATTATTATTATTTGCGGCGTTGTGTGTTTGCTCCGCTCTACCTGTTGGGATTATTAAGATTTTAATAAAATTAGAATTTAAATTGTTTTTGGGTCATTAGAATAAAATAGGGCTTTTTTTTCCCTTAAAATTAATTTTTGGCCACCAAAGACCTGTGAGGATCATTCGCCTTTCATTTCTTTATTATCGGGTGATTTAGTATTTATGGGGAGGAAATACACAGCTGGTTATTGTGGTCTGGCTCTGTTTTGGTATGATTTTTGATATCTAGTTTTACCCGATGACCGCGAGATTTCAGTCATTAATTTACCCAAAACAATGCGTATTGTGGTTTGTAGTAATAGCTTTTTGTAATGCTTCAGGTATCGCAGAGAGGAAGGCTCTCCCCCATCACACGCATGTAATATGACAGCTGGGAGGGCCCTTTACATTTTTGTGCGCTCCCCCCTTGCAAATGCGATTGTACAACCCCCCCCCCCATATATGTTGCCTCTCTACCCCTCCCCCGGTCATTATCTTGCACACAAATCTCCCTCATCATCTCCGGTACCCGGCCAGCGACAGTTCCATGGGGGGCCCCATCCTACCAACGGGGGGCCCCATCCTGCCACTGATTGGCTGCTTTAAGGGAGGCAAGTTTACCCCCCCCAAAGGTTAAAGGGGGCTCTACCAGATATTGATGTATATTCGGCCCCTGTCTGGTCTGCCTGTTTTCTGTAAAGACTCAAAACCTTAATCAGTCGTTGGTCTCGTCTTAGATTCAGGAGCCGTATGCCTGTCCCATGCATGTTTATATTCCCTCACTGTATTACCCTCTACCACTTCTGCTGGGAGGCTGCTCCACTTATCTACCATATCAGTAAAACTTCCTTACATTCCATGTAAGCTTCTGACCTTCTACTTTTAGATTATGGCCTTGCTTGTCCAATGTCAAGCTAAAACAGAAATATATATATATATATAACGCTTCTTATGATGTCATATCATATCAGCCTGTCAGTGCCCTTCTCTTGTGTCACATGATCACAGCCTAGATTTAGGCGGTCCCTGAGAAAATATGAATGTGGGAAGGAATGAAAGGATTTCGGCCTTATTTCTGGGTGCTTCCATTTCATGCTATTTTTAGAATGTATCTATTTAACGCAACAGGGGCACTTTTAACCTTTTACATGCCGGAGGGGGGAGAAATAACCCCCCCCGGGGTGCTGTTCAGGTTTTGGATCCGCTGTTAATGTGACGAGACGGCAAAGACCTCCTCACCTCGCCGAACGCTCCTCTCCCGATCACTTTCAAAATCTCAAAGTCTTCTTTATGAAGCCGCAGCTGCTTCACCTTCACGGCAAACGACTTGGCTGCAGAGAAAAACGACATAAATCACTGAAACCGCCGTAGACACATTATCCTACACCGTGCACACGCACACGTACATACACACGCACACGTACATGCACACGCACACGCACACGCACACGTACATACACACGTACATACATACACACGTACATACACACGCACATACACACGCACACACACGTACATGCACACGCACACACACGTACATGCACACGTACATGCACACGCACACGTACACGCACACGCACACGCACACGTACATACACACGCACACACACGCACATACACACGTACATACACACGCACGCACACGTACATACACACGCACGCACACGTACATGCACACGCACACACACGTACATGCACACGCACACGTACATGCACACGCACACGTACATGCACACGCACACGTACATACACACGCACACGTACACATACACACACACTCCGCGCACACGTACATACGCACACACGCACACATACACATACATACACATACATACATATACATACACACACTCCGCGCGCGGGCTGCAGATCACGCAATAAGAAACCCATAAACTCTCCAGCGGCCGCGCGTGGAGCGCAGTGCGGTGAAGCAATCAGGACGGTCCCTCAAAACAGACGGCCAGCGACCCCAAACACAGAAGAGACCGCGGGACGGTTCCGGATACACGGAATAAACCCGATACCGGGAACGTCTCCCCGGAGAATAACAACACGCCAAAGATTGGAGCGGCCGCTGGGAGACGGACCCCGAACGGGAGCATACAATGTACGGACTGTACGAAGCGCCGAGTATATTGTTGGTGCCACATAAATAAAAGATATTAATAATATATTCATAATTATAATAATATAATAATATATTCATAATAATCATCATCGGTAATAACTCCGAACTATATGTTTGGGGCAGCGGCTCATTAAACACACGGATGATTGGGAAAGAATGCAAAGGAATAAAGAGAATAAAAGATTCCCGATACGAAGAGGACCAAGAAACACTAAGAGATAGACTCATTACAGCGTGTGGACGGACGGACGGACGGACACTGTATAGATAGACGGATAGATACTGTAAAGATAGATAGATGGCCTTTTAAGACACAGCCATAAACACACGCCCCAAGTGTCTTGGTTTTCACGAGACAGTCCCTATTTGGACAGCTGAAATGTTGAGCGAAGTATAACTCTTACAATTAGAGAAGTGGAATTTCCGGCTTCAACGGAGAGCGGTGAGGGCCGTAAAGCTCCGGAACGTTACATTCCGTTATGGGATGGATTTCCACGGAACGTTTTCGTTTATTTTGCGGTGGATTCTGGAATTAATCAGACTTCGGTTCAAAGAGACACGGAAAGCGGGCTTTCTGATCCCCGTCTATTTCATCCCAAGAAGAAAACATTCTTTGGCCAGAAATCCCGCTTCCAGAATTCCTGCCGTCGGATTTATTTATTTTACTCATCATCGCATTTTAAATAGAGTTTAAATATCCCTGAAACGGTAAAAAATGACTGCTGCGTTGTGGGGCTTCCACGTTTCCGCGGCCCCTCGGCCCGCGCTGATTTACGGATATTTCGTGCCGGGCGGTAATCACAGAGGTCCTGGCATTTCCTGACGCCGTGAACCCGGCGCGGGTCCGCTAAACGCAGCTCCAGCAAACAGCGGATGAACGGGCCAGAGGCCAGCGGGTCCGGCCTACACCCAATCCCACAGGCATGCAGACCAAAACGCTTCGTCCGTGGGAGGGAAAAAGGGCCAGCGCTTCATTTTACATGTTAAAAACGGCACAAAAAATAATAATAAAAAAGTTCCTATAGAAACTTAGAACCTGTCGGCAGATCGGCCCCATTCGGCCCCCGTCTAGTCTCCCGCTGTAAAGACTCAAACATTAATCAGTCTTTGGTCTCGTCTTAGATTCAGGAGCCGTATGTCTATCCCATACATGTTCAATACCCTCACTGTATTACCCTCTACCACTTCTGCTGGGAGGCTGCTCTACTTTTTACTTCCAAGGTTAATACTCACTGGTAATCTGGCCATGTTTGCTAAATAAGTGCTGCAGATCTGGATTCGTGTCTGTAAATGATTATTATTGGCCCACCTTACGGGTATTTTACGAAAGCTGCAATGCACCACAATACTGCGCATGCAGAGCCAGCTGAGGATGATGGGAGCTGTAGTCGGTGGTAAAAGGTGCACTAGGGCTGCCTATGGATACTCTAGAAGACTCTGCGGTGAAAGCCTCGGCGTGACAGGCTCACGTTTACTTTAACGGCCGGAGTTTCCATAAACAGTCGGCTGTCACATAAAGCGGGGTTTGCTTTCCAGCCCGGATCCCCTCGCCGAAGGCGGCTCGTAATCTTTACGACCACGAGAGCGCTTCGTGCCCTCCTCGGCTGAGGAACAGATCCGTCTCAGGGGCAACTTCTATGCTCGGGAGGCAGAGCGTCACTGTGCATGCGCAATATGCAGCCCCAGACACTGGAGAACGAAATCGGGACCGCTGCTGAGCGGCACCTCTGCCCCGAAAAGCAGGAAAGAGGTAGAGCTCAGCGGGACAGAGCGGCAGAACTGGGACTGATCAGCACAAAGCGGGACAGTTGGGAGGCATGTGCAGACTGGAGTTGACTGCTGCAACCTCCGCACACATACCCCGCAGTGCGCGAGACCCCAACCCAATAATCCAGAGCCCCCCATCATCACAGTGACAGCGGGCCAGACCGAGTATAACGAGGCCGCGCCGGCTCTTTAAGGCCAGTGGCCGCCAGACTTTTATGCTCACATAGCCACGTATGTATAGTATGCACGCTGCGGCACATGATCTGCCGCCGGGGTGCGTATGGAGCGATGTCGGCCAGTGGCCTAAAGAGCATGTGCCCCGTGTGCCAGATGGCCAGTGGCGTCCTCTCTGCGTGATGATTCGTTACAGGGTCCGTACGCCAAGGGCCCCCAAGTCAACGCCACATACAGATCCTGCCTCACGGACAAGACAAGTTTTGAGTCTTTACAGCAGGAGAAACGGGCGACTAGACGGGGGCCGAATGGGGCCGATCAGCCGGCGGATTCTAGGTTTCGATGAAATTCAGCAAAAAATTTTATAAATTAAAATAATAAAACAGCTGACCTTAAACTACCAGATCTATCATCTCCCTGCTTGATGTGAAATCACGGCTGCGGGGATCACGCTGGGATTATCCTTCTGACTGAACGCCGTGCCGCAGGCCACATGGCACAGATCCCTAGCCCGCCAGGTGCCAGTGAATTCCAGCTCCCATTGGCAATGAAAGAAGCTGCAGCTTGATCCACAATTCGATCTCTCGAGGACTCTGGATTAACTATTTCAATAAACCGGACACGCGTTTTCTAAGAAGCCCCCCCATCTGCCTGATACATTGCCCAGTAACACCCCATTTACCCCACACCTGGGGTAGCCTTCTGATTTACTCTTCCAGCCCCCCTACCCCCCGCCTCAGTCAATAAACCAACACATGGACAACGAGGGTCTCGTTAAACGGCGACCATCGCTGGGAATTCCCTTTGAGACGCTCTATAGCAGTCATTCCCCGCATTACAGGAATACCAGCCGTACCCCCCCCCTCCGACCCGCCGGGACCCCGAGAGTAAATATAACACGGCTGATAAGCGGTATGAAGCCCACCGAGCCCACCCTTAGCTCAGGGTAATTTCACTTAAATTTTGATACATTGTCTCAATAAAAGAAATGTATCGCCCGTTCTACATCCCCCCCCCCAGCAACTAATGCTTGGGTTTCACTCTAAGGAGAGCGACGTACATACCTCCCAATCGTCTCGCTTCTTCCCAGGGCAGTCCCGATTACACACATACACATTTGGGGACACATAAATTCAAAGACAATGTTTAAAAACCTTTCTGCAACTCAAGATCGTAGGCTACACCAAGACTGGCCAGGCGGCAGCTTTTATTCCTCCCCATTATGCCCAGTGTGTGGTAGGTGATAGGTTGGCTGAGCATCATGGGAGTAGTAACAGCAAGAGAGCTAGAGCTTCATAGTTCCCTCCACCTGTAGCCAGGTTGTCCACGTATCGTGGCAGTTGCAGTCCATCTGGAAAGTTATAGGTTAAAACGAACGTGTAAAACGCAGCCGATAAAAAGGTTTATTTCCCCAAATCTGCCAGCATTCCAAACTTTATTCCCAGTAATGCCAAACCCTTCCAGGAATACCTCCTTAATCATGTAAAACGTCTCATTCACACAAAAATAGGTTGTTGCCATAGACACGGAAAACACTTCTTTAAAAGTTTCTGTGTTGGTTCTTTGTGATAAAATCTTTGGGGGACAGATCTTAGCATGTTAGAGCATGTAATTATTATGTCATATCATTGGAACAGCACCTTTCATTTTATATACACACTACCATTCGAAAGTTTGGGGTCACTTAGAAACTTTTTTATGAAAGAAAAGCAGATTTTGCCCATTGAAATAACATGAAATGGATGAGAAATCCAGCGCAGACGGGGTTAATGCTGTAAATGACTATTGTAGCTGGGAACGGCAGATTTTAATTGGAATCTCTTCATAGGCGTACAGAGGCCCTTTATCACTCCCATCACTCCTGTGTTCCAATGGCCCTTTATCACTCCCATCACTCCTGTGTTCCAATGGCCCTTTATCACTCCCATCACTCCCGTGTTCCAATGGCCCTTTATCACTCCCATCACTCCCGTGTTCCAATGGCCCTTTATCACTCCCATCACTCCCGTGTTCCAATGGCCCTTTATCACTCCCATCACTCCCGTGTTCCAACGGCCCTTTATCACTCCCATCACTCCTGTGTTCCAATGGCCCATTATCACTCCCATCACTCCTGTGTTTCAATGGCAGGTTGTGCTCGCTGATCCGAATTTACGTTTAAAAGGCTCATTTATGGTTAGAAAACCTTTTGTAATTATGTTACAGCCAGAAGTCTCCTTGTTTTCCATGGAAACAGCTCAGTGACCCCAAATGTTTGTCAGGTGGTGTATTTTTACCAGTATTTATATAGAATTAAAGTTGCTGTTACCACTCAATGCTCCATTTGGCTCGTGGATGTTGGTGTCTTGTGGATAAGTACATTAAGTGTTTTAATGTTTGCTTGGCCCGGGGCACAGATCACACAGACACATCCTGCTGTCAGACCCTCCATTGGGCTCGAAGTGCTGACCTAATTAAGATACACATGTTCAGGGTCAGAGCCTGTAGCTGCTGCCCCTCCAATAGAAGTTATGGTCCAGCTGAGGTCATCGGTATAGAGTTTTCCAGGGCACATATAACTTTTTTTTAATGACTTTGGATGTTGTCTTAATTAGCTAATAAATCCATAGTTAATTCATCTATACATCAGTCAGGGCCTGCTCAGCCCTTCCTACAGAAGCAGCTCACCGGGACCGACCCTGAATGTGAAGTTAAGAGGGTGAAACGTTTCATCGCGCCTCAATTCAACTCATCAAACGTACTGCTTAGTGAATCAATCCCCCCGAGGACAATCCTCCTAATGATACAGTGACGGAATCTTGCATCATTATCTCCAGTGAATACGTGGTCTGTATATACAAGCGATGACATCACACAGCGAGCGCGGGCACGGTCCAGTCAGCAGGGACACTTGGTTGTTATGGCGATAAGGCCACTTTTGAAACTTTGCATCAGGATCCCTTTTAATAATCTTTCTAAAACGGAACTCATCTTCCCTCCCTCCATCTCCACTCCACTCCCTGAATTCTCTATCACCATTAACAACACGACTATCTCTCCTACTAACCAGGCCCGATGCCTTGGGGTCATCCTTGACTCAAACCTCTCCTTCATCCCTCACATTCAGTCCCTCGCCAGATCCTGCCGCTTGCACCTAAAAAACATCTCTCGTATCCGCCCATTCCTCACCCAAGAATCCACAAAAACCCTGGTTCATTCCCTTATCATTTCCCGTCTTGACTACTGCAACACTCTTCTGGTTGGCACTCCACTGTCTCGACTCTCTCCTCTACAGTCTGTCCTAAATGCCGCTGCTAGGCTCATCTTCCTTGCACGTCGCTCCTCTTCTGCTTCCCCCCTCTGTGAAACCCCCCACTGGCTCCCAATTACCTTTAGAATTAAATTTAAGATCCTGGTACTGACATATAAGGCCATCCATAATACTGCTCCCCAATAATACCCCCCATAACACTGCTCCCCAATAATACCCCTCATAACACTGCTCCCCAATAATACCCCCCATAACACTGCTCCCCAATAATACCCCCCATAATACTGCTCCCCAATAATACCCCCCATAACACTGCTCCCCAATAATACCCCCCATAACACTGCTCCCCAATAATACCCCTCATAATACTGCTCCCCAATACCCCCATAACACTGCTCCCCAATAATACCCCTCATAACACTGCTCCCCAATATTACCCCCCATAATACTGCTCCCCAATATTACCCCCCATAATACTGCTCCCCAATAATACCCCCCATAATACTGCTCCCCCATAACACTGCCAGCCCTCCGCAACACTGCTCCTCCGTACATTTCTGACCTCATTAGCAAATACTCTCCTACTCGATCCCTACGTTCCTCCCATGGGCTAAGGCTCTCCTCCTCACTCATCACCTCTTCCTTTTCCCGTCTACAAGATTTCACTCGAGCTGCCCCCATATCTCTGGAATCTTCTCCCAAGGAACCTTCAGCTTCTCCCTCCCTCCCAACATTCAAGAAACATCTAAAAACCCACTTCTTCAGAGAAGCCACAACCATCTTAGCTGCTAGAACATCCTTGTCATCGATACGACCCCCACACTACCTCTCACCCCGTCACTGATACCCCCCACAATACCTCTCACCCGTCACTGATACCCCCCCACAATACCTCTCACCCGTCACTGATACCCCCCCACAATACCTCTCACCCGTCACTGATACCCCCCCACAATACCTCTCACCCGTCACTGATACCCCCCCACAATACCTCTCACCCGTCACTGATACCCCCCCACAATACCTCTCACCCGTCACTGATACCCCCCCACAATACCTCTCACCCCGTCACTGATACCCCCCACAATACCTCTCACCCGTCACTGATACCCCCCCACAATACCTCTCACCCGTCACTGATACCCCCCACAATACCTCTCACCCGTCACTGATCCCCCCCGCACTACCTCTCACCCGTCACTGATACCCCCCGCACTACCTCTCACCCGTCACTGATACCCCCCACACTACCTCTCACCTGTCACTGATACCCCCCCACACTACCTCTCACCCGTCACTGATACACCCCACACTACCTCTCACCCGTCACTGATACCCCCCCCACACTACCTCTCACCCGTCACTGATACCCCCCGCACTACCTCTCACCCGTCACTGATACCCCCCGCACTACCTCTCACCCCGTCACTGATACCCCCCACAATACCTCTCACCCCTTCTCTGTGCCTTATACCCCCACACTACCTCTCACCCGTCACTGATACCCCCCCACACTACCTCTCACCCCTTCTCTGTGCCTTATGTTTGTCACCCCATTTCCCTCTAGATTGTAAGCTTGTGAGCCGAGCCTCTCCACCTAATGTATCGGTTTGTCTCAGTCTGTCAATTCTTGTCTTGTCAGACCCCTTGAGTATATCTGTATTGTATTAAGCGCTGCGTAGACTGTTGGCGCCATATAAATAAAAGATAATAATAATAATAATAATAATAATAAGCGTCTCGGTCTGTGTTTAACCCCCTCCCGTCGGGGTGTTTTTTCAGTTGGATGTGTAAGGTGACGGCCCCGGCAGCTGTAAGGATGACGGCGCTCTGTGTGGCAGCATGTGTTGCGGTGGCTTCCTGGTGTTGAATGAGGTGCAGAAGCTCCATTGTCTGTCCGGGGGGGGGGGGGGGCGACAGCAGGTGAGATTTCATTACCGGCCCTTAACAAAAGCCGCGGTGCTTTGGGCTACGGAGCCATCAGAGAGGACTTTGTTACCCTCGCCCCTGATGAGAGGGGGCCGCAGTTAGCCCAGGAGACAATGGCTCGTCCTCTCCTTAACGTACAGCAAGCCTTGGGGGGCAAAAATGAGTACGTTGGACAAAAGGACCCAAGTCCTTTGTTTGGACACCTTCCAAAACATACGTGTGGTCACGACAACTACCCCAAAGCCACGGCCACGGGGTATTATTGCAGGGGCGGAACGGCCCCGCGGACCCCTGTCATTGCAACGACAGACTGAACCGAAATTTAAGGTATAGACGGATGTATAGATCAATGTTTTATTAGTTCTAGGGGTATCCGATATCGGCACTAGTAGGGAAAAGGGGCAAATGCGTATCGGGGGAGGGGATTCTGCAGAGACCCCGCCATGCATTGGCAAAGGGGACCCCCTGAAGATTTCAAGGGACCGCTCAGCTATCACATTCATTAAAGTGCCCATGACGGCTGGAGTATGTATAAACATATATTTATAAACATATAAAGCCGGGGTACGGCTGGGAAGATTTTACAATCTAATGGGGGGCAGCGTAGGCAGCCGGGTTACCGTCTGCATTGGCATATACAGTTGCGGGGGTCCCGAGTTACGCATGGGTGGGAGACGAACCGACCAAACATCCTCCGGTCCTTTACATTTGACTTTTTTGAAGCCTTGTGCAGTGCAATTATTTCCATGCAAAGCCATTCATTGCTGCGTCCGTCTCCAGCGAGGGGCCGGGAGCAGCTGCCGAGCCCCCCGTCAGGCAGGGGTCATCTGGTATAGTAGAGGCTACGGGGCCGACAGCTGCTCCTAGAACCGAGTCAGCGCAGGCACACCATCGATGCCGCGGAGCAGCGGGGGATATAAACCAAGCGCCTGGAGCAGGCAGACCATTTAAGGAGAGAGAGGAGGAAAAAAAATCTCTCCTCGAGGTCGGGAAGAATTCATGATCTTGCACGTTAACGTCCGAAATCGCTGATCCCGACCCCGGCTTGGGAAAATACAGCGCGGGGTATTCCAAGTATGCCGGCCCGGCCACCTCCTCTCGCTCTGCATTACCCTGCCTGGTATACGGCAGCCGCAGCTGCACGGGACTGCAATTCCCATGATCCGCAGCCAGCCGCAAAACCGGCAAAGCCCAGAGCATTACATTGTGATGTTGCCGATGCGCACGGGGACAATCAAATAATCCCCGTTAAATAAATACTTTCGTTTGTCGGGTTTTCTGTGAAAAAGCCGCTTTTTAAACCGCTATTAATAATAAATAATTAATTCACCAGCCGCGTGCATTATCCCTAATAAAACGACAAACTTATCGACAGCCAACGCACATTTATTTTCGGGAAAATGGGGAATTTATCTAAAATACATGTTTCCAAGTTAAAAAGGGACCCACTGCAAACGCATGGGGGGATTCTGCAGGATCCCCCCCCCCCCCTATTTGCATCCCCCCAGCGTAACACATCTACTGCCAGTCAGGTCCAGCTCTGGTGAGGATTGCCGGGATGGGGGTCTGAAGAGACCCCCCCGTGCGCATGCACAGAAAGCCCAGCCAATGATCTCAATGAGAGGGCTTTAAAGCAGGTGTTCTTCTCTGGAGCTGCAGCTTCTCCTAAAGGCTTTTTTTTTTACATTTGTAATACACATCCTCCATTGATGAGACATCGCGCTGTCTCTTTAACGAACGCTTCCAGGCGGCCAAGCGTTTTCCCGCCGGAGCGGAGGAGGAGGATGTTACGATGTATATAATTCTTTATGTCGGGATCACTAATTGACGACAATTTCCCATCCGCGGCGAGCTTCACAAAAATCCCTCGTTCTGAGGATGCAGGAAGAGGAAGCAGCTGCTCTCAAATTGACTAAAAATAAGTGAATTATCCATATGCTGCTATCTGGGGTCCTGGAAACGGAGCGAGTCACCAAATACTCCATCATTTTCCCAAATGAGTAATCGCATTACGGCCGCTGCAGACCATTCTCATCACTCTAGGCCGGCCAACGATAAAGCAGGGCTGCAAAACTCTGGTCTTCGAGGTCCGCCAACAGCCCAGGAATTATGTGTAAAACACGTAAAAACCAGTAACTTTGTGAATCTGTAATTGACGTAGTGGGATATCTAGGAATCGCGTCCTGTCGGCGGCCCTCGGGGGCCGGGGTCTCGCAGAGCGGCTGTGGAGTGTCGGACGGTTAAACTCACAGCAGGGAAATACATTAATCCGGTTTATGAACTGATTTAAGAATATTAACGGGAAGACTAACTCTGCCTGCATCAAAAAAGTCTGAGCATAATAGGAGTTGTCAGTTGCAGGAGAACCAGGTGCTGTCTATTCATAATATATATAATAATAAACATAAAATATGCTGATATCCTCATACATTTATTTTACCAGTGTCTATGACATCATTTCCTGTCCTGAGCACCCCCCCCCCCCAGTGGAAATCGGGGCTGGTGCTGCAGCGTATCGGGACAATAAGTTCCCTTTAGACTGTAAGCTCCTTTGTTCCGAAACCTCCTCACCTGTTGTCTCTGCAACTGAAATTGTTATGTTATATACTACCTGATATGTCCTGTCTACCCATTGTACCGCGCTACGGAATATGGTGGAGCTATATACCCCAATAAATAATTCACCGGGTCACATATTGACATATTTGGGGTGATTCCCGGCAGCCCCTGTGTTCTGATAGGACTTCTATGCCGGCAATTCGGGGATTATCCATTTCCAGCCCCCTGACTGTACGGCATTTACAAGACACAGCTGCTAACTACCCCTGCAAAGTCCTGACCCCCGGGGTAACATGCGCCCTCCCCGTACAGCATCATTACGTTACCCCTCGTAACCCGTTCCTTAGAATATAAATTACGCATGGTTATAAAGCCCTGATTGCATCTGAAAAGGGGTAAAAAAGGAAGTGAAATGGAACGCGATGTACAAGAAGTAATCACACCCCAGCGCTGTATACCATAATCACACCCCAGCGCTGTATACAATAATCACACCCCAGCGCTGTATACAATAATCACACCCCAGCGCTGTATACCATAATCACACCCCAGCGCTGTATACCATAATCACACCCCAGCGATGTATACCATAATCACACCCCAGCGCTGTATACCATAATCACACCCCAGCGCTGTATACAATAATCACACCCCAGTGCTGTATACAATAATCACACCCCAGCGCTGTATACAATAATCACACCCCAGCGCTGTATACAATAATCACACCCCAGCGCTGTATACAATAATCACACCCCAGCGCTGTATACAATAATCACACCCCAGCGCTGTATACAGTACTATAACCCCCAGCGCTGTATACAGTAATATAACCCCCAGCGCTGTATACAGTAATATACTCCCCCAGCGCTGTATACAGTAATATAACCCCCAGCGCTGTATACAGTAATATAACCCCCAGCGCTGTATACAGTAATATACTGAACAGGGCTGTTTATGACGTTCCGGCAGGTCTCCAGGCAGTCGCAGACACGCCGCACCGGCCTCATCGGGCGTTGGAAAAGGAGCTGCCACTTCTACGTGAGAACGGGGAGGAAAAAGCTTTGTCCCATTTATAGTAAAAAAATGTGCTCACGATTGGCTCGGCCACCAAACTCATCCCCCTCCCTCTTCCCGCAGGATTCCGGTTTCTGGAAAGCAAACTTTGTATCAACTCGTATCGCTTCATAGCCAGCGACGGGCAGCCGGATCAACTCATCCCGAGCCTATCAAACACTGAGAAGCTGGACGTGATAAGAAGGGGTTAAAGCCTCTCCGGGGGCTATTGGGTGATTGCTTTGCAGTTGCTGCAAAAGTGAAGGGTCAGCTTCCCATCAGCTCCTTTATGGCATCCAAGTATTACTATTAATTATTATTATTATTACCTTTTATTTATTAAGTGCCAACAAGTATAGGCTGAACCCCGGGCCCCTCGTGTCTATGACTGAGCTCTGCGGGGGGCCAATACTACTGAGGATATTAAACAACGCAGATATAAAACAAGCCACCAAAATCATCTCACGTCTGGGCTGCGAGAAACCGGACATTCTCAATAAAAATCCAAATAAAAACATAATAAAAGCGGCAGATCCTCTGCAGAGAACCATCACGGGTCACATGGGCGTCTCATTTATATGTCAATCGCTCTCAAATGCAGCAGTCAAACGGTTAATTTCAGCCTGACAGCGAATGTATTAGCATCTACCACTTCTGCTGGAAGGCTGTTCCATTTATCTACCACCCCCTATGTAAAGTAAAACCTCCTTACATTTCATCTAGTCCTCTGACCCTCTATAATATTATAGATATCCCGAGCGGTAATAATAAAACGGCATCACCGGTCCGTCATCGTACATATACCAAACGGTAATAATAAAGTTGATATTAAAAAAATATATAAAAGAGCGATTATTTGTTCCAACGCTCTGGTTGCTGACGCCTCCGGCTCGTGACGTCTAATAGCTACACGCGTGTTTAATACAGAGAACCCCGGTGCCAAATATACCCGGGGACAGGAGCAGAAAGACATCAGCCGATCGTCTCATAATCCCCGTCGTTGTAATTAAAAAACGTTTTGTTGCGAGATATTTTATGAATGACGCGCACCGGGGCCTCACAATCGCCCGTTTCATCTGGTAGGAACCGATTAGCTAAGTGCACACAAGAGACGATCGTCGCGTCCCTGAGAGACGCCAAGGATTAGCACGTCGCAGGCGGCATCACACCTGCCAGAACTAAGCTGCCAACCGATCCCCATTCATTCCGCCGCGTGGCAGCGAGCGCCCGGCAGACGGATTCACCGCAGCATCGGTGCTTGGCCCAGGACCACGTCGCCTCCTCCGGCCATCCCTAAACCGCAGCATTTAGTCGATCCGAGGACGTCTTTTCTTACTCTGAAGACACAATAAGATGTTCCAAGCAGCGTGCGGGAAATCGTCTACCTCTGCTGGTTAAACCAGTAGGAGGGAAGTCATCAACCTTCTTGGTGGTTGAAGGGTTAAAGTGGTTGAAGGGTTAAAATTAACCAGTTTGAACCGAACAACGTAGATTACCGCTACAGACAATGCAGCAGACCAGACCCATTCGGCCCCCGTCTAGTTGCCCGTTCCCTCTGGCAGATCCATGGGGGGGGGGGGTGATTCTGCTTCAACCAGCCAATCAGTGGCACCAAAACAGGAACACAGTTGGGGTACGGCTGCAGCTTCTCCTAAAGGTACCTTATTTTGATATTTGTTGAAGAATACACATTAAAGTGCTGTAATATATGAGTGGTGAAGGCCGCGGGCGAGACCGGAGAGTCCCTTAAACAGGACATTATAGACACGCAGCCTTTGCCAGATGACGGTTCTCTTCCTGAGGAAAGGGCTCAGCAGACGCGGCAGTGAAATCGCCCGCGGTCTGTGAATCGCTGGACACATCGGTTCCCAAAGGTGACGGACGTTTTCCTGCGCCGCGCTCTGGCTCCGTGTCAGATCAGATACCCCATGCCCAGAAGACATTCCCTCTCGCTGGGAATCGCAGGGCAGGAATTGAATTTCCTTAGAAGTGGCCAAAAACATTCGATAAACCGAGATACGTGAAAGAAAAAAAAAAAAAAAGATTTGTGGCGGAAAAAGCCATTCGCGGGGAGAGGAGCCAACAGGGCCCGACGCACAGCAGTAGCTCAAAATGAATTATCGGAAGGACTTCTCCACGATAAACCCGAGGCGCTATCGGAAGGACTTCTCCACGATAAAACCCGAGACGCTATCGGAAGGACTTCTCCACGATAAACCCGAGACGCTATCAGAAGGACTTCTCCACGATAAAACCCGAGACGCTATCGGAAGGACTTCTCCACGATAAACCCGAGACGCTATCGGAAGGACTTCTCCACGATAAACCCGAGACGCTATCGGAAGGACTTCTCCACGATAAAACCCGAGACGCTATCAGAAGGACTTCTCCATGATAAAACCCGAGACGCTATCAGAAGGACTTCTCCACGATAAAACCCGAAACGCTATCGGAAGGACTTCTCCACGATAAACCCGAGGCGCTATCGGAAGGACTTCTCCACGATAAAACCCGAGACGCTATCGGAAGGACTTCTCCACGATAAACTCCGAGACGCTATCGGAAGGACTTCTCCACGATAAAACCCGAGACGCTATCGGAAGGACTTTAATAACTCCACAGGACAATTATAAGAAAAAGCAACCTATTGCCACAACATTCTAGATTGTAAGCTCCTTTGAGCAGGCCCACCTTACCTTAAGTGACAATTGTTCTGTGAAGCACTACTTGTCATGCTTACCCTTTGTACACCGCAGTGGACCATGACGGCGCTATAGAAACCAATACTATTCCTTATAATAATAATACCTCTCCCAGTTCTTGCCAATAACGGAGGTCTCATTCTTCCACGTCGCCGGAGCTAATCTCAGCAAAAGAGAAATCTCTTACTAAACGGATACATAAGTAACGCTACAGATCTGAGAGTGTCAAAATGTTTCTAGTTGCATCAAAGGTCTACGTGGAGCTCATCCATGCCTTCCAAACACGAGGAACACGAAGCTCCATCGCTCTTCATGACCAATAACTCCTTTAAGCAGTCAGCCAGCAGGGGACATCTTTGTACGTCTGTCCAGTAAGGAAGGCTGGAATTCTACGTGGAATTACTCAATAGCCTTCGATAGAAAAGGACCCAAGCCTTACACATCTTCTACCCTCTCATTACCTACCTACTCCCAGAATAATACCCCCGTTCCACCTATATGCCCCCAGTCCAATCACATTAAGCTCATCCGAGATGCTTTCGTTAGACCGAGCTGTCCAAGTCCATCCCTGTAATCTAACAGAAGCCTTGAGGAGTGGAGAGAGAGAACGGGATAGAAACGTTTAAATACGTGAAAGGACTTAAAGTACAGGAGAAGTTTGTTTCAAAGTCGGAGAAAGATTAGAACAATAAGCCATAAGCTAAAACTAGAGTGTCAGAGGCCAAGATGGAAAGTAAGGACGTTTTATCTTACTGAGAGGGTGACAGATAAATGGAACAGCCTCTCAGCAGAAGTGGTAGTAAACTAGATGGGTCGAATAACTGCTGTCAGAATCTATGTTGGGACTAGCAGGACGAGATGGGAAAATCACATGTAGCCATGGCTTCCAAAATGTTTCTACTGTTCTATTTTATACGGGTCACCGTTCCGTGACGTCTCCGGCACGGGTTCCAGCTCTGGTTATTAGCAGTTTTTTTTTTTTATAATACAAGACAATAAATCAATGGCAAAGGTCACCCAAGCCAACAGGTAGGTGCCCGGGGCTATGGAAGCAGTCGGCTGGTGGTCACATAGTTGGTAACCAGAAGAAAAGGCGATGTTGTTGTTCGGTACGGAACAGAATGACGCAGCTTGAGACTCGTTCCCAGAGTCGCAGAAAGTAAAGGGCAGGAGGCCAGCCGGCGGAACGCCTAAACCGATTGTTAATCTCCTGAAGTTTTCATCTCGCGGACAGAAACCGGACTCGGAATACAGAGGAAACTTCCTCTCATATAAGCGCAAAAAAATGAATGAAAACAGGAAATCGAGCATTGAAGAAAAAAGAAACACCTGCCCGGACCCCCAACACAATACAGAGCAAAATAAAGATTAGAAGAAATAAAAGAGACCATTCCCCGGCCGTCCGAGCAGGAGAGATGTGCTTTGAGCGAGACGTTGATCTATACATTATGCTAGGCAGACTATGGACACAGCCCTCCATAGCGTTAATGGGCCAAGTAGGAAGAGGCGTCATCTTGCTTTTAGGAGTGGCCCTCCATAGTGCAGGCCGGACTGCCCTGGGATGAGGCTACTGCCCATCTGGATGGCCAGAATATGCCAGATATATAAAACCAGCTCTCTGTGCCACTCACATCACCTTTAGCCAACCGATAAAAGTTGGAGTCTTTACAGCTGGAAAAACGGGCAGCCAAGACGGGGCGGGACGGGTCTGATCTGCCGTTTCTACGCATTGGTGGGAAAGTTGGGAGAAGCCCCCCGAATAGAACATTCTAGAATCCCATCGTCTACAGGAAATCCATTCATACTTTGAATGCGACATCCGAAATAAGACATAAACACGGACAATGGACGCGAAGCCGGGGGGGGGGCATCACATGATTACCATGCGCCACGACACGCTCCCGTTAAGCTGCCCAGGACCTCTGTATTCAGCACTGACCCCAAGTCATGGGGGTCCGAAAGGGTCAGCGGACGGCACATCTTATTGGCTGTGTAACAGGCACACAATTGTCTGATTGCTCTTGCTTTATTATTATTTTTATTATTATCTTTTATTTATAAAGCGCCAACAATTTACGCAGCGCTTAACCATTTAAGGGAAATGGATTCATATCGGTCCAAGAGGCCATGGGGTCTTCAGATGAAGGCAATTACTTTTATTGGGGCAAACACAGACGATGTTATGTCATTAGCATTAGACACCTCCTACGTAAGCAACATAGATTGGTTATGTGTCCTTGTTGAGAGGGTGGTAGTGGAACGGCCGCCCAGTAGAAGTGGTAGACCCCGTGACAGTGAGAAACGGCAGCGTACAGCCAACCTGCTTCGTCCCCAACATCTCCTGCTGTGTTCCGGCTACAAATAACTTCTGTTTTGAATAACTGTCCCATTTTCATGGAAAAAAAGTAATAAATCCCTTGGCACGTTACGCTTCTTCTTTTTTAGTATATTTAGAGGCGATGCTGAAATCGGCTTCCAAAATTAACCCCCGAGTTCCGCATCTGCACAACTCCCAAGGTAAAGACACATTTTTTATACATCATGTAACGCAAGCGTGAAATACGATAAACACAGATAAGGCAGATCGGCCCCATCCGGCCCCCGTCTACTCGTTTCTCCTGCTGTAAAGATTCAAACCTTAATCAGTCGTTGGTCTCGTCTTAGATTCAGGAGCCGTATGCCGATCCCATGCGTGTTTAAACCCCCTCACTGTATTACCCTCTACCACTTCTGCTGAGAGGCTGTTCCACTTATCTACCACCCAAACATACATTAAGACATCCTGCTACATAAGGAAAAAGGTTCTGCTCTTGTGAGCTTACAATCTATAAGAGGACTATGTTTTAGATGACTGTCCCTGGTATTGTCCCTTCATTCAGAGGCCCGTGGCCAGCTGCCCCGTCACATGAATAGGTTAATAGGGTTAAAGGTTGCGTTTGTCCAGCCGTACTGGATCAATGCGCGTCACTATTCTGCTAAAACACACCGGATTTATTTAAAAAAAGTGTAAAAAACGTATATCTTCAAACGACCGTATACGCACGCGGCTTTATAGCGTTATTAGTTAGCATAGAGAGCTATTAAAAGTGTTAAGATAAGACAGCGCGAGATAACGTATCGTCTCTGCAAATAACATTTTACTGACGTTATTTTACACGCGGAGAGAGATAAAAGCAGACGTTTGGCTCCTGCGATGAGGAGGATTCAGAAATCAGCGCTCTTGGCTCGCGTTCTTCTGGTTACCGCAGTTAAAGAAAACGTGAGGTCTGTCTCCCGTAACCCATTCCGCGGCTGTCTCTCCGTGAAGCCGGGGTACCAACGCACGCTAGCTGAATGGGGATCGGCCTCTTGATTCTAACACGACTTCTACTGAGCGTGTGCAGGAAGTGTACTTAAGTATGCTTCCTGTTCAGCTGCACCCCCGCTAAACTCAATGCGAGTGGTCTCATCCTACTGCATATGGGCTAATGGGATACAAATATTCAGCTTCCCCTCGATGTCAATGCGAGTACTTCAGAGTACGGGCAGGAAGTGTACTTAAGTATGCTTCCTGTTCAGCACTTCCTGCAACCAGGGGAAGCATTAAATGAATCCAACATTAAAGAATGCACGCCGTAAAATGCAGATTCCGAACTTCATTAAAAACATTTTGGGGTCTAGGTCAACCTTTCTGGATAATTAATGATGGAATTTGTTGAAACGGTCAGCGCCAACCCAAACATTACATCTTAGCGTCCCTTTAAACGCCTTCTGTAATATTCGCCGCTTCCAGGACGTTTTCTAACACCCTGCCGTACGTCCTCCGCTGGAGCAATATTTTCTTTAGCCTACCAAGCAGAAAGAGGGAAGGACCCGGAGTCTGAAGCCGTGGGGTAGAACAAAGGCTTGGCGCGTTCGGACGGGCTGCCAAGTACATAATAGCAGCGCTGTCTGCTCGCCCCGGAGTTATCGCTACCCGGCAGACTGCCACCTACGCCAGGGCCGGCGGGTTATCACAGAACGTGCGCGGTTCCGGGCGCGGCTATTGGAAGCCAGTAACCAGGGAGGGGGTCCGGGGGGGCGCCGTGGGGTAACGACGGATTTGGCAGAGGGGCTCACTGTTTATAGGCGCATGCGAGGCGCTACCGATCACATTTTTAAAGGCGCAGTCCCACTTAGAGAAAACATTAACCGCACTCTCTAATACGTTGCGCAAATGAGGTTTACTCACATACATCATTCGACACTCCAGTGAGTGTCCCTCCAATGAGCCCCCTCAACAAGATATGAAAGTACTTTGTAACAGAAACAAAGGAAGAAGGAAACTGCATCTACAAAGCTGCAGCTCCCCCCCCCCCCGGTCTGGACGCTGCACGACACTCATTGGCTGCTTGAGACTGCCAATCAGCAGCAGAAACGCTCTTCCATTGTAATCATGCATGCGTGTGGGGGTATGAATTACTGCAGCCAGATGCCCCTTACCCCCGATGCTGAATCATATACGTTTCTGGGACTTTGAGACCGAAGAGGCCTCTTCTTCAGGCGATTCGGATGAGGCCCATAAACCTGCAGTGACATCATTTTTCTATGTTGACCCCCAAAAAAAGATATTCATTGGACTAAACTCTTTTAATGTGATTTGGGGTTTAATATCTGGCTTCTGATGACAGCACCGCACGCAGTCACCGATACCAAACGCCGCGGACGCGGGGTTCCTCCGCACGTTACTTTAAAAACGATACAATTGGTACAATAAAAATGTGTAAATTTGCCATCGTTCCAAAAAAATGTGGATTTGGTTAAAACGTTGCAGGAATAGCCACGGCAAAAAAAAACCCCAGATGTTTCCACGTCAAAAATCAGACTGACTGAGACAGGCGTCACGCTCTGGGCGAACGATTTAACGCACATATTCTGCAATAACCACACATTTCCTGATTTCTTCACTTATTTTATGATGTGGAATCGGTAGATATTGACCAGCTGGTGACATAAAGAGATTAGGAATGGATTATTGATTAGAGAACCAAAAAAAAAAAAACCCCACTGGAATTGTGTTTTGCGACTCAACACTTCCTGTGAAAAGGACGATTTTCTGCCCAACAAACTGACGTGCGGGGCGGTTATATCATATGCCTAGTGTACAGCACTGCGGACTATGACGGCGCCATATAAATCAATAAATGATAATAGAACGGCGGGTAATGACTGCCTTGCTGGACGGAGGACGGCGCAGCACTGACCCCTCGAGAGGTGGAGGTACGAACACCGAGGCTTCTCCCCCCCGTCCAACAAGCTGTGTTGAGGATGCAGTTTACTTGAAGGAGCGTCACTGAGCCGCACAGCGCCGGGCAGCGCTCCGCTTCCTCGCTGCAGGAACGAGCCACCAGGAAGCCCAGGGGCTTGGTGAGCGCCCCCTAGGCCCAATGCACATTCATATTAAATATTATGCATCCTACGTGGGGGGGGGGGTCGTGTATGGAAACTATACTGCACAGCTGCGTCAATGGTACAGGGTGCCGGGGGTTCCAAATAATTAACCGCTTGCCTGCTGTGAGAATGATGGCCAGGACGATAATAGTCGATTATTTCTTCCAAAAATATTCAGCGACTTGGCTTCACCCCCCCACCCCCCCCCCTTACTGCGGTGCCTTACTATCCCTTTAACAGGAACCAGGCCAGCGCGCGATCAGCGGACGGTAACGCAGAATTATTTTAAATGAATGAGGCACGTGGACGGCCCACCCACCGCCGGGAGAAAAGCCTGTTTGCTTATGGAGATCGGCAGCACGTTTGGATTTACTATGCCCCCCCCCCCAGCATACAATGTTAACGTGACACGGCACCCGAGGGGTTAATCTGCGGAGAGCCAATCTGTCCTCAGGAAGGCTGAGTTCCAAATAAAAAAAACCAAAACCATGAATGGTCCAGCCATACGTTCAACGCTCCATTCAAGACCTCCATCACAATGAGCTGAACCATTCCGGTGGCAGGGGGAGCCCGTATTCTGGGCTTTAACAGGTTAACGGCATGTCATGCGTCTCTAAGCTCCCCGAGACACAAGCGCTGCAGATATAACGATGCAATAACAGAGGCGTAATGTTCTTTATCGGGTCGCGGTCCGGCCCGGCCACCCATCAGTCACCCGTACGGCCGCATCGATCAAGGGCACGCCAATGACAAAGCGGAGCCCCCGGCGCTGGAAGCGGCCGCCGGGCTAAAGCATGTCCTTAACAATGGCTGATGTCTCCGGCGTGACCTTCCGTGACTCCGCAGAGACGGCTAAATCTGCCCCGAGCGGTAACGCAGCGAGACTGCAGCGTCGTCACGGCCCCCAGTTGGACCACCGGCCGTAATAAGGAGGCCAGCTGTCACGTTGGACCTGCGCGGATCTAGGTTATCATCGCATTATCGATCCTTACAGAAGCTTCCCAGCATATATGTATTTATATAGCACCAACTGTTACCGCGGCGCTTCCTGCAGTCCCTACATTCAAAGGGTCTGCCAGAACTAGAACCGCGGAGTAAGTCGAGCCGAGACATTAGGTAACGAGGGTCCGTTATGATGTCATTGCAGTATGTACTCTAGGACATCGCCTATGGCCCATCCTTCAGTCATACGGTGGGCAGCGTGGATTACACCAGCCAGGGAGGAAGAGTACCTTAAGACGGGGGTAATAAGCCTGAAACTACCCATCTGCTAATGATCTGCCAAGATCCCCGTGGGGGGGGGGGGGGTCAGACACAGCCTTTCAATCCAACGCTGGAGAGCAGAGAACAGGATTAACTACTGCCCTCAAAGCACAATGTGACCAAAAAGTAATACCCTACTCCAACCATCAGCGGTCCACATGCCCCGCTATCACTTACGACGGGGGCAATCGGTTTAACCAAAAGCCCTTCTCCACAGCTGGGTCGTAGCAGGAAATGTAAAAAATACATGGGAAAAACCCAAAATAAAAGAATTAAATCCCAAACGCTCATTCCAAATGCCAGGCTAGGGCGAGCGTACACTCTCACACTCACAGAACACCAATAACCCTCACTCACTCTCATTTACCCCAATCGCTCAATATGCCCCGGGAGATGACCCCCCCTAAACATTTATTCGACCTCAGAACGAGGCCCCCCTGTATTCAATCCCAAATACTTCCATTTATTTCAAGCTGCCACAGTGCCACAGGAGGGGGGCATTTTACGTTCTTACCCCCTCTCATCTACACCCCCTGAAGAAATGCACCAACTTATACAGCAGGGGGGCGGTAGAACGTGATGATGCGTCTTCTGATTCCAGAGCCCGAGTGTCCACTCACTTTGAAATTCCAGGTTAGTATGAACATACTTGCTCCGGGGCGCATGCACACTGTCACCAAGCATAGAGCGTTCCTCCAGGAGCCCGTATCTCCAGCACTCCCCACCAGCATATCCCAGTCACTCCGACCAGTATAGAAGAACGCCACTCAGACCTCACAGCAGAACACTTTATAATG
Source organism: Sceloporus occidentalis (assembly GCA_023333645.1). Lineage (NCBI taxonomy): Eukaryota > Metazoa > Chordata > Lepidosauria > Squamata > Phrynosomatidae > Sceloporus > Sceloporus occidentalis. The sequence goes on from JALMGF010000199.1 coordinate 114,281, forward strand.
TAGCAAATGACCAGAAAACCAAGGACCCGCTTTTACCCCATTCACTCCGGAACCGCCCTTAATACACAACACAGACCTGCCACGGTCTCCATCCTTCATACCCAACCCTTCGCAAGACCCCCGTAGTAGCCGTCTACCAATGGGCTCTGGCAGCTGGAATACCCCTATGCCCAAGACTCTTCCCAATTCCCCACAGGCTGAGGGTGAGTGTCCATACCCCAGCACTCAGTCTCTGTGCCTCCTAATCCCTCTGCATCTCAGTGTATCCTGCAGCCTCACCTCCGAGAGGGTCCTCTCTGCGCCAGCAGAATCAGGGTACCCCCCATTGGGTCGACCTCTCAGAGGATATCCCCTTACCTCTACCTCATGCCCATCCGGTCAGTATCTCCAAAGCCACAGCCTGAGTGGGTAACCCTCAAACCAAGAGCACTCAGTGAGAAACCCCTCAACACCACAACCCAGTGAATATACCCCTATGCCCAGCCTCACCGCAAACGTGCCCCCCTATGCCCAACCTCACCGCAAAGTGCCCCCCTATGCCCAGCCTCACCGCCAACGTGCCCCCCTATGCCCAACCTCACCGCAAACGTGCCCCCCTATGCCTGGCCTCACCGCCAACGTGCCCCCCTATGCCCAACCTCACCGCAAACGTGCCCCCCTATGCCCGGCCTCACCGCAAACGTGCCCCCTATGCCCGGCCTCACCGCAAACGTGCCCCCCTTTGCCCAACCTCACCGCAAACGTGCCCCCTATGCCTGGCCTCACTGCCAACGTGCCCCCTATGCCCAACCTCACCGCCAACGTGCCCCCTATGCCCAGCCTCACCGCCAACGTGCCCCCTATGCCCAACCTCACCGCCAACGTGCCCCCTATGCCCAGCCTCACCGCCAACGTGCCCCCTATGCCCAACCTCACCGCCAACGTGCCCCCTATGCCCAGCCTCACCGCCAACGTGCCCCCCTATGCCTGGCTCCAAGGTTTTCGGCAAATAACCAATAAACACAATTGAAAACCGCACACCTCAGTGAATACCCTACCTATGGCAGTGAATACCCCGCACACCTCAGTGAATACCCTACCTATGGCAGTGAATACCCCGCACACCTCAGTGAATACCCCGCACACCTCAGTGAATACCCCGCACTTACCCCACTCGATGTAGTCGTGGATGTTCTTGTCCCTGCGCAGCGGGGAGGCGCAGCACTCATCATACAGGCAGAGCAGGGAGTCCAGCAGGCTCTCCACGCTCAGACAGCCCCCGGCTCCGCGGCCCGGCCCGGCCAGGACCAGGCGCTCGAGCTGCCGCAGGCGGACCTCCCCCGACATGTTCGCGGCCGCCGGCTCACTGCCCGCACGGTCACCACTGGCCTCGGGCCGCACCGATAATCCTGCCAGCCTCCCGCGGCCAGCCCGCCATGTCCCGGCGGTTCACCCGCCTGCCAGTGCAAGGCCCGGGGACACTGCGAGTATCCTGCGGGCTACGGCACACCCGGCTCGGGGGGAGGAGGGGAGACAGCACGGAGAGGGAGGGAGAGAGGCTGGAGATAGGAGGGAGGCTGGGAAGACACGGGGGAGGAGGAACTGACAGGGATGGAGGAGGAGAGACTCAGGGAGAGAGGATGGAGCAGAGCGTGAGGGAGAAAGGATGGAAGGGAGTGAGTGTGAGGGACGATGGCGGAGAGTGGATGAAGAGCGAAAGAGCCAAGTGACAGTGGAGGACACTGAGTGTGAGAGGAGAGCGAGAGAGAGATGGGGAGATGAGGGAGTGTAAGAGAGAGATGAGGAGAGTGAGAGGAGACTAGGGGATGGGGGAGAGTGAGAGGAGAGTGAGAGATGGCGGAGTGTGAGAGGAGACTAGGGGAGAGTGAGAGATGGCGGAGTGTGAGAAGAGACTAGGAGAGAGATGGGGGAGTGTGAGAGGAGACTGGGAGATGGGGGAGTGTGAGAGGAGAGTGAGAGAGAGAGATGATGGAGTGTGAGAGGACAGTGAGAGAGAGATGGAGGAGTGTGAGTGATAGAGGACAGGAAGTGTGAGGCATGATAGAGGAAAGGATAGAGCTGAGTGAGGATGGAGAAGAGGGTGAGTGGAGGATGTGAAGCTGAGGGATGCAGGGGCTGACATAGTAGAGGAGAGCTGCGGGTGGTGATGGAGGCCGGGGCGGATGGCATTTAGTTGGGCAAAGAGTGGGGTGTTGGTGACTGAGTCTCCTGACTTTGGGCTGTCGGTTAGTATTAGGTTCCCATAACATTTATGGATATAGCGCCAGCAGATTCCGTAGCGCTGCACGCAGTATGAGGGGTGTCCCGTCGCGCGGGGGGGGGGTATTTGAATTATTATGGCTTCTGGTCTCCATCACTCATCATTATTCACAGACTCCGCCGTGAGTGGCCACCATTGTGAAATCCAACATCTTGATTCCAGTCGTACCCCTAACCTTTCTTGCCGAGTGGGCAACCACCTCCTATAATTTGAGAAAAGTGGTAGGTGGAATAGCCTTCCAGCAGAGATGGTAGAGGTTGATATAATGTATGAGATAGGGAAAAGGCTGTCACAAAATAAGGACTATATAAGGTTTATGGTCTTAAAGGAGGGAGGAAATGGGCCAAAAATGCATTTATTAGCCCCTTTCTCTTCTTTTTTAATCCTTTTAACCTGTAAAGACAAAGGCTTTTTTTTTTTTTTTATACTTTTTCATGTCTTTCTCTAACACTATTTTACATTTTTCATCTAAAACTCCCCAACCAACTTATATGCTATCGTTTATAGGACAAGGAGTGGTTCCTTTGTAAAATATTTCGAAAAATTAGAAAAAAATGTATCCATTATAGATTGTACGTCGCTAATACAAAAAATACAATATAATAATAGTAATAGTAATACGTTTTTAATGATGTCATGATGACATCATTAGGTCTTAATATTTATTTATAGATTGTTTACATTTTAATTTTTATTTTTTTTTAACTTTCTTCCCCCTCATTCCTGCAAACATCTTCCAGGAGATCATTTATATGTCAGGGCTGCCTGATGATATAAGTGTGGCTGACAGCTGGATATACGCGGCCACTCGCTACCTTTTTATCCTCACGCGGCCTGTGGCTACTGACTGCGTGCTACAGCAGACGCCGCACATCGGGTGGGTGGGGCTGTCCGCCAGTGGCCCACCGGGCATTTGCCCAGCATGCCAGGTGGCCAGTACGGGCCTCAATACTGTTATACTAAATTAGTAGGGGTATGGTGTTCTAATAGTAATAAATAGTAACATTAATAAATAATAATGAATAGTAATTAATAGTAATAAATAGTAATAGTAATTAATTGTAATACATAGTAATAGTCATTAATTACTGTAATAGTAATTACAGTAATATTAATAGTCATTAATAGTAATTGTAATAAAAAGTAATAGTAACTAATAGTAATTAATAAATATTAATAGTAATAAATAGTCATTAATAGTAATAAATAGTAATAGTAATTACGGTAATAGTAATTGTAATAAATACTAATTAATAGTAATAAATAGTCATTAATAGTAATAAATAGTAATAGTAACAAATAGTCATAGTAATTAATATTAATAGTAATAAATAGTAATAGTAATTACGGTAATAATAGTAATTATAATAAATATTAATTATAGTACTTGTAATAAATAGTAAAAGTAATTAATAGTAATAAATAGTAATTAAAAGCAATAGTAATTAATCGTAATTAATCGTAATTAATAGTAATAGTAATTAATAGTAATAAATAGTAATTAATATTAAGAGTAATTAATACAATAGGTGTAAGAATTATGATTAGGGGTAACGAGGAATTCCGTACTGCTCCTGATACCCTCACCCATTCATCCGCTGCATTCTGCCCTAAACGAATACCCCGGTTCAGCTGCCCCGGCCGTCACTCTATTCGTATTTCTCTCCAGATTTAATACTTTCTGCTCATTGACGACTTCTACAAACTTGTTTTTCCTGCTGACAAGCTGTTCGGGACAGGGATTGAGTTTAATACCCCCTCCCCCGGGCGATGGATTTCACTTTTTTTTCTCCTGTATTCATGAAGCACCTGCATGCAAAAAATCATGTTAGACATGAATAAGTGATGCGTAACGTCTGTCTGTAAGCGAGCCGCGTTCAGAGCCCCGGGGCGAGGAGAACATTTCCCTACGAACAGTAAATCAAAGGAACATTTTACATGAATTAACTTAACCGGTATCTTTATGTAGTTTTACCTTTACGACTATAGATGAGATTCCAAGGAATTTTTACTTTACAGAGATGGTAAATAAATGGCGCAGCCTCCCAGCAGAAGTGGTAGAGGCTAATACAGTAAGGGAATTGAAACATACACTGATCAGCCATAATAATAATAATCTCGTTATCATGGCACCTGTCAATGTGTGGGGGGATAGAGAACATTTCGTCCTCAAAGTCGATGTTAGAAGCAGTAAAAACGGGCAGCGTACGGATTGAGTCTTTACAGCGGGAGAAACAGGCGACTAGATGGGGGCCGGAAGGGGCCGACCTGCCGGCAGATTTTATATTTCTTTGTAAACTGGCCGGTTGGAGGCGCCAGCCCCGGAGTGAGGACTGCCCTGTGACTGTAGCCCTGTCCTCTCTCTAAAGGGAGGATTTGCAGGAGACTTGAGGTTCCACTCCTTCACTTCACTTATAGTTATGACAGTGTTTCTCCAGCAAGAAGGGCTGAGCTGGCCCTGTATAATGTATAATTCAATGTGCGAGGATCCTGAAGAAATCTCGCTGATTTACCTATACATTATACAGGGCCAGTCAAGCTCTTCCGGCAGCAGCAGCAGCTCAAGGAGATGGGACCTTCATAATGTACGGTGAAGTCAGGGAGGTGAAACAGAACTCTCCCCTCCTTCGGTGAATATATGGCTCAATACGAAAACAGAATTCAACAACGACTAATTAGCGCCCCCTAGTGTTAGATTTTAAATATACCCCACACACACGTCTCTGGGGCAAAGTTTTTGCATCGTTCTGCACCCATTTACCAACTATAGTTTTGTATAAACTTAAATCTGCTTTACTAGGGGCATTCAGGGGGCCACATCCAGATAAGGAGGCAGTAAGAAGGCCATGTGTATATACTGTGTGTGTATTTATATACCGGTGTGTAATATATATATATCTTATGAAAACCATGACAGCAGGTAAAGATATTCTGAATTAAGTCACCTGTATTCAAGCAGGGACGTCAGCTGTGATAAAGCAGTGAGAAAAGCATGAATCAGTGGATATCATTTAAATTATTATCATTGTTTTACATAGCGCCACCCTATTGCGTATCGCTGTACAATGGGTAAACAAGACATGACAAGTAGTATATAATATAACAAATTGACTTACAGAGACAACAGATCACAATGTAGATTAATAAAAATAATAAAAAATAAAAACCACTTTACACTTGCCACGGCCTTATGAGATTCACATAATCCACACACACGAAATCACTTTGACAGATATTTAATAGGTTATTCCTTCCATTGTTCAAAGTACGATTTACTAAAATATGGAATTTTCATAATTGCCAATGATAAAAATAATTGTGTGCATTCCTCAGTAAATGCCTGACCGGGAAATAAAAGAGAATACTGGCAGAATAATCTTTTGTCTTTCGCCGGACGCTATATCACATTTTAGTCTCTTTAAAGTTAATTTCAGAATCCACTGTCCACCCCCCCCCCAGGTAAAAACCCCAATATATTAAAAAAAGGCATAAGGGAGAGGAAAGGGTTAATCCATGCATTAATATTTTTATTACGGATGTTTTAAAACACAAATGTGCCTGAGTTATACATTATACATTATTCATTACATTTATACACTAAATACTTTCTTTTAGGTTGTCTGTCCCATGTAGTTTGTAAATTGGGATCCTGACAAGTGCGAGCATCCCTGAGTTTCTTAGGACTGTCTGGGTCACACAGGTGAGGAGGATTCGTTTGGGAGGTCGGGAGGAGGCTGTGCCCCGAGGAATGAAATGATCCGGCCGGGGTTACGTTACACCCGGTGCGTATAACACTCCGCCGATGCCTTCACTCAATAAAGGGGTTCAGCTTTAAGCAGAAGCCAAACCTGTTTGCTTTACATGGATGTCAGCGGAACCCATAAGGATCAGTCTAAAAAAATTTTTTTGATTAAAGTAGTAGTGGGGGCCACAGCGGACCCCCAGTCTTCATATTCTGGAGCTGCACTCTCTACATGGGGAAGTGCAGCCCCTTCCTTCTCTAGCCAAATCCTAAAGGAATGCTACGTCCCTTAGGACCCCCTCCAAAGACAGGGACCACTGAAGTCTTCCAGGCATATAGCGTAGACCCAGCCAAAATGTATGTATATCTGTAGATAGATATATAACTATAGATAATGTAGGTGAAGCCGTATTAGTCCAGTAGACACGATGTCAAATAACAGAGTATTGCAGAGTATGCGGTGATACCTTTTTTATTGGACTAACATAATATTAAAAAGACAAGCTTTCGAGAGTTATCCTCCCTTTATCAGGTCTGAAGCAATACTGATCAACATGATAGAGGTTACAACTTAAAACAAGTGATGGTATAAGGGGGGGGGGGGTCGTAAATAATAGGTCTGGAGGTGAGAAATGCAGAGAGGTAGAGAGATAACCCAGGGACTGAACAAATATATGTAAATAAATATACATATACAGGCTTTATAATTATTAATTATTATTATGGGTATAGATGGAAGGGGGGGGGGGGAGTGCTTACAAATCCTTAGGGAGGGCTGGCATTTTAATACCCCATGAGATGTGTGGCCCCTGACAGGCCTAAGAAGTTTAGCGTGCGGATCCGGAACAAAGACGACCAAAATATTTCCTCATCCGTTGTGGGCGATAATGAAGCCGGTTACTGTGTCACGCAGACAATCCTTTTGCTATAGAATAGAACAATAGACACCGATTACCATCTTTTATGCCGCGGCACGCGATACGGGTAAAGAAATCGGATCTGGACGGAATGTGTTGTTTATCACATGTACATACGATACAAACCTATAGAACGTATACAACATATACAAGTGTGACACAACTCTACAACTCGCATGTAAAAGAATGTTTTTCCCTTGAGCATTAACCCAAGCACTGTATACAGTAATATAACCCCCAGCGCTGTATACAGTAATATAACCCCCAGCGCTGTATACAGTAATATAACCCCCAGCACTGTATACAGTAATATAACCCCAGCGCTGTATACAGTAATATAACCCCCAGCGCTGTATACAGTAATATAACCCCCAGCACTGTATACAGTAATATAACGCCCCCAGCGCTGTATACAGTAATATAACCCCAGCGCTGTATACAGTAATATAACCCCCAGCACTGTATACAGTAATATAACCCCAGCGCTGTATACAGTAATATAACCCCCCAGCGCTGTATACAGTAATATAACCCCCAGCACTGTATACAGTAATATAACCCCAGCGCTGTATACAGTAATATAACCCCCCAGCGCTGTATACAGTAATATAACCCCCAGCACTGTATACAGTAATATAACCCCCAGCGCTGTATACAGTAATATAACCCCCAGCACTGTATACAGTAAAATAACCCCCAGCGCTGTATACAGTAATATAACCCCCAGCACTGTATACAGTAATATAACCCCCAGCGCTGTTTACAGTAATATAACCCCCAGCGCTGTATACAGTAATATAACCCCCAGCGCTGTATACAGTAACAACCCCCAGTGCTGTATACAGTAATATAACCCCCCAGCGCTGTATATAGTAATATAACCCCCCAGCACTGTATACAGTAACAACCCCCAGCGCTGTATACAGTAATATAACCCCCCAGCGCTGTATACAGTAACAACCCCCAGCACTGTATACAGTAATAACCCCCAGTGCTGTATACAGTAATATAACCCCCAGCGCTGTATACAGTAATATAACCCCCAGCGCTGTATACAGTAATATAACCCCAGCGCTGTATATGGTAATATAACCTCAGGTGTTGTATACAGTAATATAACCTCCAGCGCTGTATACAGTAATATAACCCCCCAGCGCTGTATACAGTAATATAACCCCCAGTGTTGTATACGGTAATATAACCCCCCAGCACTGTATACGGTAATATAACCCCCGGTGTTGTATACAGTAATGTCAGCCAGCATTGACAAAAGCCAGACATGCAGACCTGGAGGCCACCATTGTTGTCCGTCATGTGACTGAGTCATTCTATTTTTCCCCACAGGCAGTATGATAAGGAGTCGGGGGGGGTTGTCTAGTATGGGGGTCAGATAACAGAGCGAAATCATTATATTACGGGGCAAAAACTAGAACTGGTTTAAAAAAAAAAAAACAGCGCAATATTTCTGAAATTTTTTTTTAAATCTGATACTAGGAATAAAAAGCCTTCCAAAATCATACAGGAAGGGCTCCTTTTCTGGAATCACCGGCACCAGGCAGGGGCCCCCCAAGACAAGCGCAGCCTCTTGATACCCCCTAGCCAACCCAGGCTGTGCAAACCGATGGGCCGGAGAGACGCATCATCAGTCCCCGCACCCAGAATCCTGGGATATGATGTCATTAAAAGCTCCAAAGCCGGCGTGACATTCCTCCTACTGTGGGTTTTTGTTCTATGATTTATCGTGAGGTTTTGATCGCATGTGGATCTGTTCACCATCTTACTGCAGACGGAATGAAGATTAATGCGGTCAGGGATTTCAACATGCAGGTGATAAATATAAGTAATGGAAGCAAGGTTTTATTTACCGAGAGGGTGGTGGATAGGTGGAAAAGCCTTCCATCAGAGATGGAATTCAAACACGCATGGGATAGGCATCTAAGACGGGACTAACGACTGATTGAGGTTAAAGCCGTCACAGCAGGAGAAATGGGGGACTAGACGGGGGCCGGATAGGGCCGACCTGCCATCAAATTCTGTTGTGGATACCCAGCCACGTCTCCAAAGTCTGATCTGTCACATTCGGCAAAGAGCAGGAACACCTAGTTACGTCACCATGATGTCATTCCATATCGTTACGAGTAATGATGGCGCTTCCAGACATTCAGAGAGAAGAGTTTCCTAAACAGGGAAAGCGCATCAGCATAGGGTTTATTCATTAAAAGGAGAGCTGTGGCTACATCTCCCTCCCTTCACTATTCATGAAGGACCAACGATGGCAGATGTCAGCAGTAAGCAGGGCTAAGCTAGCCCTGTATGATGTATAATTTAATGAGAACTTGGTAAATACACCTATACATTATATAGGGCCATCCAAGCACATCTTGCAGTAGAAGCTCTCTGGTGCCAGACCTTCAAAACATATAGGAGCTGAAACCACAACTCTCCCTTTAGTGAATAACGACGACCCCCACGTAGATGCAGACAGTACCGATCTTCCCTTCCTTTCTTGGCTAAGACTTTAGCTCGTGACGCACGCCGCGGACGCTGTTCTTATTAGAATGTATTATAGGGGGACCTCAGAGACAGACCCACCTCTCGTACAGCAGGTCCGAATTGCTAACGCAGCACACAAGTGTTCGACGCCCCCCCCCCCGATCGCCTCAAAAACTTTGGTAAAAGTTGTGGAATATGACGGCACTATACACAATAAATAACCCCCAATAATAACGATACAGAGAAGCAACCACCGAGAAATGCCTCTACTGTATTCAGCTCACAGGGCAGAGCACTTTTTTATTGTGAATACACGCAAAATAGTTTAGGGACCCCCATCATGGACAAGGCGGACGTTCGGTAAAGCTGAACCCTGCAGTGTATGCTGCGCTGTACCATTCTTCGAATTGTTTGTATTCACCAAACAGGGAGCTGGCAGGAGAGCTGCAGTTTCATCTCACCGACTTCACAATTACAAAGGGCCAACCCCTGCGAGTTTAAGACATTGTGAGGACAAACCAGTGCTATTCCTACGTCGCTGCTGCCTTCTCTAAAGGTATAAATCACACCCTCTATACATCCAACATGACTGAAGGGCCCCCCGCGGGAGAGGTCAGCCCGGGATCAGGCAAGTTTATGAATAAGATTCACTATATAGCTATCAGATAGGGAGCGGGGGTCACACTTCTTTAGGATACAGAAGCAATGCACAGGATTTAAATTGTAGCAGCTCATTCCTGTAGATGGGTGGTCAGAGGACCCCCGGTATAAGCAGTCCGGCAGCCGGGGGTCTAAGGCCTCGCCGACAAACACTGATTGACGACTTCCAGCAGATGCGAGTTCTCCAGGGCAGCCGCCACGCGTTCCTTGTCTGCCAGCTGCTTGTTTACTGCACAGGGCACAGAAAGGAAACCGTTAGCAGGTGAACATCCAACCGGCGTGAAGCCCCCCATACCAGGACTACATCTCCCATACTCCTCTGCCAGCCACTTAGCTGAAAGAGCATTATGGGAGATGTAGTCCTGCAGCAGCTGGAGGCCCGCAGGTTGGACACCCCTGGTCTCTCCAACTTCTTGTAGGACCAAGCGAGAGATTAGAGGACCAATTGGTTTGATCACAGACACCAAACACATTCATAACATGAAGCTGCTCTGTGCTTTAACACCCCGAGGCGTTTCAAATATTTCTGGATTATCACTTCTGCGGAGTGTCATTTGTTTTTAGTTATAATTGGTAATTACGATGATTGGCGGAAGACGAATCGCCGACACTCAGATTTTTAAAGGTCTACATATTAACATACAGGGAAAAGATCACAGAAATCAACGCGTTAAAGGGGAAGATTTCTGTTACAGGGAGAAGAGATCACCCGCTGGGTCTACAAAGAGTCCTTTTCTTCCCCAGAACCATGAATAAAAGAGACGAAACGTTACCTGCGTTTTCAGAGGTGTGCGTTCCGGGGGTTATGTGAACGTCCACCTTAAATAAAGAAAACCAGATTCCAGATTATAAAATACGAATTGAGAGGAACTCGGAGACGCTTAATATCCAAGAGTCCCAAAATCCTCTTCCCAACGAGAACTTTTACTTTAGTGCCAAAGGAAAAAGACCAAAGAGGTGGATTTACTGAAATAAACTCTACAACTCAACTTTACAACACTCGCCCTCCTCCTATTCCCTCTGCATTATGTAGGGGTCAGTACTGCAGGAAGTGCTCTGCTAGCCCTGCATGATGTATAGTCCAATCCGGGGTATTTAACGCAAATGTAGAACTAGCTAGCATGGAAGAAATGCTCCATTATTCGCAGCTCCTGCGCGGCTCCCCAACCGTGTCCCGCTCAGCTCTATTTTTTTTTTTTACCTTAATTCACTTAATTTGGGGAAATTCTGAACCCAACTCGCCGACAGCTTTTCAAACATTTTCCTATTGAGCGCAAACAGCGCCACGTGAGATTATATCGTTGAGAAGAGGTTATTTGTCACTCTGCATACAAAGTATCAGGGCATTCAGCTGAGGAAGTTAAAGGGTTACACGTCGTATTTCACATCCCATGAAAAGATCTGAAGCATTTGATCCACGTTTGCAGAACAGAATAGTTAGAAATCATCAGAAGAACGTGGAACCTGCCTGCAGGGATCGTGGGTACCGGACAACAACATTCGTAACAGCAGCCAGGGGGTTAATGGGCCGCCCCTGGCCATTGTTGCTGCTTTTAAGATGGGGAGCCGCTCCGGTTCTCGGGGTAAAGATGGTCCTGGGGGGTGGGGGTCTCTCAAACAGCCACCAGTCACCCCACGACACACTGGTGGGGCGGAAGAAAGGCACTTTATTGGGGCCGGGTATAGTTCATATCATCACTTTACAGGGGAGGAGAAACCGACACACACGGGAAGCAGGAAAGGGTTAACAAAACTAACACACAACACCGGCTCCACACTGATGTCATCACACAACACAGGTGCAGGGATTCGGGAAGTAACACAAAAACGTGGACTAGAGGGCGAGTCATTCTTATACACAGAGACGGAAACAAGGGGGTGGCGCATCATATTCCGCAGCGCAGTACAACGGGATATACAAATTATTTAACCCCTGCAAGTCAAGGTAGTATTGCAGCCCCAATAACTTCCAGCATCTGTTATTTTATTGTATTTCTAAAGCGCCATTGACTCCCGCAGTGCTTCGTACAGTCCCTATGCTCAAAGGGACCGAGAACACCAGACGCAGCCGATCCAGTCGGTACCGAGGGCCCGGCCGACATCCGCACTAGGATTCATCAGCCCCCCGCACTCACCTTAAACCTTTCCGGCAGAGAGCGAAGAAGCTTCACTTTGATAGACAGGCCGATCAGCGTGGCCATGCTGCAGTGCGGAATGGTGGGGGTGAATTCCACAGACACGGTGCCCTCGCCATTGTTTACCTGCGGCACACGATGGATCGGATTAGTGGGAGTAATCACACAGAACAAAGCGCGCGTGGTAACCAAGGAAAAAAGACCCCGGATCTGCCTGCACTCGCAGCGCCGGACTTAATAAACCTGAACAAACTCATCAACGGCTAAGCAGCCCCCCGCTCCGTGGGACGGTCGCCCGGTGGAACCACAGCGTTAGCCAGCAGCGCACCTTCACTCGCGTCTCCTCCACGACGTTCAGCTCCTCCAGACTGAGCGGGTGCTCGGGGTCGTTTATCGAGCGGATCAGATGTAATACGTTAAGGTCAGAAAGTTTTAAGTAAAGGCCACTCGCTCTGGGTTATGGTATCGATGAGTGGGACTGCGCCTTTACTCAGAAGGGTTTATTCATGCGCGGTGACAGCAATCATTATCAAGATCAGATAACTACCCCGTGCTGGCCTATACCTCCCAAGCGTCCATTTTCAGGAAGGGTATGCCCTATTTATTAGGAGTCAAAGCCCCACGTCGCTCTTTCCACCCCGCATATCCCTCTTTTCCCCCCGAAGCACGCAGAATATTTGGTGGGTGGGAGGCCATCGCTGATTTCCACAGCTCTACCAGGCATAAGGATGTGTATAGAGGGGTTCAGACACACAAATCCCCTCACTGTATTACTCTCTACCAGTTCTGCTGGGAGGCTGCTCCACTTATCAACCACCCTCTCAGTAAAGTAAAGCTTCCGTATTGCCTTCCCTCTCTCTTCCTGGGCACTGTTTGCCGATTTTCTTATAACCCATATAATGCAGTGAAAGACACGCCGTGTAAGGATATCAAAGATCTCCCTGTCATCGATGCCGTCGGGAACGTCTTCATCCTCCTCCCGAGCCGTCACCTGCCGGTCCCCGCTCCGCCGGTAAATCAGAGGGTTGGCGTTCTCCAGCTGGCTCCCGACCACCATGTCCCCACCGCGCGCTGACAACGACCACGACCACGACCCCTCAACACACAACTCCCGCGATCCGACCAGCAACTTCCGGAAAAACGTGCTACGGTTTCCAATTGGTCAATGTATTCTGAAGCCCGCCAATCAGAGCACAATACTTTTTTTGATTGGATAAGGACGGCCTGCGCAATTACATCATAGAGTGTAAAGCCAGGATGGGCAGGACGCCATCATTGAACCTGGCATCTTTGCTGGCAGGCAGGTCCTTGCGCTGGGTATAACATGAACGTCAGCTGCGCGGTTTTGGTCCGAGATATCAGAGATATTTACTAATGTGAGAGGCGGTGAGAAAATATGACAAATATCCATATGACTATGGTTTAAAACGCTGTCGGCATCGTATTTCTAAACTTTTTTTGTCATTTATATTTTTTTTAGTAATTTGGTTATTGCCTTATGTCCTTGTCTTACTTGCTTCCGTTGTTCTGTCTCACACCCTGGCTATTAGAATCATGCTTTGGATTAATTTAGCTATTATTATAGGATTTATATATATGCAAAAAAACAGAATGTTGTAATACCTTTTTTATTGGACTAACTGTATTTAAAATAATAGACGAGCTTGCGGGAGTCGTCCCTTTATCGAGTCAAAAGCATTTCTGACCAAGCAAGTGAAAAACAGTTTAAAACTGACCAGTACAGTAGATAAAGGGAGGACTCACGAAAGCTCGTCTATTATTTTAAATACTGTTAGTCCAATAAAAAAGGTATTACAACATTCTGCAACATTCTGTTTTTTGCATTCTTATACACTGGACTAATACGGCTACCCCAAACTACAGGATTTATATACAATTTCCCATCCCCTATATTGTGGATAATTATCAGTCAAGACCAGACTTGGTTTTAGATAGTTTTTCTTTATTTTCACACATCACCTACAATTTAGTTTTTTTTTTCTCATTTTCCAATTCTATATATTTTATTAAAAGTTAGTTTTCCACAAGATTATATATATATATATATATATATATATATATATATATATATATATTTGAGAGAGATGAGGGCCCTGCTCTTTTTCAACTACAATTATTTAAAGCCATGTTTACCAAGGCAAAAGAGGTGCAATTATGGTGCAGATTAAGGAATGTTGGGCAATCACCATAGTAACCAGTGAAGTGCTACTGCTGATTCCAATTACATTACTGATTGATATAGTCTTATATCCTAGTTACAGTGGTATGTATTTCTAAGTGCAGTTTCATGCTTCACCAGCAGAGGGTGCTCAAAGAAAGCAATACAATGTATTTCTTCTTAAACGTCACGTTCTATGCTCCCCCCCCCCCCTAGTGCAATTACGGTAATATAAAGATAATAAGAACACAGGGGTAATTCTAGATCGGGATCAATAGCAGAATGTAATCAATAACCTGATCGCGTTACAATGCGATGGACAATGTGTTACAAAGCATGTAATAATAAAGAGCCTTTAGGACTTTGCAGCTATTCGGTGTGTTCTAATAGAGAATAGAGGGGGTTGAAATGTTTGCTCGCATTCCCAAAACTTTCCTCCACGCAGGAATGTTATTTTTAAACACCACGTTTCTGCCCAATGTTTTTGCGGTCAAATATATTTTGAATATGCTGCCAAAAAATGTTTCTTCTGTGTGTTGGCTTTTTACCCACCTTTTTGGTTTAGGAATATTCAAAAATGATTAGGCGGTGATTTGATTCGTGATGACTTTTTTTTTTTTATAGCTGGAGATGGAAAAACCCCACACATGATGGAACACAATCCTGCGAGCAGGCATGACCCAAGAGAAGGGCCGTGGGGTTCTTTTGAATATGCTTTGCCAATGCTTCACACGTGTCTTCTTACATCGCATGACGCACTTTGGCCTATCCCCCCCAACATTTCAGGTGTCCACATTGGCACACCTTTGGTGGGGTGAGTGGCTAGAGGTGGGGGGCATGATCAAACCTGGAAGCAGACATGCTCATAGGTGGGACCATTGAGCCACCAAAAGCCACAGGACACGTGTCAGGTATGCTTTGGCCTTGTGTGTGCAAACACACTGCTACATTAAAATGAAGCAAATGTACAACTCCAGATACACAATGGACAGGCACAGACCGGTCACCAGAATGATGGCCGCTAGGGCTGCATGCTTACCGCTCCAGCGGCAGATCAGGTCCTGCAGTTTGCGGTCACCGGCTGGATGTGCGTGCCACGCGCTGCAACAGCTTAAAAGCAAAATGTAAGGCTACGCATGTGCAGCCAATTTTTCCAGGACACATATAATTTTTACATATTGCTGACCAGCCCAGATAAAGTGCTGCCCTGCAGTATGAAGGAAGTATAACTGACTAATTGGTTCCCATCCATAAGTCTATACATCCCACATACTGCAGGGCAGCATTTAATCTGGGCTGGTCAATAATATGTAAAAATCTGTTATATGTCCTGGAAAACACGGCCGATGTGGTCACCCTAGCAGCCATATGTACTTCATTGGGCAGGTGCTGGCCTAAAGTGCCATGGCTACTTAGTCATCGGCAGTCTAGCCCTGCATGGGGTATTGCTGGATTTCCGTGGGGTTTTATTTATGGAATATTGGTCATCATGGGGTCCTATAGTACAAACTCTTTCCTTGACCCTTTATTTGTTATGATCAGGTTATTGAACTATTTTTGTCCCAGCTCACACTCGCTTCTTTACTGTGCACTCAATAACTAACTGTGCGTAATATTCGTAACCAGCGTATGCTAACCTCTGGTTCACAATTTGTACCGAACTGTTTGTTAACCCAAAGGTCAGACAAAAAAGTGCTATTTTGTACCGTAGTAATAAGTTAATAAGTTGCTACCTTTTAAACTATAGAATTTTGGAGGTTTTTGTGTTACTTTTTTTTATAATCTACGGTGTGTTACAGACTAAGACCCAATGGACAGACAGACGCTTCTCTATATTAAGAAATAAAAACTAATATCAGCCTGCTTTCTCAATTCACTCCAAGTTTTAGTTCAGAGAGATAACACAAATTCTGAACCTATAGCGGGGTTCGGATAATATAAGCACCTCTTTGGGGACTCTTCACCCTGGCTAGGAGGAGACATGACTGATACTGGTGAAGACGCCTGAGCGGCCCAGATTATTTTTCTACAATGTGTGGCAAAAGTTAGTGACATTCACAAAAAGGGTTTGTATTCTAAATATCCAAAACTCTTCATGTTTTTTTTTTTTTTAGCAGCTCAAACAATTCCTTCCCTTGGTGGTAATGTATATATATTTTTAAGATTTATTTAGGATTCATCATCTTCTATGTTCAGTAAAGGATGAAACAACCAGGGGTGTTCTTAGGGTTTGTATTCCTCCCCTGTTACACAAACACACATATTACCAGGCAAACTCACTCTAATACCATACACTTACACACATATAAACATGCTACCTCCCTCACTCCATCACACCACTAACCCTAGGCTCCCCCCAGGGCAGGCCTGATAATGGAGCCGAGTGGGGCAACCGCTCCAGGCGGCACTTTTGGAGGCCCTTTTTTTTTTTTTTTTTTTTTTTTTTAAAGCAAAAGAGAGAGAAAGGGGCGCCGAGTGGTTTTCGCTTACCAAGCTGTCAGTACCCGCTCGGCGCCCCTCTCTCTCTTCTCTGCGGGAGTCTTTTTTAAAATTCGCCCCAGGCGGCATTTTGCCTTGGGCCGGCCCTGATTAGACATTTCCTTTAATAATAATCCTAACAATATTTATTGATTTATGTAGCTCTATCATATTCTGCAGGGCATAACGGGTAGTGCCAAACATAACATTGTACTTACCTATTTGAGTTAAAAGAATGTTTAAAACAGCAGAATTCTGACCAAATTACAAATCATATTTATCAAATCTGCAGATCTGAGGAATGAGGGGTTTGTGAGAAGAGAAGCCCAATTCCAAAAGACGCTATAAATAATTTCACGTGCCCGTAGTTTGGTGCTGATGATACAATTACAACACCCTACTTTGCTCAGAAAGGGAGGACAATTTTCTTACCAAGTCATTCTAAACATCCTCAGAAGTCCAGTGTGGGCCAAAATACGCAAGATATGTAAATATTATATTACTTAATATTATTATATTATAATATCAGTAAATATTCAGAATATGTAAATATTATATTATGATGTTATATAATATTGTATTATATTATAATATCTGTAAATATTCAGGATATGTAAATATATTATGATATATTATATTATAATACCTGTAAGTATTCAGGATATGTAAATATTATTATGATATTATTACATTACAATATCTGTAAATATTCAGAATATGTAAGTGTGATTATATTATAAATCTGTAAATATTCAGGATATGTAAATATTATTTTATTTTATTATAATATCTGTAAATATTCAGGATATGCAAAGAAGCAAAACATTTCGTCTTCATTAGTTTCTTTACAATCATCTGAATGTGAACGTTTTATGGACTATCACACGATTTATGTGACATATGTGATTATATGCTCCAAGTGTTGCATACTGAACGTCCTCGGGTTTTGCCATGACGTAAGCGTGTCATACGGTTTTTAATGGTGCGTTTGGATAAAAGTGTGTGATAACTTCCTGCCTCGATCTACCAT
The DNA here is from genome assembly GCA_023333645.1 of Sceloporus occidentalis. Lineage (NCBI taxonomy): Eukaryota > Metazoa > Chordata > Lepidosauria > Squamata > Phrynosomatidae > Sceloporus > Sceloporus occidentalis. The sequence continues at coordinate 132,175 of JALMGF010000199.1, forward strand.
CACGTTTTAAGCGTAGAACACCAGTTAGATACAGTTATAGGTCTGAAGGAAAGATGAAACTGACTATTAGAGAGAAAGTATTTGTCTGTTAACAATAACATGATAGATTTAATCATATCTCATAATGCGCAACGGCACATGATCTAGAGTAGATTTTTAACCATTTTAGTCCCAGCAAGTCAAGCTGTTTCCTGTAGGGTGACCACATCGACCGCTATTTACAGGACACATATACTTCCATACCTGGGAAATTTCTGGCTCTGGCTACCCAGAGCCCCCCTGTTACGAGATGCAGGTAGGAGGTTCCTCTGATGTCGGTGAGTGGTCCTATTGATGTCAGTGGACAGCATCGGCATTGGTGGGCGGTCCTGTTGATGTCGCTGGGTGGTCACGATAACGTCGGTGGGTGCTATCGTTGGTGGGCGGTCCCATGATGTCGGTGGGTGCTCATGTTAATGTCGGTGGGTGGTATTGTTGGGTGGCCCCGTTGATGTCGGTGGGTGGTCATGTTAATGTCGGTGGGCGGTATCGTTGATGTCGGTGGGTGGTCATGTTAATGTCGGTGGGCGGTATCTTTGGGGTTGGTGGGTGGCCCCGTTGATGTCGGTGGGTGGTCATGTTAATGTCGGTGGGTGGTATCGTTGGCGTTGGTAGATGGTCCCGTTGATGTCGGTGAGTGGACATGTAAATGTTGGTGGGCGGTATCGTTAATGTTGGTGAGTGGACATGTTAATGTCGGTGGGCGGTATCGCCCTGAAAAGTCAAACTTCTAACCTGAGAGCTTCTTTTTCCTTGCTATCTGGGAAGAGCCAAAAATATCAGTACTCTAAGTACTTAGAAACTCACCCAACCCCTCCAGTGTAACAAGCGAGACAGACTAGAAATATCTGAGAGCAAATATTTTGATTGGGAGGGGAAATACGCTACCCGGGGAATTCTCAGGTACATATTTTACCATTGTCGTGCCATTGCATGTTTATTTTTTATTCATTAAGCTGTCACACTTACAATGCAATAAATTATATTAATATAAGTATATTACGTACAGGAGTCATATAGACGTTTCGATCAGGTTGTAGGCTAGGTAAGCGTTACCCCGTAGAATGCGGGATTTACTAACATGGGACCTTTGCTGATGGTTCTAGTATAAAGATTCTTTGAAATGTTAATAACCTACGGAATTCCTCAATTTCAGCCTTCAACATTGTAACGGATTTTATCTCATTTATTGAGGATTAATGAAGTGGGATTTCAAATTTTTGGGACTTCATAAACTTGCTTTTTACGCTTTTTCTGCTGTGTAATCTTATGTAATTCTATTACTCATCCAGTGAAGCAATAATATCCCCAAAATCTCAATCTCAAAAAGCCATCCTTTTTTTGAAAGCGTGTTACATAATTTTGCAAGCTGATGGTTGTGACATGGCCAGCTGACATGTGATGGGATGTGGCGTGTTAAGGACAACTTTTTCCTGGCAGGAAAGTCAATTTTTTGCAGTTGTGGCAATTTCAGGATTCGCATGCAGAATCGTGAATGAGTATGAGTATAGCGTAATCTCTCTTATAGTTCAGAAAATTATATAATATTAAATATGAACAAAAATCTTTGTTAAAATGCCATTTAATGCACTTTAGTGTTGGAGTATCAACCAGTGTAATTTTTAAAGCTCCTGTAAACTCTAGAAACACACAGATTTTAATGTGTTTTTTTTTAACCTATTGGGTACATTTTCAAGGGACTTTAATATGAAATTTAATATTTTCAATTCCTTTTGGAATTTCACATTCAATACTTAATAAAATATGGGAGGTTGGATGGCTTTTCGTGGTCTCCATATTTAGGGAAACGGTGTTGCAGGCTACATTGCGTGTAACGTGTTTGCTGCAGCGTTCCGAGCTCCGGGAGGATTCCAGGTCATGAAAGCAGAGGTTGGAGAGAACCAGAAGATCTCGGGTAGGAGATCACTCACGCAAAATATAAAGGTAAATCAAATTAAAAATGTTGATGGGGGTTTTAAAAAAAAAGTTAAAGTTTAGTTACTTATTAGCATCGACTAAGAATTGACACAAAGTCACAAGACCAACATTCAACACAATGGGCAGTATTGAGGAGGAGGTAATGTGGCCGTCTCCCTAGGTTGGCATCAAACACCTGGTTCAGCTTGGGCTTTGTCCATTCTGGCAACGGTTGGGTGCAGGGATAGCACTTGGTATTGTTTCTTATGACGGGCACTGACTTTGTGGTTGGGCTTGTCACGTGGGCTATCACCATAAGTACATGAGAAGGGCTACTAAACACATAGCGACATCCAGGCGATGTCCCCCCACATTGATCCCCTTGCAATAGCTGCCAGCTATCTTGGTTATGGGTGCATGGCTAGGAGTGTACTAATCTGCTCCCTAGTCCCAGGTTTTTACCGCCTCAACCTTCTTGTTATCGGTGAATCTTGGCTCAGTGTTCTGACACAATCTTTTCTGCTGCTCTTTCTAATTCTGACATAGACTTCTAGAATCCTTCTCCAACCCACCCATTTAGGATTTACTGCCAATTCTCTCTTTGTCAAAGCTCATTTTATCCTTCTCTCCATGATTTATCATTCTCTTGGTCCTACACCCCTGTTTTATTGGTCACTTTGCTGCATGGCTCTTCTACTTCCTCCATCATCCCCACATGTGATTTCAATATACCCATCGACGATCCCTTTGCCCCCCTTGCTCCTACCTTTGGTTTCTCACAGTGGACCACCTTCACCAAACACTATGATGGCCACCAAATGGACTTGGTCCTTCTGTTTCCCAATTACCAAACACCCACTTCTCTCTGCCTGACCACCACCTCCTAACCATTATATATATATATATATATATATATATATATATATAATCGCCCTCCTCCACTAAAAGATATGTCTGTGACCCTGACCCGCTACATCTACCACACTTCCACTGATCCTCAACGTATGACAGGACCAGGGGTTGAGTAAGGTCTGAGCTTTTTACAGCCAATAAAACAGATTAAATATGCTGAATGGTTCTAATTCGGTTTCGATATTTCCTTGACACGCATGTGAAATCTGCTTTATTGAATGCTGGGAGGTTTTCCCCAGTATACTGTCAGACTGAGAACACAGATATTCCACACGGGGGTTGAAATTAAGCTCTACTGTGTTGGTCATCACGCTTTGTTAAATATAAATTAATAATATTAAGCGCAGCGACCCCTACACAAAAGACTTAACCGCAGTAGATATTTTGTATCCAATCCAGATGGTTGAACCAAAGTTGGCCAACATTCCTCATCGCCTGGACACGCTTTATCAAATAAACATCAAAGTGTAACTTCATTAACACACCTGTCCTTAAAACATAGTCATAAAACAAGAACATCTTCAATGCCAGGAGATATGGATCAAACCATTATTATTATTATTTATTTTATTATTATTAGCTTTTATTGACAGATACATCAACCTGGCCCAAGAGCTTGCAACCCAGCCTTATGTTAGGTTTACACAAAGTTCCATGCAGGAATGATGGGCTTTTGAGGGTCCCGCTCGTGAGCTTACAATCTAAGGGAGCAGTATGGGGAGAGGGAGAGGTAAATAATAAATAAATAATTATGGCTCTATGCCAACTCGGCACCTTCCTCCAATGTGTTAAATGGGCCAGTTGGGGACATCATTATAGGAGTAGCACTATAGAGGGTGATGAGGACCCCTGTTATCACCCAAATCCTTGGACCTCCTACCCTAAGCCTTGTTGATCTATGTCAGAAAATGCCCCTGGGTCCCAGTCCCGTGAAGCTTACAGTCTAATTAATGGGACGCCGACTGGTTTATTTATATTCTATTATTTTATGTCACTGCTGCTACTTTTGTATATTTGGCTCCCTTCGTTTATTTTTAACCCCTTAAGGACAATGGGCGGTCCTAAAACCTATTGAAAACAATGCATTTTGAGTTGTCATTAAGGGGTTAATCCTTATTTTATCTACGTACATCTTTGCAAAAATGTCTTTACCCATGTTTGTATGACTTGTGATAACAATGCAAAACAAAAACACAATTTTACGTTTTTCTCCTCTGTCTATAGCCAGTTAATCGCGTCTGAGTAAAAAAAAAAAAAAGTCACATGACCACCCATAGCTTGTATAAGCAGCCCGATCAAATACTTTCATTATAAAATCACCCGCTTCGGAACTAAAATGGGAGACTAATTGGGTGTTTTAGAAAAATAAATAAATAAAATTGGAGCGTGAATGAGAAAATTCGTAACAACACCAAGAATGAGGAAACGTTACACAATAAACTGTATAAAAAAATGGAGCATCTCGAATTGTTTGACGCCGCTGTCAAATCCAACAATTCTTGGAAATCCATTAAATCTGTGATTTCTTTATTTTCATTGGTTGTAAAAGGAGGCTGAGCCTCCCTTCCCCGGGTAAATAGTATCAGCAGAATCCAAAGTGTACATTTTTCTCCTCCGCTTATTTTCTAAACTCCCATAATATTTTAAACGAATCATCGGTGACCTGGACAGAGTTTAATAGTTTCAAAATCTTCGGGACAAAAAAAGATTTTTTTCAGAATTTTTTTTTTTGCGCAGAGCTGTAATGGATTTGGATCGACCTGTTGATGAGCTGATTTTTTTTGTGAATGGGAAAAAGGTAATTCCATTTTTTTTCTAGAATATTATTATTATTATTATTATTATTATTATTATTATGTATTGTTTGTATTCCACATCATTGTACAATTTTAAAAATAAATAAATCAGTTTGTTTTTGTGCTTTCCATGGAAATTTAGAAATGCATTAATAAAATTAAAACATGTAATCAGTTTTTAAAAAATATTTTCCCAAAAAATTTAGAAAAATACAATTTCTAAAGGTTATCAATACCTCCCCCCTACACGGTCAGAAATGATTTAAATATACCATTGCATTTGGGGTAAAAAAAAAGAAACATTTAATTGGTCTTATGAAACAGCTTTACAAAATATGGTCTCAAAGTACAATGTTTTGTAGTTAGTTTCCTAATTAGGGTTTTTTTTTTTAAATTTGGCTTTTTACTTTTTTACAAACTCAGCGAATGTGCATAATGTCTTTCTTAGCAAGCGTAGAACTGCTGCCAAGGTTGGTGTTTGGCGTTATCATATATAACATTACATGATAAACGAAGAGGGGTTATCTCAAATAGCAGAGCTCGTGCTAAGCATGAAAGAGGTAGCAGAATTTTTAGAAAGGGTGGTGAATAAGTGGAACAGCCTCCCAGCAGAAGTGGTAGAGGGTAATACAGTGAGGGTATTAAACATGCATGGGATAGACATACGGCTCCTGAATCTAAGACGAGACCAACGACTGATTAAGGTTTGAGTCTTTACAGCGGGAGAAACGGGCGACTAGACGGGGGCCGATCTGCCGGCAGATTCTGTGTTTCTATGATCTCCAGTTATATGTTTATTTTCATTTATGTAAATTGGTAAAATATTTCTTAGCATAAATATTGAAACACAGGGGTCATGCTTTTGAGGTAGACCTTGGATAAAGGAATTTTCGCTATAAAACGGTCTGGAGCTAATATGATTTACTATTTTATAAAATAAGGCTTATTATTATTATCTTTTATTTTTACAGCACCACCAGTTTACGCAGCGCTTCTTAAAATACCTAAATTCTAGGGGTCTGACGAGAAGAGAATTGACAGACTAAGACAATACATAAAACGATAAATAAGGTGCAGAGGCTCGGCTCGCAAGCTTACAATCTTGAGGGAATAGGGTGACAAACATAAGGCACAGAGAAAGGGTGAGAGGTAGTGCGGGGGGTATCAGTGACGGGTGAGAGGTAGTGTGGGGGGTATCAGTGACGGGTGAGAGGTAGTTTGGGGGGTATCAGTGACGGGTGAGAGGTAGTGTGGGGGGTATCAGTGACGGGTGAGAGGTAGTTTGGGGGGTATCAGTGACGGGTGGGAGGTAGTTTGGGGGGTATCAGTGACGGGTGAAAGGTAGTGTGGGGGGGTATCAGTGACGGGTGAGAGGTAGTGTGGGGGGGTATCAGTGACGGGTGAGAGGTAGTGTGGGGGGGTATCAGTGACGGGTGAGAGGTAGTGTGGGGGGGTATCAGTGACGGGTGAGAGGTAGTGTGGGGGTATAAGGCTTGGGTGAGGAATGGGCGGATACGAGAGATGTTATCTTTAAATACCATGCCTGCGTTCAGAGGCGTATCTACTGAAAATAGCGCCTATGGCAAGCACTGAAATTGCGCCCCTGTCCAAATATCTAAAACCCATTTACTAGCCCCTGCTGCCCATATATATATAAATATTAGTCCCTGCTGCCGATAGCAGGTATAGATCAACACACAAACCCAGATCAATTGAAATTCACTTGTGATCTCAGCACTGAAGGTATATATCAAATAAACAGAATCAGACATACAAGTCCTGTATTTGCAGGTATACAATAAATATATGAAACGTAGCATCGCAGGTATAGATCAACTGAATAAGACATATTAACCCTGTATTTGCAGGTACACATAAATAATGTATGGAAACATCGCATAGCAGATATGGATCTACAGAATAACACAAAAACCCAGCTTTGCAGGTAAAGATCAATTGGAATTCACATAAAAACACGGCATTAAAGGTATATTTAAAACCCCCTAAATTACAGGCATAGATCACAGGTTGCACACCCCAAAGCCAGCCCTGGCGTCCACACTGCCCACATAGAACCTGACCAGCACCCAGATAACCCACATAAGATTTGCCATCTTTGTCCCCAAATAGCCCAGCACAAGTCAACTTTGTCCCCAAACAGTCCGGCCAGTGCCATCTTTGTCCCATATACACCCTGCCTGTGCCATCTCGGTCCCCAAGGCTCAAACCTCCTGCTAGTGCCATCTTTGCCCTTCCACAATTATACATCTATGATACACAAACACTTTTACAGTCACTCACTAATTCACACTTTAATTCAGACAACTCATCCACACATTAACTCATGCTCTCCCTCATTCACTCAATGCATCCACACATTAATGCACACTCTTTACTTATATCTACCCCCTCTCCCTCCCCTATCACTTTCTACCCCCCTCTCCCTCCCCCTACCCACTATATACCTCCCCCCCCCCTCTCACCTTGAAGTCCAGCGACGGGAGCACGATGCTGCTGTCTTCCTGCACCGCTCGCTGGTGCCTGCTGCTTCACTGCTGAGCGCCGTAATATGACGTCATATTTCGGCGCCCAGCAGTGAAGCAGCGGGCACCAGCGAGCTGCTTTTAAACACTGTCTTCTTTTTTTTGATGCGGGGGAGAACGAGGGGCGCCGAGCGGTTGCTAGGCGCCCCTCTCTCTCCTCCGCATCAGTGTTTAAAAGCCTCTGCATGAAATGCCGGCACCGGGACATTTAAAAGCCGCTCACCGGCGCCCCCCTTGAGATGGCGCCCATGGCACGTGCCATGGCTGCCATACCCTACATACGCCTCTGCCTGCGTTACCTGTAACATGCATTAATAATAGCACGTAGACATTTTTCGGCTTCAAAATAGTAATAGATTCCCCCGAGCGACCTTGTTTTGCATCTAAATGACATATAAATGACACAGCATCCAACATGAAAAATGCTGACTGCAGCAGATTTTTGGATAATTTATAATCTTCAGAACATTTCTTATCTGATTAATCTCGTGTTTTTTTTTACTTAATTACCATTTATCCCTTTTTAAACAGTTTAAGTGTCAGAATGGACAGCAATGCATTCTACAACCATTCCCCACACGAGGGGTAACAAAAAATATTTGGGGCTCCAATGTCAGCGGTGGGGAGTGGGGAAGGGCGGGGCCAAAGGTGTGATGAGAGGGTGGGGCTTTAGGGGGGTTCCCATTAATGTTATGATGCCTGATAAGTGATATATTTAGAATTAAGCAAATGACGCTATTGTTTTTATTACTTCATCAGAAACAGAATTTCTTTTTTTTTATATTTATTTTCGAGGTGTTGGGGGGGGTTGTTAGTAGGGATCAGTCACTTGTTTCTGCATACTGACAATCACTTGGCATGTTACATTTCCCTCTCTTGTTGCCATGGTAAGGAGCAGCTACACTGAATCACTGTCTCATCTTTGATTCCGAATAGACATATGCCTATCCTATGCTCCTCCAACACCTTTGCTGGAAGGCTGTACCACGTATCTACCCCCATCTCATTAAAGTAAATTGCCCTTAAACTTCATAAACTCTTCAGCAGTCTTGCACAGAGGCCCACAAATACCCGATATTTTTTTTGCCGATCTCACTATGGGCGTTGGTGGTGATGTTACCGTGGCAGGGGAGGCGTGATACACCTGAATGCAGGCAGAAATTACATGTATCATTTATATATAATATACACCTGTGTGAGAGCAACCAGAATGGATCAACGGATGGGTATACAATGAACGGTAATAGACCCAGGGGGAGAGACCAGGAATATGGACGACGGAAGGCGAGAGAAGGGTAAGGGCTATACAGCAATGGGCAAGAAACAGGCTGAAGAGGAGGATAAATGGGGAATGACTGCGGGGCACAGAGTACAGCGACCTCTTTCACTCGTGTCCTTGTTATATGGATCTATAATCTCATACTGCCACCTAGTGGTGACTTGGATTGTTGGGTATTATATCCCAGTAGAGCACCATCCAATCCTCAAGGGCCACAACCAGGCCACAATTTCTCGATATCGACTTCAGCGCACATTTTTTTTTATCCAACATTGATTAAAAAATCCAATAAAGAGAGAAGGAACTCCTTCCATGTATTAATTCCTCATCTTGTCACAAACATTCCACGTCTTTGTGATTTGTATCTACAGAGGGGACGTATTGGCCTTATCACAAAATCACAGTCCCCCTGTAAGTTGTGTTGAGGGGTCCCTGCCATTGTATGTATCCTGCACTATTACATTATAGGTCAAGTGGCCAAAATGACCCATTTTGCACTTGTGGGGGCAGCCTGGAGTCTCCCCCCTTAGCAGGAGCCGCAATTGGTGTCTCTGTGCAAACGCTGGTTATGCATTAGTGAATATGCATTGCATCAGACGGAATTCGAAAAAAACGCCAAAAACACTGGAGTTGTCAGAGGGTCTCAGTATGTCCCCCTACTGGCTGATCCAGTATTGCAATAAGCAATGCAGGATTATAGCTGCACCACTGGAGTGGGCCAGAGATCAAAGTAAAAAAATATAGCTTCTCCCTCTTCAAAGAAAAAGTGATATATATGAAAAAAACAACAGGAAACAATTAAACATTAAATTAAAAATAAATAACTATAATATTATTTATTAAATCAGTGTTTATCCTGAGATATACCTGCTTTGCTGGTCTTCCTTCAACATTTGCACTTTTACCTCTTGTCTAATATACCCCCACGTCCTTCTAGATTGTAAGCTTCTATGAGCAGAGTCCTTTCCAACCTTTGTTTCTGTAAGTCAAAGTGTTATGTGCAGTGGCGTCGGCAGGGGGGGGCCAGAGGGGGCCATGGCCCCCCCTACATCATGCTGTGCCCCCCGGTGTGCCCCCCCCAATTGAAACGCCGTCTTTTTTTTCTTTTTTTTTAATAGACCCGGAGGAGAGAGTGAGAGGCGCCGAGCGGTCGCTGAGGAATAAGTTCTCAGCAACCGTTCAGCGCCTCTCACTCTTCTCCGCGACCGCGAGGCCTCTTCCTGGTGCGCAGTGCCGGCATTTCAAGCCGAGCGCCGGTATATGTCGTCATATCCGGCGCCCAGCAGTGAAGCCGGCAGAACCAGGGATACAGAGACCTCGCGATCTCACCGCTGGACAAGCCCAAGGTAAAAGGGGGGGGTTAGAAAGTTAGGAGGGGGTTAGAGAGTCAGAAGAGGTAGATAGGAAGTGAGAAGGGGTAGATAAGGATAGATTGGGAGGGAGAGGGGGTAGATAGGATAGATTGGGAGGGAGAGGGGGGTAGATGGGATAGATTGGGAGGGAGAGGGGGTAGATTGGGAGGGAGATGGGGTGGATGGGATACATTGGGAGGGAGAGGGGATAGTTAGGATTGATTGGGAGGGAGAGGGGGTAGATAGGATAGATTGGGAGGGAGAGGGGGGTACATAGGATAGATTGGGAGGGAGAGGGGGGTACATAGGATAGATTGGGAGGGAGATGTGGTAGATAGAGAGGCAGATGTGGTAGATAGGGAGGGAGAGGGAGTAGATAGGATAGATTGGGAGGGAGAGGAGGTAGATAGGATAGATTGGGAGGGAGAGGTCTTTATGGGACAAAAACGGCGTACGTTCAGCTGTTTGGGGACAAAGTTGACATAATGTGTAACTTAGGTGCTGGTCAGGTTCTATGTGGGCAGTGTGGACACCAGCGTTGGCTTTGGGGTGTGTGACCAGTGATCTATGCCTGTAATTTAGGGGGTTTTATCTATACCTTTAATGCAGAGTTTATATGTAATTTCCAATTGATTTATATCTGCAAAGCTGGGTTTTGTGTCATTCTGTTCATCTGTATCGGCTATATTTCCATACATTATTAATGTTTACCTGCAAATATAGGATTTGTATGTCTTATTCAGTTGATCAGTACCTGGAGTGCTGTTTCCATGTGTTGATTATTTGATCTATACCTTCAGTGCTGAGTGTACATGTGATTTCCAGTTGATATATACCTGCAATGCTGGGTTTGTGTGTTCTGTTGGTTTATACCTGCAATGCTATGTTTCCATACATTATTTATGTATACCTGCAAATACAAGTTTTTTTTTAATCTCATTCAGTTGCATGTGCTGTTTCCATGTGTTGTTTATTTGATCTATACCTGAACTACAGGGTGTAAGTAAAAGAGCGCTATGGTTTAGTGAATGAGGGGACAAAGGGACTCTGGGGATGATTACAGGGGAGAGGACCTCTCAATGTCACGGTGCAGTCAGAAGGAGGGAACACTGCACTGACTCTCACTGTCTTCCCCTGATCTGCAGTCAGTGTGGCAAATATATTGGCTGCAGGGGCTAATATTAATATATATCGGAAGCTGGGACTAATGTTTATATATATCGGCAGCAGGGGCTAATATTAATATATATTGGCTGCAGGGCCTATTATCAATAAATATTGGCTGCAGGGGCTAATATTTATATATATTGGCTGCAGGGACTAATACTATATATCGGCAGTAGGGGCTAATATTAATATATGTTGGCAGCAGGGTATAATTTCTATGTATATCGGCAGCAGGGTATAATATAAGTATGTATCCGCAGCAGGGGCTAATAGTAATATATATCCGCAGCAGGGGTTAATATTAATATATATCAGAAGCAGGGTGTAATATTTCTATATATCTGCAGCAGGGTCTAATATTTATATATATTGTCAGCAGGGGCTAATATTAAAGAATGAAAAATAACTGTCACTTTAGCTGTTATTTTGAAATCATATTTTAATCACAGTCTTTACTTCAAAGAGATAAGTGCATATTATGTAGTTAAAAATGCACGTCTAACGTGTGTGTGTGTATATATATATATATATATAGTGTATATGTACCGTTTTATAATTGGCCCCCCTACTTTGGTCCCTGGCCCCCCATGTGCCCCCCCTAAATATGAAACCTGGAGACGCCACTGGTTATGTGATGTTCTGCTTACCCATTGTACAGCGCCGCAGAATATGGTGGCGCTATATAAATCAGTTAATATTAAATAAATATTAAATTCTCATGTGTTTGATATTAAAGATTGAGATCTTTTTCCTCTTCCCTTGCAGGTCATTGAGAAAAATGCTGATCCTAAAATGACTTTATTGACCTATCTGCGGAGGAAATGTATCCGGTTTCTGATAATATATAAAGAGTTAGCGGTGGTGCTGATAATATCGCAAACTCCAGGCTTTCCTCGGGGTTAGTGGTTCGTCACCACTATCAATATTTCCTGCAATTTTGTTTTTATAAATACAGCCTTTTTACTCACTTTTTTCTTATAAATAACAATTTCAGTTACATAATATTCTTTTAAAGGGGACTATAATAAATAATATTATTAAACCATTCCTGGGAACTCCGGGTGCAGCACTACTTCTCCGACTCTCTTGGTTGTGACGGTAAATCTCTGGGTTGCGGTAACAACGTTTCTACGAGAGACCACTCTCTGCCCTATTCCCCAACCGCCACCATACAAATGTATGTGTTTGGGACTAGCCCCGCCCATTTACGTTTAGTCCCCACCACCTGAGATGGTTAACCCCGCCCCACAGGAAGCCACTCCCCCCAAAAGGGAGGGCTCCAGGTAGCCATGGAATGCAAGTTCACGGGGATGTATATAATTAACGGGGTCTATTCACTAAACTGCATGTTAATTGGGGGTCCTGGGGGCCCCCTTCCCATTTGTTTATTTATTTTGTGATGCTTTTTAAAAAAGTATAGCAGGGAAGAGGTTGTAGTTTTGCAAGTTACCGATAAGGACATGGAAATTCAAATTCCTCTCCCTTGCATGTCCTCACCTGTAACTCACAATATTTAAAGTTACAGGCTCTTGCATACCATGGCCAACTACTCGTAGATTAGTGAATTTTCATGCGACGGCATGAGACTCACCCTTAACTTGACTGACCACGTAACTTCTTAGTGAGTAGACCCACTATAATTATGAAAAATCATGGGAAAAATATGTTTTTCTCAATAAATCTCTACTTTCCACATGGTCTAAGATGGTCCAGGTTTGCACCGTGGCTCCTAATTGAAAAATACTTCTTCTCTTGTGGCTTTAGCATAGTTCCCTACATTCTTGGATCAAGAATAGGAAGGTTAGTTAGAAGGGTTGAACTTGATGGACTTAGGTCTTTTTTCAACCTTACAAACTATGTTATGTTACTATGTTAAACTAAGTATAAAGCCTAAGCTAGCGAGGAGTGGTCCCAAACAACATCAGCAGCCCTCTACTATATGGGTGTACTACAGACTCCATACATAAAGAGTACAATTTTAGAAATTATTATTGAAAGTTAAATTTTTTAACCAGTACTAATCACCACTTCATCCAAGGAGTTCCTGATCGCTTCCATTGTTGGTTTTAATTGAAGGGATATTTTGGGAAGCTGTAGATTGTAAGGATATAAAATGAATATATTGTCTGTGTATGAATAGTGTGGTTGTTTTCATGTTATTGCCCTAACACACGCTCACTCAGTGGGGTTGCCTGGAACTAAACTTGGCTGCGGAGAAGGAGGATGCGGAGCTTGCACCGTCATGATATCCCGATACAATGAATTCAAGGCAAAGATTGAGTATCCTTTACTTGGGACATTTTGGATTGGTGGCAGGCTGTGGCAGAGCCAATATTATATGATCACATTCCTGCAATAAAAGTAACCCCCCCACACCCATACAAAAGCTGCCTGAACCAATTAGCAACAATCAGGAACTTAACAATAGGGAAGGGATAACAATGGAAAAAATCATGCAGATCCTGAGTACAAGAACTGTAAAATACGATCTACTTGAACTACGTCTTACCCCGCGTGAGCTTCTGGTCCAAGAGGATCCGAGTTGGTCCCCTCTTGCAGGAGAAGCTCTCCAGGGCCGGCCCTTCATATCACCTCATTTACAACCGGCCCAAGACTGACCTCCTAGTGGGCAGGTGACAGCGCATCCCACCTACCTCTGGGGCTGTTTAAATTACCAAACTACCTAAAACTCGCTATTAAAATGAATTCAAACTTCTGAGCTTTGGGTGAACCATCAAACAGAGTTCACTGCTCTATACCCCCATCAGTCTGGGTATGACCTTCTCTCTCGGGCCAAATGGGAACACATTTCATGAACTAGCGGCTAAAAAGTATCCAGGAACTCTGAAGATACAGAACAATGCGTTCAGCTGTCTCAGAGTTTTCTTTCAGCAGCAGTTATAATTATCAATGTATTCCGTGATAAAACTTGTTACATTTCATGTCTCATTGGAATTAAGACTAAGAACTCCATTTGGCTTCTATGGAGCCATTGAAGACAAACATTCACATGTTCAAGGTTCTGTAATACTCGTTACATTTCTTTAGTGCTTCCCTCTAGACATTATTCGGCAAACGCTTGCCTGGCACCCGTCTGCTCCCTGCACCAGTGTGCCGTAACGACTGTTGAAGGCATTGGCAGCACAAAAACAAGACTTCACCCGGTTCAAGTAAGTAAATCCTGAATACTTTCAGTAAAGGCGAGACCAACGTGTCGTAAGCAGAGCAAGCTGCAGCAAACAGCCTGTGAACCAGCTGATAGTGGTGGGATGTGGCCCAGCCTGTCTGTGTGTCTCTGGGCGGCTGAGTGTGATATAGGTGAGTCTGTGTGAGTGTGATGTGTGTGTGTGGCCGAGTGTGGTGCATATGTGAGTACATGTCATGTAGTTGACAACAATGTGAGTGTTAGTTTGGCTCAGAGTGTTATGTTACACCGAGGATGATCGGTGTTTTTAGGGCAGTATGGCTGAGGATGATTGGTGTTTTTAGGGCAGTGTGGCTGAGGGTAGTCGGTGTTTTTAGGGCAGTGTGGCTGAGGATGGTAGGTGTTTTTAGGGCAGTGTGGCTGAGGATGGTCGGTGTTTTTAGGGCAGTGTGGCTGAGGATGGTCGGTGTTTTTAGGGCAGTGTGGCTGAGGGTGGTCGGTGTGATTTAATTTGTCAGCGATGGCAAAGCATGGGCAGTAAATTGTCAAAATAAAATTTAATTTGTTGGATTATATCATGTTAATGCATAATGTTAATGCATATGTCAACCTTGTGCGCACCATTACAGGAACGCATTGCGAAAAGTCACGGATCACAATGTGGCTTTTGCACCCCCGGCATTGTGATGTCCATGTATTCGTTGCTTCGAAATAATCCAGAGCCCACCATGGAGGAGATTGAAACAACGTTCCAAGGTATGACATTATAACAAAAGACTTATTGGGGTCCAAGACCCAGTAGACATATTACGCGACAAGTGTACCATTAATGATGCTACCATGCTATATCTGCCACATACAAGGGGGAAAACACTTTTACCCACGGGCAGGACGGTCCGTTAATGCAACAAAGGCAGCAGCCGAGGGTGCCGGGCGAAGGGGCTGCTGCCAAATGATTTTCATCGATACAAAACAGAGCGAGAATTCAGCGCATCCCCAGTGGATACCATTCAAAAATAAATATTGGGGGTCCGGTCACACTATACGGCCACTACGTAAAAGTACCCTAAGTTTAATGAGTCCTTTCTAAGGACTTGGGGTACTTTGACCTGCATCTCCAGCTTATTTTGGCTTCTTAAACATTTAACTATAAGCAAAAAAAGAAAAAAAAAAAGAAAAATTTAACTTCCCAGAATGCATATTTAACACATAATAATAATAATAATAATAATGTTATTATGATCTAACTTTAAACAGGGAACCTGTGTCGTTGTACCGGATACCGACCTATTCTCCAAGGATTTAAGACGTTTAGCAAGGTAACGCCTAAGAATTTGGCTAATTGTTACACAGACAGCAGTGTGAGACATCTGTTCACCAGCCGCTGAGAGGCGCATGTTTCCCACCCTGACCTAGAAATTAAAATATTTGCCAGAAAATACAAAATTGAATCATTTCTATCAGATTGTGTGTGTGTGTATATATATATATATATATATATATATATATATATATATATACACAATCAGCTCAATTTGGAGTGGAGAAGGATTTTTCCCTTTTTTTTTTGAGGCACAATTGCAAATAACTTTAATTTGGGGGTTTTTTCCCCTTCTTCTCAAACAACAAGGTTCAACTTGTAATGGACTTGT
The DNA here is from genome assembly GCA_023333645.1 of Sceloporus occidentalis. Taxonomy (NCBI): domain Eukaryota; kingdom Metazoa; phylum Chordata; class Lepidosauria; order Squamata; family Phrynosomatidae; genus Sceloporus; species Sceloporus occidentalis. The sequence continues at coordinate 147,977 of JALMGF010000199.1, forward strand.
GTCGTTTTGCAACTTAAATTATTATGTCATATGTCACAAAAAGGGAGCTATATGAGGCATGCATGAAGGTTCACTAAACACTTCTTCTAAAATTATCAGGACGGATGTTGCGGTAAAAAGACTGCGAACGGCTGCTGTATGAACGGCAAAGAAGAAGCGGTGGTAAGGACTCTGTTGTAACTGCCCTAAATGTAATTCATTATAACGGGGAATTATTATTTCTATAACATTCTAAATATATGTTGGCTGTCGACCATAAGGTCTGGAAGAACATAGTTTTCTTTTTATGGTATTCACAAAGAGTTTAAAGGGCCACGACGTCTCAAGCCAATAACAATGATTGACAAAAATGTCACAGCACACGTCTTCTACTGCAACCTCTAGACTTTGTGGGTTCTTTGGGTTGCAGAGGATTGTAGATTTTAGTTCCTAAAAAGAGCTAATTTGGGATTTAACTGAATGATTACAGTTAGTCAGTCTAGCTGATGGGATGACCTGTCCAACACCAAACACACCGTCCAAGACCCATGAAATATCTCTCATTCTATCCTTAGAGTCATATCTCTTCAGCTCTCTTCGACCCAACCGAGTTCAAGCCATTGGATCCAACACAAGAAGTAATATTTCCTCCAGAATTACTGGTAGGTCTAGCTACTGTTACTGTAACTATTACAATTTATTCAAGGCCAACATCATTCGTGGCGCTCTACACTGGGAGGTAACACACGTAGCACGTTTGTGTCCTCCATAATGTCTTCACATGGAAACACTTGACTATAACAGAGTATAAAAGACACATTTTTCACATGTAGCTTGCTGGGGAACATTAATTGGTATGGAAAAGGTCCAACCAATGTTAAAAAATACTGCTTCTATAAGCTCTGGCTGAGACATTGTATCTTTAGGGTTATTAATCTAAATCAAATTATCAATAGCGATTCTTCCCCTTTAAGGAATGACGTATTTTTTTATAGTATAGCCATTAATGTTACATTTATTACTTTACTGGACTTGTTTCAAATAACAATTGCAATGTTTTGGGCACTCCTGCAGATGCAAAAAGCCAGGCAGATGAAGCAGATTTACTTTAAAGAAGGCAGCGTGATGTGGATTCAACCCTCCGACCTGAATGAGTTACTGACACTTAAATCCAAGTACCCTGAAGCAAGACTGGTGGTGGGAAACACCGAAGTGGGTAAGTGTGAGCCTGCATATTATAAGTGTTCTGCCCGTTTATTAATATTAATAATGTAGATCAGATCATGGTGGAATCCTGCGCAGACTTCCTGGAGCTCTCCCACTTATTGGACATGCTCCACATGTGCCAATAGCTCAGATAAAAGGGTATTACCAGAAACCACAATACTCATTTTTTTCATTTGCTGGTATTTAGCATGGGTGGGCTTGGAGCCCAGGTTATGGATGGGCCAGTCCTTCATTGGCGACATGTTCGACAGTAAGAACAGGGCTGGATATTTCATAAAGTCTAGCCAAAAAACCCAGGTCTTTAAATGCCTCGCCCCGTACTTATGAACTGTTGCACATATTTACACATTCAAACAGTTACACACATCCACGCTAACACCTATGCTTCTACTTATGCTGACACATTTATATTCATGCTACACACACACCTGCTTATACATAAACATTCATGCTCACACACATATACACATTCATGCTAATACACAAACATTTACACTTCCATGCTAACACACACACTTTTATGTACACTCTCACTATAACAGGCATGCTCCCTCCCTTATCCTCTTACTTACCCCATTTATCTCACTCGCAAAATTCTCTTCTCACTCGCAAAATTCACTTCAAAAAGTGGCTGCTCGCACTCTGTGTGAAGGTCTATGGGGGGGGGGGGGGATTTCATTAGCATTGCCATAAAGCATCATCTCAGGGAAAGTCACCCAAAATATCACATGACTGACAACAATGGCAGCCTCCAGGTCTGCAGATAACGGGAGTTATCCAGGTTTTTGTCAATGGGGTTTATGCTCAGGAAGAAAAACATTTTTTTCCATGGAAATTCATCATTAAAGTAGCACACTTGATTCTTTAGATAATTCTAACGGCAAATATTAGATTACGCATCAAGAAATAAATAAATAATTACTCCTTGTATTGTAGGCATTGAAACAAAGTTTAAAAATCTGCATTACCCGGTGATAATATCGCCTGGATGGGTTTCGGAATTAAACGCAATCGAGCACACCCAGGACGGTAAGAGACTGCTCATTTTATAACTTAATATCTGATGTCATTATTTCGCATTCATGAATTCCGCAATCACGCATGCACAGCTGTTTTGTTGAAGTTCATACTTTTTTCTGGGCCAACATAAAAAAATTATGCAATGATGCATGATTTCATCTGAAGAAGAGACACCTAAGGTCCTAAAAACATGTGACCCAAGACTTCATTGTCTCTTGGGCTAATACGGATACATTATATTTTCTTATCAGTTATACTATGTAACCCATCTCCATTACACAGATTGGATTTATAGATCCACTTATGATTTAGGAAAGATAAACGTTATATAAAGGGTTATGTAACTTAAACCTAGGGGAACCTTAAGCAAAAACACCCAGTAACTGTACAGGAAAGTCTGTGTTCTCTGTAAGACGAGCATTTGTTAGCGCTCTGCTTTCTGTATGGTGTAAGTATGTGTTTACGGTTTGAAATGGAGGACTCTATTAAAGGGACAGCCATGGATGCCGGTTTCTTGCCTGTTGGCTGCCCCCTGACATCAGTCATGCAGCAGGGCTGGGTATTCGCGCATGAATGCAAATGCAGTAGCGTGGCACCAACTTCATGCCATTGGCGCGCTAACTGCTACACTGACTGTCAGGATAGGAATCTATATATTAATAAAAACAGATTATTAATAATAATATGAACTGGTGCCAATAGCCTCTAGGATGGTTTAATTACTAAACGGTTGATCAGTCGGGGATTCCTCACCCGGTAAAACGAGGATTTCCCTCTGTTTTCCGTTCCAGGGATCTGTTTCGGAGCTGCCTGCACACTGACCACCATGGCTGAGGTCCTGACGAAGGCCGTAGCGGATCTCCCGCCGTATAAAACCGAAGTGTTCAGAGCGGTCCTGGAGCAGCTGAGATGGTTCGCCGGACACCAGATCCGTAATGTTGCGGTAGGGGCCAAATAACACCTACAACGCCAATAAACGGATAAAAACTAATGTTTCTAATAAAAGTTCATTTTTTTATGGGCAATTATGAAGTGTTAGCTCCTGAGCATGTGCGGTCAGTGGTTAGCCCATCTTAACTGGCTTTCTCTACAACTGCCCACCAGGGGCATTAACGTTAAAAAATACCCCACTAGGGTGTCTTTCGTTTTTCATGGAATCCCAAACCCGATTTACAGATTATAAACTTTCTGGATTGCAGATGGTTTCCAAAAACCAAACCTACAGCAACAGCTAAAACGGATGAAATCATCTGTAAAATAAAATGATCGGTGTCGGTTACAATGAATGAATTTACGTACGGGGCCGTATGGGGGATGAGACAGCATATATAAAGTATTTTATTATTCTATTAATTTAAACCTAGTCTTGAGGTTCAGTTACTCCACTCTACGGAATGTTGGATGTAAAGTGACTGTTCCACGGACCACATCCCCAAAGCTGGTGGAGACAAACGTTCCATAGAATCCCAAAACACAATGTATAGGAAACATAGAACGAGAGACTTTTAAGGCAGATCTGTCCAGGAAGATCATGTTCATTCAAGGACCTGAGAAGGTAACGTCACTCAGGGTTGTTGAAGCGCCACATTTGCTCGTTGATGTAAAGATTGACGCACGCTGAGAAGAACAAAGGAACACTACATGGGTTGTAGTCCAAGATGTTTCTTAACAGCATCCAACCTTGTAGATCGTTGGAATCTTAAACCATCCTATTGTGTTACCTTTATACGGTGGATTATGTCTTTCAGGCTATCGGAGGAAATATAATGACAGCGAGTCCAATATCTGATCTCAACCCGGTTTTCATGGCAAGCGGAAGTAAACTAAATCTCATCTCTATCGGTAACGATAATCTCCACTGCAATTAAAGAGATAAAAGTAAAGTATGAGATAATAAAAGACTATCTCGGAATCTCTGCTCTATTAGGGAATCTCCCACAGGGAAACCTTGAGTTTCTGCCGATGTATACGTCGTTATTCCACACAAATCCCTCGTTGTAAATATTGCCTCTGTCTGTTGGTGAAGATGAGATGGGGCTTCTTAAGAAATATTCATTATACTGACCTGTATGTTGCGACGAGGTCATCCCTTAGGTTCATTTTTGTAGAGTGCATAAAACTACATTAGATAATTACTCTACAGTTCTAGTTTTTGCCCCATAATATAACGTTTTCAGGCAGCTGCATATCAGTCATGAGTATGAGTTCTCACTCTGTTATCTGATCCCCAGTCTACTAGACAAACGCCCTGATTCCTTATCATACTGTGGGGAACAATAGAATGGCTCAGTCTTAATCACGCAGCTGTACACGCTGACTATTGAAAGTCTATGGAGGAAGGGACTTCATCAGCATCGCCATAAAGCATCAACTCAGTGTGGTGTTTGAGCTGGGAAAGTCACCCAAAAATACCACACAGTTGATTAAAATATTTATCCCCCCCTTTACATTTTCTGTCCTTTCTAAGAGATTTGTAGCCCTTATTTGTATGCTTTCAGCACAATTTTGATCCAGAACCCAAAACTAAACAACATGTTCAAAGGAACATCTAAATAAATTCAAAGAAAGATTCTTCATCGGTGCGGTGGAGCTTCTAAACCGGTCATGGGTGAACAATGATTCTCATGAACTATCTGGAGGAATAACGGGGCACAAAGTTGCAGATTCAGCTTTGTGTAAATAACTCAAAATTTATTTACAGAAAGTAAAAGAAGCGTCCTGATGGATGGAAACTTCTTCACTGGGTACAGAAAAACATTGGTGGAGCCTCAGGAAATACTGCTGTCCGTTGAGATTCCCTTCTCGCAAAAGGTAAGTTTCGCTTCATACGTGATTAGTTCACCTACAGCCGGAGACATGTGGCTCAATGCCCTCACTGTATTAACCGCTACCACTTCTGCTGGCAGGCCGTTCCACTTATTCACCACCCGCTCAGTAAAATAAAACTAGAAACATAGCACCTAAGTACTTTTGAATGTGTAACCCCTTCACAGTCTATTCTACGACCATAGATGCCCAGGAGCATCATTTTCCCACTAGGAATAAACCCCTTAAACCATTTTGCTCCCCAATGATATGGTAGATATTTTACAGCATATTTTTTTTTTACCCTCCCAGCTTAAATAATACCCTATTTTTTTCTCCCCGACCTTGCATGCTCATGAAAGAGTAGAGGTTTCATTGCCCCCCAGACCCACTCAGTCTGAATGCTGAACGCCAGGATTTGACACGGAGGAAGTAGGGGATCCCAGCGGGATTTCTATGGGATTTCTAATGCCGGGAGATCGGTTAAAGGCTGAGTGCCGTATGAGTTAGAAACTCATAAGGCAGCAATCCTCTTACAGGGTCTATGCCAATGAAGGTACAAGCCTTTCACTCATTAGTCCCTTCTCTGATCTCCATCTTAACTGCCATGTGGACACGGTGCACCCTGTACATGCGTGCCCCTGGCGTAACCAAACATACCCATACGGGGCGTGCTGGGGCTGAAAAGCAGCCCTGGCACTTTAAGGCCAGTGGCGTTACATTAAAGCACTAGATTGTGAGTGGCAGCAAAGGTAGTTGACCTGTGCCACCTGGCAGGAACACTGGAACCTCTCAATTATTACCGCAAGGGCAGCCACCTTTTCCAGAAAAAATATACATTTTGGCTTCCTTCCAAAGAGTCCTTATTGACCCAAAATGATTTTCCTTCATCTGACAACCCCAGACAATGACGATTAAAAAATGAAAGTTAAAATGAGTTCCGTAAATGATTAGAGACAGCGAATGGTTTGTGTGACTCTCGTTTTTATGATTTGGCTACTATTTGATTTCTGAAACGTTTTTTTCTTGCTTGAATGGAACTCCTTTGAAACGGAACGTTGAGGCTTTGATTCTGTTTGACTTTCCACCAGTGAGAATTTTTTTCTTCTAATGAAGACTTAATTTGTAGCGTGAATAAGTGAAAAAGATCATTTCCACAGTGGGAATATTTCTCAGCCTTCAAACAAGCTACAAGACGGGAGGACGACATTGCAATAGTGACCAGCGGAATGAGGGTCCTCTTTAATGCCGAGAGCCACCAGGTAGCGCAGGTTCAGCTGAGCTATGGCGGCATGGCCCCTGTTACTGTCCTGGCTACAAACACATGCAAGGAACTCATTGGCAGGTAAGGTGGTCAAAAACCCAAAATTTAAACCATCATTACAAATTCTTGGGAAATATACCATGATTGCTGGTTCACCTAAAGAACAAACTGTATGATGAAGCGGCTCATGGAGGCAGTTATAGAGAAAGAATGGGTAGAAAACCTAAGTAAGATGTCACTGAAAAGATTGTGAGCCTGTTGGGCGAGTTTATGGTGGCTTTCTGTGTGATAAGCAATACTTACAGCACACCGGCTGATCTGTTAAAAGCATTTTTTGGGGGGTCTTATTTCCCTTTGGTTAGAGTCGTAATGGCACGATTGTTCCTTTTTCCTTCCTTTGGAAATATAGGGACTGGGATGACGATTTGCTACAGGACGCCTGTCGCCTACTGGCCCAGGAGATGACCCTGTCACCCAGCGCCCCAGGAGGAATGGTGGAGTACCGTCAAACCCTAACCCTCAGCTTTTTCTATAAGTTCTACCTCACTGTGCTCAAGAAGCTGGCATTGGATCTCAAAGGGAAAGTAGGTCATTTGTAGCAAATACTAAATAAGTAATGATCAGAATTTTTTTAGAAGTAAGCGCTGCGTAAATTGTTGGCGCTATGTAAAGAAAACATAATAATAATAATAATAAAGACCGGCCATCATTTACATCAGATTTCACATTTACATAATGATACAACTTATTTCTCAGACGCTGCGTTATCATTGTAGTTATCGGTATTAAAAGAGAATAAATTGTGGGATCTGTATGTACACATTACATATGGGGTACACTGTCAATCACCTTGGGTGCACTTAAAGCACGCCTATAGGCAGTTATTTTACAAAACATGAGAGAACAGTTATGTATTATACAAAATATCTTAAAGGATGTAAATAGCAACTGATTCCATATCATACTGTCTTGTGGTAAACAATAGAATGTCCCAGTCTCAATCACCCAGTTGGACGCTCTGACTAATGGGAGTCTATAGAGGAATGGACTTCATTAGCATTGCCACAAAGCATCTGCTCAGTGTGGTGTCTGAGCAGGGAAAGTCACCCAAAATATCACATGACTGACAGCAATGGCGGCCTCCAGGTCTGCAGATAAAAGGAGTTTATTCGGCAAAATTAGAAAATAACTGTTTTTTGTCAATGTTGACCTACGTTAAAGAGGTTGACCTTATTATATTACAGCCTTTCTTTAGAACTATGTTTTTTATGCGTCAATTAAGACAAATTCTTAGAATTGGAGACTCTTGATAAAAAATTATGTTGCCTCAAAAATGTTGTATACTTTACATATTGGAAGATGCAATGTGAATGCATTAACCGCTGTTCTGACTTCTTCTGTTAAATAAAAGTTTCTACTCTTTCTGCTAGAATAATGTGGAGAAAATACCTCCTAATTATGAAAGCGCAACTGAACTGTTCCACAATCCTTACCCAACCGGCGTACAGCTGTTTCAGGTAACACACTCTCTAGAAAACATTGTAATGTATACGTTTCTGACATCACCGCGGTATAGCACACAGGTCCCATTGTCTAATGGATCCTGACCATACCTGGGGACATCCTGGCTCAAGCTATCCTATCTATTCGGGATGCGGGTGGGCATTCTGCTGACGGTGGTGACTGGTTTGCTGACGTCGGCGGCTGGTCCACTGACGTTGTGTGCGGGGCTAGCCACGAAAGTATACAAATTGAGAGTGGTGGGAAGGGAAGTGGGTAGGGAGTGGGCGAGCCTCAACACCACTCCCGCGACCCACTGCAGTGACCCGGAGACCCAAAGAAGCGGCTCTTCACCTGGAGTCTCCAGGCAAAACCTGGAGAGTTCTCAGATATGGTCAATCTAGAAGGTTTCGTGATTAAGTCTTTTGGGGGTAACACTCCTGAAAAGGAATAATTACTCCCTTTTTTCCCTCTCTGGCAAAAAAAACAAAGGCTGGAGCAGATCTTTTTGGTCCACCTCCAAAGAAGGGAACCACTGAAGACTTCAGAGGGAGCGGACTTATATCATCATAAGACTTATGAGGACAAACATAATAGCCTAATACTTAATGAAAAGTTATCAAATGAAGATATGGGATGGTGGTCATCCAAAACAGGGCTCATCATACTCTTGGGGTTCCATTTAAAAAGCCAGTTGCATAAGATTCTGAAATACGAGGATGTCTGCTACAGGTGGACAGTGAATGAGAAGACATGGGATCCACATCTTTCATCGTACGTATGTCTTCTCCTCTGTAGGAGGTTCCAGTAGGAGAAGACGATGAAGATGTTGTGGGAAAGCCACTGATGCACCTTTCTGCGATGAAGCAGGCGACGGGAGAGGCTGTGTACTGCGACGACATACCTCACTACGAGAATGAACTCTACTTAGCCCTGATATCCAGCACCAAGGCTCACGCTAACATTATGTAAGGAAGCGATGATTACAATGCGTCAGGGTTCCGATACAAATCGGGTCTTTGCTTTGTCACCCACATACATTAACTTCTCTGCGGAGATATAAAAACTCCCTTTACATTAGACAGAAGAGCTAATACGCAATTCCAGTATATGTGGTTGGACATGGAATGCATATATATATATATATATAATAACTAAATTATTTGATGACAAAATCATCTCTGTATAATGAGGTACATATAAATAATATTTAATATATATATATATATAATACTGAAGCTGTTTTCCTTTAAACTTTGGAAATTCAGTGCAAAATGCTGGATATTGGAGGCAAATTGTCCTATTGGAGAACTGAGATCTCCAGTAGCTCTGCCCATCTGCCTTAATGATGTTGTTCTCAGCCAATCATCATTATGGGGAGGTTCCAGATACTTGCCCGTCTCCTCCTCCCACGTATGTTACCGGATTAACATCCACCTTACATAAAATGTACATGTTGCAGGAAATACTGCAATACATTACCACAAAGATCTAAAACACCCAAGGACATTCACAGATTCTTATTTTATTGGTTATAATTGCATGTAGTAGATACATGGCATGGATTGTTCAACTGAACTCTTCTACTTCTGCAGCTCAATTGACACGGCAGAAGCTGAGCGCACCCCTGGCTTTGTCTGCTCTCTGTTTGCTAAAGACATTCCGGGAAGTAACATCACTGGAATTTTACATGATGAGACAATCTTTGCTGACAATGTGGTATGTAACACACAGTGAGCTCCACTTCTTCTCTTTTCTATTCTTGTTCTTCTGTCTTCTTTCTGCGGCCGCTTCTCCCCATGTCTTTCTTCTTTTTCCGCTTGAACCTGGCCTCCACGGGCACTTCTGCAAAAGGGTGGAGCTTCTGGCCACACCCAATTGGAGAACCCGGGGAGGGGCTGTCCCTGTGGCCCCAATCCTTTTTGCGGAAGTGCACCAAGCTGCCAGATAATGTTGACAGATTAACAAAGAAAGAAAGAAAAGCGCAGAAACGCTTCTCTTTCTCCAGGAATCTGACAGGGGAGGCGAAATGTTTTTTTTTATATATAAAGTGCTGCCTGGGTCCCAACAAGACTCACGTAAGGGCCGGCTCTGAGTATATTCCTGCGTTGTATTGAAGTAAATGTCAATCAAGACTGCAGGAAGCAGAACAATTAGTTTTTGGAGCCAGGAACCAGCACCATGAATAATTGCAGAGTGGTTAGAACTGGTCAGGGGGCAGCTGGTTTTAAATGCTCCCCCCCAAGACAGCCAAAGACCACTTCTTAAGGAACAGCAATCAGTTGCCATACCTAGAACCCCCAAGTTCCATGATAAACAGATACATTGTATCTAATACATTGTTTCTGTGCAGAAATGTCTTAACATCTGCTGGCAGATTCTATGTTTGTATGAATAAATCCCTGTTTTGGGTGAATTCCTGACTTAGGTCCTGTTTTCTATGCAGGTGACTTGCGTGGGTCACATTATAGGCGCCATTGTTGCAGACACCCAGGAACATGCGCAGAGAGCCGCAAAGCTTGTGAAAATTTCATATGAAGTCCTTACACCCATCGTTACTATACAGGTACTCTGACCTTGCAGGGGAGAGGCACCTTCATCCGAAGAAGAGATCTTTGGGGCCCAGAAAGTTTACGAGACTCTACACAGAGCTGGGGGGAAGGTTTTTCATCTTAGCAGTATTCTGAGTTGCTACAAACTAAAGTTTATTGTCATAGTTCTGATATGCTACTCTTTGGTCCTGTTTGTCAATCGTACAGCTCTACAGAATATGATGGTGCTATATAAATCAATAAATAACCAGCAGGGTAATCTGTAATAATACGTAGAGAAGGGCTAATGGGGGCTACTTTATAAAACCGCAGCTCTGGAAATGTTTATTAAACTATTCCTATTGTTCTACACTTTAACCCCTTAACTACAAAGCCTATACATTGTCATTAATGGGTTTAAGGACAACCCGTTGTCCTTAAAGGGTTAAAGTCCTTTACATTAAATAAACCTATATGAGGGTGTCTAAAGATTAAAATTTTATTAGTAAATTATATTATATTTTATTTATAGAGTGCTAGTGAATTGGCTTCCATAGGGTTAACATTTAAACCAAACATCTAACAATCAACGGCACCGCCTAACAACACTTAATTCATAATATAATGAGGGTATAATATATATATATAGCCCTGACAGATCTGGATTTAAAACTCAATGGGTTAACACAGGATTAAAGGTGTATTATCTGGATCCATACAGCCTTCACATGCATGCACAAGAGGTCATACTCATTCATCATAAACTATAATGCAATGAGGTTTGGGTTTTCTTTTAAGGAATTCTTAATTTCTGAATTTCCCAGGAAGCCATTGAAAATAAATCATTTTATCAGCCAATCAAGACGATGGAAAATGGAAATCTCCAGAGGGGATTGGAGGAGGCGGATCACATTCACGAAGGTACCATGTTGGGTTTAGCGCAATAAACACTAGATTTAGTTGATTTGATTCATTTTTATCTGCTGCTTATTGTGGATTTTGCTTGAAATAATTCAAACAGGTTAATGCCGCTATTACCGCTTTTCCCGAATTGTACAATTGTCGGAGGATTCATTATTTCACTTCCCCCATTTGCCCCCATCGGCGGGGTCCATGTAAACCCCCGCCGCATCAAGAAACCTTGTTTATCGGTAATAAGGATTGACAGCACGTCCATAGGTGTTATGTATATGTATAAAAGTTATAAAAGATTAATTCAACACCATAGCAGCCAATGGCCAATTCCGTTAAAGCCTCGTTTCCTGCAGCTCCCGAGGTCATTCAGTGAACCGCAGGCTTCCATACTAACGTATTTCTGGTCCTCCAGGAGAAATTCATATTGGCGGACAAGAACATTTCTACCTGGAAACAAACTGCGCGATCGCTGTGCCCAAAGGGGAAGACGGGGAGATGGAGCTCTTTGTTTCCACGCAGAATACGACTAAGACACAGGTAAGGAAGGAACATGCGCAAGAGCTCATAGTGAGATAGGAGGGTTAGAGTTAAAGTGAAATCATCAGCAATTTAAATGCCCCTGTTATATACATCATTGCTAGAGAGTAGAGGGCTTACCTTTCCTATCTCCGAAACTGACCGTTTAGGCTGCCGGGTACTAAACAGCTTATAGCGGTCGACTGCCCTTGGATTTAGTTACCCATATCATTAACAGAGGAGAAATCAGCTCATATAAGAGAAATTCTCAGGGGTGCACAAGAACTCATATTCTACACCAATCCGACGATACTATCTGTTTTGTTATCAAGATTCTGTACCTAGGATGCCTATTTGTGCTAAATTAATCATCTCTTTAATGTGGAGCTGCCACTTAAAAAAATATAGTAAAAATACAAAAACTTAGGAGGATCACACTTCAATTAGGAAAAAAAATATAAAAATATTTTAAAAATGGTGATAACATTTACTATAAAAATGCAAATAAATTTAAAAAATAAATAATTATACGGAGCACTGTGATGTCACATTGGCATCATCAGGAGTATAATATGGTATAATATGCTTACAGGAGATTTCCTTGAGGTCTATAAAATAAATAAAGTTCAAAAATTGTGCCTAAACATCTTGTTCTCCTCTTAACATTTTTAAAAAAATTCATTTTACATATAAAAATGGGGGAGAAAACATAAAAAAATAAAAGTCATATTTATACCATCCTAGTATAAAAATTCTTATTATGTTGATGATATTATTAAATAAATTATATAAATAAATATATATTATTATTGACACTTAAACCGCTTGTTAGCAGGGACTGGTGCAAAGGTCATTCATATTACTTTGTTTCCCTAGACTTTTATTATTTTCTGCTTTACTAGGTATTATAAAAATTTATGTTAATAATAATAATAATTACACGTATGTTCAAAAACATAAAAAGATACAAATAGTAAGAGGTGAATTTATACTAAGCTATTAAGCATTTTAATTTTGTGTCATTTTTATTTCTATTTATTTCCTTGGTTCAGTTTTGTAATATTTTTTTTCTTCTCCCAATTAATAGTCCTTCGCGGCAAGTGCCGTAGGTGTTCCTTACAACAAGGTTGTGGTTCGAGTAAAAAGAATGGGCGGGGGGTTCGGAGGAAAGGAGTCTCGAAGCACCATCTTATCGTCCGCCGTGGCGGTGGCAGCAGCAAAGTAAGTTGGAACACTTGGCTTCCATCCTTTACTAATTGAGTTACCCCAAAGAGTAAATGAACACGATGGCCGAGATACTTTAATAGGGAGGAATGATCATCAGACATCCAAACCTAGATACATAGATAGAAAAAAAAAGACATCAACATATCAAGAAAAACCCTTATTTTGGGATTAAACAACTCTGTTGTTAGTATTATATAAGAAGACTTTTAGTTCGTATCATTCAGGCCCATTGCTAACAAAAGGCAAAAGAGGCAGCTGCTGCACAGACCTACATCGCACTGCGTTGGTGTCAGCGGGACAAAAGATCTGCCCCATTGGCCTTTACATTGTGCTATGTATTTTTTTATCTCCTCTATTATTATTATTATAAGGGCCCCATCATTATTAAGAATGGCCCTGATACCACTCATGACAGCCCTTGACAAGAACCATACAGCTTCCCTGATCGACACCCCTAGGCAGCACTGGGGAACAATGCCTACACAACACCTGTGCACTACACCTGTGCGCTACACACCTGCGTTACTATATGTGCCTGCTTCATACAGGACTGGCCAACCGGTGAGATGTATGCTGGACAGGGATGAAGACATGCTTTTAACTGGTGGCAGACATCCTTATCTGGGACGCTACAAGGTACCTCTGCTGTGCTAGGCCATCCACACATCATTGATGAATTCTATTAATATATTTTCTCCTTGTGAATAATTATCATTCCTCCTTTACTTCAGATACTCCATTGTCTGTAATATGACGATGTTCTTGCTGACCTCTGGAATTAGCCAACAATGTCCACTCCCCGCCGCATTCTATCTCAGGAGGTCCAGATTTAAATTCCAGGAACCCATTAGACACAAAGACTTTTTATTCCACTGTGTTCTAAAACAAAAACATTACAAATATAAAATAAATGGTAACAGTGTATTACCGCCTGTGCCTATCATAACCCCAAACAATCTTCAGTTGAAGGTATAAGCTTTAATTGGGCCAAAGTAAGACCCAAAGTTGTTTTCTGTGTAGGCCTTCCACTAAAGATACCAATACGGTTATATCCATTTTACTGCTTATGGAATCAAAGGAAGCCATGATTAAGAAAGTTAACTTTTGCATTTAACTCATTGAGGGAGATGCAGCGAGCAGTGATATACGGAGAGAATAGTGGTCTATAGAATCAGTCTATGGAGGAAAATGCTATTGGAGAGTATCATAATGATGTTACATTGTAACATATGATGTATCTATCATGTATGATGTTTATTATCATGACAGGTCGGATTTACAAAGAATGGCAGAGTGACAGCTTTAGATGTTTCTTATTATGCCAACGCCGGGAACTCACAGGACCTGTCCCATGGGGTAAGTGCCCCCACTATACCCACTCGTGCCTAGGAATAAGAGCTCTTACAACGTGTCGATATACAATTTATGCTCCTGCATGATCAACTACTTCTTATTAGGAGCTTTTGGATTTAAATTATGGATGTTAAACAAAAAAAACCAGAGACCAATATTTCTGCCATGGCACCCTCCAGAAAGATAAATCCAGAAGATATATATATATACATATTTATAAATCCAGAAGACAAATAATGCTTGAATGCTATCATGAGTCTGAGTCCCTTTAAGGGATATTTAACTGCATCCCACTTTATCCATGAAAAAGTGGGTCAACCTTACTTAAGACCAGAACCTGGTGATCGAGGAGGAATTTGTCCACAGCTGTTGAGGTTCCCTGTCTTCATCCCAAGGTAACTTCCACACAACATAAATATGGCAATAAGCCTAGGAAAAATGATATAAGAAAAAATATGGTTTACTAAGGCTGATGATGGTGATGTCCCTCTTATATTCTCTAAACAGAAGATAACATACGTTCACGTTTGATGTTCTAAATGGTATTTCATTCTCATGATGGATATTATGCCTGTTCTCCTCCAGATCATGGATAGGACCTTGTTCCATATGACCAACACTTACAAAATCCCCAACATTAAAGGTACCGGGTACCTGTGTAAAACCAACTTACCATCTAATACTGCATTTCGTGGCTTCGGCGGACCTCAGGGAATGTTAGTTGCGGAGTGCTGGATAAACGACATTGCCCAAATATGTGGACTACCAGCAGACCACGTACGTGATATAAACCTTCTTACATCAGGGATATCCACACTTCACACAGGTCCTCGAAGCCCTTAATAATCTTAGGATTTTCCAAGGGGGTTAGGGTTTTCAGCAGGAGTGAAAAAGGCAGAAAACTCTTTACAAGATTCACTATGCTCAAGATGTAAACCTGTAATCAAATCTGTCACCCAGTGCCACTCTTTTCCCCATGGCACCCTCCAGAAAATAAAATAAGGCCTTCTAGCATATTTATGCAAATCTAAAGGAGAGCAATAGTGATCAGCAATTCGGCGAGGAGCACCATTAGCTCTGTGGGGGTATCAGTTTGCCTACCTCGGGGTGTGTGGCCCGCCCCCGCGGTACCGTGTTTATATGTAGCTGTGCATCATCAGCAGGGTCACATAATACCATCATTAGTACGGGCAGATGGAAGACCCAGGACCACATTTCTTTATTCTTCTTGCACATACACATCTTTAAACGCTATTATGAATATTGTTATTGTTATATATATAATCCTGTTGTATTATTTTGTATTATTTCCATTCGAAGGTCAGAAAATTAAACTTATACAAGGAAGGAGACTTAACTCATTTTAACCAGAGGCTGGAGCAGTTCACGTTACCCAGGTGCTGGGACGAATGTCTCAGGAACGCCAACTACCATAAGAGACGGCTTTCTGTGGAAGAGTTTAACAGGTCACTTAATTTGTTTATTGCAACGTCATTTAAAAATAGTAGTTTATCTGGAATATTTTTCCCTTAATTATACAAAATGAATAGACAATAGACTGACATGATGAGCACTAGACTTGTGCAAATGGACTAAGAACAATTTGAACAAATTGATGGTCCATTCCTTCAAACAAAATTTGGAGAGCTTTTTTCCATTCAGAAACAAAATTTGTTGTCGCTCAGCCTCACTCACAGTCTCTCATGCTCTCTTACAATCTTTCACACACATATTCTCTCACATACTCATTCACTCACTTTCATGCTCTCTCTCAATGTCTCTGTATGTCATTCTCTGTTGACCTCTTTCCTGTCCCGATCTCCTTTTCTGCAGCTTCACTTCTTCTTGTTCTAATGGAAATTAAAATAATTAAAAAAAAATAAAAAATGATTATAGGTGGCTGGGAATCTGATTTTTTTGGATCCCAGGAGTAACCCTTTCAGTGCATCTATTCCAGGCATCTATACATTGCTCCATGAGTATTTCTGGAGCCCTGTTTGAGAGTTCTTATAGATACTTATATATATTTTATACTTATCTTTATTAAACAATGTTAGTTTTATCTTTTTGGATGTTGTATAGCAATTGATATATATGTGTGACTGCCTGCTACATACATGTGTGACTGCCTGCTACATACATGTGTGTATCCTGCTGGGAGCTGCACACTTAAGCATGTGATCAGCTGCATGAATATTTAATCACTGGGTTTTTATATTTAATCCACCTGAAGAAGAGACCTCTGAGGTTTTGAAAACTTATGTAACTTTATACTTTTCTATGTTGGCCCAATAAAAGGTGTGAACTTCAATTAAAGACTCCACTTTCCCCAGGACTAATACAGCTGTATCCGTTCTCTTTTTTCGATCCAGGCAGAATCGGTGGAAGAAGAGAGGGATCGCAATAATTCCGACCAAGTTTGGAATAAGTTTCACTCTCACTCAACTAAACCAGGTTAACAAATCTATTTTGCTGCTTTATTTTGCTGTCATATGAAAAATTGTGCAGGATGGGCGTCATTAGAAGCCAAAGATGGTCCCCAATAAACTTGTGCATTTGGATTCGTACAAATTTAAAGAAATTGGCCGATTTTGTGAATTCGTACAATGTCCAAAATAGAGATAAACAAAAAACAAAGCAGAGAGCTACAAATTAATTTGCATTTAGTTTTGGCTCTCTCTCTCTCTCAATGTCTCCCTGCCTTTTTTCGCTCCTAAACCCGATATCGCTAGACTCTGCTGCAAACATTTCCCAGGGAGGATTCCACTAACTGCCTCCAAAAATAAGCCCCAGAAGTGGGGTCTGTTGGGAAAAAAAAGGCATAAGGAAGGACAGTAGATTTTACTGCCCCATCCAGGACACTGCATCAGCAGTTGCTTCCAAAAAATCTTTTTATATTGCTTTTATAGTTAAGTTTAGTCTTATTATTAATATTTTTATTAATTGTTTTATATAGCGCCATCATATTCCGTAACGCTGTTACGCTGTTAGTAGTATATATAATATAACAATCTGATTTACAGAACCACTGTAGTATATATGATTTAAATACATAACTGTTTCTCTTTTGCAGGCTGGAGCTCTGATCCATATTTACACAGATGGGTCTGTTCTCCTCACCCACGGTGGGACGGAGATGGGTCAAGGGCTTCACACCAAGATGATCCAGGTATAAATAAGATTAATTTGTTTATTGTATTGAGGCTGACAGCGTTACAGTGACCAGGCATGGGAGAATATTCACAATTTGAGTGATGGTATCTTGGGCTGCCTCTTCTTTGTGATAACTTAAATGGACCAGGGCGATGGAAGCATAAATCCCACTCATAGTGGCCCCTGCTAGATCTCAGCTTGTCAGAGAAACCATAAACATGAGAGAGGACAAGGGAGCATAAAAAGAAACATCTAAACCAAAGAAGAGGGTTGCAGCTATTTCTACCCGCTGATATCATTGGGTGGTCCCCACACCACCATTTAAGGGGGAAATTGGCGGGGAGTGGGACATGTCAAGACTCCCCTCCCATGATTCGCAGGACTCAGGTGTCGACCTAGATACAACAGAGAAGCGGCGCTGCTCCCGGAGTCTCCGGGCGAAACCTGGAGAGTTCCCAGGTATGGCGATCAAACTCCCTGTAGCGCCCCCATGTGCCAGTTAAAAGGGAGGCATCGCTTATCTTCTCAACCAGGCTACTAACACTATAGTCCTAAATAGTTTACGTTCTTCTGGCGACTGGGTCTGTTTATTATATAGTTAACAAGCCTAGGCTGTTCTCAGACAGGTTGCTGGGTCGAGAAGAATCCCCAAAGCTTTTGGGGACTTCAATTTAAATAGATTTTGAGAGTAGTAACAAGCACTCCAAATGTTGCCATTAAACAGAAGTTGACTTAACTGTTTAACACTGAGCTTGGGAAAATGTATAAGCGATAATTACCAGAAATATCTTCCAATATCTGGCTTAAAAGCCATTTGTTAATGTATGGGGCCCAAATTTAATTTGGAGGGACACTGCTTCCCTCCATCCCAGGTATAAAGATGTGTGTGTGTGTGTAGGTACTGTATGTGTGGTCATATCCAAACACTGGAGCACCCATGGGACCAACACCTATATTTATATACTAATACTGAAGGTATCTCTAATGGTTTGTTGTTGTAGGTGGCCAGTAAAGCCTTAGGAATACCACCATCCAAGATATTCATAAGCGAGTCAAGCACCAATACGGTCCCAAACGCATCTCCAACTGCGGCCTCCGTCAGCTCTGACCTCAACGGAATGGCAATTTATGTAAGAACCTCTCATTATCTACACGTGAAATTTGGCAGACGATGTGGCATAAGGTTATAAATACGAATATCAACCAATCGAGCGAAGGTGACCATTATCACCCCGTCTCCAGGATTTTGAAACAATTTGGGTCTTCAGATATCCCATAACACAAAAAAAAGACAAGGCCATTTTTTCTGGAGAAAAGAGTTCTGGACAAATCATTGCCTCCATAGAGTTATATTTTTTGGCTGTGAACTATATTTTTTTACTGGCCTGTTCATTAGATCCCAGTCTTCTTGCAGCCTTAAGCAGAAGTAAGTTTTCTTAATCATCGAATGTGTGTTTTGTCTTCATTTAGAATGCATGTCACAAAATCTTGAAACGTTTGGAACCTTATAAATTATCCAACCCTGGAGGAACCTGGGAAAGTTGGGTACGTACCTTTATCCCAGCTCTATAAGTCAGCTCTTAGAAACTCTTATACTTTAATATCAGTAAGATAAACTTGCTAATGTATATTAGATATAATTATGCAGAATAGTAACGAGCACATTATACACCTCTTATTTTAGTACATCGGAGCTTTATCTTTCAAAAACTAAAATTCCATCTGAATAGCGTGCCATCTAAGTTATTTGTATAGCTCAAAGTATAGTGTGGCGTGAAATGCTGAAAGCACATAAATCCTTCAACCAATGAGAAATCTCTGCCAGATATAATCAACAATTAAATTGGTCATTTGTGGAACTGCTGGTCACCCCCCCAGACCAGTCATCCACCTTTATGGAGCCATTTAACTCCAAGCCACTTAACTTTTCAATGTTTCCGGTTTACAAGTCGATAATTGAGATATTTTTGCTTGATTTGGTGCAATTGTGTTTTTTGTTTTTTTTCTTTAGGTGGCTGCTGCTTATGTGGACAGGGTGAGCTTATCAGCCACTGGATTTTATAAGTACGTCGTTGAATTTGAGTGATACCGATGTGTCAAAAGCACTTCAAAATTATATTCGCTGGTTGACAGATTAGGAATTTAACCCCTTAATGACAATTGCCGGTCCTGGCACGGCACGGAAAAGCATGTGCTTTACGACAATTGACGTGCCAGGACCGGCACGTCTTTAAACGGGTGCAGAAAGCGATCTACTATCGCTTTCTGCACCCAAAAAGCGTTGCTGAATGCCTCGACCTCGAGGCATTCAGCAACGCCGCGATCGGCACGAAGGGGCCATCTCTGGCCCCTCCACGGGGCGTCAACATCCGCCATACTTTGTATGGCGGCGGACGCCCGTTTTAAAAGCGTTTAGGAGGCGATCGACGATCGCCTCCTAAACTTAAATGGTGTCGCTGGAATGCCTCGATCAGGAGGCATCCAGCGACACCAAACACTAACCTTTTGATGGGCTGTGACCGCTCCGGAGAGCGGTCACAGCCGCAGCTGCCGGCAATCTTCGCCATCAAGGAAGATGGCCGCCGTCCTGTAACAGGAACCACAAATTTTAAAAGTTCGCTAGATGGTCCAGACCATCTAGAGAACTTTGGCTCCACTTGCAGGTTGAATACAGGTACTGCATTCACCATGCAAGTCAATGGAGCCCAGCTTTCTAATCACATTGTGATTAGTAAAAATAAATTAAAAAATAAAATAAAATTAATAATAATTAGAAAAAAATAGTAAAAAACAGTAAAATGTAAAAATCATTTCCCACTGATGTCACTATCAGGGGAACCTCCAAGTTGAAAAAAAATGTTAAATTTTTTTTTTTTTTTTTAAAATAAAAAATATATATATATAAAAAATTTTTTGTGAGCAAGTCCTAAAATTAGCATATTAGCTTAAAACAATTCTCGCATGGAAAGAGTTAAAATACTGGCATATTAAATGCCCGTGGGGTGTCTACTTTTAAAAAATGTATGATTTGATGGGGTAAATTGAATGGGCCAGGTTCAACAACGTCCCAATTAACACGGGGGGAAGGATGGCCACACATCTAATTTCCAATTAGAAAAATGCACACGTACCAAATGTGGCCTTTTAGTTCCCCCAAAAAATGACACACCCATGCATGTGGGGTATCACTGCACTCAGGAGATGTTGCTGAACACATTATGGGGTGTCGTGTGACAGCGGCATATACCAGGAGCTGTAAATTCATACATAAAGTAGGTGTGTGTGGGAAAAATACACACACAAAAATATTACTGCAAACTTTGAAAAAATGATGGTGGTAAAATATGTGCATGCAAAGAGTTAAAATACCAGCATTTAAAATACCCTGTGGTGTCTAGTTTTGAAAAATATATGGTTTTGTTGGGCACACTGAAATGGCCCGGCTCAAAGATGTACCAAATAGGGCATGGGCAGTGGATCCCAAATGCCAAAGTTCAACATTGAAAAAAGCGCATGCCCCAAATGTGGCCCTTTTGCCCCAAAACAGCCAGGCAAAATCATTCATGTGAGGTATCGCTGTACTCAGGAGATGTTGCTGAACACATATTGGGGTGTTTTGTGATAGTGACATATACGAGAACATTTTAATTCATACCTGAATTAAAATGTGTGTGGAAAACCAAATGCAAAAAAATGACTACCATAAAGTTTGACAAAGACTGGTGGTAGATATGGTGCATGGAAAGAGTTAAAATACTAGCATTTGGAATACCCTGGGCTGTCTAGTTTTCAAAAATATATGACTTGATGGGGTAAATTGCATTGGCCGGGTTCAAAGATACCCGAAATGGCACATGGGGGGAAGAATTACCAGATTTGGAAAAAATGGCTTTGAAATAGCAAAACGCTACCTGTACTTATTGCCCCATAATGGGTAGAAAAAAGCAAAAAAACATAAAAACATTGGGTATTTCTAAACTCAGGACAAATAGTAGAATCTATTTAGCAGGTTTTTTCATTACCTTTTATAGATGAGTAAAAGATTTTTCAACTAAAAGTTAGAAACAGTCATTTTTTTCTAAATTTTTCACCATATTTTATAATTTTTTTAATAGTAAATAATATGATACAATCAAAACAATGTCATCTAAAGAAAGCCCTTCTTGTCCTGAAAAAACCAATATCTAATGTGTGTGGGTTCAGTAAACGGGAAAGAAGAAAATTACAGCTAAACACAAGCAGCGCAGAAATGTTAAAAAGGCCATTGTCACAAAGGGTACAAAAAGTAAAATCAGCCTTTGTCTCGAAGGGGTTAAACCACCGCTGGTGCAAACCATACCGTTAATGTTTACGTTAACCCTTTAAAGGATCAATTTCTTAGGGTATATTTGCATCAATACATGTCCAAGTTGGCCAGACACTCACATTGTGTAACCAATTCTGAAAATCAAAAAAGAGAAATGTGGATCTGAGAATTTTAAATTAATAAATAAAAAAGTGTATTCTCCACATGTTATTAGTGTATTTTACACCAAAACTTTCTGTACCTAGCAAAACCATCAAGGGTCTTCATGGGTGGACCTTCTTCCCAATCACCTGAGGTCACTGACATAAGAGTTATGTTACATTTTATTTATAAAGTGCAAGATTCTGTAGCACAATTACAATGCGTAAGAGTGAAAATTAACAATATAACTAGAATTGACAATAAGATTAACACGTTAAGACAAGAGCAGAGGGTCCTGCTCTTGTGATCATTACTAGCCCTTGTTTACAAGCTCCAATATATGGAGGTAATTTTGTTGCTGATGTTACCTCTTACAGAACCCCCGATATTGGATATGACCCTGTGAAGAATGAAGGCAATGCAAGTAGTTATTTTAGTTATGGTGTGGCCTGCTCTGAAGTGGAGATTGACTGTTTAACCGGAGATCACAAGGTAGAAATGGTTAAGTGAGATTAGCCATGAGATTCAGGGTGGACTTGGACATCTGTGATGTATTAATTGTTATGTTTTCCAGAACTTACGTACAGACATAGTAATGGATGTTGGAACCAGCCTGAACCCTGCTATAGATATAGGACAGGTGAGTTTATTAGTAATTACTGAAAAACATGAGATGAATGTCATACGTAGCGATGCAATTCCTCCATAGACTTTCATTAGTCAGAGTGTTCATTAAAGCAGAGCCATTCTGTTGTTTCCAACAGACACTATGATAGGGAATCAGGGTGTTTCTCTAGTAGATGGGGCTCACATAAGAGAGATAGTGCTCTTTCAAATGACAAAAAAACGCTCAACATTTTAGAAAACATATTTTTTATTGATATAATTAAATGTAAACATTTTTCCTTTAATGCATCGCAAGGGATTCTATGTAGCAATGACGTCCCAAGACTCGATTTGCTTGTTATTATTAACTGTTTATGTTCTCACGCAGATTGAAGGCGCTTTTGTTCAGGGCATGGGCCTTTTCACGTTAGAAGAGATGAGATATTCTCCCGATGGATTCCTGTACACCCGGGGTCCAGGGATGTACAAGATCCCAGCATTTGGGGACATTCCTTCTGAATTTAATGTATCACTTCTACGAGACTGTCCAAACAGCAAAGCTATTTATTCCTCCAAGGTAAAGAGTTATTCTGCTAAATTATTTTTTATCAACAAATTAATAAATCCACAAGATTTTTTTTCATGAATTTTCACAAGCACTGTATAAATACTTTTAACTGCAATATTAAATATATTGTCTTTGATATTTTACTGCAGTCTAAGGATGGTGTTCTCTCAAAATGGGTTCTATTTTTTTATTTTATTTTAATATTAACATATATAAAAATGTAATATATATACATATATATTTTAGATATTTTATAAAAATAAAATAAATATATACTTCATAAAAATAAAATATATAAAGATATTTTATCAAGAAATAAACTTAGGCAAAATCAGTGTAACGTAAAGTGTAAAGATATTTTTTTATTCAAGTCAATTATTGGCGTCAATGGCAACAGCTTTAGGGAGTAAATTTTAGGAACAAAGTGGCAAACCAGAATTATTTGGCCCTATCTAGTCTAGAAATGTTTTTCTGCTTTATTATACTATATTATATGTGACATTATAATACGTAACTTTTCAAGGTTGTATCATTATAATCTATAGTGCATGAATTCCTATAATACTAAAATTCTGGTGAGTTTCCATTATAATGCAAAGCATGTGGCTGGAATAAAAAGTTTTAATTTAAATCCTAATCTCAGTTATAATTATAAAATGCTCAATGGAAGGAGAGAACTACTTTCTACAAGCGTCGTCATAAGTTTGTAATAATTACCTTTATTTTGTTAAGGCTGTCGGAGAACCTCCACTATTTTTGTCGGCCTCCATATTTTTTGCCGTAAAGGATGCCATTACATCAGCGAGGGCAGAGTCTAATATTACAGGACTTTTTCAACTGGACAGCCCTGCCACCCCAGAGAGGATTCGCAACGCCTGCATCGATAACTTCATTAAGCTGGTACAAGCTTTTGTTTGTGTCTTTTTGGTGTTTGATTCCTTTTCAACTAAAAAAAAAAATGTATTGTCACGAGGGAAGAAAAATATATATTGTCATAGGGGAGGAAAAACATTAATGATTGCCACATTTCTGTCTTTGTCTTGCAGTGTCCAGTCGCAAAGCCGGGAACCTTTAAGCCGTGGGCTGTAACGGTGTGATACAGAATCAATCCTGAGTGCAAATGCTGTTTATTATCACCCGTTGTATATTGTCTATAAAATAAACGGCACTGAAAAATCCATTTTAAAAATAACAATAATATCTGTGGTTGTACTTTGTGAATGTATTTTGGTTGGAAGGGAAAGCTGCGTGGGGCAGGGCATGTGGTCCTTTTATTCGAAATGTTTTACGTTGATCTTTTTTTTTTTTCACTTATCTGAGGATGCTCAGGGTGTAAATAGTAAAATGATAATGAGAAAGGAGAACAGAAAAACAAAATTCCTAACGCGCGTTTGGAGGCACAGAAATCGGCTTTGTCAGGGGTCAGCAATGGCAATTATAATGCAAAGCCTGTGAATATGTCTGTGCAGAAGATCTTGGGGTCCAGATCCTTTAAGTATGATGTTCTATCTAATAGGCTGAATTTAATAAAACTCTAATTCTATTAATTTACATGAGTGTCGAAAATTTGTATCTCGAACCAAAGCTAAGTTCACACTGCCCTGTACTATAAAAGATTGGTTTCATCAATATGGTGATTGGAGTGTTTTAACAGAAAACAATAATAATAAAAATATATATATATTAAATATTATAGTGATATAACTAAGACATAGAAAAATGTTGTGTGCCATAAATATCCAGTCTTCAGATGACGCTCAGTGGGGTCCTAAACGGTATGATTAAAGAACACTGAAGTCTTGTGTGCAGCTAAAGTGCAGCCAGGGAAAAACCCACCGGCTTCCTACTGCACCAACTTTGCACACATTTTGCACCCATAATGAAAAAAATGACTTGTCACTGCAACAACGTTGGACCTAAATGACTTGTTTTATTAATGTTATATTATAAATATGTGCAGGAATATTTTCTCTGCTAAACAAGTTATACAAACATGGATATTCCCCGGCTGCTGCTGCTGCTTTATGGCAATTATGTTTTACAGCAGCTCGGATGTTATTAGAGTTTCAAGGAAAAATTTTCCCCCACTACAGTTGTCTTTTAATTCAACTTCTTCTATGCATTTAATTCTTGTTTCCATGGCCACCTGCAATATTTTGTTTACATCCATAAAGCAGTAAAGCGGAAGAGTCATCATTGTGACCTCACTATGTGAGCAGTGAATTGTGACATCACTACCACTGTAAAGCTGGAGAACGTTCACCTGCTCTCTCAGTGTAGTTGGGCGCCCGGCACTTGTAAGCAGCTATTCGTAGCAGACTTGAAGTGTTGGTACCAACAACATCAGAGATTGTTGAGATTTAAAAGGAGAACCTTTTAAAAGGAGAGTTATGGGGGACTGCTGTCTACTCCATGGACTGAGGTGGATTGTAGGGAGATGCTGCCCCAGAAAACTGTGCAAGTTTTTCAATAGACTGAAAACAGCTTTTACTAACACCGCAAAAAGGAGTAAGGATCAGAACAAAGAGCACTTGGCCAGTAGAGTCCCTGTCCTCAAAAAGAAGAAAGAGAGTAGCAATATTCGTGAAGAAAGAGGGAGCGAGAGGAAGAGGACCAAACGTACTCCTAAAGAGAGGGAGGAGAGCAGCCTGCGTGTGAGGGCAAAGGACACAACAAAACGCCCCAGAACCAGCACAGGCAGCTCCGAACATGAGAAGAAGCGGCGTAGATACAGCGAGAAAAGCAGCCAGAATCTGAGGCAGCAGGAGAAAGAAAGAGCAGAGGAACATCTGGAGGAGCGCAGAAGGGGAAAGGTTCCCATGAAAAGACGCAGGAGTATGGAGGAACACAGTCTTACTGCGAAAAGATTTCGGAGCCTTCTACCCATGACGCTCTCCGGCTTCAACTTCCATTCAGTCCTGGGAGAAGGATCGTTTGGAAAGGTCATGTTGGCTTCTGTCCCTGGAAGAGATTCCATGGTAGCGGTCAAAACCATCCGCAAGACAGTCATCAAGCCCCGGTACTTACTGAAAGAGAGGAGGATCCTGGAGATGGCTCGAGACAGCCCGTTCCTGTGTCACGGATATGCAGCCTTCCAAACCGAGATCTGTGTATCATTTGTGATGGAGTATATGGCTGGTGGAAGCCTTCAGTCATATATGAAGAGGGTGGGCTGTCTCGCCGACACCACAGCTGCATTTTATTCAGCTGAAATCATCTGTGGCATCCAGTTCCTCCACTCTCGGGGCGTTATACATCGAGACCTGAAGCCGGACAACATCTTGCTTGACGGAGAGGGCCATGCCAAGATCTGCGATTTCGGTCTTGTTGCAGAAGGCATTTTTGGAACAGCAAAAATAAAAGGAGAATGTGGAACATTCCGTTACATGGCCCCGGAAATACATATGAACAAAGCATACGGTGTTGCTGTGGACTGGTGGTCCTTTGGGGTGATTCTATTCCAGATGCTTAACGGGGCTTTACCATTCAATAACAGTACCAGCAATAGTGAAGAGTTGCGTTCCATTGTATATGAAAGCCCGCGGTATATCAAACTGCTCTCTGAAGAAGCTGGTGACATCTTGAATCATCTTTTGAGTAAAGATCCTCAGGATCGCCACTGGATCGCAGGGTGTATTAGGCGGCATCCATTCTTCCAGAACATTGAGTGGGAGGATATAGAGAGCCGCTGTTCAACTCCCCCGTACCAGCCACCAACACCAAATCTCCGCTTGCAGACACTACAGGACATTCCATTAGTTTTGGAATCCACAGAGGACTCTTCATGTGACATGTCCTCTTCATGTGACATGTCCTCTGCATCTTACACGTCCTCTTCATCGGGCAGCCAGAGTCTCTCTGGCTTTTCCTTTTTCACTTCAGACTGGATGGCCTGAAGGATGGACGGAGCCCTGGCCAAGTGTATCAAGATCGGTGGTTTCCAATTAACATCATAAAATCAGAATAAATTTGAGAAACACCTACATTTTTGTTATGGTTTCCTTCGTGTTGTATAACTACAGGTACAATACATGGCTATGACCTCACAATAGAACATCTGCTTTTATGACATCATACACAGATGTGTATTGTAATTTCCCAAATAAAACAGAATTTTATGTAATCCACTTTATGTGGCCCCAATCTAACCTAATTCATGTGATGCTATGTACACTATAATTCTTCATTTGTAAAGCATCTACTTTTTCCTAATTAGCAAATTATGGATTTTGAAATAACATCCACTCAACATGAATGTCATTACCCTGAAAGCCGTGCCAGCCAGTAACAATGTACTTTCAACCTTATTAAATCACAACCTCTTGCTGTTGCACTTTACACCAATAGCTTACAATCGCCAAACAGAATGAACACGGCTCATCGTTAGCGGTTATCCTTAATCTCTGCCCAGATGCAGTCTATAAAACAGGGGTTGGGCTTTAACATGAATTTTGATTCAGTGGCCTATTGATGATGATCTATGTACATGGGGAAACATTTAGAATGTTTTTTTTTTATTTTATTTTAAAGAGGGACTCCTCTCTTTACTACCATTCAAAAGTCATTTTAAATGACTCCTAAATTTTGGAAAAATGCATCCATGTCCAGCCCTAAAGGATTGGATCATGTCCACAACTATATTATTGGGCAGGGTGTATATTTTCTTTTTAACCCCTTAACGTCCATTGCCGGGTCAGGCACGTCATGCAAAACGGTCACTTAACGACCTATGACGTGCCTGACACGTCATGAGACTTAAACAAGCTTAGAAAGTGATCAACGATCACTTTCTAAGCTTAAACGGTGTTGCTGTAATGCCTCGATGTCGAGGCATTCAGCAACACCGAGATCGGCATTATGGGCCATGTCTGGCCCCTCCCCGGGGCGTCAACATCTGCCGTACATTGTATGGCGGCGGACGCCCGTTTTAAAAGCAGTCTTCGCCATCCGCAAGATGGCGGCAAACCGGGAAAAAAAATAATAAGTTGAAAAAGTTTGCTAGACGGTCTCCAGACCCTCTAGAGAACTCTGGCTCCACTTGCAGGTTGAATACAGGTACTGCATTCAACCATACAAGTCAATGGAGCCCAGCTTTCTAATCACTATGTGATTAGTAAAATATTTAAAAATAAATAAATAAATAAAAAAAAGGAAAAAAAGAAAAAGCTGAAAAAAAACATGGTAACATTTAAAAATTATTATGCTTTAGAGGAACTATCCAGTTCCAGCAAAATGTAAAAAAAAAGTCCAAAAAGAGTAAAATAAATAAAATAAAATAATAAAGTTTATTATTATGAGCAAGTGCTAAAATTAGCGCTGTATCTTCCCAAAAATCCTGACATGGAAAAATTTAAATAAAAGCATTTCAAATACCCAAGGGGTGTCTAATTTTAAAAAATGAATGGTTTGATGGGGTAAATTGGAGTGGCCGGGCTCAAAGATAGGGCATAGGCACAGGCTGACCGAAATGGGGGGAAAAAAGCGCACTTCCAAAATGTGGCATTTTAACCCCAAACACCAGACAAACCCATACATGTTGGGTATGACTGAACTCGGGAGATGTTCCTGAACACATATTGTGTTGTTTGATTTGTTGTGACGTATACCTGGAGCTATAAATGTATACCCAAAGTACAATTTGTGTAAAAAAAAAATACCAAAAAAAGTGTGGCAAAGGCTGGTGGTACAATCTCATGCATGGAAAGGGTTAAAATACTAGCATTTGAAATACCTTGGGGTGTCTAGTTTTCAAAAATATATGGTTTGATGGGGTAAATTGAATTAGCCGGCTTCAAAGATACCCGAAATGGCACATGGGGGGAAGAATTACCAGATTTGGAAAAAATGGTTTTGAAATAGCAAAACGCTACTTGTACTTAATGCTCCATAACGTGCAGAAAAAAGCAAAAAAACATGAAAACATTGGGTATTTCTTAGGGCTGCAACAACTAATCGATAAAGTCGATAATGAAATTCGTTGCCAACGAATTTCATTATCGATTAGTTGAATCGATTATTATCGATTATAAAATGAGGGTTTTTTCAGAGCAAACGCTCTGAAAAATACCCCTCATTATATAATGGTTGCGACTAGTTCCTATCTGGTAGAAGGACCATGTCCTTTACAGGGATAGGAAATAGCTTGCTCAGTGTGTGAGAGCTATTTTCTATCCAGCAAAATTACCTTTTGCCCCCTAGTGGTCAGGTCCTGTACAGGGATAGGAAGTATCCAACTCATGTAAAGAGAGCTAGTTTCTATCCCTGTAAAGGACCTTTTGCTCCATCGTGGCCAGGTCCTGTTAACGGATAGGAACTAGATGGTTCATGGTGAGAAATCTATTTACCATCCAGCTTAAGGACCCTTATCTCTCTAGCTCACACAGGTCCCTCAAAGGGATAGGAATTAGACGGTTCATAGTGAGAAATCTAGTTTCCATCCAGCTAAAGGACTTTTATACCTTCAGCTAACAATGGTCCTTTACAAGGATAACAATCCCTAGTTCCTATACTGCAAAGGGACTCATATCTCCAGCTCACACAGGTCCCTTGCAGGGATAGGAATTAGACGGTTCATAGTGAGAAATCTAGTTTCCATCCAGCTAAAGGACTTTTATACCTTCAGGTAACAATGGTCCTTAACAAAGATACAATATCTAATTCTAATACCGCAAAGGGACTCATATCTCCAGCTCACGCAGGTCCCTTACAGGGATAGAAACTAGACGGTTTACGGTGTAAAATCTAGTTTCTATCCAGCTAAAGGACTTTCATACCTCCAGCTCACACAGGTCCCTTACAGGAATAGGAACTAGACAGTTCATAGTGAGAAATCTTGTTTCCATGCTCTTGCCATGGGCAAAAAGGCAAGAAACAAAAGGGCAGAAACATTGTCTATTAGATTTTATTTAATCTGACCCGGTTTCATAACATACCCATAGATATTCCTAATAATAATTGTTGTGTTAATGGGTACCGACGTGTCCTTTTTATGACTCCAATTGTCTTCCATCTGTCCTGGATTCACACCTTAACCCTGTGTGGTCCCTAATCACCTGAGCAGGAGAAGACACAACCAATGGAGCCTTTCTTGGATATTCTCCCTTGTGTATGGCGGTCCGACGCACACAGCTGAGCTGTTCCCAATACCTTTGCACTTGTCCGCTGCACAATACTCGGTGGGCAACAGCTTATGCCTGGCTCCTATTCCAAAAAGCCGCCACCATGAGGACGTAATCTATTAATCTACCCATGTCACTAAAAAGTTAATGTTTTGTGAGTGGTTGAGATAGACTGTAGAAGAAGAAAACAGTATAAACATCTAGTTAAAGATAAAAAAACAAACATAAAAAAAACCTGATTTTTAATTGCAATTCCAGATATATTACATGCGTTATGTTCATTTAATTATTCGTGAACATATATTATTATTATTACTATTATTTTGAAACATATACAGCTGTTGCTTTATTTTATCACATTCTCATATACATTGTGAAGGTCTCAATTACAGACATGGCATTTAGTCTATAACAAATGAGTCTATTCACTAAAAAATGATGTGCAGGAGAGTTGAGCGGAGGCGCGAGAGACGCACTCACTGGAACAGAGAGAGACAAAGCGAGACACACTCGCTGGCACAGAGAGAGACAGCGAGACACACTCACTGGCACAGAGAGAGACAGCGAGACACACTCACTGGCACAGAGAGAGAGAGAGAGTCTGAGACACTCACTGGCACAGAGAGAGAGAGAGAGACACTCACTGGCACAGAGAGAGAGAGAGAGAGACACTCACTGGCACAGAGAGAGAGAGACACTCACTGGCACAGAGAGAGAGAGACACTCACTGGCACAGAGAGAGAGAGACACTCACTGGCACAGAGAGAGAGAGAGACACTCACTGGCACAGAGAGAGAGAGAGACACTCACTGGCACAGAGAGAGAGAGACACTCACTGGCACAGAGAGAGAGAGACACTCACTGGCACAGAGAGAGAGAGACACTCACTGGCACAGAGAGAGAGAGAGACACTCACTGGCACAGAGAGAGAGAGAGAGACACTCACTGGCACAGAGACACTCACTGGCACAGAGACACTCACTGGCACACAGAGAGGACACTCACTGGCACACAGAGAGGACACTCACTGGCACACAGAGAGGACACTCACTGGCACACAGAGAGGACACTCACTGGCACACAGAGAGGACACTCACTGGCACAGAGAGAGAGAGAGACACTCACTGGCACAGAGAGAGAGAGAGAGACACTCACTGGCACAGAGACACTCACTGGCACAGAGACACTCACTGGCACACAGAGAGGACACTCACTGGCACACAGAGAGGACACTCACTGGCACACAGAGAGGACACTCACTGGCACACAGAGAGGACACTCACTGGCACACAGAGAGGACACTCACTGGCACACAGAGAGGACACTCACTGGCACAGAGAGAGAGAGACACTCACTGGCACAGAGAGAGAGAGACACTCACTGGCACAGAGAGAGAGAGACACTCACTGGCACAGAGAGAGAGAGACACTCACTGGCACAGAGAGAGAGAGACACTCACTGGCACAGAGAGAGAGAGAGACACTCACTGGCACAGAGAGAGAGACACTCACTGGCACAGAGAGAGAGAGAGACACTCACTGGCACAGAGAGAGAGAGAAACACTCACTGGCACAGAGAGAGAGAGAGACACTCACTGGCACAGAGAGAGAGAGACACTCACTGGCACAGAGAGAGAGAGAGACACTCACTGGCACAGAGAGAGAGAGAGAGACACTCACTGGCACAGAGACACTCACTGGCACACAGAGAGGACACTCACTGGCACACAGAGAGGACACTCACTGGCACACAGAGAGGACACTCACTGGCACACAGAGAGGACACTCACTGGCACACAGAGAGGACACTCACTGGCACACAGAGAGGACACTCACTGGCACACAGAGAGGACACTCACTGGCACAGAGAGAGGACACTCACTGGTACAGAGAGAGGACACTCACTGGTACAGAGAGAGAGACAGAGAGACACACTGGCACAGAGAGAGACAGAGAGACACACTGGCACAGAGAGAGACAGAGAGACACACTAGAACAGAGAGACAGAGAGAAACTGGCACAGAGAGAGACAGAGAGACACTGGCACAGAGAGAGACACACACTCACTGACACAGAGACACACACACACAATCACTGGCACAGAGAGAGACACAATCACTGGCACAGAGAGAGACACAATCACTGGCACAGAGAGAGACACACACTCACTGACACAGAGACACACACACACAATCACTGGCACAGAGAGAGACACAATCACTGGCACAGAGAGAGACACACACTCACTGACACAGAGACACACACACACAATCACTGGCACAGAGAGAGACACAATCACTGGCACAGAGAGAGACACAATCACTGGCACAGAGAGAGACACAATCACTGGCACAGAGAGAGACACAATCACTGGCACAGAGAGAGACACAATCACTGGCACAGAGAGAGACACAATCACTGGCACAGAGAGAGACACAATCATTGGCACAGAGAGAGACACAATCACTGGCACAGAGAGAGACACACAATCACTGGCACAGAGAGAGAGAGAGAGAGACACAATCACTGGCACAGAGAGAGAGAGAGAGAGAGAGAGACACAATCACTGGCACAGAGAGAGAGACACACAATCACTGGCACAGAGAGAGAGACACAATCACCGGCACAGAGAGAGAGACACAATCACCGGCACAGAGAGAGAGAGAGAGAGAGAGAGACTCACTGTGAATTATTTCACAGATTCAAGTTTTCTTCTGCCTCCATAATATTCTGTATTTTCAGGAGTTCTTTTAAAGCTTCATCCTCACATCCCATGTTATTGAAAAAGAAACAGCAGCCCAGCACAGCCCATTTGCACGTCCCGCGCTGCTGCTGCTGCTTCTTCTTCTTCCTGTAGTTCTTTGTACCATGTGACCAAACAGTCACATGGTCTGCTGACATCACCAGAGTCCTTCTACTGGGTAGGAACTAGCCGCTACCATTCTTTCTTATATCAGGGGTGTCAGGGACATGAGACGGTCCCTTAAAGCTTCTATTTTGAAAAGCTTGTCAGTTCCTGTAATCAAAATTACCTATTTTTTGTTTAATATTAACTAATATTATTTATATATTCACAAAAATTATTTTCCTGTATATTTATTTCCACCGAACATTTTTACTTTCAGAAAGTAACGTATTGCTCCAAATTTTAAGTGTCCCAAATGGACACTTGGTAACGGATTGTGTTTTTTGTGCTTTTACAGCAGCACACAACAAGAAATGTTGCAAGATTTTCTTAAAATTGGAAATATTTCCGGAAACAGGCATAACCCGCACAAGATGCAAAAGAATAAAACTGTATTTATATTCAAATTTAAACAATATGTTTGTGATAACGTAATGTGTGCAGCACCTGCTGATGAGGAAACATCTTTTTTAGATCTTCATTTTGAATATGGTTGTCTTATATACATATATTTCATGGTCTGTTTATTAAATGCACTAACCGTTTCGTGTCATTTATAAAATAGGCAATGTTTTTATATTTTTTTTGCTTTTTCTGCACGTTACGGGGCAATAATTACAAGTAATTCAACAAGTAATTGTTGAACCCGGCCAATGCAATTTACCCCATCAAATCAGACATTTTTTAAAACACCCTAGTAGACGCTTATTTTACTACTTGCTCATAAAAAAAATATATATATATATATATATAAATTTTTTTTTACTTTTTTGGGGAACTGGAAGGTTCCCCTGATGGTGACATTAGTGGAAAATTATTTTTACATGTTACCCTTTTTTTTTTACTATTTTTTTATTTTTGTTTTAATTTATTTTACTAATCACAAGCTGGGCTCCATTGACTTGCATGGTTGAATGCAGTACCTGTATTCAACCTGCAAGTGGAGCCAGGGTTCTCAGGAGGGTCTGGAGAGACCTTTTTTCAAAGGACGTGCCGCCATCTTGCGAGTGGCGAAATCCCTCGCAGTAGCAGTTGTGACTGCTCTCCGGAGTGGTCCCAGGCATCCTGGGGTGGGAGTTTGAAGTTTTGGAGGTGATCGTTCATCACCTCCTAAACTCTTTTAAAACGGGCCTCTGCCGCCATAAACTGAATGGCAGACTTTGACGGCCCGAGAAGGGGCCAGACACGGCCCTGATGCTGATCTCAGTGTTGCTGAATGCCTCGTCATCGAGGCATTACAGCAATATCATTTGGGTGCAGAAAGCAAACGTGGACTTTTTCTTTGATGTCTCTTTCTCGTTTTGTTTTCGCTTTTCTTTTATCTCATCTTTTTCATTTCTCTTTATCTCTCCCTTTATCCCCCTTTCCTCATTGTTTATGTTTCTATTTAAATACATTTTATTTTGTTAATTTAAATAATTTCAATATTTTAAATAATTCAGTTATGTTGCTTTTTCACGATTACATATTCTTTTAGATATCAGACATTTTCACTGTGTGGTTACTCAGTCATCTCATCCTATGTCACTGAACCAAATCAAGGAAACAGAACTATAAGTATTTCCTGCTTTAGGCAGCTGAGTTGTCCAGCTGTGCAGCTTATTGTGCAGCCCAGCTAGACATGATGAATTGTGAGAATATAGGTTGAACAATCCATGTTCTTACAATAAACACCGCGGACGTGGTTCTGCATAATGCTTTGATTAATCGATGACATGATGTGGAAGCCACCTTCTTGCCTATGCATTCTGCAAGTCAGCAAGTTAGAATGGCAACAACATAGAAGCTTACTTCAGATAAGAACCGTTCAGCCCGGCCAGTCCTCAACACACGCTAGTATGGGTGTGTGAGCATATGCCGTGAGAGTATGTGTGTGCATGTTACTGTATGGTGTGTGTCAGGGTTACAATCCAGCATGTATACAAGGCCCGCAGACAGCTCGTTGGGGTCATGCCTGGCACAGGAGGTGAATCTAGGATCTCATAGCTATAAGCAGCTTCTCAGTCACTTGTCAGTCTGTGCTGCTGACCAATTTATTGCAGATAATTACCTTGTCTTTTATGTATTTTCACTTGCAGTCACGTGCTGACCATATGCACCTGTTACTTGTTTATCGGCCCCTTTAATTTGGCAAAAGTTTGGCAGGAGGTTATGTCCGTGGAGATGCAGACGAAGAAAGAAGAGAGAAGAAAGAAAAGAGGACTAGAAGATGCAGAACAAGAAAATGCAAGACATGGAAGTGGAGCTGTAAGACACGGAAACGGAAGTGGTGGGTAAAAAAGGTAGGGAGTCATGAGAGCATGGGAGGGAGTGAATGAAAATGAGAGTGTGAGAGAGTGAGTGTCTGAGGGAGTAAGTAGGAGTAAATCTGGGCACCAGAAAACAAATTTTGTTTCCGAATTTAAAATAACCCCAGATTTTTGTCCGAAACGAATGGGAAGAAAATGAAATTCGTTGTCCGAAAATGAATGGGCCAAAAACAAGCCCACTTGCTCATGTCTAGAACCTAGAATCCTCCCTGGTAGTTCTGAAAGCTACTGATAGGGTAGCATGAAAAACACTTTGGCAGAAGGTTTTATTATTCAGGTGTTGCAAATTGATACATACCTGTTCTTCTACTGCACACATATGTGTGTTTGGATGACTGCACCACGTTACACACTTGTCATGGCAATAGATATAAGAACACATGTTTGTTAATTTATCAATATGTTGGAAAAATATGGCAGATGATGCTAAGATTCCATAACAAATACATTTTTAACAACTTAACATTCCCATTTGTTGTATTGATTTCAGATGTTATTCTTTGTGTAATTTTTGTTCATAACTTGGTTGATACGTTATAAAAACCTATAGATTTCATGCAGTAGGGAAAGCATCCAGCAGACGTCTGGCTTCCTTTCATTCCCTCTAATCCCGCACCTTGCCAGAAAGAGATCATGGATAGTTTAGCAGAAATTATCACAGAGACCGTATCTCAAATGGTACAAATATCACAATTTTTATTGAACAAATGCACAGCCCCCTGAAGGCAAGCTTCTGAGAGTGCCGTTAAAAGGGGGTCATTTCCAGGGCCACCAGTTCCAGCCATAGAGAAAAGGTAGAGGTCTACAGAACGGACAGACAGACCACATATGAAAGAAAAGGAGCCTCTGCCTCCCTGTTTGTGATTTAGAAACTGCCTCAAAGCTGAACTTTCATTTAATAGATTCATAAAATGAAACAGTCAGAAGGTTATCAGCATTTCTTATACTGAACTTTGCTCCCTTGGAGGCTGCAGAGGTAGACAGTCGCTGAACAGCACATAGACTGCACATGCACAGAGACACTGGGTGACAAGAGGTAAGCAAAAGTGGGACTTCTCGGGACATTTGATAACAACAGAATGAGCTCCTGTGAGTTGTAATAAGACTCCAGGCAGGGGCGTAACTAGAAACCACGGGGTGCGAAAATTCCCCCAGGTCCCCCCAACTTCAACAGCTAGTCTGTGCCATCATTGCCCCCACACAACTGGTCTGTGCCTTCTTTGCCCCTTGCCCCCCCCTTCCAACATGCAAACACACAAATTACACACTCTTACTCACTAACACACACTACACTTACACATCCATGCTCACACACACAAGTACACATCCATTCTCACACACACAAGTACACACCCATGCTCACACACACAATTACCCATCCAAGTTTACATACATATATATGAACACATATACATACATCCCAACCTCCCTCCTCTCACCGCTCCTGCGGCTTTCCCTGTGGCTGCTCACGCAGTGTTTCACAGCGGGGTCCATGACCCCCGATACACTCCTGTCTCCCCGTGCCAGTTAAAATTGGATTAGAAAGGGCCAGTGGCGTCTCCAGCTTTCATATTTAGGGGGGGCACATGGGGGGCCAGGGACCAAAGTAGGGGGGCCAATTATAAAACAGTACATATACATATATATATATATATATATATATACACACACACACACGTTAGACGTGCATTTTTAACTACATAATATGCACTTATCACTTTGAAGTAAAGACCGTGATTGAAATATGATTTCAAAATAACAGCTAAAGTGACAGTTATTTTTCATTCTTTAATATTAGCCCCTGCTGACAATACAAATGTGTATTAACCCCCCCACCCCCATGTGTAATTATGTCCCCAGACTGCCAGCCACCATCTTTTTGTATTTAATTTTCCCAAGGCAGCCCTCCCCTTGTTAATGTCCCTCCTTCAGTGAAGCTTTTGTTAATGTGCCTCCTCCAGTGAGATCTGGTGTACTTACTCTAGTGCATTACTTCTAATAACACAAATCTTAAATAACGGCATTTTTAACAAAATACCCAAACGTATTTGATGGGGGTTCTCCTTCTAAATTGAAATGACATTTGAAGTAGTGATGTCCGGATCATGAACGAATCGTTCATTTGATCCGGTTCTTTTTAGTGATCCGGATGAGTCGGTTCACTAGACTGAACGATTCGTTTGTAGCGGTTCAGTCTGTGAATCATCATGCAGCTGTAACCTGATCCTAGAGCTGTGAGTCATCTGCAGAGCACTCTGGGGTCAGGTTACAGCTCATTAATTCTCACAGGAACGATGACTCATAGAGTCAGAGATTCGTTCAAAGAGTCGAATGATCCGAAGAGTCGAATGAACCGAAGAGTCGAATGAACCGAAGAGTTGAATGAACCGAAGAGTCGAATGATTCGAATCTTACAGGGATCCGGATCTTACAAGGATCCGAATCTTACAGAGATTCGAATCATTCAGAGAAAATCACTGATACCATACTTTTATAAATAAATACATTAATAATGTTCACACTGCCCCCAGGATTTAGATTCCCCTGAGTTTGCCCCCCTTTACCTATAACTGCACCTACAGTTAACTTTATTAAATTAATTAAATTAACCCTCAATCATCAGCATAAAATTAACCCTTATACCCCATCAACCATAACTGCCCCTGAAATTAACCGTAAAGATCCCATTAACCATAACGGCCCCTGAAATTAACCCTAAAGACCCCATTAACCACAACGGCCCCTGAAATTAACCCTAAATACTCCATTAACCATAACTGCCCCTAAATTAATTGCATGTACTCCAGATAAATTACCTAATAAATTGGTATGGTTGATGGGGTCTTTAGTGTTAATTTGGGGGCAGTTATGCTTAATGGGGTGTTTAAGGATAATTTAGGGGCAGTTATGCTTAATGGGGTCTTTAGTGTTAATTTAGGGGCAGTTATGCTTAATGGGGTGTTTAAGGATAATTTAGGGGCAGTTATGCTTAATGGGGTCTTTAGTGTTAATTTAGGGGCAGTTATGCTTAATGAGGTGTTTAGGGTTAATTTGGGGGCAGTTATGCTTAATGGGTCTTTAGTGTTAATTTAGGGGCAGTTATGCTTAATGAGGTGTTTAGGGTTAATTTGGGGGCAGTTATGCTTAATGGGGTTTTTAGTGTTAATTTAGGGGCATTTATGCTTAATGAGGTGTTTAGGGTTAATTTGGGGGCAGTTATGGTTAATAGGGTGTTAAGGGTTAATTTTAGGGGCAGTCATGGTTGATGGGGTGTTAAGGGTTAATTTTAGGGCAGTCATGGTTGATGGGGTGTTTAGGGTTAATTTAATGGTGAGGGTTAATTTAATTAATTTAATAAAGTTAGCTTAAGGTGCAGTTGCAGGTAAAGGGGAATGTAAATCCTGGGGGCAGTGATTATGAATGTATTATTTATAACAGTATGGTGACATTCTCTGAATGATTACAATGCCAATGAAGGCAGAGAGTCGTTCAAAGATCCGGATCTTACAATAATCCGGATCTTACAATGATCCGGATCTTACAGTGATCCGGATCTTACAGTGATCCGGATCACTGTAAGATTCGGATCCCTGTAAGATCCGAATCTTTGAACGACTCTCTGCCTTCATTGACATCACTGGAGGCAGGGGGGGGGATTCATAATGAAAGGGGCGGGGCCAATCGTTAGTGTGCCTGCACGGAGTTACTGGAAAACAGTAACTCCGTGCAGGCACACTGAGTGATCCGAAGATCCGGATCATGAATCGGATCATTTCAGTGAACGAATCGAAATGATCCGATTCACTTTAATGATCCGAACTTCCCATCACTAATTTGAAGACCCTTCTGCTTATCAACTATTTTTTTTAATTAAATAATTACTTTTTTGAAGGTCTTCGTTTTTCCGTTGCTCTTGCTCTTCTACCGCGTGCTCCCTGTCACAGCATCTGTTCCGTAAGTGCCCGCCCCCTTGAGCATCTTCAAAGGGGCGGGACGAAGAGCCTCAATGATTGGCATGCCGGCAAGCCATTAAGCGGCCGGCGGCTGATAGTTTCAAAGCGGCTCTAAAACCACTTCGGTTTTACAGCCGCTTTGAAACTGTCAGCCGCATCGGCTGCAATTTCAGCTCAATGTGCCGGCACACCGGGGGGGGCCGACGCCACTGGAAAGAGCCCTTATGACCTGTATCAGGGCGGTTGCTGGTTGCAGGAGGCCGGTAGTGAGAAGAATGAGGGGGGAAACTCCAGCAGCAAATTGATTGGATAATGTTGGTTCTGCCACAGGCTGCCACTGATCCCATCTCTGTGAGGTTAATGTTTAAACTAAAAAGCTAAACTAAAAAGACAGTTACACTGAGCGCCAAAGAGCAGAAGAAAACCAGGCGGTTTAAATTCATGAGCATAACTGAATCAGCATCCTCCCAGTGAAACGCATCAGGTTGCTAGGTGATCACCGGGGGATCGCAAAGAACAGAGTGAGATATTACGCTTCTCCCTCTTCCCACAAGTGGAAAAAGTAAAAAAATAAAGAAAAAATGTATTTTTACAAAAATCACTAAAAATAATAAAATAAACAATAAATTGAGCTACATTATATAATTGTGACATCACCCGCATATAAACATGTTGCAGAGGCCACTAGAGGGATCTCTATCCACATTACTATGATAACTGCAAAAATGTAAATAAAATAATAATTAAAAATAGCCCTCACATCCAATTGCCCGACCTCCAAACCCCCCCCCTTCACTACCACCAAACCCGTTAAGCCATAATTATTCAAATTAGTACCCTATGGGGATGTGGCCCTCCAGAACATACAAATATATGTATGTGGGGTCATTGTTCATCAGGTATTTTAAAGATATTCTAAGAAAATTGCAAAAGAAAATTATTATTTTTTTAGTTTTTTCCATACCAGGAATCACAATTATTATTTTTGGCACATTTCTATGGTTTCTAAGCCCCATTTGTTCTGAAAGGATGTATATTTTCTGCGAGTTCATAAAAGACGAAGAAGAATCTTAATGAAACCACATGTGGTAAAAACGGCAAAATATCTCCGGGGCTTACGGTACCCAAACCCCCTGCGACTTAAGGGGTTAATGGATATACGTTTAATTGTTGTTTACGTCACTCACCGCTTCTGACAGCCGGTAAACACAGCTGACTCCACCCACATCTCCCGCCTTCATTTTATCGCGTTTCTGTCAGATTAGAAGAAGGCTGGGTCACAGGGACTCATCCGCCTGCACCCACCTGCTTCGGCCAATCGGAACCGGGAGGCACGTTTGAAATCTCTCCTAGCAGCCAATCAGAAAGCTTCGCGCCCAGAGCGGTTTTTTTTACAGAACTTTGTGAGGAAGCGGGCTCGGGAGGTTGAGTGCGTCCGAGCTTTCAGGCGGCAGCGTAGAGGGCGTCCTGTGGGTGGCGTATTCCGGAGTATCTAGACACCGGCTGTGTTTGGAGAAGCCAGCGGCAGCGGTGAGGAGGGGTGACAATGGCGGCGGGAGATGCCCCTGCTCTCGGCCAAACTTTTTCCTTGCGCCCTAGCGGGGTCCGTGCGTCATGTGCATGCGCGGGGGTCATGTTACGGGCCTTTACTCTGCTAGAGGCCCAGGCAATTAATTGGTTAAAAGCTTGGTGTTAAAGTCACCTAAATTACTCTCTGTTACTAAAAGTGTATTTGAAGAAAAAAACCCCGTAAAACTTGGACCTTAAAGGGTTAAAAACTTTAATTGTATTCCCCCTCTGACGCTTGAAGGGTAAAAGCCTTGCATTCAAAGTTATTGCTACTCTGGCACTAAAAGGGTTAAATGGGGCTGCCTATATAAAAAAAAAAAGTTAAAAAGATCAGACACTTGGAGTTAATTGTGTGAATTCGGACCTTTTTTTTTCTTTAATTAAATTCCTGATTTAGTTAATGCAATTAAATATTGCTTTTGGGCATTTGTTGCAAAACTAGTTTCTCTTTCTATTTCTTTTTATTTATATAACGGCAACAATTCTTACTGTCCGTAACATTCCAAGGGTCTGGAAAAATTTGAATTGACTAAGACAGCCTGAGACATTAGATAAAGGGGGTCCGCCTCGCATGCTTTAGGTATAGATCTATATATGTATAGATCAATAGCTACATAGATATGCACATATAAATACATACATAGATATACACATACACACACATGTTGGTTTGTAGTTTCCTGCACATCGTTGGCTTCTGTCTGATGTGGCCCCAGATTTGTGTCAATGAACTGTTTGCTTAAAAAAAATTGTTCCAGGATATTTCGCTCTTAATTCATGACAGCTAAATGACTGCAGGTAAAAGGTGTGTGTGTGTATGTATGTATATATATATATATATATATTATAAGCCCAATCAGTGACTAAATACATCCTGAATGCGGTTCAACAATCTTTATTTATTTTATAATTTTAATTATAATGCAGATCCTTGGGCTGCGTTAGTGGAGAAGCAGGTGGGTTTGCGATGGTACCGTATCACATAAGTCAGGGATAGATCTACTAAGTGGATAAATATCAGTCTGCGTACTGTACTCCTCCCTCATTATGTCTCCTGACCTGGCGTGACATTTATACAAAGTGCGGTATAATACGGATCGTGTAATGGACTCCTACACTCGCGTATCACTATTGGCACGACTGTATCATTAGTAGAGATGTAGCTTTGTGTGTAACAAAGGATATTGTAACAGCTGCATCCGGTGTAGCATTGCTTTGGGTTTTTTTGTATCATAAAGTGAGAGTAGAGAGAATCCCCGGTATTACCGTATTTAGAATGAAAGTCTAAACGTAACATGAATGCAACTGGCCGTGTTCACTTTCCTTGACGCGTGTGTTCTTGTTGTGCCGCTTACATACATCCACAGAGGTGTTTGGATAAAATCCTCTGCAGCACAAAGTGTTTACCAAGAGAGAAGGGGTTAACACGTGGTTGGAAGACGTGTTGCATAACTGCTCCTCAACTGATATCGCAGAACTATGAATGGGCGTTACTGACCCTGACGTATCTATTTAGTCCACTTATAAACACTAAAGCAGCCAATCAGTGGCAGGGAAATGCTGCTATGGCAGAAGACAGTGGTCTGAAGTGAGAGTTAAAGTGTATATGATGGCTGGAGTGTTTCTTAATGTGCTCCAGTGCATGGAATATGTTACATTATATTCTTCTTATAACTCGAATGCGTTTGGAAATTATCTTCGGACGCCTTGTTAGCTGATAATTTCATGTATATTTCCCTTTTTTCTGCTACAAACAAACACCCTTATTGAATTTTTATACAATTTTGATGTAATTTGGTTTTAAACATGCATTTTTATTGCGCAGCTACAGAACTTTTGAAAATGCCCGGTCGAAAATATGAAGATGGTGAGGATGTGATGGGTCGGTGGCCGGGAAGCAGCCTTTACTATGAAGTCAGAGTTGTATCATTTGATGATGCGGACCAGCTGTACACGGTGCGTTATAAGGATGGCACTGAACTCGAGCTAAGGGAGAGCGATATTAAGGTAAGGAGCA
Organism: Sceloporus occidentalis; assembly: GCA_023333645.1. Classification (NCBI taxonomy): domain Eukaryota; kingdom Metazoa; phylum Chordata; class Lepidosauria; order Squamata; family Phrynosomatidae; genus Sceloporus; species Sceloporus occidentalis. Next base: position 190,958 of record JALMGF010000199.1, read on the forward strand.
GGTAATGTCACCTTGTAATGGCCTTGTCACCTGCGATCCATTTTTTTTACATCAATTTCTCACCTGAGGACAACGGCCTTATTATAGTAATAAAAAGTAATTCTCAATTAAAAATTGGTAATTAAAATCAAAATTTGAGACTATAACGAATAAAAAAACGAATCAAACTTTCCTATTGTCATGGCAACAAAAGGCATAGTCCAAGTCGGTAAAAATACAATAAAATAATGCAAACTTTTGTAGGTTTAGCATGAAGTAGGCTTCAAAAATAATAGTAAGAAAATAATGTTTACACCCCTGGTTTAAAGTTTTGCCTGAATGTTAATCCAATTCCACACTGATAATTTTTTATGTATGTTATGTGAAACAGAGTTTATATTTATTAATATTTAGATTATCTGTATAAGTGCCCGGTTACCAATTCAGCATATTCCGATTTATTATTTTAATATCAACTTCTTTACAAGTTGATCTAAATTTAACATCTGAACTCCACTATCAGGGAATTTCTTTCTTTAGTCTTTAGCTCTGTGTCTCTGAATCTGAGGCTGAAATATAAAGCACTTTTAATGTCAATAGTCCTGCGACATTGCCATTTTGGGGGGGCTGCTCTTATTGCTTTTTCATTGCATCTTCTCACTACTTAATGTTTTACCGTAATTTAATCCATAGCTTGTGGCTTAATGAATGAAGCCGTATGTTTTGGAATCCTGGCAATCAATGGAATCTCGCTTTCCTATCTGTTTGCTGTTTGTGACACGTTTCTTCTGTGATTTTAGTTATCGAAGGTATTAATATCAACATGAATTTTCAAAATCATTTGGAATCCTTTGTTTCTTGATAGACCCTAAACTTCTTTCGTAACAAAAGAAGCTCGGCTTCTCCTTCTAGACGCAGAAGCCGATCAAGGTCTCGGTCACCGGGACGGCGCTCAAAGTCTCCTACTCGTACCCCAAAAAATGAGAACCCGGCATCCTCCTTACTCCGAGAGATCCGAAAGGAAGTATTAAAAGTTCATCTTACGCCCTTGGTAATTTCGTTAAAAGGACGATTGTATTTTACAAAGCTTATTAATAGTTTGTACCATTTTTATTTTGATGCATAAGAGCAGAAAAATTAATTTACAGAATGTCATTAGCTCTTATTTTACCGTGTCGCTTACCTGCAGTAGAGCCAGCATGTGAATTGTGTTTAGGGTGTTTTAACACTCTTTGGCTTAAATATTTACATGATTACAGTACACATCGTGACGCAAATAGTGATCTGATCGCCGAGAGGCTTTCAAATAAGGGATCCCTGTGTAGCTGAGCACTTGCATGGAGCATATAAATAAAATGAAATAAAAGTATAATAAAAGCCGTCCTTTAATTTTTGTATGATTAAACCTTTAGAAGGAAATAAATGACAGATCTGCTAAGATAAATTATTTGGTCCTACATGTCTGTTTAAATTTGCCATCTATTAACTGCGATGAAATTAATGCTTGTGTCCTTGCTTTTCTTTTATTTCAGAAGTTTAATGACTATAATATTGGAAAACGCAACGGTGAGCCTGAGGGGCTTCTAAGACCTGTTATACATCACAGAGTGACTCAGGTAACTTTTGACGTTTACTGTAGTTTGAAATAACAAACGGTGTGAATACAGTTGCATTTGTATAAATATTTCTATGCTCAGAATTAAAGCATATCTTGCAAAACAAATGTGATTAAATGATTTATCTGCAGCTGCCCACCTTGTGTAAGGCGGCTCCCCTGGGCCTGTTTTACATGCCAACAAAGCAACGTGCACATGAGCAAATAGTCCTTGTGTTTTACGATCAGGTGCATCAAAGTCCATTTTTTCCCTAAACATAGCATGGTAGGACCGCTTATATTTGTCACAAATATCAAAACAATCCCTTAAACCAAATGTTAATGAAAAGACACCAGGGTATTTTACTAGGGCCATTTTTAAAGTAGGCATGAAGCTTATTCCCCATTTTCACAGATTTTTTGTTGCCCCCCAAAAAAGCTATGTAAAAAATATTTTCTTCCGTAATATCCCCTCAATTATACCTTTTTGTAATATAATTTTCTGTTTTAAGGTACTTGGGGAGCACTGGAGATGAGACTTTTTTAATGTTGCTCTCTATTGTGCATTGTATCGGAGAGCAGTGCACAATGTATAGAAATCCACTATGGGGTCTTCTGTGGTCCCCTGCATAGCAATCGGGTTGTTCCCATGTTCAACAGTCAGGGGAGTCCCACAGATACCCTTCTGATCGTTGCGTGCATCCCTGTGGCTCCAGCATACAGTCACGCACACTGCAGGTAGGCAGGAGACCCAATAGAGTCTCTACAGACTCTGCAAATTCCTGCCGCATCATGAGGAATCCTGTTCGGGATTTTAATCTCCACTTAATGTAACCCCGCTCAGGGTGCCATTAGTTTCAGTCCGACTGCTCAAGGTTACAAATTCTGGCCACTTTTTTTATGATCTGTCGCGTATTAAATCAATTGCAGGAATGATCCCTATATTTGGCCGAAAAGTGATTTAATATGTTGCTTTTAGTAGTTCTAGTTGCACCTGAACTGTGGATGTCCCCTCCACTCCTACCCGCCGACCCATTCAATACAGTTGTGGAGTTTTAATGTGTAAAGTATCTCTGCTTTGTTAGGCATGTTTCTTATGCATTCTGTAGAGTTCCTTGCTAAATAACCCCATTCTGAGAATGCTCTGGCGTTTTACAGAAACCCATCAATGCTAATTTTAAGTGTTTATGATTTAATTCTTGAACTTCTGTAGGCCAAAAATGAAGAAGAGATTGAGAGACGTGAAAAGGTGTTACGTTATAGTCTGCCACCAAAAAGAGAGGAGATCGTGCCAAAAGAAGTCTTAGAAGAAAAGGTTGTAGAGAGAGAACCTGTTGCAGTAAGCGCAAAGCAGCTGGAGTTTGGTGGGACAGTAGGTAAACACTTCAGTCTGTGTATTGATTTGTAATACTTGGGTCACTTCCCTGTCTCCTGAATCTAAGACGAGACCAACGACTGATTTAGGTTTCTCTTTACAGCGGGATTAACTGGCTGACTAGATGGGGAAGGGGATTGGTCTGATCTCCTGGCATTTTCTATGTTCCCAGTTTGTGTGATTGTGTATTGAAATGATTTTGCATGTAACTGTGTACTGTTTTCTAAGCTTTGTGTTTCACCTCTTATTCTATAGACTGATTAAAAAGAAAACCATTCTACCCTTGGGCATCTGTAACTCACTTGCCTGGAGTATATCTTCCTTATTTAAAAACTGTACTTTTAGAATTTGTAAATGTTTGTCTTTCAGGGACTTTTCTCATGATGTTGTCCATGCCTCCTGCCCTGTTCTACTTGCTGATAAAATGTCAGCAGCAAGATCCAGACAGCTTATTTTTTGTTCCAAGAATACAGTTTACCAGTTTATGGGATCCGGCTGTTCTGGGGTTTTACATCCTCTGGCTGATTCTGCAGGCACTGATCTACATACTTCCTATTGGGAAGGTAAAACGAATTATGGACTCGTAGCATCCTGCTCTTACAGTTCAGCAAAGATTGCTTGTGAAAGTGTTTTGTAGAACTTTGCTGAAAGAAAAAATAAAATAAAAACCACATACCTTTAGGAGAAGATAACGCAGAGTGTGACATTACCTGCATTGTGCACTTTCCATGCCAGTTTTGGTTACTTGCAGCTGCAATTGAAATCAATGGGAGAGCTTTCTTCACATCTGCACTGGGGTCTCCTTAGACCCCCTGTAACTTTCATGAGTTGGCTGTGAATATCGAACCCATATGCAGCAGATGTGTTCTGCTAATAAAATGGAATGGAGGGCCTGGGAGAGAGCGTAGATGCATTAGGGGAATACACATAAATCCCTCCATATATTTAACTTCAAGGGGGACACCTGGCATTAGAGTCCATATATTGGCAGGACTATAACTTTTACGGGCTTAACAGGGCTTCATTAACATGAACATTTTATGCCCTTTAAATATAAGCGACACGCTAGCATCTGTAAATGCCCCTTTTAGCATTTCCCTTAAGTCCTTTAGTAATTTTACAAAAGCTTGTTTAAATGTAAAATATACCTGGTAATCCTGAATTTCATATTTCCAGGTTGCTGATGGTGTACTTCTTACAAATGGAAAACAGCTGCCGTACAGAATTAATGGTATGGTTTTTGCAGGAAAATCAGACTTTGTAGTAAGTGTATTTAGGCGAATTCCTAGTTACTTCTATGTGTATTCACTTTTAATTTCCTACATTTAAACTTATATAAACCTGAGGTTTGATGTAATTTAAAGAATACATATTGGGAAACTTGACATGAATAATTCTTAGTATGGAGTCTGTTAGCTGGAGACAGAGCCAATAACTACATTGTATTTGCTGAAATGCCTCATAGTAGCCCAGACCCAATAAATGTTTTTTTTTCTAAAAAAAGATTACGTTGTCAAACTTACGGTCAGGTAACGGATTTTTTCACTGCCTTTGTTTACATGGTTAAAAGTAGTTGAATTATTTAGTGTTTTTTTTTGACTTGCCTAAAAATGTAATCTTTATAATGTCCGTTTTTATTTAGTGTTTATTTGTATGCTTTTGCAGGATTTATGGCTTTACTACTGACTTCTGCATCAGTAGCAGTGATGAGTTACTACAAGATAAATCTTCTCTATGTATACGAGCACTATCTTCAGTTTGTGGCTTCTGCTACTCTGATCTCTATACTTCTAAGCATCTATCTCTACGCACGTTCTCTCAGAGCCCCAGAGGAGGACCTTTCTGCAGCCGGGAACACCGGTAAGAGGATCTTTCCTTTCTCTTGTTAGACTCATCAGTTACGTGCTTATCGTTTTTAAACGATAAATCCATTACAAAACAGTTTGTTTCCATTGCAGGAACTCTTATATATAAATTTTTCATGGGGCGTGAATTAAACCCTCGCATTGGAAGCTTTGACCTTAAGTATTTCTTTGAGCTGCGCCCAGGGTTAATCGGCTGGGTAAGTGGTATTTATCTCTTTACTCATTCATGTGTATGAAATATCATTACTAGGGTATATCACAAGCATAATATGTAAGATGAAAGAGGGCTCAAATAGATTTATTTAGTTACAGTAGGGTGATGGACAAATGTTCCGAAGTATTTCCTAGAAATTGCTTTGCTCCTTGTTTATAAAGGAACCCGATATAAGCTCCTAAATTGTGCATTACCCTAATGTGTTCCACACTGCGTGGATAAAGTGTGGCCAGTTGCCTTTTTGTTCTAAAACATGTGCTTAGCAATAGTTTCTGCTTTTAAGGTTTTCAAATGCATTTTTACGTGGAACGGTCAGTTTTTTAAATTGTTCACCCTTTCTACTGGTACCTGTCATATATTCAAGTTACTAATATTCCTTCTTGTTTCCAGACTTTGATCAATTTCATAATGCTCTTAGCTGAAATGCACATACAGAAAAGAGATGTACCGTCGGTGTCCATGATCCTGGTAAACAGTCTCCAGCTGTTGTATGTCGCCCATGCCCTGTGGAATGAGGTGATTATATGTTTTCTATTTTGTTGGTGCAAACTTTAGGATTAAGGGCTATACAAATCTTGGATACATCCTTGCTGGCACTTAAGAACCTCGTTTTGTTTTTCATTGTCTCCTGAAATTTGGAGTAACAAACTTGTAACCGCATCTCTGGAATCAACTTCTGAAATATGAGGGTTATAATTAAGATAAACATTTACCGATCAACCTATGTAGAGGCACCTTGTCATTGCTCTTCAGAGAAATTACATTTGCCTAATTACAGCAACTGTGATTGCACCGGTTTACATTAAAATAAAATGAAGTTAAAATCATTTCTGGGTCCATACAGTGAAACATCAGCATACTGACAGTGTAAGAGGGAACTTCTAACTAAACCATGCATTACACCGGGGCAGATTTTATACTCTCCATCTGACTCCATCTAAATCTACTCTTATGGCTTCCTGGAATATGCTCCAGTAGTTAAAGCTCCATCCCCAACTAACCGTAACGGTTGAGGGATGTTAGTAGAGACTGCTCTTTGTCTGTAATCTTTTCATCCTAATCATATTAAGTCCTCTGCCTTATGGTCCAGTTAGGGATTCAAAAGGTTTATGATAATGTGACTTGCCTATCAATTGTCTAAATAATTAACTTGTGTTTCTTTTTAGGAAAGTGCCTTAACGTGTATGGATATTGTACATGATGGGTTCGGCTTTATGCTTGCCTTTGGAAACTTGGTGTGGGTGCCTTTCGTTTATAGCCTGCAGGCCTTCTATTTGGTCAATCATCCTATGGACGTTTCTTGGCCTACGGCTACAGCCATTGTTGCGTTAAACAGTAAGTCTTCTACACTCCTCACAAGAAGCAGGGCGGAAACATGTTAACAGGGGCTTCCCATGTGGATGTTTTGCACGAAAAGTTTTCTTGAGCATAGCCCCCCTGCACTGTGCGCAGTAATGTCTGTCATTGACAAAAACCTGGTTTTATCTCATTTTGCTCCAATAAATTCCCTTTATCTGCAGACTTGGAGGCCGCCATTGTTGTCATTGTGACTTTTCCAGCTCAAACACCACACTGAGCTGATGCTTTATGGCAATGCTAATTAAGTAATTTCCTCTATAGACTTTCATTACTTAATGTCCATTTGGTTCATTGGGACTATGCATGTTCCCCACATGCAGTATAAGGAGTCCCAATGTTTGTTTAGTAGATTGGACTCAAAAACACAGCAAGAACTCATATACGTGGCTGATCTGCAGCTGCCTGAAAACATGTTTATAAAATAACTTATTTTTAATCTGATTCTATAAATAAGTTTCCCATTTGGTCACTTTCTTTACTAAGAATGATATATATTACTTTTATAAAGTTGATGTTTAATAGCAGGATAATTGACTTTGCTGAATTGTGATGTCTGTTTGCCTTAACTTTGCTTTGCACATTTTATCAAAGCATGTACCAGATCTTTGGGGGGGAAATATTCATTATTCATTAACAGCAAAGCATAAGTGACACATGTACTACCCCATTGGGGCGTTTGCAAAGACCTGGTATTAATATGGGGCTTTCTGTTTCCTTTAGTGCTCGGATACTTCATATTCTTCAGTGCAAATAACCAGAAGTACGCCTTCCGGAAAAGTCCCGATGACCCAAAGCTTGCTTGTGAGTATATTTACATGAGGACAGCTAAAATGTAACCTCTGTGGCCATCCCTTCCCATGTTACCTACAGTATGTAACAGCAGATGAGACCTTTTCGGCTCATTTATTCCATCAGTTAATCAGTCGTTGGTCTCGTCTTCAGGAGCTGTATCCCTATCCCATGCATGTTTAATCCCCTCACTGTTAACCTCTCCAACTTCTCATTAAAGTAAAACATCTTTACATCTAACCCTCTGACCCCGTTGTTTTAGATTATGGCCTCTTGCTCTAAAATAAACTTTCGTCCTTTTATGTGTTTTAAATGTTTCCATCACATCCCCTCTTTCCTCTCCGCCAAGCCGTACATAGCTAGATCTCCATACATTGTGCGCTTTGTCTTTCTCTAGACCTAAAAACCATTCTGACTTTGTCTGGAAAGAAATTGCTGGTGTGTGGTTGGTGGGGATTTGTTCGTCATCCAAATTATTTGGGGGACCTCATCATGGCCTGGACCTGGTGTTTACCCTGTGGTAAGTTTCCCAGTAAAAACTTGGAACAGTTGAATCAACTTTACATAAGGCTTACCTTTCCTGTTTAAATCACGCACATTCTTAGTCCCCCCCCCCCCCTTCTGTGATCACAATCCATCCTGTCCATTGTGCTGCTGCTCAGCTGAAAACCTTTTCCACACTAACTAATTTTCTTTATATATTTTTAGGCTTTACTCATATTTTGCCATATTTCTATGGCATTTTCTTAACTGGCCTCCTTATTCACCGCGAAATCAGAGATGAGACTCTATGCAGGATGAAATATGGGCCCGACTGGGACAAGTACTGTGAGCGAGTGCCGTATCGCATAATCCCTTATATCTACTAAAAAAAATAATGCATTTAATTCCTTATCAGGGAAATTTTTTTTATATATTTTTAAAGCTTTTCTACAGTTGTTTTTTTTTTTTTTTAAATGATTTTCTGCAAACGATCATATGAAATGTTCTCCGTATAATGCTTTTAAAAGCTATTTTTAAAGCGATGTTTACTCACTTACATTATATTTGCTCTGGTTAACGCTTGAGGTTGGCGTTAACGCAAGTTAGTTTGCCGCGCTTTTTTGTGTGAAGATGGATTCCTTTCTTCAGTTTGTATTCCGTTATTCATACATGCAAATTTTGTTTTTAAAAATAATAGCATTTTATAGAATTGATAACAAGTGCTAGAAAAGGAGGGTTTTACATGGTAACATTCCATTGCTATTTTTAATGATTCCAGAGTGTCAGAATTCTTTTATTCTCCCATTCTTGTAGTCAATGAAGTTACGAGGTACTCCTGTCACCTAGACAGTGTTTACATTAAGACCCTATGGACTAAGGAAGACTGCTCATAAATACGTAGTGCTTCATCAGTCACGTGGAGAAAGGATCCATAGGCAGAACGAGTTCCTAATGAACTACTACACCGCGGGATGTGTACAGGACCCTGTGGCTTCTACGTGTCCCTTTAAATATAAATCAGACTCGTTCCAGAGGTTTTAGAAGGAAGATCCCATTTTCTCCTAAGGAGCTTAAGACGTTCACTATTTTTTATTTTTTATTTTTTTTAGGAACGTTACACATTTGAGAGGCATTTAGACAACTATTTAAAAAAAAAAAAAAAAAGTTTTTGTGATAAAATATATATTTATACGTACATTTTATGTGTATTATAGGTAAAATATAAGTTTACAGGCATGTCATTGGAAAAACTTTCACCAAAAACGTCTATTTCTATAACGAGTGGGCGATGGCACATTTGCTTTCATTTATTTAGCTACACTTCAAGTTAAAGGTTTTTTTGTGACTTCTGGCGCGTCTTGCTACAATGTAACAAGCCTTGTCAGAACGCGTAAATGCAGATAGTCCAACATAACCATTGGCTTTCTCTTTACATCTAGCACTGGGCGCTAATTTGGGGTAGATTCACCACTATCAGGGGCCAGTGCCTGCTATGAATGAATTAGTTGTATGTTGAGCTGAAACAATATTGCAAGAATTTCTTGGTTTTGTTGTATTATATTGTACATTGTGTTTATGTTGTACACTGTGTGTGAGTGAAATGTATACACCTCAGGATTTTTTATTTGTTGTTGCTTTTAATTTCTGTATATATAGACTGCGCTCGTGTGTGTGTGTGTGTGTGTGTGTATGTATATATATATATATAATATGTATGTATGTATGTGTGTGTGTATATATATATATATATATATATATCTATATCCCGTGGGTAACAGCATATGGCTGTAGCCACAGTGGCCGAAGCCGTTTACATTATTAGAGGGTTTATTAAAGTTTAGTTTTTTCCTTTTGTGATTGGAATATGCGGCGTGTGATTGCGTGTAGCATGCAGATATAAGATTTTCATATCATGCATGTTCATTGGCACAGTGATTTTGTTTTTGTCAAGATGGATATTTTAGAGGAATTTGTGTCATTTGTAAACATGGAGACCCTTTAGAGGTGCTGTTCCGCCTACTAGTTTAACTCCTTACATGATTCTGTTCCTCTCCTGTATGCTGCTAAATACGCTGACTCCTGTTTTGAAAAGACACTGTAGTTTGTCTACAATTTGCTGTGCAAATAATTTCCTACGGGAACTCTTAAATCCGTGCTGAACCCAATCTGCTTAGCCTGCCGATTTGATGCCTCTGAAGTGAATTTTTGAAAATGCGCATAAATGTATTAAGTAAACTTGTGGATAAATGCATCTGGATTTTAATTATTTGGACAAGAACACCAGGCCTGGATAATTTTGTTATAAAAAGTCTTTAAATGCAAAGCGAAGTATATGTTAACGGCTTGACAGGGCTGTACGAGGCAGACGTCTTACAGCTGAATAAATTGCTTTAATACAATCCTGTTTTGATATCTTAATATTTTCAGTATTTCACATAACAGGTCAGCTGTATCAGTTGCCATATTACAATATTTTGTTGTTATATGCAGTACCGTTCAAAAATTTGGGGTCACGCAGCTTTTTTTTATTTAATGGAAAACAAGGACATTTCTGGTTGTAATATAATTACAAAAGGGTTTTTGGACTATCGGTGAACCCAATGTACTATTGGAACACAGGAGTGATGGGAGTGATTAAAGGGCCTCTGTACACCTATGAAGAGATTCCATTAAAAAAAAATCAGCGGTTTCCAGCTACATTAACCCCGTCTATGCTGGATTTCTCATCCGTTTCATGTTATTTTAATTGACAAAATCTGCTTTTCTTTCAAAAACAAGAACATCTAAGTGACCCGAACTTTTGAATGGTAGGGTATATTGTAAAGCATTCATTTTGTACAGTATAAAAAAAAAATTTCAGCTGTTTATATGAAATGCTAAAGATTATATGCTAAGAATAAATCTTATTTCTACTGTCGGGTGCAAAGTGTATTTTTAAAGGGGGACAATGGGTGGGCTTTATCACGAGTACTTATAGTTATGAAAGCCAAGGTCAGTGGCAGTTTGTGACAAAGCCAGAGCTATCCAGCCAATTTCCGATCGTGAACTTCTCTCCTGGAGCTGGAGGTAGGGATTTTTGTGTTTTTTTTTTTTTTGTTTTTTTTTTTTACTTTATTGGATGGGTGCCGGCTTTAGTAAGATATCGGGCAGTAACGTTTATATAAAACGGCTCCTGCTGATGGGTAATCTTGGTGACATCGTTCATGACATCACTGGTTAAGCGGCTGCAGGCTGGGGCATTTAAACCTGTAAGTCTAACTGGATATGGGGTTTTCTGATGTCCTTTGCCCTGAACGGTATTTTAAAAAAAAAAAGACAGAACTTAACATTCAACCTGACACCCCGCTGTTTTGTTTGTTTTTGTAGCCAATAAAAAAAATTAAACATTAATACTAACATAACTTTTGTATGATGAGATATGCAGATTTTTAATTACGTTTAGACAATGTTACAGTTGGCCTGTATAACAGAGTAGGATCAGGTTTCTAGTTTTCTCCTAGTCGTTTATTTGGCACAGGAGAGCCGCCCCCCGTTGGATCCAGTGCTTAGGTTTGCCCCGAGTGGGCAACTTAACAGCGGTGACAAAATTAGTGGAAAGCCCCGTTGAGGAAAGTGTTCCGGCTCTCTTTGGGGTCCTGTATAACGGACACTCATACGTGTAAAACCGCTCCTCATTACATGATTCAGTCTCTGTCCCTCCATCAATCTAGTGGGGTGAAAAAAAAAAGATTAAATCAATTATAGTCTGGGGTTCTGTCATTCGTGTGATAAATCCTTCAGTGATGCAAGCGCTCTGTTAAATCACTGTTTTTTGGATTGCATTTATTTCTGCGTTAAGGAGAACATCACACCTAAGCTAAAAACTAAACATTAAAAATGAAAACTAACTTTTATATTCACATTACTGTTCAAAAGTTTGGGTACTGGGCTGTTTTTTAATGAAAAACAAGGAAGTTTCAAGCTGTAACATATTCCAAAGGGGGTTTTCTAACCATCAATTAGCCTTTTAAACGTATTATTGGATCAGCGAACACAACGTGCCATTGGAACTCAGGAGTGATAAAGGGCCTCTTTGCACCTATGAAGCGATTCCATCAAAAATCAGCCTTTTCCAGCTACAATAGTCATTTGCAACATTAACCCTGTCTGCGCTGGATTTCTGATCCGTTTCATGTTATTTTAATGGACAAAATCTGCTTTTCTATCAAAAACAAGGACGTTCCTAAGTCACGGGTGGATGTTTAAGTTTGCCGTGTCCCACCTCTGAGTATGTATTTATATACTTACATTACTCTGTGGGATGAAGTGTATTTGAGGCATTTGGTAAAACCTGCGCTGAAGGTCTGATTCTGCCAGCGTCTGCTTCTCAATGTCCCATTTGGCTCCGTCCAGAAATAAACCGAAAACACGAATTCCTTCGCTGGGTGTTGGGGACTCCTGCTAAAGCCAGTAAAAGCTTCTATGTATGTATTCTTTTATATAGCGCCATCATATTCAGTGGCACTGTACAATGTATATATGAGCAGAGACCTTTATCCCTTCTGCATTGTATTGTCTGAATTCATAGAATATAAAAGGGTTTAACAGGAAACTGCATCGCTATGTAATGGCATGCGGTGGTTTAAGCATTCTTTCGCCTCTAGGCTGAGCTGGTAAATATATAGGTGAAATAATATATAGCTGCATCCATACATCACTCCACAGGGGAGAGCGTGTGTACGCATACACCGGCTACCACAATTTTATATCTGGATGCTGCAGACATTTCAACCGAGTCCGACAATGGCTGGTGTGTTTTTTTTTTTTTGGATAACGTATGCTTTTCTTAACTTTTTTTTTCCTTTAAATAAATAATCACTTTTTCATGATAAAAGCACATTGGGACACTACTCGCTGTACCTTAATTTACAGCATGTATATAAATGTATAGTCTTAAGCTGCAGCGTTTCCTTTAAGGGTGTGATATATAAAAGTTATATCGCAGTCTGGGTTTTTTTGTTTGTTATATAAAAAAAATATTCTATTTCTATTGTTACAGTTTCCGTGAGTTCTGATAAACTAATGGGATCATCTGTTTGCTGAATACACAGAGCTAAACAGGTGACACCACCTGATCATGTTGCCCTAATTAAACCCTTCATAACATTTTGCTCGTGTATTTTTTCATTTTTGTGTGTTTATTACACAGACATTTCAAACTCACACACATGCACACGCTAATACCCCATGACACTACCGTGGTACTCAGACAGTTTGCATAGTGGCACGGAAGATCCGTTACTATGAATGGGTTAATCATTTTTTTGTTTGTTTAAATTGCCCGATGCAGGCCATATACGACTTACACTAAAAGCTTTAGAGAGTAGATTTTGCCTTCTAGTTGCCTCCGGAGAATCGCTTGGTGATGCCTGGACGAGGTGTTTAAAGGACAGAGAATCGACTGATAATCCTTTCATCCGTCCGTAGTTCTGCAAAACGCCCGTCAAGAACCCTGGGCAGATGACGACAGAAATAAAGCGAGCAGAACGAGTGACGTTGCGTTGTTACGAGGCGTTACGTATTTCGGGAGCATTCTATTCTTTTCATCAGAGCTGAGATTTGGATTGAGCTCAACGTATTGGGTTCTACTGGGAATTTGGCAGTAAGGCTTGGAACCTACCAGATGTCTGAAGAAGCATCTACTTTTTTTGTTAAAAAGCATTTTTATTGAAAACAAATGCCTTACCTTGTGGGAAAAAAAATGCTGAGAGCCAAAAGGCGGTTGGTTTCTCCATGAGGAACGAGGTGGGAACTTCGGGATTCTCTTGGTTCTGCGAAGAGTTTGGTCTGGAGTATTTAAATCTCCTCTGAAGCCCCAAAATGTGTCCAAACCTAAAGGAAAATAAAAATCATCTAAACCTCACGGAGTCGCCCGCTTTCAAATTGGTAACCATTGAGGGGGTAGCCATCCACAGATTCACGTGCCTACAGAGATGTACACACACAAGCCGGATATTACACATAGAAACGTTCCACTACGTGCAGCTCTCACCTCTCCTGAACGCACTCGAGGAAATTCTTGGCCCATGTTGCAAAAAACTCAAGTCGTTGCACAAGATCGTCCACCCAGGAACCCAGCAGTTTACAGGACTCATACGCACATTTCTGGAATATTAAATGACAGCATCAGGAATAATGAATAATAATTGGGGTTCCCTAAACAGGGTAACACGATTGGATAGAATGGGGATCCTACCGAGACAGCCTGAAAAGGCTTCATTACCCATCGGATGAGAGCTCTTTGTTGGAGAGGAGAGACGGTTACAATCTGTACATGAAATGACAGGCGGCTCACCTGCCAGCACACCGGCACTTTAAGGCTCAGCAGAGAGTTATAAACCTCTTCGAGGTCTTTGTTGAGTATAATCTCTCCTCTGATCGCTTGTTGTAGAGAGCGAAGCGAAACGTGGATGACGGACAACAGATGGTTAAAGCGGTCAATTTCCTGATGTAGAACTGTCACTAACGTAGAGTTAATCAGCGGATCAAATCCTGAAAGAAACAGAACACTAAAGCTATACCTCCTGATACTGAGAAAGCAGTGATCCCCCAGGCGATACGTTGTAACATTCTTATGGAATGTTTGTGGCCCTCGAGGGCTGGAGTTGGGCAGCCCTGATTTAGGGCATAGTAGCTGGGAAGAAGAGCATCAGCAGAAACCAATGTTACAGGAAGAAGACCATGTGACGCCGTATGAGCACTGGTCTACTAAACGGTATCTTCAGATTGTTGGCTGATTTATGCAGCAGAAGCCAGATCTACATATTATCTCACATGCGGTGTAGTCTAATGAGGTGTAGGCCGGGCTATGACATCATACTTGGGAACTTCCAGGCCACGGCTAATCGGAGCCCTTCCTCTTTGGGGGAGCGGCTTCATGAAGGGTGCCTGTTTACCCACAAACATGGGCTGGTCTAGCCCCAAACACCTTAAATTTGTATGGGGTGGGAGGGGAACAGGGTGGGGTCTAGGCTGCCTAAACGCTGCTCCTGTGACCCGGGGAACTAAAGACTTGGAGCTTCACCCAACTAAATATACAGTTTCTGTTTTTATATTTTGAGTTCAAACCTTTGGCTGATCTGACAAGTTCTTCCCAGGCAGGATCTGCTAACAGCGAAGCCAGAGTAACCCGGTCCCCGGATGTATTAACGGGGGCATTCTCTGTGCTTTTCCCTTCCACCGTCTGTCCCAATACATTAAGAATATGCAAAATAATCCCCAGGACTAACTGGTCGTTGTTTTTTTCAGCTCTGTAAAAAATATTGACATATTTAGCAATAAAAATACAAAAAGACCAAGAACTAGAATGTGTCTGATCTGCTGGCATATCTTATGTTTTTATGTAAGAAATATAGGCTCAGATATTGTTGTGTAGGGTAACGATGTGCCGGTCCATTCGTTACACCCCAGGACTGTCTCGGGTGTATAGGGCAGCATTAAATAGCCCATTATAAATACCCTTAGCTTTAAATACCAACCTGTCTGCTGTGTGCTCCACGCTGATCCTGGACTGCGAGCCGATCGCCAGCTCTAGGAACGCGTCGGCTTCAGATTCTTGGTAGGCTCTCTCTGCCTTGGGATTCATCCCAAAGATCTCAGGGGAGTTGGCGTCAGGGAGAGACCCCAGGTAATCTATGTAATCTTGTAGTGTGGCCCCGTCTGGCAGTGATCGATACACCTGTGCAGATACAGATAAGAACACTGTAACAAAGTACGGGATGGCAGGTAACAACCGCCCGACCCATTCATGCCTGCTTCAAAAACCTCAGACCTGCAGCAAGTGTCCCTCAGGACTGGATGAGCGGCAGCGTGGCTTTAACATGTAGTCTGCAACCTGTGTACTTTTACACAGACGTGATTCTCTTGTGAGGCTGTGTAACCCAATGCATTACATTTTCATCCGCTGCTCACCTCTCCTGCCCACCATGTACCTCCCCAGAGGGCACATCTTTTTCCTCCTACTATTCCGATCAGGAACCCTGGTTTTGATGTCATATCCCCTACGACAAATGACATAAATGCGGCTGCTGGCAGGACCCAATCTGCCACTGGAGTGGCAGTATTGGTAATATGTAGCCCAGCCGGCCACTGGCCCACCCGGTATCTGCCCAGCGTGCCAGAGGGCCAATCCTGGCCTGATTCTACCGAAGTCTTGCTGATCTTACATTATCACTGGAGAAAGAGTGGTTTTCCTGTAACACGTTTGGATTATAGAAGTTGTCCAAGATGGTCAAAAGACAGCGGCGGTCCCAGGAGTCGGTCACACGGCCTCCGTACACGACTTCCCCGGTGAGATAACGCACGGCCTGCCACGGGATGTCTCTCTGCCCCTCCATGAACAGTCCAAGCATCTGAACCGAGACCTGCAAAGAGATGCACCCTTCAGCCACACGTCTACTGACCTAACCTCATAGTTTCTCCTAAACCATCTATCCAGAGAGAGGCGATCCAAGAGCCATCGTCACCGGCTGGCTGGCAAATGCAGAACCTGAAATAACTCGGCTCTGAGTTCTGCTGTTCTCGTTAAAAGTGACCCAACTAACCTCAAGGTCCGACGATGTAAACTCGTATGGGATGTTCCAACCCAGGGCTCCATACTTTCGTCTTTCATTTACTACGGCGTTAAAGAAACACAGGCTGAACAGCAGCTTTTTCCAGTGCGGTTCCCTCTCTTCTTTCTCGAAGATCTTTTCTGTCACCACCCCGGTTCCGCTGCTGTCAAAAGTCTGTAGCAGCTTTCCTTTAAGGCCTTGGGGGGGTTCAACGGCCACCTACAAGAAGACGATCGAGTTATGGTTGATACAGGAAAGATTCTCAGGGTAAATGTGTGTATTATGGGGGTAAATGGGCAGCTTTTTACAAAAACATTGAACCTGACGGCAGATAAGAACCACTCAGCCATGTAGCCTGCCCATTATATCTCCTTTACCATTTGTCATATATGGTTTCAGACTAAGTGTGCTGGTTATAGAGATCCCCAGGACCTTTTGGGAAGGTGCACAGATTTTCAGGGTCACAGTCCCAGTACTGTTGGCCGCAGGGGAGCGTGACACAAGTATGTGTGTGTATGTTAGTATATGCGTGCAAGTATGTTAGCGTGTCTAAGTATGTTATTGTGGGTGTGTAATTAATATACAGTGTGTGTAGGTATGTTACTGTATGTGTGTAAGTATGTTAGCGTGTGTAAGTATGTTACTGTGGGTGTGTTACTGTATGTGTGTAGGCATGTTAGTGTGTATATGCTAATATGTGTGTAAGTACATAGGTTAGTTTGTGCGTGTAATTATTTTACCAGTGTGTGTGTGTGTGTGTAGGAGGAGCTTTCGAGTCCCAACCGTGTGTACATTTTCATTCCACCACCATGTCATATTTGGATAATAGGTTTACGTTAATAATACACCAAGCGTCCAAACCCTGACTTCTATTACACTCACGGGTCTTACCTTAAAACCTTTCTGTAGAATGGAAACTGGAAAGGAAGCGTCAGGCTTGGAACTTAACCAGAGCCTAAACTGTGGGTCTGTGGAAGCGCTATTAACTTGGAATCTGAAATAAATAAATATATTTATATGTAGTGGGGGTTTGTTCACCATAGGAGGGGTCGGTTTGGGAAACGGACGAGGACAATCAGAGGTTAAGCATTTGAGATGATCCTGGATGGTAAGCCTCATACAGATCACAGAACAAGACCCGTTTTGTGCATACGCCATGTATTTCTGGTTTATGTTTTGCTGGTTAGGGTGCCCGCCAAGACACACTTGAGTTGTAGATGTGGCCCTGTTTGTTATCACAGTCTTCAGTGAAGTGACGCCCGCCATACCCATACCTGTTGACAATTTCCTGCAGTCTGGGCATAAAGGAAGCCGCCAGGTGGCAGTTCTGAAGGAACACCCAGCGGCCTTTCAGTCTCTGGGCCTTGATGATGAGTTCCTCGGCTTTGGTTCCCTGACCACGTCCCAGGGAAATCATGTCCAAATGCATCGTGCTGCCCCGTGTCTCCAGAGCAAGCCGTTCCAGCTGACCGACCGGATCCGTACCTGACGGAAATCAATGATATCCTCACTGAGAGATCCAAAACGAAATTACACCGCATAATGACATACGATTAATAAATCTCTAACTCTCCAACGTCTAATAAACTACACTCCGCTTGGAAATTGGAACCTGTATAACCTAAGCTGCAATATTTCTGTGTAATGATTTTTTTATTTGTTATTATATTGCTTTATTTAATCCCTCTTTATATTTGTGACTATTGGTCTGTTACTTCCAAATATTACCAAGTGAAGCCATTTCTTGCCTCAAAAAGTCCCAAAATATGGACTCAATCTAGCGCACATGCTCAATCAGGTCTTTCACATATCTAGACATACAATAGCCTAGTCACCGTGGGAATTGGTGGCTGCTCTGGGCTGAAGCCCCTTCTTCCCTCGCACACAACACTACTCAGCAGCCCCCCTACTCCCTGCATCCAACATGGACTGGCAGTCCATACACCTCACACAACTTGATAAAGCAGCCCCTCACCTACTTGAACACAAGCAAACTCTCACAGCACACAACACTATCCAGCGGCTCCTCTGTGCACACAGATTCTCACACTGGGTGGAGTATACAGCAAAGGTTCAATCATAATCTACTTTGCTTTAGGCCCCGCCCAGGGTGACTGACAATTCCCACTCATTAAATTTGAGGGCTACTGATTATTAGTAGCTGAAAAATAATTATTTCAGACACAACCAGAAAAACAGCAAATGCAAGAGTCAAGCTGGTTAACAAACATTGGTCGCTGACTGGTACGTGATCGTTACTCACCCGAGGAGAGGATGAAGATTAGTGGTGAGCAGGGTGTAGACGCTTCAAAAGCTTGTTTAAGGTTCATCCTCCTGCCCTGAACATACCGAGGTCCCATCTTCTCAACAACAAACTTGCGGACAGCACTTATTAAACACTCCGGCCGAAGGACCTTAATCTGAATGTGAATAAAGCTCAGTTGTTATTACTAGAAAGACACCGGAATCCAGGGCCGGGCTGGCCATGACGAGATGATCCTGGCTTTTTAAGGTCGTTAGCCACCTGATGACTTAAGTGCGGCTGACCTGATATATATCACACATTTACAAACTCATCGTGTAGAGCAATGTCAAGATTGTAAGCCTGCGAGCCGAGCCTCTCCACCTAATGTATCGGTTTGGCTCAGTCTGTCAATTCTCGTCTTGTCATATCCCTTGAATATATGTATTGTATTAAGCGCCGCGTAAACAATTGGTGCTATATAAATAAAAGATAATAATAATAATAATGCAACTTTTAGAATATTTTCCTTACCAAAATAAGTTTCTGAAAAGAGGATAGTTCCTCCCATTTAAATATTATTTCTGGTCTGGATGAGGTCTCCTCGGTGACCGTAACATCTTAAAAAATGAAAAGTGCATAAATGTATTAACTGTTCTCAAACTCTTCACATACGTCAATCAGCAACTTAACACTAAAGATAACTTAATGGGGAGGAATAATCATGCAGATCCTGAGAACAGGATGGCTGCTCCGGTGGTAATCTTATATTAATTTATAAACCCTTATATTGTATATATATATTATATACTTATATTTTACATACACTATATATATATATATATATATATATATATACACACACACACTATATATTTCTATATAAATTATATATATATTTTGCGTGTCTTCCCGTGTTTGCAGATAACCAAACAGGGTCATTACACAAGAATCCCGATAATATATACCCCATGCTATATATCCCAGATAAATCTGTGGTTCTGCATAACGACGCATGTAATACTACCGGACGCCTGTAATAATAGTAGACGCATGTAATAATACCGGACGCATGTAATACCGGACGTATGTAATAATACCGGACGCCTGTAATAATAGTAGACGGCTGTAATAATAGTAGACGCATGTAATAATACCGGACGTATGTAATGATACCGGATGCCTGTAATAATAGTAGACGCATGTAATAATACCGGACATATGTAATAATACCGGACGTATGTAATGATACCGGACGCCTGTAATAATAGTAGACGCATGTAATAATACTTGACGCATGTAATAATACCGGACATATGTAATAATACCGGACGTATGTAATGATACCGGACGCCTGTAATAATAGTAGACGCATGTAATAATACTGGACGCATGTAATAATACCGGACATATGTAATAATACCGGACGTATGTAATGATACCGGATGCCTGTAATAATACCGGACGCGTGTAATGATACCGGACGTATGTAATAATACCGGACGCCTGTAATAATAGTAGACGGCTGTAATAATAGTAGACGCATGTAATAATACCGGACGTATGTAATGATACCGGATGCCTGTAATAATAGTAGACGCATGTAATAATACCGGACATATGTAATAATACCGGACGTATGTAATGATACCGGACGCCTGTAATAATAGTAGACGCATGTAATAATACTTGACGCATGTAATAATACCGGACATATGTAATAATACCGGACGTAGGTAATGATACCGGACGCCTGTAATAATAGTAGACGCATGTAATAATACTGGACGCATGTAATAATACCGGACATATGTAATAATACCGGACGTATGTAATGATACCGGACGCCTGTAATAATACCGGACGCGTGTAATGATACCGGACGCATGTAATAATACTGGACCCATGTAGTAATACCGGACACATGTAACAATACCGGACCCATGTAATAATACTGGACGCATGTAATAATACCGGACGCATGTAATAATACCGGATGCATGTAATAATACCGGACGCATGTAATAATACCGGATGCATGTAATAATACCGGACGCATGTAATAATACTGGAATCCGGTAGAGCGTTCTGTCCGATTACCTCGGTACGGCTTGTGTAGAAACCGATACGCATCGTCCGCCTCTGAGAACGCTCCCCACTGCCTGGGGTTGGATGACAGAGACTCGCATAGCGATGAGAAGGACTCCAGGTTTGAGCTCAGGTATTCACACTGTCTCCACGTGGACTCCGTCCAAGGTTCTGGGGGTCTGTCGCATGCGCCTGCGCATAGACGAAGGACAATCGCAGAAACATTTCCTTACATTCTTCTCATTCCGTAATACTTCTGTACATATTACACCCTCTCCTGATTTCGCCGTCCCTTTAAAATATCCATACCGTATATAATTTAACGCGGCTAATTGTTTTCTAGCTAATGTTGCTGTTTTATTTACTCTAGTTACAAAAGGGTTAAATGTAGCAAACGCAGCATTAGAAGCATCATCCTCGGTGCCGCTGAATGCCCAAACCCTTCCCGGGACTAATTCGTTAATCATGTGAAATGTTCATTCATTATTTCTCGACACTTTTGTGTGACGTGAGAGATTAGTATGAGTGGGATCGATGTTATATCAACCTGGGTTATTTTACCTATATTTTTAGACGTACTTCGGCTTTGCTCTTTGTCGTCTGTAATTGTTGAGTCCTCCGATGCTCCTTCACTCTCTGAAAATGGTAGATTAGTGGAAATAAGTTATGTCCGATTTGGTATCTGAACGCTGGAAAACATTATGGCCAGCATGGAATATTGTAATAAAAATAACTATTATTATTATTATTTTCTGGGAGAAACATATACTTTTCAGCGCACATGGCTTTTTTAATGCTGTTTGTCTTTACCTTTGATTTCGGCGTGCGGCTTTTTGTCCATCATGCTGGCCGCCAGTGTCATGGAGTGCAAGAAGAACTTCCACTCTGTTTTGGGCAGCGATTCCTGGGTATTCCCCGACGGTTCTGCGCCATCGCTGCTCCTCATGATGCTGGTGCTTAGCATGAACGCGAAGCAGAGCTGGTGTTCGGTGAAAAGCCCAGATGATACAATCTGAACAAAAAAAACCCACAAGACTGTTACGGGATTGAGAAGGTATCACAAATATATTGTGTCATTTATGGTGCAGGCAGCAATATATCCTGTAGTATATTTATGCAATAGCGCACCCCCTGTTGTCTAGCAGATTTGGGGACCCCATATCTTCATGCACGGTTTGGGGCCAATGATCTCCAGTGGTGTAGCTGGGTGAAGCAGGGAGATCTCAGCCAGACCCTCAGACAGCCATGGACATGTTTGCCAATGGAGGCAAAGAGCATCCCACCCATCCATTACAAATCACGTGCGGCTCTGAACCTTCTTTAACTTTACATACCTTTACACAGTAATGGCCACCAACTCTACCACCGCCTTGTAGGCAGACCAGCCCTGTATGTACACCACCGACATGAACACACCTTGTAGACGTTTCCTGTTAATGTATCCATAATGTTTTGAAGGTGGCTTTGGATGTCCTCATTTCGGACGCGTGACGCTTCCGGTGCCCCCCTCTCCCGGCTCCGGGGACGAAAAGCTCCAGAAGACGATATCCGTGGTTGGGGTATGTTCACAGCTCCCATGGACTCCACAAAGACCCGGCGAAACCAGTGCAGGGAAAACTGGTACATATAATTCAGGTGAATGAGATCGGCCACCACAAAGTACAGAACAGCCCCCCGCTTGGCGACTGGGAGGTAGACTCCACGAGCCGCCTCGATGGTAGCTTCGGTTCTCCTAGATTCGTCGATCCGCTGAGCTATCGCCCTTGAAGTCATTTTGGATTTCTCCAAAGTGTCAATCAGGTCCAAATCATCCAGCAAGTAGCCTGTATATAAAAGACATTGTTACGAAACATGCGCAGAAGGTGTAGTGCTTATACCTGCCATGCTGGGTGACTCTGTACTGGCTTTGAAATCCATGGTTCTAGAGAGTTAACCCTTCTCTTTCATGTAGATGCCATTATATTGACATATTTTACAGTATGTTGTATTTCTTTTAGTCAATGCCGACCAATATTACTCCATACAGCGCTGGGGGGGGTTATTACTGTTGACTTGGGCTTTGCTCATTTTCTCCATCACTTATACAGGCCAACAAACCTTCCGTTTTCTGTAGCAGGGTGAGCGACTTCTCCTCCAGCTCATGGAGTGTGAACTCATTGGCGGCGATGCTCTCAAGTAACTGAATGCGCTGTTGTTCTAGTTCTGGTTGCTCATGCGCAACAACTGTGGACAGAAGCTGGTCCTGGAGACCTTTAAATGTCACGGTAAAGTTGATCATCGTGACCATTATACAAACCGCTGGTAGGAAGTGCGGGTTAGGAGACGATGTCGTCATATACAGCCTAAAATAAAGAAAATTAACCAAATTTTATCAAAACAGAGAAAAAAAGACCAAACTGGCTATTGATGACATCATAAATCAATTCATGCTGATAGTACACAATGCAATGACCTACACTACAGTCTGAAGACTCCTCTACCTGGCTAAAGACAATTCAAAGAATGCTATACGTTTATCTGTGAGATAAAGGCGACTTGTTTCTCCAGAGGAGAATGTTGGGGGAAGGAATTAGAATGTTGAGTTTCTCCGAGATAGATATATTGAGGGACCGTTTTTTGGAGACCATTGTGAATTCCTCAAGGAGAGATGACCCTTGGGGCCAGAGAAAAGGAGACTTGCGAGGAAAAATGTTGGAGAAGAATAACGTTTGTTGATTTTAAGGATGGCTTGAAATAGTTGTTGGATTTCTCCATTGGATACATGTTGAGGATGTGATTGATAAAATTAAGGAAATGTTTGCTGATAACGCGGGAAAAAGAGGATTGTAGTAAATTCTCCAGACCGTATAGATATCGAAGGCTTGGAGAATTAAGACTAAGAATTACACACAGAAATACGTGAATTGATTGGATTGAGGGGATATTGATCAGAGTCGGCCCTTACATGGTAATTCACCGCTGTTCCTTCAGGATAGATTCATGGAGAAAGGGAAGCGTTTCTGCACCTCTCTTTCTCTGTGAATCTATCTGCACTTCTGCAAAAGGGCGGAGCCACGGGGACAGCCTCTCCCCTGTTCCTCCAATCGGGAAAGAGGGTGTGTTCAGAAGTTTTGCGGAAGTGGATCAGGAGGCCAGGTTCATGGAGAGGAAAACTAAGAAAGAAAGACAGAAGAAAAAGCAGAGGCAAGAGAAGAAGAAGAGCTGTGGGAAAGGAGACGGGGACACGGAAGCAGAGAAGGTAGGGAGACATTGAGACGCAGGGTGAGAAAGTGTTAGAGAGTATGAGAGAGTATGGAAAGCAACCTTGTATCCGTTAAATACATACTGACGACAATCAATAATGGGCCAAGCTATACATACCTAAAATTGTGGTTGTATTCTATTTCAGAATCACCGATCTTTATAAAGTCTTGTCCAGCTCTTCTGTGAGTTTGTTTACCTAAAACAGGCTTCAGACTTGGGTCCAGGTTTTCCGGGACATCCTAAAATAAGAAAGTATGTAGAACATTAATGTTTTTATGAGGTCCACTAGCAATCAATAAGAATTGATCTCAATAATCGTAATGATGCTCGTGCAATGAGTTACCTGCAGAAGGACGGGTTCTCCAAGCCGCATTGCATTTTCTATGGCCTTCATGTAGCCAGGATCAGAAGCTTGGACTTTTTGCAGCCTGACACCCTCCATCTGACAGATCCACTTCTCCGCCTGACCATGAGAGTCAATCAAAAGCGGCCAGCGTTGCCCGTGCTTAACCAAAATTGCATTTTCGGTTGAATATGGGTCAGGTGGAAGACCTTCTGTTTCCCACGTTTGGACCTTGTAAGGCAATCGATATAATGTCATTCAGAAACTTGTTTAAAGGAACACTTCTATTTCCTAAATTATTAAGAGGTTACATCTCAATTGCCCACCGTGAGCGGAGTAGTTGGTCAGCACGTGAAACAGGCTATCGAGTGCTCCTTACACAATAAAAGTGTTCCTCAACTGAGTCCATACTATGTGTGCAAAATAACATGACATGCTTGGAACAGATCACGCCAGGCTAGAGACTTTGGATTGTGGAAGCTCATGTTATGAAGAATAATTTGGTTTAAAACGACTGATATCGAGAGCGATCACCAGCCCAGAGCTTTGAGAAGGTGTTCTTGTCTTACACAACGGACACATTAAGATCTATGACACCGGTTGAGATGTTGAAATGTGCGGCACAGATAATGACTCCATCCATAAGATCATCGGATTCTTTACCTCATTCTCTGAAGCCATTGCTTTAATAATCGAGTAGTCATCAGACACCGGGATCTCGTGCAATTTACACAAACCCAGCCATTCGTCCACGAGCTTCTCCCGATACTCGGATGTGAACGCCCCGCAGTACATAATAAACGCGGCGGAAACCAAGGCGGTCCCCATGATGCCTTTCAGCCTCAGGTCTAACTTGTCGACTGACTCCTTCCATCTCACCTGTGGGCAGTAACAACATTGTTAGGTCCACCCTGAGCTTTAAATGCATTATTACATACCATGAAACATGTAAAGTGGTGTAGATGGTGGGTTTTTGCCCTATCAATTGAGCAATTAATTAATTATATGTCTTTAAGGGCCATCAAGTGTGATGCCATGTACCATGATATCCAACCCATGATATTGTTAAGTAAATGTAAAGTTATATTCAGATGACCGCTCACCTTCTCTTCATCCAGAGCTGTTATTAACACGGCGGCAGTCTTCAAGCGTTCTGCGGTTAGGCGCTTACGATGTGCCAGACGTTCCTTCTCGGACACGCTTTCCCTGTACTGCCTCTGCAATAACTGCTGATGTTCTTCAACCTGAAATTATTATAACATTTAGTTTAGAGAGTACAGATCTCACAAAACTAATGCAATAAGAGGAATATACGCAATGAACAATAATATGAAGAAACACAAGGCATACTGGTGCAGAAGAGGGCATTTCTCTTGTAAGCTTACAATCTATTGAAGTAGACACAAAGTTCACGAATGATGGAAAAACATATAATAGCGGTATATTTACGTCATCGTACAGTCAAATCTCTGAGTGCTTTACGTGTATCCTCTAACCGTGTCATCTATAAAATACTAGGCCTGAGCATTAGTACGAATTGCACTTTTAACAAAATTTGCCGATTTCATCAATTAGTACAATTCTCTGAAAACGAGGCTAGGCCCCCCCCCCGAAACGTCCGAAAAAAGCAAAAAGCTCAGAATTTTCAGCTGAATTCTGCAACTTTTACACTCCCGCTCTCTTATACTCTCTGAATTTCTCCCTACCTTCTCTAATGGCTGCTTCCGTGTCTAGGAGCTCCGTTTCCATGTCTCGCATCTTCCTGTTCTTCTTCATCTTCTTCTTCTTCTCTTTATTCTCTTCTTTCTACGTCCGCATATCCGCAGATATGACCATCCAGTGAACATTCGCCCAAATGGCGGAGCTTTCGATTATGTCCTCTCCCCGATGGGAGGGTCAGGGTAGAGGACATCACCGGAAGCTCTGCCATTTTGCCCTAAGAACCTGTGTGAACTTCCCCCAAAATGGCGGAGCTTCTGGTGATGTTAGGGTGACCCCATCAGCCATGTTTTCCAGGACTGTCAGATATTTTATGATAGAAAACATGTATTCCATATATTCTGTACTTTACATGAACACAAAATGGAGTCAGATCCATTTTATTTTACTTAATCATGTAGTGATTATTTCTTTTTGTCCTTGTTCCCTCTATAATTGAGAACAAAGGAGTATTCATGTATAATGATGTTTCAGTGTATATATGATACAATTAATGTTATCTTCCATGAGAAAGTTAAGGAGTAGACGCTGCATATCTTTAGAAATGTAAATTGGAATGGGGGATACGTCGTAAGACTACCAAGACCTGAGTTACTATCTAGGAGGTAACACCTGGCGATTAGGGTGACCAAGGATAAATTCCAAACACATGTAATGGTTTTAAGTTAATTCTTAGACCAGAGCGTCTCTCACAGGTAAATTAAGAAATTACAACGGTGTAAATATAAGTAGAAATACTAATTATAATGGGTAAAACCCACCGTTATGATTGGAGAATTCCAATCAAGAGGTGGAGGCTTTGATAATAAGCCCTGTCTTTAAAAGCTTATGTCTTGAATAAAAAAAAGGGACGGACCTTGAAAAGATCGCACCCTGAAACAGACAGACCCGGACGGACTGATTCACTAAATTTACCCCAGAGAATTGGAATCTTAAGATCCTGGCACCATATTTCACTCTTAGAGTTACTTGGAGTTCTAACCTATATAACTTTTAGAAAGTTATATTCTTTCCCACTTAATTTCTTGCCACTGAACCTGGATTAACTTCTACAAGGACCAGTTGGACAACAGCAACAAGTGGTGGTAAATATAATTGTTTTATTATTCTGAATAGAGATGAATTTTGTCTTCTTCATATAGAATTCCCGGTTTCTGGGAAATAATATATTGCATTATTGTATATGACGGCTTGTGAGACTGCAGCTTATAACCCGTGATAATAACAATAATGAAAAGGTATTTTTACCTGTAAATGAAGTTTGACATTATTTGCATCTATTAGGAATTTCACTAATATTCGTAGACATTATTAAATTATTTTTAATTTGTCATATTAGTTAAACTAATATAAGAGAAATAGTGATATCTTTATTACTGCCCTGATTATTATCAATTTTTGGTTGCTGAGTGGACTGGAAATTAATTGTGTGTTAGACTCATAAAGTACTAATTCATATTGATAACTATCGATAATATATTGTATTTGAATTGATTCAATTTTGACATGTTTTAAGAACGTTGTGTTTTATATTATGCACTGTGTGACCCATATATAGATTTTATAAATTGTATTCACAATAAATAATATTTTTGATTGACTATCGTGGCGATATCTATCTAATTTGAATTATAATTTTCGGCGATCTGAAAGAATTTAGGATCGGAGATAAAATATAGGGTATCTCCTTAAATTAATATTGTGGATGTGGTACTGCAATGTTTGATAGCGTCGTTATTTTGCGTGTGTGATAAAATATTGGTTTTACCTATTTTGTCTCATTAATATCCCTAACAGGACACACATAATTGTGCTGCCTTGCAGTATGGGGGATGTATAACTGACTAATTGGTTCCCTTTCAAAAGTCTATACATTCCCCATACTGAAGGGTAGCACTTTATCTGGGCTGGTCATCAATATGAATAACGTATACATGTCTTGGAAAACATGGCTGATGTGGTCACCCTAGGTGATGTCCTCTTCTCCGATTAGAGGTCCGGGGTAGAGGGCGTCACTTCCCCCAAAATGCTGGGCTTCCAGTGACGTCCTCTCCCCTGATTTAATTTCTGAATCTAAAATGCCGCCCCGATTTTTGTCCAAAACGGGCAGGAAACGAAATTTGTTGTCAGAAAATAAATGGTCAAAAAACGAACGGAAAAATTTGTCCGAATAGTTTTTGGCCAAAAATATTATGACTCTTACACTCTGGATTTAGAATTCGGTCATAGAACTGGTGACCGGCTCCGCAATCAGTAACTTGTTTTTAAGTTTTAAATTATCTTCCATAAAAACACACTTGTATACTTTGGCAAACATAACTCGGCCTATTAAATGATAACAGGACGGCGGGGAACGGGCTTTGTACCCCTGCGATTCCGATTTACTCCCCATTTTGCAAAGGGCTGGGTCACTTACCGCTGCTAAACTTTTCTGTTTTTGTTTCAGCCGTTCCTGCGCAAGTTTCAGGGCTTCCTTGGCCTCTGCCACGCGACGCTGCTTTGGCTCCACCGTCTGGGGTAAACAAAAAAATTAGTCTGCGCTCTCCTATCCTTCCCATTTACTCAGCATGCGCAACAAACATACCTTCTGTACTTGATGATAATGCTCCAGAGCCAATACCCACTGGCACAGGGAACGGCAAGCGTTCGATACGGAGCCGACAATCTTGGGGTTAAATTCTGGTTTCTGTGAATATTGTCGTAATTTTGTAAAGACCTGGAAATAGATACAGTAGTTCAGTTAGTTGAAAATCGCAATAAATGTCACTTCCACGTATAGAATATTAGGTAGAAGATCTGGAAATTACTAGGTCATAAGATTCTATCTCACAAAACAGCAACCATCAGAGGAGTCTTCTAGAGAGAGAAAGATTGTATGATTCTCACTCTGTTATCTGACCCCCAATCTACTAGACAAATACCCCGACTCCTTATCATACTACATGTGGGACACAATAGAATAACTTGGTCTTAATCACTTCACCAGGCACTTTGGCTAATGGAAGTCTATGGAGGAACGGACTTCATTAGCATTGTTACTGTATACAGCACTGGGGGTTATATTACTGTAGACAGTGCTGGGGGTTATATTACTGTAGACAGTGCTGGGGGTTTTATTACTGTATACAGCGCTGGGGGTTATTACTGTATACAGTGCTGGGGGTTATATTACTGTATACAGTGCTGGGGGTTATATTACTGTATACAGCACTGGGGGTTATATTACTGTAGACAGTGCTGGGGGTTTTATTACTGTATACAGCGCTGGGGGTTATATTACTGTATACAGCACTGGGGGTTATATTACTGTATACAGCGCTGGGGGTTATATTACTGTATACAGCACTGGGGTTATATTACTGTATACAGCACTGGGGGTTATATTACTGTATACAGCGCTGGGGGGTTATATTACTGTATACAGCGCTGGGGGTTATATTACTGCATACAGCACTGGGGGGTTATATTACTGTATACAGCACTGGGGGTTATATTACTGTATACAGCGCTGGGGGGTTATATTACTGTATACAGCACTGGGGGGGTTATATTACTGTATACAGCGCTGGGGGTTTTATTACTGTATACAGCGCTGGGGGTTATTACTGTATACAGTGCTGGGGGTTATATTACTGTATACAGTGCTGGGGGTTATATTACCGTATACAGCACTGGGGGTTATATTACTGTAGACAGTGCTGGGGGTTTTATTACTGTATACAGCGCTGGGGGGTTATATTACTGTATACAGCGCTGGGGGTGATATTACTGTATACAGCGCTGGGGTTATATTACTGTATACAGCGCTGGGGTTATATTACTGTATACAGCACTGGGGGTTATATTACTGTATACAGCACTGGGGGTTATATTACTGTATACAGCGCTGGGGGTTATATTACTGTATACAGCACTGGGGTTATATTACTGTATACAGCACTGGGGGGTTATATTACTGTATACAGTGCTGGGGGTTTTATTACTGTATACAGCGCTGGGGGTTATATTACTGTATACAGCGCTGGGGGTTATATTACTGTATACAGCACTGGGGGTTATATTACTGTATACAGCGCTGGGGGGTTATATTACTGTATACAGCACTGGGGGGGTTATATTACTGTATACAGCGCTGGGGGTTATATTACTGTATACAGCGCTGGGGGTTATTACTAGATTTGTGCATTCGTCTTCGGGCGAAGAGTGCATTTTCGTGTTCGTTCTGAAGACACGCCAAAGAGAAGACAGTGGCGGTAAAACGTAGGTGAAGACGAAGACACACACCATGAAGATCTTCGTGATCGTCTTCGTCTACCATTCTCCCCCCCCCCTTCTAACTTACCTCGTCTTCGCGGCAGTTCCCGGAAGTGGAAATCCGCAGGTTCGCCGTCACGGGTTACAGGGCAGTGCGAATGAGCCTATTGGTCTCCTACAGGGACCTCCTCTGGCATCAACCAACTGGTTGATGCCAGAGGAAGACCCTGCAAGCGACCAATAGGCTCACTCGCACGGCCCCTTAACCCTTTAAAAAAAAAAGTTAACCCCTAATGAAAGTTAAAAAGTTAACCCCAATGCTGCAACTTACCCGGCAGATCCCACTGGTCTCCCTGTTATCAGTTAAATGTCCGTACGAGCGACTTTATTGGTCGTTCGTACGGACATTTAACTGATAGAACAGGGAGACCAGTGATGTGCCGGGTAAGTTACGGCACCAGGAGTTTAAATGTCTGTATGAGCGACACTATTGGTCGCCAGCAGGGGGCTTGTCTGCCATCAACCATTGGCAGACGAGCCCCCTGCTGACGACCAATAGAGTTGCTCATACAGACATTTAAACTCCTGGCGCCAGAGCTGCTGCGGTACGCGTTAACCCCGTATTAACCCCTTAACTGGCAAAAACGAAGAAAAACCGAACACGAAGAATGTCCTCGAATATTCGCCCGAAGAGAAGACAGGAACGGGGGAATATTTGCGGAATCCGAAGATTTCCCCCCCCTCCGAAGACGAGCACGAAGAGCCCCCTGGTGCCCAAGTCTAGTTCTTACTATATACAGAACTGGGGGGTTATATTACTGTATACAGTGCTGGGGGGTTATATTACTGTATACAGTGCTGGGGGTTATATTACTGCATACAGCGCTGGGGGTTATTACTATATACAGCGCTGGGGGTTATTACTATATACAGCGCTGGGGGGTTATATTACTGTATACAGCGCTGGGGGGTTATATTACTGTATACAGCGCTGGGGGTTATTACTATATACAGCGCTGGGGGTTGTTACTGTATACAGCGCTGGGGGGTTATATTACTGTATACAGCGCTGGGGGTTATATTACTGTATACAGCGCTGGGGGTTATTACTATATACAGCGCTGGGGGTTGTTACTGTATACAGCGCTGGGGGTTATATTACTGTATACAGCGCTGGGGGTTATTACTATATACAGCGCTGGGGGGTTATATTACTGTATACAGCGCTGGGGGTTATATTACTGTATACAGCGCTGGGGGGTTATATTACTGTATACAGTGCTGGGGGTTATATTACTGTATACAGCGCTGGGGGGTTATATTACTGTATACAGTGCTGGGGGTTATATTACTGTATACAGCGCTGGGGGTTATATTACTGTATACAGTGCTTGGGGTTATATTACTGTATACAGCGCTGGGGGTTATATTACTGTATACAGTGCTGGGGGTTATATTACTGTATACAGCACTGGGATTTATATTACTGTATACAGCGCTGGGGGTTATTACTATATACAGCCCTGGGGGGTTATATTACTGTATACAGCGCTGGGGGTTATTACTATATACAGCGCTGGGGGTTGTTACTGTATACAGCGCTGGGGGGTTATATTACTGTATACAGCGCTGGGGGTTATATTACTGTATACAGCGCTGGGGGTTGTTACTGTATACAGCGCTGGGGGGGTTATATTACCTTATCTGGAATACTGTCCTTGTCAAGGTTCACCAATCTTTTTAGAAACCCCGGATCTCCGAGTAAGAGTTTGGCCGTTGCCCAATCCGCTTTCTTCTGCAGAAGAACGCAAACCGCATTCATGACGGTCAGCACCAGAAAGGGGGGGTGCGCATAAACTCTGAAAATACGAACAAAGCTTAGAAAAATATTTGCGTCATACTATAAAACTTCAGTGTTTATGTAGAACATGAAGATTGGTGGCTGCTAATCCCAATTGCTTAATTTAATCTGTAAACACAATTACATAAATTTATTTAAGGAAATGAAAAATTTAGGATTTGGGTGGAGTGGCAGATTTGCTTTAATAAGGCAGAGTAGCGGTTATAATCATGTAGGGGTCAGTAACTACTACCTCTGTGGAGGTTTTTTAATACAATCATTTAGGTTTATTAATCATTATTTTTAGGTAAATCAACATTTTGGCCACGCATTGAGCAATGCACGTTAATAATGTATTAATTATTAATTCATTCCTTCATATTATTTATGTACTTCTGGCAGCCACTCACTTTACTTCGGAGATGTCAGCTTTGTCCAAAGAATCAAGCGCCGTCACTGCTTGCTGCAAGGCCGGGAGGACGTCACTGAGCTCACGCAGGGCGTTCTACGGAAGGATAATCCCGATTTTATTATATGTACTATTACAACTACTACATATTCTATAACATGACACTACAGAGCGATACAGACAGAGAACCGAGACTATACACACACAGGCGCCCCCCGCTCGCTCCAAATGATGTAGGGAGGTACAGGGAAGCCCTCGGAGTTCCTGGGTAAACTCGTTCTGGACTAACGCTGGACTAACTCTGTGTAATCCTGGATTACCTCGGCATACTGTTCAACGATTCTTGTCTCCTCGGCCATAACTTCTTCCTCCTGTTTAACAATAGCTCGGACCTGCTCCACCACCACAGAGTCCTTCCGGAGCTTCTCCATCAGGACTTCTATCTCCTGCAGCAAAGAAAAAAAGGCAAAACAATAAATAATGGTAAAAACGGAATATGGTATGTTTTACTGGAGTCTATCACATGATGCTGTGATGTCATATGATGTAAGAGCGCACCAGTGATTTAGGCACCAATGGATTGAGATATCCCAAGGTGGGCATTCACAAGGTCTACGTTCTCTATTGGGTCATACCTTTGTTTTTTGTTCTATTTGGGGTCCCAGAGCCACGAGTTCCTGTTGCATGATTTCAACGGATGCCGCGGCCTCCAAAAGCTTAGATAAACCAGTGAAAAAGCGGTTCCTAAATTAAAAGAGAGTAAGGATGAAGGTTGCTGGTCACCCTTGGCCTGAATCCATCCAATGATTGAAATAAGTCCCCATGTGCTGCGATATTCCTCATCCCGTTACCTGTCTGTCAGAAGCTTTTCTTTCCTCGTCTTTAAGATGTGGGAAAACGCGCCGATGAAGCCCAGGTAGTTCTGAGGCGTTATGTAATAGCGTCTTCTGGTCTCTTCGTGAAATTGAGACACTTTTAACGAAACGCTCTTGTGAATTTCAACGCACGCTTTGGCGATGTTATTCCGGAGTTCCTGGGAAGCAAATTTAATCAAAGAGGAGATAAGACTTCCCCCCAAAAATAAATGGCGTTTTTACCAACGTTTGGAAACCATGCTGATCGTACGCTTAGAATCTGAAGATTTGGTCGAGTCTGGGCATTGATCTCTTCCAACCATCCCTCTCACACATACTCAGGATGCTCAAGAGGGACAAACATGTTTCAATTGCCTTTTCTTAATTGTATGGAACCAGGATATCTGAATTAGATATTCTGAATGATCATGGAACCCTGCCTTCATCTGCTACAATTATTAGACGTTTCTCCTACCGCAACCATGGAGCATTATTAGGAAAACACTGAAAATGGATCTTAGTTTTAGGCTACTAATCCCTCATAATTTAAGGTTACACTGGACTCCGCTGGTTTTTAGAGGGGGGGGGGGGAGGACTCACCTCGTCATCCTGCGCCAGATCCTGTTGTGTGACGTGGTTGGTGGCAACGTCCAAGAGAGCCTCCTGGGGCCACTCGTCGTACCAATCGATTGAGCAGCAGTTGACGATGGAAGGATGTGAGCGGCAGCGCTCGCGGAAAGCGTGTCCAGCGGGGCTCAGCGCGAGGACCAGGTGAAGCTTGCAACGGACTCTCTGGGTCAACAAACAGAAATCGAACTCACCTAACAATCTAAACATCGAAACCTGATTGTTTTAAGTATGTAGTGACTCCATATCTATGAATTTGACCACTATGGAGAATATATAGGAACCCGAAGAATTTCCTTTAGAGAGAGCTTTCCGACGTATTACCCGTTAGTATTGTTCTCCACCTATTACCTAAATTCCCAAGATTTGGGCAACAAATTAGGAAGCTAAAGCTTGAGACCGCTGGGAGGTCATCAAGTCTGAATTCACAGCAGAAAACTCGGTAACTTAACTCCACGCCGCTTTAAAAGCGGAATTAAGTTCCAGCGAGTTCAGAAGAGACTCTCCGTCAAACACTAACACAGGTGGAACTGAGTGAGAGAGGAGCTTGAGAGAAACTTGGCAGGAGTAAATTAACCTGAACGTGATGGACTCCGCAATATGATGTTTAGCTGATGAGTCCCCTTCAACAGGGCCGGTCCCACCAAACAGGCAAATTCAGAAATCTCCTAGGGCGTTAAGCGGCTGGGGGCACCGATGCCAGGAGCCTGCATGGCACCGGGCCTGCAGGGAGGTCACATTGTACCAAGAAGGGCCGGTGTGAAGGTTTGTGTTTGGACAAGCCTGCCCTCGGGTTCATACAACAACTCTAAGGCTGCTCAACTCACTTATTAGTAAGTAGACACCAATGTCTTGGCAGGGCGTTCTGGATCAGAAGCAGCTATAAGGAGCGAGTCTTCGTATTGCAAATATCACATGGTGAGGATTCAACGCTGTGACAGGGCCAGGCTAGCTGGCTCATGTGTCATATGAAGTTTAGCCGGGTCACGGAGCACTTTTGTGTCCGGTTCCGTATACCGTGACCCGGTAATATATTATATTGTGTTTATTGTGTAACCGGCCCAGAGACTGATGTGGATTCAGCCCCAGCCTTCAAGGAGACGATCCTATAATCTGGCTGGGGCTCTTAATCAGCCAACACAGCCCTGTCTGCCCAGACGGCACCCGCACTACAGGGGGGATAACACAGGTGGGGGAACCCATTGTATTCTGTAATCCCCTCACCTGATACATCCCCTGTATACTGATGGGATTTGTGATGGGATGTGGCTGATGGGATTGGGGGTTGGGTTCGGTACACATTGCATGGAGATTGTATATAAGTTCTGTGTGTTTGTAATAAAGAGAGTTCTTCTTGGTTTACTACGAATGGTGGTCTGGATGATCCGTGGATAGCTGAGTGCGATCCGTATGAGGGACTGACTGGTGATTCCTCAGCCCTCAAACAGGGGGACCCAGCCTTGGGTACGGTGACCCTGTAACATTGGTTGGCAGCGGTGGGAAGAATCCCACGACTTGGGTGAAATCCAAACCACCAACTGGGATTGCAGACGAGAGACACCAAGAGAGCTCCTGGAGGTTTGTAGCAAAGGAAAGGCTACTCTGATTGCGGACTGCAGAGAGATGGACCGGCACCAGGATGCCCCAGAGGAGAGCCTCGGACTGAGTGCTCTACAAAAGAACATTCTATGGCACCTATCCCTGTACCCAGGAGGGGCTACATCGGAGCAAGTGACGGCGGTGATTAAAATGTGTCACCAGGAACTGGGCCAGAGTGGGTCTGTATCTCCCAGACTAGGGGAACAGACCACCAAAATATCATACCAGGATATCCAACCCTTCCGAGAACCAGAGGATGAGACAGACCGGGTTACAGCCGAGGTGTGTGAGCTGGAACACCAGCAGAGGCAGTTAGAGTCTGCGCCTGCAGACTGGAGGGATGATTTCTCCCATCCCCACTTTGAAACGTACTGGGCACAATACTGGACAATGTGGGATATACAAGTTCCACTCCTGGGGGAGAACCCGTTGCCGGAGTGGGAAGACGAATTGAGGGGTCTCATATATGCAGAGCTCGACCTCCAGAGCCGCTACCAGGGATTCTCCCAGCAGTTAGCAGGTGAAGACCACAGCGACCCTCTGATGCTGTATAGCCCCGTCGACCCAGGACTGATATATGATGCCTTCCAATTTGACTCGTCCTTCGGAAGCCCCTGCCAGTACCGCAGGGATACAATCTGGGACAACCGTGCAGAAGTCCTGGTTTATGCTATTCCCCCCGAGCTGGAGGCTGTTATGGATTGCCTGGTCCAAGAGGAATGGCAGCTCGAGAGGGACTATAAAGAATTGCTGCGGAGAGTAGAGCTCCAGGAGTTACAAGGAGACTGGGAGCATGGTACTACAACTTGCGGGAGTGGGACCGAGGTCCTCTTCACCTACTCTGCGGCCCCTGTCCTGGTGAGAAGAACCGAGGCCCTCACCAGCAAGAAGAAGCGGAGGAGGAAGCCAAAAGCTCCGACCCATGTCCTCACCAACAACCCTGGCTGCTCTACCCCGGCAGAAGAGATGACTGTCCCCACCGCCCGAGTAAGTGGCACATTCCCCCTCACCAAACCCCTATCTATGCCCGTAGAAGCCAGTGCCCCAGACTGTCCCCCTGATTGCCCGAGTGTCCTGGAAGAAGCCCGGGTCACTGCCCCAGAGGTTCCCTATGAAGTCCCCGGTGACCCGGTAGAGGCACCGTTCCCCGACCTAGCGAGGACGCCAGAGGGGCTGCCGAGTTCCCTGGGTCCTCTCAGTAGCCTGGCGCAGGCCCTGGTTCCTATCCCTGTGTTCTCCGAAGTGATCCCACTCTCTCCGTGCCCAGGCAGAGGCACCTGTCCCAGAGAGGAAGATCGAGGGTCTGCTTAACCCTCCCGGTGGTCCAGTATTGGCACCTATCCCTGCCCCGGAGTATTCCCCTGGGTCCCCTGAGTACCCCGCAGAGCTGCTTAGCTCGCCCAATAACCCTGTAAGGGCACCTGTTCCTGTCCCAGAGTGTCCCCTAGGTCACTCCAGTGTTCCGGTAGAGGCCTCGCTTACTACCTCTACGTGTTTCCCTGGTTTCCCGAGTGCCCCCGGCCCGATCAGCAGGGTTTTCCTTCCATGCAACCACCCTGGCCTGGCAGCTGCCCCAGACTCAGTTCCCAAGACTAGGGAGCAAGAGTCTCCACGTGCCCCTGTTACCCCGGTGAGGGGGATAGCCATGTGCCCCCGGCTGAGCTGGGACCGTCCTCCAATTCACAGAGGACTACTGACTATCCTTTTGGGCAACCAGGGCCCTGGCCCACCTTCAATGGATGATTCTGACAAAGGGGGCCATGAACTAAGGCCTGCACCTTTGAACTTTGTCCACTCGGACAGCCTGCAGCAGACCCGTGTGGATCTGCCTGGTCTGCCGGACCGTTGGTCAAGGGGGAGATCTGTGACAGGGCCAGGCTAGCTGGCTCATGTGTCATATGAAGTTTAGCCGGGTCACGGAGCACTTTTGTGTCCGGTTCTGTATACTGTGACCCGGTAATATATTATATTGTGTTTATTGTGTAACCGGCCCAGAGACTGATGTGGATTCAGCCCCAGCCTTCAAGGAGACGATCCTATAATCTGGCTGGGGCTCTTAATCAGCCAACACAGCCCTGTCTGCCCAGACGG
This sequence comes from Sceloporus occidentalis, assembly GCA_023333645.1. Taxonomy (NCBI): domain Eukaryota; kingdom Metazoa; phylum Chordata; class Lepidosauria; order Squamata; family Phrynosomatidae; genus Sceloporus; species Sceloporus occidentalis. The sequence continues at coordinate 228,516 of JALMGF010000199.1, forward strand.
CACCCGCACTACAGGGGGGATAACACAGGTGGGGGAACCCATTGTATTCTGTAATCCCCTCACCTGATACATCCCCTGTATACTGATGGGATTTGTGATGGGATGTGGCTGATGGGATTGGGGGTTGGGTTCGGTACACATTGCATGGAGATTGTATATAAGTTCTGTGTGTTTGTAATAAAGAGAGTTCTTCTTGGTTTACTACGAATGGTGGTCTGGATGATCCGTGGATAGCTGAGTGCGATCCGTATGAGGGACTGACTGGGGACCCAGCCTTGGGTACGGTGACCTTGTAACAAACGCTACCTGCAGGAAGAAGTCCAGCATTGAATGTGCGCTGTCCGGCACGTTGGCTTCTAATGCCTCTGCCTTCAGATCCACGAATATCCCGTCCAGCTCGTCCTTGTCGAAAAGGTCTGGAACCTCTCCGGAGGTCAGGATACAGTTTATATCTTCTAAAAATGAATCCTACAACAGATCCCAAACATATACATCTATATCCCTTCAACTGCACAAACAAACCACGTGAGAGGATTGGGAGCAGAAACAGCTAAATGCGGGTAGTGACTGGCAACTGGTATATTTTACAATTTAAGTTGTTTTTGGGACAGTTTTATTGAATAGTTTTATTTCTGTGTGGTTACCTTAACTAAGTCAGCGTCGGTGATGAGGAAAACCGTGTTCTTTCCTAGAACTCCCGTCCGCTTGTAAACGTTCTTCAGCTCTTCCCTGAATTCTGATTGGCCATAATTTTGAGTTAAGGACAACCGGAAGAGCCCGCACTCTGAGATGTAGCAAGCCATGGCTGCACTGGTTATTTTTCCTGTGCCATCCAGGCCAACCTGTGAATATAACACTTTGCTAAAATCACAGCACTGGTTCTCAGAGACAGAAGTAAAAAAAAAAACATGACAGCAACAGGAGAAAGAAATAGAGAATGCAAAAAAAAATAAAAAAAATAGTTAATAATCAGACCAAACTATTTAGTAGATTATATAGTGCTAGGCTAATTAAAATAGATGTATTATTACAGGGGTTAAATTGAAAGAATTCATGTTTTACTGTGTTAAAATATTTTTGATCTCCTCGTAGGGTTAACTGACTGTGTATTATTTGACTTCTAGTACTAATGCCAGCAACTGTAACCATTATGAATTCAACCAAACACTTCAGAAGGTTTTTATTGCACAACTTGCCACAATGATGTTTTTTCATCACTATGGAAATTCAGTTACTCATGAAAAAACAGCCATAGATGTAAATGTAAGTATCAGTAAATATATATTAAACAACACATTGATTACTATAAACCTCCATAAATAAATAACACTAATCTAATTGACTATTGGAAGCAGCAGAGATAATACTCCAAGCTGTAAAATAATGCAAAGGTTTAAAAAGTTATCTATTATTGACCAATAACTTTGAAAACAGTTAAATTCGGGATCAACTTTTCTGGCTGTAACTTCCTTTATGACCAGCAGGTGGTGCTCTAGTTGTTTAAATACACGTTTTTCTATTTATTTAGATATGTTTATTGCCTGAAATATGGATACGCAACAACTGAACTACTCTACTGAATGTAACGCCTTTATAACTAAATTCCACATTAAAAAATCCTATCCAGTGCTGCTGAAAACCCGATCCCTTCCCAGAAATAATTCTTAACCACATAAAATTATCTTATTCATAATTTTTGGCTGAGAACAATTTATTGTCTCGCGACGCAAGAAGGCAGTGAGAAAGCTGGGAATTTACCCCGTTTTGCCCCCCTTTTTTTTTTTTTACTACATATTACTATAAAATACCCAAACATATTAATAGTAAATATTATTAATGCGTTTAAATGTTCGGTAGCCAGCTTGCTACAATACTCTCACCAGCATCATGTGACCTCCCGGCTGTCGGAAGACTCTGGCCGCTCTTATAATATGCTCGACGGCTTCTTTAAAGAACACCCACGCGCTCTAGAAAAATAACCAGATTATCTTTAGCATGGCGTCAATACACTTGGTAGGATCTAGAGGCTTACGTTATGCATACATTATGTACTATCTGCCTCTACAGACACTTCTTAATCTTTATGTGGCATAGTTACCAACAATCTCAAGTTAGATGGGACTAGTTCCCCAGCTAGGGGCTGTCACGGCCAGTCTCCCAAGGGAGCGGATGTGTTAGTATCACATGAGAGGTCGTGCACCAAGGACCCTGGCGAAAGAACCCAACTAACAAGTATTGGGTGAAGAGGCTATTTTTTTTTATATTTATGTATATACGGTATATATAAGTACTAAAAAAATCTAAAAAGTACTAAAAAATGAAGAAAAAAAATTCTGCCAATGCCTTGTGGGTGCAAAAAGGACCTTTACGATATATAATGGAATTCTGCATCTTTTATATATACGTACTCCTGAGTTTGCGGAACCGATTTTCATTTTAATGCGATATTCTTCTAGTCTGGATACCAGCAGCTTATGGTTGGTGACGGGTCGGTAAATCCTGGATTTGTTGGATGTGTTCATCTCTAGGAAGTCCGCGAACTGGACGGGCTCTCTCATGAGCTTCTCCTTAGACCAAGAAATCTGGGGAAATAAATGGGATGAGAACTGAAATCGCTTTACTGAGCTGCCCATCGCTTCAGTGATAACATGACCATGAATCGTGGACCTGGTGTCATCTCCGAGCTTAAATTCAGAAGCTCATACTGGACAATATTCATTGGTAGACGAAATGCCCTTTGGGTGACACGTGCCATCCCCACTGGATTAATCCTGTATCTGCTGTCCGAACTAGAGGGGCTTCAACATTTTCTTAATGACCCCGTATACCACACCTGTTACCTATAGAGGACCATGCAATGGAGTCGGCCAACAGTTCCAGGACAATCTCCGTAGGCTGCCACCTATGTCTCGTAGGTGAGAGAAATCTCTCCAGTGGGTGCATTATTTTATAAAATCTACCCCACAAATGTTTTTTCAACATGGAATTCTATGTCAGCTTACTCTTCCTATAGACTTGAGACCTGAGTATCCACTAGAATTCTGAGCACTTAGAATTCTGTCCAGAAACGGAATCTGAGTGTCTCCAGGGCTTGCGAAATCCAATCAATTTTTTTTTATATTTATTTTCTGCTTTTTGGAAGTTTTGGCTCTATGTTTCAGACACAGGTTTTTTTGGGGGGGGATACAATAAGGCAGCAATTTTGTGAAACATTCTTAGATATAACCATTTGTGTGTCTTTAATGTGGCATTTCTTCTCTGAGTTATAGGAAATTCAGATGAAAAAACACAGATTTATTTATGTCAGCGATGAACATGACGCCCGCCCAAGGAAGGAAATGTTCCCAGGTTTACCTTGAAATAATTGTGAAGCTCATCCGACAGACACTGATAAAAGACTTCCCTGTCTTTGTCTTCCACAAGACGGTCATGGAACACACGTGTGGCTTCATGTGACAGTAACTGAGCTGCGTGTTCCTTTGTGACAATAACCGACTTGTTGCCCTGAAGAAGTCCTTGCAGGACCTGCACACAATATACATTTATCATTTAACAGCCATCTGGGCCCAAGGACCAGTAATAATAATAATAATAATAATAATAATAATAATAATAATAATTAGATTCAAACCCACACTTACTCTCTCAAAATACACAATCTCTACCTTTGAGTACCTTTGGCACCGGGGGCAGTTCCTATATTCCGCACCCTACCTTAAAATGTAGAAACACCCACACTAACTCCTACTCATGCTCCCCCCACTCACTCCCTATTACTGTGAGGCCGAAAGGCTGGTATAATGGTGGAGTCCGGTATGCAGATACGTAGCACCAGGAATACGCAGTATGGTAGGTGAGGATAAGCCGAAGTCAGGTACGAAGCCGTAGTCAGGGAAATAGCAAGCCGCAATGTCAAAATCCGAAGCCAGAGTCAGGAAACCGAAAAATCAGGAACGCCGTTTAGTAGCCAAGGGTCGGAATATAGAGAGCAGCAGAGTCGAGGGTAAGCCAGGTTCGGTACACAATAAATCAGCAGGAAGCATATAACGCACAGAGCTCAAACTGGAAGGAACAATCACTGAGCACTGAACTAGTCTCAGTGCTCAGATTTTAAACTTGCCGCCTGGGGAACGCCTCGCCCCCAGCCGTGACGTCATAGGAGCGCGTACCCCGGCGTCTCCATTCCGGGACGCATAAAGCTTGTTGAGGGCGCGCGCGCGCGCTCCTAGTGGCAGACATGTTACCAGCAGCGGAGGAAGAAGCTGGAGACGCGCCGCGGGATGCAGTACCCGCGGGCATCGGGTATTCAGGTGAGTCGCTTCGGAGGACCCGGGGTTGCGGCCCCTGACAATTACTCATGTTCTCTCACTCTCTCACACTCTGATTCACTCTTTCACACACTCACTCGCTTTTTACTAATACTCGCTCACTCACACACTCTCTCACACACTCTCTCACACACACTCACACACACACTCTCACACACTCACTCACACACTCTCTCACACACTCTCTCACTCAATGTCTCCCACCTTCCTCTGGACACACCCTCTCCCCGATTGGAAGGTACGGGGGGAGAGGTCATCCCCTTGGCTCCACCTCAATCAGGGGAGAGGGTGTGCCTGAAGGCTCCGCCTTTTCGTAGAAGTGCTCCAGGAGGGCTGGTTCATGGAGAAGCGAATGAAGAAAGGAGAAGAGGAAGAAGAAAGAGGACAGAAGGACAAGAAGAGGCAAGAGAAGAAGTGGAGCTGCAGGAACGGAAACGGGGATGCAGTCGGCGGAGAAGGTAGAGAGACAATGAGAGAGATGGAATTTCCGGGACACTTGGGACCTCTGTAACATAGTAACATAGTAACATAGTTCATAAGGTTGAAAAAGACCAAAGTCCATCAAGTTCAACCTATATACATATTGTGTCCCTATTGTGTTGATCCAGAGGAAGGCAAAAAAACCCTTATGAAGCAGATGCCAATTGCCCCATACCAGGGGGGAAATTCCTTCCCGACTCCAAATATGGCAATCAGAATAAATCCCTGGATCAACGTTCTGTCCCTATTAATCTAATATCCATAACTTGTAATATTATTGCTTTCAAGAAACACGTCCAGGCTCCTTTTGAACTCTTTTATTGAGTTTACCATCACCACTTCCTCTGGCAGAGAGTTCCATAATCTCACCGCTCTTACTGTAAAGAACCCCCGTCTGTGCTGGTGTAGAAACCTTCTTTCCTCCAACCGTAGAGGATGTCCCCTTGTTATAGATACAGTCCTGGGTATAAATAGGTCCTGGGAGTGATCTCTGTACTGTCCCCTTATATATTTATACATAGTTATTAAATCCCCCCTAAGCCGTCTTTTTTCCAAACTAAATAACCCTAATTCTGTGTGCTGGTGTGGCAACCCCTGATGGGGCATCGATGGAGGGAAAGAGGGATATTTGTCCTAAAGAGGGACTGAGCCTCCTCAAACATGGACACTTGGGAGATACAGAATGTAAGATATTACCTTAAAGAGATCTCTTAAATTAAAGGTGTAGTGGCATTTGGCTGGTGTTGGCAGCATGTTCTGGCACATCTTGTAATAAATGGCTATTGCGCAAGAAGATAAAATATCTCGACACTTCTGTATTTCAGCTAAAAAATTATTGTGTTGCAGAAAGGAACCCAACTGGACCTGCAGGGAAGAAAGGAATATAGTAATAATAATAATAAAGTGATTTATCATCAATGGATACATTTTCTTTCAAGTAGCCTTTACAGGCTGCGTCAATGATTTATACAATACCAGCAGATCCGTGAATCAAAAGTTTCTAAAATACCTGCTTTTTTAGCAGATCGATAAATCAAATCAGAATTCTCCACTCCTGGATTTTACAGGATTTTTGTACTCGCCTAAGCAGCCAATTCAGCAAAGTACCTTCTACACGTCACTGGATTCTTATAACCATGAATGTGAGTGTGAGAGAGTGAATGAGAATGTGAGTGTGAAAGAGTGAATAGGAATGAGATAATGTGAGACGTAAGAGTGAATGTGGGCACTGGGCAACAAATTTTGTTCCGAAATTAAAAATGCCCCCTAATTTTCAGCTGAACCGATGGACAGGGAGCGTAGATCGTTGGCTGTAAATGAATGGGTCAAAAAAGAATTGTTTTTGGTACATTTGCACATGTCTACTAGATGGTCTAAATCAGTGTCCAGTTTACTGGATGCCTGTGAGGAGCAGGGTTGTTACGATAACCTTTCTAACATTCTATAAGAAAGGATGCCTGCCGCCAGCTTGAAAACGCTTCCAATGATAAGTTATTTCTCAGTACAAGTTGCTTGAACTACAGGATAAATACAGAACCAAAACTTCCTGGGCAGGCAGTCACCTAGAATTAAGCGTGAATTATACCGAGGATTTAAAGATACGGACATTACCTGGAAAATATGCTGCAGAGCCTGCACGGAGGGGTGAGGAAGGACGATCATACAGAAGTGTTTCAGGAGACGAGGGCTGATCTCATTCCTCCCTCCACCAGGGGGAGCGCAGGCGCCGATCATAGAGACATCCTGAACGTTCTGTGGGACATAGTCATTGGATGTTAACGAGGTCTACTAATCATTTACAGTCTTTTGCAGTGAAATAAAAAACCTCTATTGGGTTTTACAGTATAAGACTTTTAATATTTGTGTTTCTCCACTTTCCTTGGTAGCAGTTGGCGAGGATGAAGCTAAGACCCATATACTTTTTTCTTACTAATTCTGGATACATCCAGGGCTATAATGCAAGAGTCTACAATGTTCTAGAATATTTTGGAGTCATATGGAGCATGGCTCATCTCTAGGGTAACACCTTACTAGGGATGCACCAATACCGATACTGGTATCAGTGCTGATACACAGCAGTTGCAACGAGTACTTGATGAAATTAATGGGGTCTTAAAAGGGGTGGGATGAAGAGCTGAGGCGAGGGCATTGGGAGGCACGGTGCATGCACGGCGGCCTAAGGGGGGCATAAGGCTTTTCTGGAGGCAGAGTGCTCTATGAAATGCCTTTTAACCCCCTTTATGCCACTCTGCCTCTAGAAATGCCTTTTAACCCCCTATATACCACTCTGCCTCTATAAATGCCTTTTAACCCCCTATATGCCACTCTGCCTCTAGAAATGCCTTATGCCCCCCCCTATATGCCACTCTGCCCCATAATATGCCTTTTAACCCCCCATATGCCAGAGTGGCATATAGGGTTACAAGGCATTTCTGGAGGCAGAGTGGCATATAGGGGGTAAAAAGGCATATCAGGGAGGCAGAGTGGCATAAAGGGGGGTATAAGGCATTTTTCGGTTCAGAGTGGCAGGCCGGGAGCAGGTTAGCAAACAGATTTTCTCAATCATAGCTTTTTAAAAAAGTATCGGTGAGTACTTGACAAAAAGTATTGGTACTTGTACTCGGTCTCAAAAAAATGATATCAGTGCATACACCTAACCTTTTCTGAGGTCATCAACAGATAAATGTGTTGCCCGTTTAAATTGATATTATTAAATGTTCAACACTTGCGATTTGGCATTGTGCTTCTCTGTTTAGAGACACGCGACCATTAATACGCACCTTCCAGGTAAGAGTCTTGGCGTCATAAAACCCCCCGAGCTCTAAAAACTGCCGTATCAACTCCAGTGGCGGCTGGGCTCCGTACGCTTCAGGATTTGGCATGTTTAGGTCATCGATAAATACAGCCACCTTCGGAGAACAACGTATTATCAACGTAACTATAACATCTCAAGACAAAAATTATACAAATATAAAATATGTATATATATATATATATATATATATATACCGTATTTTTCGCTCTATAAGACGCACCTGCTGATAAGACGCACCTAGATTTTAGAGGAGAAAAAAAAGGAAAAAATATTTTGAGCTAAAAAATGGGCTATAAAAAAAGGACATCATCCTCCCGTCATGCCTGCACAGAAAAAAGCTGGTCAGACATGATGGGAAGTGTAGTTGGACTACAAGCGCCGTACTGCGCATGCGCCGGCGCCATACGTGACACGGCGCTTGCGTCAAATCCCCCCGTCCTCTCCATCCAGTCCGCCCTTAGCCGTCGCAACGGACCAGAGAAGAGGAGAGGCGGCGACAGAGGCGGCGGTCTCCAGATGAAGACCTCCCCTGGACGGCGAAACGAGACAGAGACTGTCCGGGACACTTTTGGTGAGTACCGTATTGGCTCGGATATAGGCCGCCCCCGTATATAGGCCGCACCCTAAAAGTTTGGTGCTTTTTTAAAGAAAAAGTTTTTTTCTTTAAAAAAGCACCAAAAAACATACTGCCACTCTGCCCCCCCCCGCCCCCCAAGATATGCTACCACTGTCCTCCCTCCCCGAGATACGCTGCCACTGTCCTCCCCCCGAGATATGCTACCACTGTCCTCCCTCCCCGAGATATGCTACCACTGTCCTCCCTCCCCGAGATATGCTGCCACTGTCCTCCCTCCCCGAGATACGCTGCCACTGTCCTCCCTCCCCGAGATATGCTACCACTGTCCTCCCTCCCCGAGATATGCTACCACTGTCCTCCCTCCCCGAGATATGCTACCACTGTCCTCCCTCCCCGAGATATGCTGCCACTGTCCTCCCTCCCCGAGATACGCTGCCACTGTCCTCCCCCCGAGATATGCTACCACTGTCCTCCCTCCCCGAGATATGCTACCACTGTCCTCCCTCCCCGAGATATGCTGCCACTGTCCTCCCTCCCCGAGATACGCTGCCACTGTCCCCCTCTGCCCCCCCCTCCCCAACTTACCGGAGCAGACTCCCGGGTGTCTTGCGGGGCCGGCGGGGGACATCTACGCAATACAACTTCCGGTGCGGCACATCCGGCACCGGAAGTTGTATTGCGTAGACGTCCCCCGCCGACCCCGCAAGACACCCGGGAGTCTGCTCCGGTAAGTCCGCGGGGGGTGCAGAGGTAAAACGCATCCGCACGATGCGCTTAGACAACCTCCCGTGCCGGCACCCCCCCCGTGGGAAGTGCTGTCAGGGGAGGCTGTCTGAGCGTATCGGGGAGTAGGATGCAGGTCCCCTGCACCGCTGCGGGGGATCTGTATCCTAACCCCGCTGCCTGCCCGGCGCCCGGGACTGCATGTCCCGGGCGTCGGGCGCTAGACCCGAAAGTCTTAAAGTGGGGGAAAAAAGTGCGGCCTATATTCGAGCCAATACGGTATATCGTTGCCCCCCCCCCCTGCCTGCATCTTCGCTCCATAAGACGCGGCTGATTTTTCATCCTACTTTGGGAGGAAAAAAACTGCGTCTTATGGAGCGAAAAATACGGTATATATATACATGATACAAATAATATATATATATATATATATAAATGATACAAATAATATATATGTATATATATAAATGATACAAATAATATATCTATAAATGATACAAAGTATTTTTGTTTTTGTGATATGCATCAACATCTACGAGCTTCTCTAAAAGTAAATAATTTACAAAGAGTTTGTATAGCAATTGAGTTATAGTCACCAAAAACAAGAGTCTTTAAAGAGACATGAACATCTCTGTACATTCCATACAAGTTTACATCTCTTCAAAGACGCTTGTTGGAATTTGTACGGTAATCTTTTTTTTAATGAGGCTCCTGAGTGGCCGAAGCGGCTGCTCAACCCCTAAGGTTTGGTCATAACCTGCAAATATGCACAAAAACGCGTGTTTTCTTTTCTGTACTTTTTGGCTCTGACCAAACCTTAAGGTCAAGCAGCCCCCTCCTGCCAGGAGCCCCAGTAATGGTGTCCAGAGAAGGCTTTAAACTGTATGACAGTCTCTTGTGGGTTAAAATGCGGTGCAGTCCCACTGATTCAGCTCCTTTGCAACAGATGCCAATTTGAATCAGGCTGGGTTAGTAGGACTTGTAGAAAGACCGGTCTGTCTCCTGTTTCCAAGACGCCGAACTTTATTGCTCTTACCGTTTTAGATTTCGGAACTCCGAGGACATCTCTGCCTTTTTTCAAGAGTTTATTGAGGATCTGGCTCTGGAGTCGGGCAGCGGTGCTGTGCGCTCCTAACTGCACGGTCGAAACGATCAATTGCTTCGCCTTCCGAGATCTTCTCTCCGCGACAGACAATCGTTCAGCTGGTGCCGCTCCGACAAGGTATCCATCTACGTCGGAACAACTCGGTTATTAACAATTCCTTTCACTGTTATTAAAACGTGACCCCAGCTGGTGTCTCGTACCCCCTTTTCAACAAGTTCAATTGATATTCTGTAGGCAGATATGCAGAACGGCTACAACTTATACATGCGCAATGACACGGCACAAATCGATGATGCCCCAATCCTACCAGTGGATTTCTCATCGCAAGCAGGTTCATTATTCATCAGCTCGAGGGCCGGTGGGAGCAGGTGACCTCGGATCTCCCCACGACACAGATCTCCCTACTCACCTTTAGATCACCCCCAGACATTTTAGCTGGTGGGACATTAGACAGAGGCTGACATTTGGAGAGACCGGATACAAAGACTGTATAAATCGCTGGTATTGTAACAATTTTAGGGATTAAAAAAACCTAAAACAATTGCTTTTTTATCTACACATTCATAGCACCATGGAACGGAGCTCATCTAAACACGTCTCTGTAGAAAAAGCCATCTTATTTTGACCCTTCCGGGTGCGTTGCCAGTGATATCACATGCTGGGGTTCTAATGGAATTAAAGCTTCTGCCACCTTTCGGGAGTCTCTGGTGATTTCAACGACTCGTTGAAACGTACGGAGCTGATATTGAGCTGGCTACGGCTTGACGTGACAAGGGACCTCTGTGACTTTTTTTCCCCCCAATTACATCGCTCGGTATTGACGTTCCTTTAATGAAAATATTTGAGCTACGTTTGGGCCACCCGGGTTTAACGAAGTGATCTTGCTGCTGAAATAGGAACTGTGAAATAACAAAACTTTTTTCGATGTTAAAGGGGATCAGATTCATTCGGCCCCCGTCTAGTCGGCCGTTTCTCCTGCTGTAAAGACTCAGACCTCAATCAGTCGTTGGTCTCGTCTTAGATTCAGGAGCCGTATGTCTATCCCATGGATGTTTAATACCCTCACTGTATTACTCTCTACCACTTCTGAAGATCCAGAGAACACGGAGTAAAGGGCAGTTAATTAATATAGTGTATAGAAGCATAAAATATAGGATTCGGGAACATACATAACCTTACCGATATCTAAACCGAGAGCTAAACGGTCATCGCTTCCTCTACTAGCCGTTAAAGATGTGATATTCTGCAAAAGACTGAAAATTGGCTGAAATTACTATTTTGCTTGCATTTTTTTTATTAAAAAAAAAAGTAAAAAATAAATGTTTACCTTATTTTTCTGGATTCGTTAAACAGAAAAATGTCCCCTAGTATTGTGCCAGGTTTCACGGACAGGCCGCCGGGTTTCTGGAGCTTCCTAAGCATGTTCTGGATTAACATAGATTTTCCAACTCCAGAATCGCCTAAAAAAAAAAGAAAAAAAGAGTTCTAAATATTAAAAACAGTAAGAGTCCCAGGCTTCATTTGTCACGTTGTTTTTTTTTAATGTGACGGTAATAGGTTAACCTCCGTTGGCCGATAATCTAATAGCCGGCGTGGAAAATGAGGTCACGCGGAAAAGTTGGCATTAAAATGTAATAATTTATCATAAAAGCCAGACGCGATAACACAGAAAGTGCATAATCTGATTTTATACTCGGCATCTTTCACCGGGACAGATGAGAGCTCGCAGGTGATAAAAATGTTATTATTTCTCCTGATGCGTTTGGAAGTCACCCGCCGCACATATCTTATATATGCATAAACAGAGCAATCACGCTGCCGCTGCTATTTGCATGTTCAGGCTGGAAGAATAAATCAACATTATACCAACATCTTACTGCGAGAAATGTATTACATCATAACTGCTTTAACTTCAGGGTGTCTTCGGCTTATAAGAGTCTATTCACTAAATATTCAATGTCCTGAACCACTAGGTAGCCTCAAAATAGCCAGCCTTACAATCACCAAGGTAATGGGGGCTTATTCACTAATCAGTGCGTTGTGCGTCGGTTGCGATATGATTAAAAAGAGCCTCGTTGTATACATGAATTATGCATTATAGGGGTTTATTCACTAAAGGGAATGTTGCGTTTCAGTTCTTGGAATTTACTATTCATTCTGAGAGTCCATCGCCAATAAGCTTCTGCTGCAGGAAGAGCTTGGTTACCCTGTATAATGTATAGTTAAATAAGTGATATTTCTTCCAAGCCTTCTTATACATTGAGTGATGCTTTATACAGGGCCAGCTTGGCCCTTCCTTTTTCATCTAAATAATACCCACTGTTTAGTTAATAACCACCATAAAAATGGTAGTGATCTGCACCCGGTAATTGAGTGCATTGGGGCTGAGGCTGGCTTCCAACAGCAACTTTCCAAAATATTTCAGGATGATGGGGATGGAAACAATATCAACTCTTGAGATAACTTCAGTTGGTCGGTCGACATGAATAAGGGGCTCCAACTCAACAATATCATCTCAAGTCCCCCCGGAGGAGGCGAACTGACCAGGGACTTCTCAACTTCTTAATATATCAACTGATGAACTCATGTAACAGCCCAGATGACCACCGCGACAGCCAACTCATCCATGTCTACTGCTCATAACCCAACTGGCAAACAGACACCAAGTGCAACCCAAAGGCATCTGACAGCAACTCTTACAGAGTCTTAGAGAAGATGAACATTTCTGATTTGGTTTCGCCATACAAAACCAGTGCAATACAATCGCTACATTAATTCATTGTAACAGTTGATAACCGAAGTCTATGGGTAACTTAATCGGACTTATGGCCACTTATTGGGGTAGAGGTTGGCCTGCGTTCCATTTCCAAGTCAATGAGCCACATGGTAAGATTGATGATTCCTTGAGTATCTCGGTCTCCTTGTGATCTTTCTCCTTGATGCCAATAGGCAGCGTATAAATCTGTACCGCGGAGCCTTTGATATCACAGAACCCTAAAAATGTTGGATCATGTAGACTGGATATATCTGTCTACGAGCCAAGATACCATGCGCTATGATTTATAGGGGTGTCTCATGCGGAAAGACGGGGATGAAAAGGGCAAAATTACGATAGAAATGTATAAGTGATTCTGGGTCAAAACAAAGAAAAAGTGCCCAAACCAGCCACATAAAGTATCTTTTAGTCCTGGTTTATAAATACGGTGTTACAATGTGGCAAGTATAATATCACCCATCGCAGAACGCCTATGGATCTTATGTCTAGTTACTAAGCGCTGGGGAAATGTGACGCCTAAAACGGTTCCTCACCTGCGATGAGCACCGGGTGGTTATTCGTAAGCAGCAGGCTGGTTAGAAAAGAATACTTCACGCTGTCCGCGGTGGGAATGAACTCCGGGAGTGCCGGACCTTGGCTGCGATCGCGTGGAATCCCGCCTGGCGCACCGTGTTCCGAGAACAACAGCGTCTCTGAACAGATGAGAAAATGAACAGAATTCATCTAACAATGCGTTAGTTGTGGGTGTTTATCCGATGGGAACCTTTAGCTGACCCGAGGTTCTCTCCCTTCTCCTCCCCACCATTACAAAGGCTGCCTGAACCAATCAAGCACAATCAGCAACTTAACAATAGAAGATTTGAATTGAAAACTTAGCGGGGAGGAATTATCATGCAGATCCTCAGAAAAAGAATTTAAGATACGGCGGGTTTTTATATATTGCTGATTTTTTATATGAATGGAACCTTAAAATGTAGCATTCGAGAAAAGTGATAGACGCATCTGAAGGTCTATGGACTCTGTTCACCAAAGCTTGAGTAGAAGCAAGTTGGCAGTCAAGGTGATGCCAACATTTATGGAGGAACTTATGGATTCATTAATACCATCTCAACTGCCAACATTACCAGATCAACCCAACCCAACATAATGTATCAACCCAATCAGACTCCCGCAGCCCAGCATGGTCAGCGTGGACCCCAGTGATTAGATCCGGTATCTACTAACATGTCTTCCTCTCTCTATATCCTGCTCCAAATCTGTATTGAAATCTCTCTCCATTTCAAAGACCCATGAACTAAATTTTGAGACGTATCGGAATTCCAAATGGCATTTTCTCACAACTAGAAAAAAAAACAACAACAACATTCCGTATGCTGTCAGAACGCATTCACCGAGACAGCATTCATGGCTTCGTCGTACGGAAGACCACTGCGCTCGCACTAAAATAACACAAATGCTATATCTTAATATATTCTACTAAATACTTTTATATCTTTAATGCTAAAGATGGATTTTGCAATACATTTACATATCATTTCCTTAACCCTTTGCAGAGCCAGGGAATGCTTTGAAGAGTGCATTTTTAGCAGGTTCTGAATATGTTATTATTATTATTTTTATTATTAGCATTATTATTGTTGTTATTATTATTAATCATATTATTGACATTATTTTTAGCATTATTATCATTGTTATTATTATTATTAAGAATAATAACATTAACATTATTATTATCATTATTATTATTAATAATAATATTATTAACATTATTATTAGCATTTTTATTATTGTCTTGGCAGGAAGAGAATGAGTTTGGGCCATTACTAAAATGAAGCGAACGCTGAAACCGGATCTGAACCCCATTCGGCTTGGGAAAATGTGAGATCACGGATGTTATTCCAATTAGCGATGGAAAGAGGTATAGTGTCCCAAAATAAATAAGACGGGCACAGTTCCAGCATGTGGAATATGTAGATTAATAAATAAGACGCCTAGACATGAGATTATGGATACTAGTAGTTTCTGATAGAAGCCTCTTTAAATGGTTAAATATTTTCGCATCTCGTTACTGCTTTTTTCTTGCGTTGTGTTGCGATGCTTCTTTTTGAATTTTTTTTGTGAATGTTATTCATTATTTAAAGATTAGCAATTATTGCAGACTTCTCATTAGACAAATTTTAAACGTATACCCATAAAATAATTTATTGTACGGATATGGCAAAAAAAATTAAAATGAAGCGAACACAGATGTCGGCGGCGCGTTTCATCGTAGGCTGTCACAGATGACAGTCATGCGAGCTGACATTTTGAAAGCTGTAGTATTCCAAGTTGGAAGAAAGATGTCTGAGTCTAAGATCTCGTCTGCCATTTGAAATCACATTAAGGAGGACAGCTCCATTGTGCAGATCGAGCCCCTGCCTTTCTTACTGTCCCCATAATGCATCGTCTTCCACAATGGATTTAATCGGCGTCCGGTCAGCCAAGCCGATTTATATAGATCCTGACACTATGTGAATGTGCGGGACGGTTAACTCTTTAAATAAAATATATACTTCAACTGGGCGATCAAGAAGAGAAAAATGACATCAAGTCCATCAAGTTCCACCATTCTACAAACCCATATTAGTTGATCGAGAAGGCAAAAAAAAAACCCCCATTGAGACAGTGATGTCATCGCGAAGGAGAAAAAGTGCCTTCAGACTTCAACATAACCTTACTTTTACTCGTGCTAACCCTGCACACATTTCATATAGAGAAAAAACATTTTGGACAATTTTTAGACTGGGCTAGCGATGACAAGGCAGCACCGGCACTTTAAGGCCGGCAGCCGCCTGATGACATAATCAAGGAAGACGGCTGGATATGCGCGTCCGCACACTGTTTTTATGATCACGTAGCGCGTGGCCGGGTATATCCAGCTGGTGGCCGCTCAGTGTAGAGGCCGATCTGCCACTGGAGTATAGGGCGCTGTCAGCCACCGGCACGTTGGGCATTTGCCAGTTGGGAAGTAAATTACAAGGAGGGTGACTGATGGAGGATGAGAACAAATGAGGGTAACATTAAGTGGGGGAGAGAAGTGGCTGAAATAAAGATGGCTGTGAGAGAAAACAAATGACTAGGAGGAGACAGAGAGGAAAGTAGTTGCAGTGACGAGTTACTGCTCTCCACAACGTGGAATCCAAAAATACTCCTCCATATTCTGTCACATCTGATGATGATCTGTGCTGTATCAGCCCGAGGAAATCCCGTCGGCCACGGAATATATACTGCAAGACGCTGCGAAAGCCTCTGTCCCCGTAAATCCACGCAGGGAGTCGCTGATCCATGCAAACGCACGGCTTCTGCAGGACACACAACACCCTGCATGCAGTCGCATTAAACCGGTACTAATGGGAATGCTTCTTTGGGGCAAAAAGGGTCAGATGCCCAAACTTCAGAGAGGGCTGCGCTCAACATACCCTGCGACACCATCGCGTACGTAAGGAAGATGCAGATTGCCGAAAAGACTTTGGGCAAAAACATGACTTCACACAAGAGCCACATGATGTCATCAGCCGCAAATTGCATCCAATGTCCCATACGGAAGCCGCATATTGCAGAAAATGGTGGCCTTTCTTTTAGGCAATAACCAGCTTCGCGCATAGGGCGTCTGATGTCATCGGAAGATGTCACCGCTCTCGTTTGGGCTGTGATCCGCTCTCACCGGCACTTAATCTTATGGTTTTTGTCTCCTGCTGATATATAAAATTCTACGCAAGGATTCAAAAAGCCAGCATCTCTTTATAATATATAAAAACAGGGGTTTTTTGCTTTCATTTCGCTCCGAAAAGATGGATTTCAGACCCAGGAATTCTCGCAGAATAAAATTAAAGCCGACGTCCGGCATCTTTGGAAAAATCTCAAAGCCTGACATTGACCCCTGCAGGGTTTCAGCATCACGCGCGTTTATTACCTTTCCGAATTAAAGAGTCCGTGGCGGGGATTAAATTCTCCCAAAGCACAAAGTTTCCAGTTTGCAGATCGACAAAATAGCTGAAGATTGAATTTTCGCCCAAAGGCATCTGAACTCCTGGAAAGATAGAAGGAAACGCGTGGAGCTTACTAATGAAACACAATAAGAGGGTGACGCAGGGTGCAAACGGGGACAGAAATAATCAGTTTAGATATAACTAGTATGAGAATAACAGATTATAACCTAAAATTCAAGTCAATTAAAGGTGCTGTGCCACTTAGCCAAAACGATGATCGCTGACGGACTTACCATCGGCCTGATCGCCCTCAAACAAGTCGTGGACAAAGCTGCTGAAGTCGTAAGTTATGTTGACTAAGGACTCATCCTTGGCCTTCAGTCCGATGAGTAAATCCCCCTCTTGTTCATCCTCTCTTCTTAAGACGCCTCCAAATGCCCACGTGAATGCGAATACGTAGAGCTTTCCTAGGAGTGAGGTCAGTCGATCCGGATGTTTTTCCAGGAACCATCTTGAGTCCTCCCTAGAAGTAAAGTTCCGTTACGTTCCCAAAGTCTTGTACCCCCCCCTCCCGTTCTCGTCCCACCAGGGTCCGCTTTAAGGGCCGTTGGGGAGTGAGCAGCTTCAGATACCAGTAGGACCGAAATAAACGTGAAAAATGGAAATTAAATAGCTGAAACAAATTAAAATGGGAAACAAAATATTGGGCTAATGGAGAAAAAAGAGAAGGGCAGGAAAACGAAAATTTTGGCTTCTACACCATCTAAGGGGACAACTCTCAGCAGTAACCTATGCCACTCACTCAAAAGGTTAAAGGTTATATTCCTGAAGGTGCAGGGGTATATCACTACGTACCCGGCTTCACAAGCTAGTACAATGACTGCTCGTGTGGCCCCCACCTGCCAAGATTGGCCCTCAAGGAGCCACTTATTGTGTTTTTCATAAAAGTTATTAAATTGCTGTCACGTTTTTCGTCTCCAGCTTGTCGGGGGTTACAACTTTAATAACAGGAAAAAAAATGGGGCACAACAGATGAGATAAAGGATTCTTACCTGATGTCAAATTATATGTTTTTAATAAATAAAAAAAGAAACACACAAGCTTGTTGCACGGCGACAAACTTTGTATACATCATGATTGCTTAAGTATTGGCTCATGTTCATTTACCATTTTGTCTTATTGTTTTACTGCTCGGATTGCATTTATTTTCATTATTAAAGTTTTAAAAAATCCAGATAATTCGGGTTAAATAAAGAGTTTTCTTGCTAACCTCTTTTTCAGGCTCTCGCTCACACTTGGAGTATATGCTCTTGCACTTGCGGCTCGATGCTCGGCTTCAGAGTATGGAATGTTTGGAGATGCGCAATGTTCTACGGTGAGATCCTCATTATCTGTAATATATTTAAGGTGTTGGGATAATGATAATTTAGATCGCACGTATCAGAATGTGTAAAGCTGCACCGGCTTACCGTGTCCGAAGCCGCCGTTTGTGCTCATGAAGTCAATGAAAGCGTTCAGAATTTTGCAGAGGTTCATCACGATCCCGATGTCCTGCACAGGGAATGGCAGACTTGTCTTGCGCTTGCGGATGAACTCGAATCCTTCTTCCGCACTCCTTTCCAGTAAGCTGTCCAGGTACTGCACACCCCGCGCTGGTACTTTGGAAGATACCTGAGCCATCCAGGTCTTAGCGAAGGGCTTCCACCCCAGATCAACTGGATCCTGCACACACAAACATGTATATATATATATATATATATATATATATATATATATACATACACATACATACAGTACATACAGTATATATATATATATACATACACATACACACAGTACATACAGTATATATATATATATATACATACACATACATACAGTACATACAGTATATATATATATATACATACACATACACACAGTACATACAGTATATATATATATATACATACACATACACACAGTACATACAGTATATATATATATATATATATATACATACACATACATACAGTACATACAGTATATATATATATATACATACACATACACACAGTACATACAGTATATATATATATATATACATACACATACACACAGTACATACAGTATATATATACACATACACACAGTACAGACAGTATATATATATATATATATATATATATATATACATACACATACATACAGTACATACAGTATAATTATACACATGATTTTTTACATTTTTTATTTAGAGACCCAAGGTGTTTTGGAAAGAGAGCATGCAACCCATGATTCCTCTCCTCTCCTCCTGTTCCTCTCCTCGCCTCCTATCCCTCTTATCATCACCTTATCTACTTTCCCTCTCCTTCCCTTCCTGCTCCTCTCCTCCCCTCCTGTCCCTTTCCTCCTCTGCTGTTCCTCTCCTCCACTCCTGCTCCTCTCCTCCCCTCCTGTCCCTTTCCTCCTCTGCTGTTCCTCTCCTCCACTCCTGCTCCTCTCCTCCCCTCCTGTCCCTTTCCTCCTCTGCTGTTCCTCTCCTCCTCTGCTGTTCCTCTCCTCCACTCCTGCACCTCTCCTCCCCTCCTGTTCCTCTCCTCTGCTCCCGTTCCTCTCCACACTGTGTTAAGTTTCATTTGGTTCCACATTTACCACTTAGGCAAAAGCTCCTCCTAATTATGAAGTTTTTGCCTCCGCATGACTCCCTCTCCTTTTCTTGTACCCTACAAATGTAGCTTTACCCCAATGACGCCTGAAACTGCATCAGCGACTTGTAGCTTGCCCTGCCAATTATTTAGCCGGTCGGGCTTTGGAGCGAGTGCTATATCAGCAGGTGCACTATGGCTGACACTTCCCATGGTGACATTGCTCTTATATTATATATATATATATATATATATATATATATATTACCGATCAGCCTTGCCGTGTTTATTACCATGTCTCTTACCATATACACCATGGCACATCTGCTGACGGTGGCAGGGCTCGCCTGCGACAAGCTGTCGACCTCAAATATCATTCTCATTGTGTGCGGTAGTCGGATCCGCTGACCGTTGGCCAGACAGAGCGTTCTTGTATCATCTAGAACCGTGTTTAGGTTTTCTACCCATGCTGTGTCAACGGGACCATCCAAAATGACCCAGTACCAGTCAGGAGGGCTCTCATCTGAACAATCATGAAGTTATGTCTTAGTAGTCTTATAATACAATACTGTCCGTGTAATAACATAAGCCCATTTCTACAGGACATGGAATTCGACGGCAGAGAAGAACCGTTCCACCCTTTTAGTCTGTTTTTGGTGGAGGAGCATGGGTCGTTACTAGCCACTGGCCACCAAACTAGGGAGTTTTTTGCTTATTAAGTTAGAATTATCCCACTCCTTGTTCTGAATTAAAATATGTTAGACCCCCAAGGAATAAAAAAAATGTTTAAATGCTCACATTAAATAATTATTCGGAGAACATATATTATTATTTGCACCAACAGAGTAATAAATCCTAGCTTACCATTCCTCACCATTCCTTCTTTATAAAGTGCCAGAAAATACCCAAAGCCTCAATTCAATCATTTTAGTGAACTGTGGGGGGTTATATTACTGTATACAGCGCTGGGGGTTATATTACTGTATACAGCGCTGGGGGTTATATTACTGTATACAGCGCTGGGGGTTATATTACTGTATACAGCGCTGGGGGTTATATTACTGTATACAGCGCTGGGGGTTATATTACTGTATACAGCGCTGGGGGGTTATATTACTGTATACAGCGCTGGGGGTTATATTACTGTATACAGCGCTGGGGGGTTATATTACTGTATACAGCGCTGGGGGTTATATTACTGTATACAGCGCTGGGGGGTTATATTACTGTATACAGCGCTGGGGGGTTATATTACTGTATACAGAGCTGGGGGTTATATTACTGTATACAGCGCTTGGGGGTTATATTACTGTATACAGCGCTGGGGTTATATTACTGTATACAGCGCTGGGGGTTATATTACTGTATACAGTGCTGGGGGGTTATATTACTGTATACAGAGCTGGGGGGTTATATTACTGTATACAGCACTGGGGGTTATATTACTGTATATAGCACTGGGGGGTTATATTACTGTATACAGCGCTGGGGGTTATATTACTGTATACAGTGCTGGGGGTTATATTACTGTATACAGCGCTGGAGGTTATATTACTGTATACAGCGCTGGGGGTTATATTACTGTATACAGTGCTGGGGGGTTATATTACTGTATACAGCGCTGGGGGGTTTATTACTGTATACAGCGCTGGGGGTTATATTTCTGTATACAGCGCGGGGGGTTATATTACTGTATACAGCGCTGGGGGGTTATATTACTGTATACAGCACTGGGGGTTTTATTACTGTATACAGCGCTGGGGGTTATATTTCTGTATACAGCGCGGGGGGTTATATTACTGTATACAGCGCTGGGGGTTATATTACTGTATACAGCGCTGGGGGGTTATATTACTGTATACAGTGCTGGGGGTTATATTACTGTATACAGCGCTGGAGGTTATATTACTGTATACAGCGCTGGGGGTTATATTACTGTATACAGTGCTGGGGGGTTATATTACTGTATACAGCGCTGGGGGGTTTATTACTGTATACAGCGCTGGGGGTTATATTTCTGTATACAGCGCGGGGGGTTATATTACTGTATACAGCGCTGGGGGGTTATATTACTGTATACAGCACTGGGGGTTTTATTACTGTATACAGCGCTGGGGGTTATATTTCTGTATACAGCGCGGGGGGTTATATTACTGTATACAGCGCTGGGGGTTATTACTGTATACAGCGCTGGGGGTTATATTTCTGTATACAGCGCGGGGGGTTATATTACTGTATACAGCGCTGGGGGGTTATATTACTTTATACAGCACTGGGGGGTTATATTACTATATACAGAGCTGGGGCGGTTATAGTATCGTGAGCCGACCCCGGAGACAGCATACATTGTATGTAGTTTGCGTCTGGTTCGGGGCAGACTTACTTTTAAAGTGATGTGATACAGAATCTTCTTTCGTTCTTGTGTTGGTACGTCTGGAATCTTCAGTTAATTTCTCCAAATTGTCTTTGCTAGCAGACTGTTGAATGTACAAACAATACAAGTGTGACTACAATTATTTTTCGCACACAACATTGCTGTCGCTTTCTTCTACAGGATTTGTGCAACTGCTGGAAGTCCCACTTGGTGTTCAGCAATATCCCCCGAATAGCGTTATCCGGCAGGCATGAGCAGGTCATGTTTGTGGGCAATTACGGGACCAGATGTGGCACATTCTTTGGCTCAAAAGGAAGAGACAGCTGCCCCATGATTTGGCTCTACCTAAAGGCCTTGCCTGTTCTAAATCATTAACAAAAAGAAACCACAGTTACAAGTTATCCACATAGTTACCTTCTACCGTGCATAAGTATTCTAAGAATCAGCTACTTTTTTCGTGAAGATGTAACAATGTAGCTATTACACGTGAGACTGGAAAGCCCATTAGAGAATTTTCTCTTTGAAATAAGATCCTCCACACCAAGGATGGAGCTGTGACCTCTCTTGGATACCTGTAAACTCTCCTTGGTGCAGTCCTTGGATGCCTCCTGAGCAAAGGTTCTGACGGCTGATGCCAGGAGCCCGTCCGACCACTCCATGGTGTTGGGGTTGATATCGCCATACAGTTCTCCCAGAGTCACGCACTTTGGATTGATGATGAAGGTTTCCACCTTTCCTTTCTTAGACATGTTCTTCAAAAAAAAATATGGAGAAGTATCAAAAATTTGGCTGACCATTACCTGCCCCGTCATCACACAAGTAGATTAGGTGTATAAGTATTACACATATAAAAAATACAAAGCCCTTGAATATAATCTTGGGTGCAACTTAGTCCTGGTCATACATTTATTAATTAAAGAAAAAATGGTAATAATTACAAATGGAGCGGTGCTTCCGTTGGACATTGAAGGCAAGTGTATCAACGCTTTCTCCAAAATCCTTCTGACAGCCGTCTTTCCTCCTCCGGTGGGGCCAACCAACATGAGACCATGACGAGCCTAAAATTCATGAGTAGATGACGTGAGATCAGCTGAGAATTCCTGTTTTAAGAACATATTTAGCTCTGTATGGGTTATGTGATATGTTATCTTCTATGGAGGTCTATGAAAATAGTACGTGCATTTCAGACGGTCTGTTCACTGAATCTGCTGGTGTGTTTCTTCAGACGTTCCAGAGGATTTGGGCAAGGAAGCGCCGTGCAGTAAGATCACGTTATGGATCCGAAGGCTACATCCCTTGTTTTGGGCTCTATCTTCTATCACAGTACGAACCCGTAAATGAGACAAAGGTTCTCTTCCATTCCACTTTGATCAGAAGAATCGAGATCAGTTTAAGAAAGATCCTAGGCTATCTCCAGCCCTATGAATGTCACTTCAAGGTAAGTTCCTATTACCCAGCCAGGTTTAGTATGCTTGTAAGTTAATGCTATTCCCTTATGGATAGCACACAGACCTGGACCGGCCGTCTGGCACCCTGGGCAAATACCGGCTGGCCACTGGCGGACAGCACTCCATACTCACCCGATCTGATGCCCCTGTGGGAGATCAGTTGCTGCAGTGAGCGGCCACCAGCTGGATATGCCCGGCCGTACACTACGTGGGCATAAAAACATAACGACTGACCGCACATATCCAGCCGGCGGCAGTACTTATGTCATCAGGCGGCTGCTGGCCTTAAATCACCGGTCCTGCCCTGATAGCGCATGTCACAGGACATGGATTGTAGGAGAACAGTCCATTCGGGAAGCCGATCATAAAAAGCGTTCTCATTTAATACTAATTCCACGCGGCGCCTCTACCAGCTCGATGTTGTGCAGAGCTCTTGGTGCAGAAAGGGTTAATTCCCAACGCATTTCGCACAAAAACCATTAAACAGAGCAGGCTGTAAGTTCAGAACTTACCCCGATCTGATTATAGAGCTGTATGACCTTCTGCCGCTGACTCTCCCAGGGCTGCAAGCCTAATTCACGCGTGGCTAAGGATATTGCTTTCTAGGAGAGAGAGAAAAAAACACTAAAAACACTAAAAAAAAACCTTAAGGAGGACGATCCTGTAAATGCTTACGCTTGTAAATCCAGCTTCACCTGAAACTCTATTAATGAGGCCGGGGGAACCAATTAGAGGGAAAAAACTGCAAGATATTTAAATAAAGCCGTGTTCCATTTTGTTACAAAATCACATTCTGTCCCCCGCAGGTAGAATAAAAGCAGAATGTAAGATAAATGGTAATATTACATATTCTTTTATATATCTAGTGGTAATGTCCGACGGAAAACAGCCACAGGAGCTTCTCTGCTTCGGATTACAAGAAATTATGGTTGAAGATGTTTTTTTTTTCTTTTTAAAATATGCTATTTGTGTGAAGGATAAGAAAACGTAACATTTTGATAACAAAGAGATCTGGAAGATAGTAATAAAAGCCTTTCCTTTCAGGTCCATTCAGAGATCAATCATCCCCGATATTTGAAGGGCAATTATAATTTGATGCGTCTCTCTTTCTAGGCATGAACTGCTCTTACAGTTACCCTGCCCCTCCCCCCAAAAAAGCTTGACTACTAAATAGTGCATCAAAAATTGCCAATTTTTAACGCTAACATTTTAATAAATCAAAACGAAACCTAAAGGTCCAAGCCTTAATCAGCCGTAGGTCTCGTCTTAGATTCAGGAGCGGTATGCCTTGCTGTATTAATGTCTACCACTTCTGCCAGGAGATTGTTCCACTTATCTAGTGCCTTTTGGCACAACATGCAGTGATCTAACCCTCTTCCCGTTTACCATTGTTTGCACCAATTAAAAACCATGCTATTACGTTTTAAAATTCCGTGAAATTCACATTTAATCGGCAAGAGGAGGTCAGCTGCACGTTGGGATACATTGTCTATTTCAAAGCTCCTTGATTACTGTCTAGTTTATTTTGGATGACAGAGGAGCTTTATATGTTGTTTGTCTGGAATGTGGATCCATGTCCTGGTATTTTTATGATTTATTATTTTTTTATTTATTACGTACTTACATATTCGGCAGCGCTGTACAATTTAAATATGGAGTGCTTAACAAATACATGGTAGCATTTGATGGCAGATCGGCCCCATTCGGCCCTCGTCTAGTCGCTTGTTTTTCCTGCTGTAAAGACTCAAACCTTAATCAGTCCTTGGGCTCGTCAGGCTAGAATGGTGCTTAAGGGCTTACTCCCAAACATTTCGGGTGTCCATATAAGGATAAAAGTTTTGGTGGGTGTGGCTGGAGGCGGGTAAAGGGTGGGGCTGCAGGAAGACCTCCAGCGATTTTATGGGGGAAGGGACTTCATTAGCATTGCCATAAAGCATCAACAGATAAAGGAAGTGTATTTGGATAAACTGTGATACAACCAGGTGTGACCATCACTTTAATAGCCAAATCAATCACCAAAACCCAGTCAATGCCCCAAACGTTACCTCTAATCTCCGGGTGTTTGTTTTTTCACTTGTTATTCCAGGAAACAGATCGGCCATAATGTTTTCAAAAAGCGGGACATCTTCAGCCAAAAATTTAGGCAAGTTTGCTTCTTTTAAGGCATTCATTATTACAAGTGACTCTTCTGTGGGGGTCAGCCTCACACCAGTTTGTCTGAAAGTAAAGAGAAAGGAGATATTGTATTCACTGTGTTTCCACATGAGATACCAAGTGGAAGTTCCCAGAAAACAAAACTTCCTCAGGAGGTAACCCTAGAAATATAAAGAGACAATAAAGGCTGCGCAGAAAGATAATAAACGGAAGTTTTACTTCTTTATACTGCTTAAAATAACAGCCCAGAACCCCCTAGGAACAGTGCCAGAGGCTTTACTAAATCA
Organism: Sceloporus occidentalis; assembly: GCA_023333645.1. NCBI lineage: Eukaryota > Metazoa > Chordata > Lepidosauria > Squamata > Phrynosomatidae > Sceloporus > Sceloporus occidentalis. The sequence continues at coordinate 254,178 of JALMGF010000199.1, forward strand.
GGTGGTCAGTTGAAGTTTAACTTGATTGACCATACTCAACTCAGTCAGGGCCGGTCCTAAACCAAAGAGCACCCCTGCCAAGAAGCCCCCCATGAGTACACTCCATGTTCTGCTTTATACTTTATTGTGGGCACCGATCTCTTGTGCTTGTTCTCCACACAGCGTGGAGACTTCTATTTTACCCCTGTCAGGAAGCAGGCAGACTTTTGGGCAGTTTCTGAGATGACTGTCGGCGCCCCCTTGGTCCAGGAACTCCAGGCTGCTGCCTGACATGTCTGGCACTAAGATTGGCTGTGAACTTTAGACACCCTCGCATCCTAACACTAACAAGGCAATCAACTTTTCTGCTAATATAAAGGTGGTTGGCAGAGACATCCCAGTGCACACAACTTTACATTTTGCGAGTTGCAGACGAGGTCATGTGAGTTGACACACTCAAAATGTTGCTAGAAAAAAATGAAAGAAGTAAAATATATATTTAAATAATAATGTGTTTTTAAGAAAAGACAACCTGCTAACCAAGTGGGTATAGGGTAATAATATAATTACCATCGAGGGCTTTGGACCCACCTCCTTTCATTCCCCATCTTGTTCTCATTGGGAGATATTAAAATGATTCACTGGGAAGTATGGATCCTACCATACTTCCTAATCTTCCTATACACTCATTCAGTCTCCTGTGGGATGGGTGGGTTACAATTTCATAAAACCTCCTTGGGGTAAAGAGGCAACCTATGTTCCCCACCTCAATTTCATGTCCATTCAGATGGGGAGGCTAAAGCACAATTTAACTTTTCAGAGAGGCAAGAAGCCCACCCATACAGCTTTCCCTTCTTCCATCTCCCGTCCCCTTGGATGGAAGAGTTAAGGTGGATCAATCATTTTTGGCCCCAGGAAACGGGCCATTTCAAATATAAAATAAGAAAAGATCCCCTACAAGAACAAGGTGTATAGAAACTGAATCCTAACCGCGCCATACGTGTATATAAACTGTACTTCAATTCAAGCCAACAAAGGATGCAGTTCTTCTTCTAACCACCTGGGGGCACTGATGGAAGGGAGTATATAACTGTGCTCTTGCGCAGCGCTCTCTGCCTTTATCAGACATAAATATATATTTATGATCTTCCTTGGGCCTTTTTCTTTACGTTTTATTTTTTAACTGGATTTCTTTAAGGCTGAAAATTAGGATCAATGGTCTCCTGTCTATCCAAAAAGGTTAATTTTGCTTAAACCCTAACGTCCCCCCATCCTAAAGGACACAGGATGAAATTATGTTATTATTACCCACTATTCCACTGCATACTGTGTGGGGGAAGACATGTTTTATTAAGTTATTCAGTTTATTATACAAAATTACTATTTTTTTAATATTGTTTTTTAATGGTACATAAACGAGGATGTAGAGGGTGTTAAGTCGCCTGTTCCTGGAGTTCTAACTCACATTTGCAACTCAAGTTTTAGTGAATATACCTCACTTAGTTTGTTAAAAATATATCCATCTTCAAACTCCAAATGATAGGCTTAAAAAAAACATATAACATCTAAAAAAAATATGTTTTCTTAATAAATGCCTGGTTTAAGTTCAAAGCAGAAAAAATAAAGTTTGGACGAATTCAGCATTTCTATCCATTAAAAAAGGTGAAGTGATATTTAGTGAAGTCTATATTGCAAGCACATCGCAAAAAATACTTAGTGATACAAAATGACAAAGCCGATAAAATTCCCTTCTGAGTTAATCCTTAAAGTTGGTTTTCGGGATTTGGAGGTTATTTTAGGCAGTGCCGTACACACTCTCCACATTAATCATTTGCTGCCTTTGCACATTTCGGTTTTAGTGCGGTATCAGCTTATGTTTCACCCTAACTCTAAAAACCTGTATCAAAAAGTGCTAAAATAAAGGAAGAATAGGGTATCTTGTCTTCTCCTTTCTCATGCAAGTGTTAGGTGCAAGGACCCCTTCATGGTGCCCACAAGGACTATTTCTATTGCTGACCATAGGCGCAAAATTCTATAGTTCCACATGGGTCGGAGTAAAAAGTAAATATATTTAGGTTGGATCTGTAGGGTATTGGGTTCCAGTTATTAAATTTTTAATCAGTGAAATGCAATATTGGGAATTCTGACAGCTCCGGTCTAAAGGGAAACATCTCCCATACACACCTGGATCCAAATTCTTGCTTCTTCTTCCCAGCCATTACTAAAACCGTCTTTATGGCTCTCATTCCAAAATCATAATGTTTCTGCAAAATGTAAGATAGATTTAGTTTGCCATAAGCAACACAATCGTGTTCCCTGTATCTATTTTAATGTCTACCAATGTTCCATGGAACTCATCGTGCCAGGAAGAACCAAAGCCAGGAACAGATTTTATAAAAAGAGTCAACCAAAGAAAATAAATATACGATTTGCCTCTAAGTGCCAGACCACAAGTCAAGCCAAACAAGTAAACATTTCTCAGTCTTCTTCACATCGGTTTTATCCTCTTTGCTACCTGTGCAGGTATGAAGAACCACAATTAGGACAACTGCATGCTGGGCTGACCTTTTTAAAGGGCAAAATTGGGACCAGGAGTGAAGTCACCTTGAGAAACCGCAGAGCTTACCCCTTCTCTCACATCAATGGGTGGCGCTACAAAAGCCAAGTTGTTCAGGACCCCACAGCCGACTAGGGCTGGCCCTGACTGCAATGCAGGCTTTGTCGTGCTTGGCACTCACATCAAATTACGAGCCAAGTCAGACAATTCGACAGCTGATTCAAGTCTTAACCAACCTGACAGGTTAACCTCACCTGACTCTTGCTCCTTTGCAAAATAAGCTGTAAAGAGTTATTTATAGAGAACAATTTGGGGGTACCGTTTAAAAGGTGTCTTTATAAGTGGATAGTTTCTGTTCATTGGACCAATGCCGATGGTTGCAACGTCAATAACACCAGGTGCAAACAATAAGAGAAATGTTTTCTCAAATCCAGATCATCTTTAATGCAGTATTGGTTAATTTAAGACTTGTAGGTGATTGTAATTATTCGGTAATGGGTCCTTGAAGGTGTACCTGCTGGGAGAGCTGTTTGCTGGCCAGCTGATACAGATTAACCAGTTTTCCAGACAGCGACTTTGCAGCCTTGAAACCTTCCGAGAAGAGCATGATTTCTGCAATGAGCTGGTAGTCCGGAACCATCATCGCGACAGGTCTAAACAGTGACTTCAGGTTATCCGGAAGCTCAACACGACCTTCATATCTATAGAGAAGACAGAAAAAAATCTCTTTAAAATGCTGGTTTATATATATATATATATATGCGTACCTTTATTTTTCGCCGTTATAACGGAGAATGGTGTGTTACAGCTGTAATAGGTATCATCAAATGTACTTGAGGAAATAGAATGAGAAATGTAAAACACAATGAAATATGAAGCAGGATAGACTTGTTTAAAAAACGTTATAAGTTTTCGAAAGAACGTTCAATCTATATGTAAAATATCCCGAGGAATATGGATTGTAATTTAGCCACGATGATTTATCTGACAGGACACAGTTTGGGCAAAGTAATAAAAATGGCTAGCATTCCCTATTTTCTATATTGTAATGTTAATGTTAGGCTCATACTTACAAAAAGGAGGTGCTAAATATAGCAAAAATTCTGTTGGTTTCCATGGAAATTGCTCCAGGTTTAAACATTTGACACAGAAGAGTATTTTACAGATGTACCCAGATATTAGAGAAATTCCTTGAATTTGATGCCCTTCATAACTGGGAAGGTCCCAGAGATGTTTCCCGAGTGCGCTACCCAATCTGCTGTTCCTCATGGGCGGTACAGGGCTGAGTAGGGAAGGGGGACAACAACAGGCAGGGGTGGGACTAGCCCCAAATGAACAGAGAGTGGAAAACTCGGTTCATAAATTGTTTTGTAGACCAAATTTCCCAACATCCCAACTGGATGCTCATGTTGAGTTTCATTAAAAAGGCAAAAATTTCATGAAAACAGCTAAATGCGTGTTCTGATTGTAGCAATCACTATGGAAACCCTTGGAATGTTCACATTTACCATAGAAACCAACTGAATAATCCAACAGTAGGCACATTCCATTGGTTGCCATGGTAAGAAGTCTACTTTTTAAAAGTTGCACTTTTCTAATATCACCACTGATTGAATCAGGAGAGACCTCAAACTTTATAACTTTCTGGTGGCCCACTTTTCCAGTAAGACGTGACCTAATAGAAAAGTTTTTTTTGAGTCTAGACCCAAACATTATGATAATGTCATCAGACAGAAAGAGCACAGGCTTAGAATTGCATTTCATTAAAAGTCAGTCACTAAATATCTAGTGAGAAACTCCTAAAATACGGCAGGATTCCACCAATCCAGAGTGAAAGTCCTACGCGCTTATATTTTTTTACTCACTCTTCTACTTAAAATATCTGTCACTCACGAATGTAGTTTTGATCTAAACATCTGACCTGAATGGTAAAAATAATGAAAGCGTCATGGAAAAGAATATTCCGCTTTACCCAAGGGATAATGGTACACTAGTCATTAGAGCAGAATTTCAAATCCATAATGCATAATTTATTTTGAGAAGCATTTATAATTCTCTATGGCAGGAGATTATATTCTCCAGCGCTTACCCCGGATTCATGGTAATAAAGACTCCGCAAGACGTATTCAGACGGATTTCTCTTCCTTCAAATACAAACCTGCGGAAAGCAATGTTTTCAGTAAATTTCATATAAAATAAGTAAAAATTGTTGTAGATGGAGCCAGGTTTGCTGGTCCTAGGATCCAAGTGCAAGATAATTTGAGAGGCTGTTTTTATAAATAATGTATAGTTTATAATTGATATAAAAAATTTACTGTATTTTATTAGATTTTTTTTTAGAAATTTCTACACCATAGGGATCTCTCTCCAAACTAGGAAACTCTGATGATCCTCTTTTAGTTTTTACTATGGGTTTTTTTTTTTACATATTATTTCTGTTTTTGTTAATGATTTACTTATTTATTTTTTTTCTAACTTTTTATTAATGAATTATTAATATGAAAATTATTTCTTTCTGTTCTTCTTGAAACTAAAGGGAACCCATTATGAAGTCATGATGCTATCACTGGAGTTTTTTTATAATAATAATAAAATAATAATAAATTAATAAAATAATAATAATAAAGTAATAATAATAAAATAATAATAATTATTATTATTATTATTATTAATATTATTATGACAATATTGAACAGACAATTTAAAATGACAATAACATTAAAACACTTTAAGACATAATAGAGAAGAGGGCCCTGTTCTTTCGAACTTACAATCTGTTATTTTCCGGCTGATGGGCAGCCGACACCAGTAAAGAAAACAAGCTTATTTTTAAACTAAATGTACTTGTTTTATGGATACCTGGCAAAACACATAGGCCTGTCCATTAAATAATGTTATAAGCCTTGTATAAATATGATAAAGTCCTCCCTTATTCAGACTAATATTATATATATATAAAAAACACACGAAAGAGTCTTTTTTGTGAAATTCTACATTTAATTCAATGTATATGTCTACCTCATGGCTTGACTGTCCTTAGCTGCTTTAATTGCGTGGATCTGTGATGCGGTTACTGAAAGAACTTCCATATCAATCCGGTTAAATTCATCAAAGCAACACCAGGCTCCCGACTGAGCTATTCCCGAGAAAAACTGGCCCATCATCTTAAATGACAAAATAAAAAAATAAAAAAATAGTTTCCAGTTACACTGATTAAAAATTAAAAAATATAATATAATTAAATCCTGCCATTCCAAAAGCTGTGAAATTGACAGTTCCTCTTTTAATTAATAATCAAACTTTAATAACTAATTCATTCCAAGTTCAATGTCTGATACCTGATGATACAGACAGTCTAGTTCGGAACTGGGGCAGGACTCGTCACATTAAAGTATAAAATGACAAATGTATTTATATATTATGAACGATGTGATAAGATATTGGAGAATGTATGATATTATTCTCCCAACTAGACGCAGAATGAAGAAATTCTTCCAGACACCCCTTCTGGGGATGTCGGCATCGGCACGATAAAGTTTCTTAAAACCTACAAAATTCCCTGCAGGAAGCTTTTTTTTTCTCTAAAACGTCTCTTACTAATGCAAGTTTTACGGAACGTATAACATTATTAGTGTGACGGCCGCACGGCGAGCAAAATCCATTCGGACAAACGTTTCCTTTCCTTTTTTGGCACGGTTTTTCCGTTTCAACCCAAAGTTGGGTGCAATATTTTCAACAGGCTCTCCGCAGTACTCTGGGGTCTCAGATTATAAATATTATATAATATTATAAATATTTATCTCGAAATATATATCTTTTTTGATTGACCTCTACTAAGAGGGATTATTTTTGCTCCACTGAGCATGTTGTGCGGTGTTGGTTCTTGTACTGAGAAACGAATAAGCGAGTATTTTGAGATTTCCCTTCTTGTTCTCGGAGGTTCGTACGAATGCAAGAATTAGGCAAAATTAGTTAAAAGTGAAGTTTGTACGAATCTGAATGCAGAAGTCTAATGGCCACCAGGCGGTTTGGAGATGATGAAAAGTAAGGGATCATTCGTAAAACTAGAATATGAATTATATTACAAAAGCTGATTGATCTGATCAGATTCAATCAAAGGAGGGAAGAGAATCACATGAATGGTGAGAAGCGGACCCTGATATCTGGAAATGTTACGGATCTGTGCCCACTCCTACTGATTGCCCACAGAGCTGACGCTCCAGCAGCTGCGTAGGTGGAAATCCAACTCAGCAATGGAGTTCATTCACAGCTAACGTCATAATGAGCAATGGGCTGTCTTACTTACGTAAGGTTTGCTCGATTATTATCTTAAGCCTTTGAGTATTATCTTAAGCGTCACTTACAACAGGATCCCAACGAGAAACATGGAGCGAGTACTGCTAACATTACTTTAATATTATAATTAGAATGATTAATTATGGTTTGTTGAATCATTGTCTTTAGGGGTTAATGTCCTTAGTTTAATATATACGTATATTGCAATGTTACATTACCTTGTAATCCAAGCCTTCTGAACAATTAAAAACGACACACTGTTTCCCTAAAGCCTGCAATATAAAATATAAAATATAAATAAGGTCACTGCATTCTATTAAAAAACAAAATCAGTGCATTTATCATATAATTATAAAGTGGATGTGAGTGATAAAAAAATTATTTATTCTTTATTCTTTATTTCAGGATTAAATATGTCTGCATAGAAAAATATATATTTTTTTTATCCAACACATTAAACCTCTTTTCTTTGCAGTTCTAATGCTTAATGGGACCTCCTGCAGGCATCTACTGGTCTGTACTGGTTGCCATGGTTTACATATCCCTACGATACATTTTGAATTAGTATATAATGTTTCCTTTTCTTATTCTATTTGTCTTTTTGTAGCTTTACTTTATAACGTAATATCTTTGATTGGGTTTGATTGGAGAAACTAAATGAAGCCAGGTGGAGATGAGATGTTTCCACACAATGTTCTAATATGGAACAAATAAGAAAAACAAGAAGAAACATTTGGAATGTCCTTGTTACAAACGTCTGATGGGCGAAATACTGTTGTCAATTTGACTAGTAACCTTTACTGCAGACTCATATTTTTAAGGGAACTTTTTTGGTGATCTCCCCCTCCTGCTTCTTATCGGAATATGGAAGGGAACACGGACACGTTAAGAGACATGGCATAGGGGCAGGTCCTATAGGGGAATGGAAAGAACCAAGTACCGCTTTCCCCACCTGGGGATGGTAGTGACATCGGCTGGTGGTTCACCTTGGCTAGATCTTTGACGGTTTCCGTTTTCCCCGTACCAGCAGGTCCTGCCGGGGATCCTCCGAGATGTAGGTCAAGAGCGGCGGTCAGAGTCAACCAGCAGCGGTCGGTGAGAGGCGTAATAACCAGGCGCGAGGAACAGCCCAAATACTCATAGCCGTAGAAGAACGAGGCACGTCCTTGGCGTACGTAGCACGAGTTATTGTGCTCGTTCCACTCGTACCGGAGCCGTCTGAAACACATCAGCTCCATCATTTTAATATACGTGAAGTTCTACCAGCATTTGTGTAGCACGACTAGATTAACCCTTTAACCCCTTCAGTCCCCTATGGATGTACCGGTACGTCCAAAAAACGCATTCCCAAGAATCCCCTATGGACGTACCAGTACGTCCTGCCCGTCTTGCAGGGGCAGGGAGACATCCCTGCCGCTACACGGGAGACCAGGCTGTCATTTTCATTTTAAGTCATGTGTTTAACCCTTTAAGTGCACTGACCACATCCTTTTTTGGCAGTAATAATGGGATTCCAGGTCCAGCTCCCTTAGCGAACCTTTGGAATGCCTTCTATGAGCTAAAGTTATGTTACAAACGATGAATTTGACATTAGAGGCGTGCAAACTAGATTATTAGAATTTACTGAAAATAAGATGCAAATAATATGCCAACGAGGCACACGCATGCCAATTTGTATTCACCTCCCGATAACCAATAATGTAAAATTCAAACATTTAAATGGAAACATTATGCCTAGAAAGAAAATGAAAGATCATTCTGATTTGTTTATTATGGAATTACCTGCAAGCTAATGGTCATTAATGTATTTTCTGTACATATACGTAGGTGTTTAGATTAGCGAGAATCTTTTATTTTTATTATTTATTTAATACAGTTTAATTACGCTATTTAAATTGTATTTTGATAGGAAGGAAACAACCAAGTGACTTGTTGTAAGGCAAGTAGAAAAAAAGGTATAATAAAGATAAAATGTTTTTTTTTTATATTTAATATTATTTGTCAAACCCAGCGGAAACGGGAAGATTGATCGGGTAAAAGGGTAGATTTTTAGATGTGGACTGGACCTGTAGGTAATTATTACACCAGATTCTGTCCAATATGGCTAAAAGTGGCATGGTGGGAATCCACTGCATTCGAGGATCGAGGGCGCCTATGGATACGTAAGGTGACAACGTCAGCCAGGAAAAATATAATTTTCACATATCGCTGACCCGCACATGTAAAGTGTTGCCCCCTGCAGTATGTGGGATGTATAACAGAGTAATTGATTCCTTCCCGTGAGTTAATACCTCTCACGTACTACAGGGGGCAGCACTTTACATGTGTGGATCACCAACGAGTAAAGTATATAAGTGTCCTGGCCAATGGCCAATGTTTTCACACTAATTGGCAGTAATATTAGCTGGAATAATATATACTTGAAAAGCTATCCCCTCCATATAATACACTATACGGCATCACGGGGTGGAACAGCCAGAGCAACTCTACCTTATCCATTCAAAGTCTTCTGGATCAAAGACTTTCTTCTTCAGTACTTCCTCTAGAACATCCCGGCAGTGCACATACAGGGTGAGTAAGGCTTCTACGGTGGTCTTCTGGTGGAGGAGAGGGATGTCCGCTGCCATCTCGGCCAGCTCCCCCAGCTGGTTCACCATGTCAGCATGAACATTGCGTAATGCTTTCTCTGGCTCGGCGCGGCCAAAGCCTCTTACACAGTTTTTGTTGAACATTATTTGACTCTGAACGAAAACAAATAAATAGCATTTAATTACAAAATAATTTGTATTTTTTAATATTTAATCTTCAAAAATGTCCATATGCAGGCCAGGCTCACGCCTCTCTAATGTAAGAACTACATTTAATGACTACACATCAAGTAAATATTTAGATTAGTGTGCGTGCGTATGAAGGGGTTAAAATGTTGTATGTGTTTTATATAGGGTGGTGGATAATAGGAATAGCTGTCGAGCAGATGTGATGCCCGTGATAGATATGCCCCCATACAAATGCCACCTAAAATATAACTCTTGCAGTATCCACATGCAACATTCCATGGATAGGAAAGCCAAACACTAGCTTGTTCCTTGAGTGTAAGTCCATGGCGCTTTGAAGTGAGTGAGCATGATAAATATATAGGATGTAATAAGGTCTCAGCAGAAGTCCACATGTTTTATATAACATGTACTATCAGACTTAGAATATGTTCTGTCCCTCCACTTACCACAACAAGGACAACTTGACCTGGGTGACCGAGAACCCATTTCTTGAATTCCAACTGACCCCATTCTGCGACTCCAATTTTTACAAGTCTGGGGGGGAAAAAAAAGTCTTTCAAAATCTTTTTTTAACTGAGTAATCGGGTAGAAATTGTATAAATCTATTGGGGCTAAACTGACCTTCCTGCATGGAATATCTTTTATAACATGGGGCTCTTTTTAGTAGAAGATGTGTTTGGCCTGGATTCATTTTGGGGATTTGTTGTTAATAGAATGTCAGCTGTTGAGTTGCAATGAACCCCGCATTTAGTGAATACATTCCACTTTATTATGAGAACACACAACACTTTGCCGGAAAATCCGAGGCCATTTTGGAGTCAAGAAGGAATTTTCCCTTTTTTAAGGCATGATTGGAAATCGCTTCAATGTGTGTTTTTTTCCCTTCTTCTGGGTCGACAGTAGAGTAGAACCTGGTGGAGTTGTGTCTTTTTTCAGCCTAGGATACTATGTTACTGTGTTACACATACAGATGTCTGAAAGAGTCTTACAAGCCAGGAAAGGCCACCTACCTTTTCACCATGTCAAACATGTTGCTCTCCACGTTGCCCAACCATTGCTCTACTGGACCTCTTATCCGAACATTCCTGCAACAGAGACCCGCCGAGTAATTATACATTTCGCACAGAGCTACGGCTCGTTCTAATGAGACAGCTTGAATGAAATATACTTAGGCATGGGAATTTTCTCTCCTTCCGCAGATGAAATCAACACCACCTCTGGGGGGCTTTTTAGAGGGTATTCAATATCTAGATGGCATATATTCTCAAAACACTTCACCAGGTGGGGCTAGGACACAAAAAAAAAGGAAGAAAAAGACAACATGGGTTTAACGCAATGGTCCCCAGCTGAGTGTGTCGAGTGTTTGTCGGACACGAAAGATGTTACCTGGACAACGTTGGGGTTCTTGCTTTCGGCCAAAATGGAAAGAAGTTCGTCGTTGCTGAGAAAGTAAAACCTTGGGAAAACCTTGCGCTTAATTTCAAGAAAGTCCTGCCAAGCGAGAGAGAAACTCATTGTCATTTATCTGTTCCAATGAGAAGATTCCAAAGTATAAAAAACACAATGGTGGCCGGTATTTAAAGAGCCTTCATCATCTCCATTACTGATTGTTACAATGTAGCTGCGAGGACACTTAAGAACAAATCCTCCCCAACTCCCCATCTAGAAGGAAAAGCGTGCCCACAAAATAGAGGAAGACCTTAAAGGATCTTTTTTTTTTTTTTAAATGTATTTTTGCCGATACCGGCACCCATTTCTGTTAGGAAACCTTCATGTCACCTGCATGGAGACAATAGTTTTGAGTTAATATTTGAGTTGATGCCCACAACCAGCTATACACTTTTATTTAGTCTACTTCTACAAAGTTATCAAGATTCCTATTGAATTATTTAAGGGAATCCATCCAACATTAAGGATTCTTACACTTCCTTCTACAACGGTGTAGACTTTTAAGTACCTGACATATGAGTGACCTCAGAGAGAAGTCCTCATCATGAATGAATTTCCATTTTGAATAATCGAGTCAAGGGGTTGACAGAAGTGTAGAATTAAAATGGAAAACAGGCAAGAATGAGTCAACTTGGAAGGAGATGACAATGTTGGGAGCAGAAATCTCGTCCAATCAGAACTTTTACCTCCAGGCATTTTAGAATCTTCTCCAAATGAGCGTTGTTGTTCTGTAGAACTTCCAGGACGCCCGGAGCGGTGGCTGCTCTAAGAGCATTTGGGCGCTCCATGGTACGGCTCATTATCTCTTTCCAAGAACTATCTACTTGGGAGAACAGCTTTGCTTCGGCCGGGAGTTGCCTGTCGACAGGATGCAATCGTTAAGTTACAGAAACAAAGACACGTAGAATTTCACAGCTCATAAGAAGCGTTTGGCCCACATTTTCTTTGTAAAAACATCAAACCTTATTTGGTCTTTGATCTTCTCTTAATATTTTTATATATATTTTCTTAGAAGCTCTCAATTTTTTCATTGGTCCTATGTTGCTCTCATTAAGGGATGGTGAGTAAGCTGCTGATCTGTCCAACCAGCACTTGGTTATTTAGAATAATTAGAATACACGTATTGTACATTAAAATAATGTAGAATAATGTATTGTATATAGCATACAGTATATAGTATTATAATGTGGCAGGGTTTTCCTGTGCATATACCCCTCCTAACAACCACTTTTATAAATATACCCCTACCTGGGATCTTCCCAAAATGGACCCCTGGAGCTCTCCGTCTCCTTATAGAAGACAGAAAGGGGGTGGGGTCAAATTAAGGGGTGGGGCTATAAGGAAAAAGATAGCTGTGACTTCTGAAGGCCACGGGTGAAATCCAGAGAGGCAGGTATACATCTATAAATGGTGCTACTTCACATGGAGCATCAAGTTATGACATCATACATTACATCACATTTATTTAGAACGTGCCAGGAGATTCTGTACCACTGCTACAATCAGTGGGATAATTCAAAGTCACGGACATTAACAAACTGGGGCAAAAGGAGAAGAGGGGCTGCTCTTGTGAGCTTACAATCTAGTCGGTGGTTGAGGGGTAACAGTAGGAGAGGACGGCTTGGATGGGGATGAGTTGGTCGGGTTAGGATGACCGGTTGAGGTTGTTGGTCGTTCAGACGGCTTGATTAGGATGATGGCTGAGAGTGTTAGGAAGAAAGCTGGGCTGTCAGAGAGCTTTTAAAAGTAGCATACGAGGGAGAAAGTCTGATGGAACGGGGAAGGGAATTCCAGAGAAGGGGTGCAGCTCGGGGCACATCCTCAATACGGGAGCGAGAAGAGGTAATGATGGTAGAACCGAGACAAAGGTCGCAGAGGGCGGTTAGGGGTATATAAGGGGGTACAAAGTAGTCAAGGGCTCTGTAGGTCAGGAGCAGCTTTCATAATTTGAGCTGTGGCTATGATGACCCAAACCAAGTAGTGTACATATCCTTCCAACGTGTGAGAAGTTTGGCCCATATGGGCATCCTGAAAGTCCACAGTGGTGGTGGTGGGGTTGTTGTTTTTTTGTAGAATTTCATGCTTTCAGTTTTCCTCAAACATTAAAAAAAGAAGTGAATTACATCACCTATAAAATTGAGATTTATAGCAAACACTATATAGAATTATATCACAGAAATCTTTAAGAATTGTGATTTATAGCACATGTGATTTGTTGTCAGCCTTTACTGCCCCATTAAGCAGACTAAAATATACAATATGTCCGCGAAGCCCTGGGTGTCACGCGACCTCGCGTACTTTTCTTTATTGCTTTTTTTTCTGTAATTCACTCTAAAGCCCATGGAGAAAAAGGAAAATCTGAGAATTCGAAATAATTTTTACATTTTTCAGAACACATAAACTCAAAGAGGATCACCGAGAAGCGAGGAAGCCAGTTGTTACTCTGTATTATGATGAATGCTTTACCTAAGGCTATATATGATAAATGCGGTGTATTCCATATCATAAATGTTTTTTAAAGTCTCCCCCCACACATACTATCCAAAGAGTCAATTTAACCCTGTTTTGTGGAAGTATTTTTCAAAAACACAGATAGATAGATAGATAGATAGATAGATAGATAGATAGATAGATAGATAGATGATAAATAGATAGATTGATAACAGATGTAAAGATTAGATAGATAGATAAATATTTATAGATAGATAATAGATGGATAGATAGATTGATGATAAATAAATAAATAAAGAGATAGACAGATAGATAATAGATGGATAGATAGATGACCACTGGCCATTTAACCGATGTGCCAGGTGGCAAGTCCATGGCTGCTGAGCTGACCCTGTATGTGCACAATTTTTTTATAGATAATTTAACTATGCATTATACAGGGCTAATGCTAACCGTTTGGCTCATAATAATCCACTGATAAATCTATGGGTTGTTTCATCTCACCGCAAATCATCGGCAAATTCACGGCTTAGTAAATAATCCCTCTAGCCTTTTTTTCCTTTTGTCTTTCTTTAAAACCCAAGACTCATGAAGCTTTGCGTTTCCGCGTCGTATGCGAGTTTAAAAGACATCTCTGACTTCATGGATAACAATCTTGCAAAATTACAATGTAACACAAAAAAAATAAAAATAAAAATGGAATATGGCTGCCTGTAACACCCCCCTCCGACAGGCAATCTGTATTTTACATAAATAAAATGCTTAAAGTAAGATACACATCTTTGACGGTAAATGCAGTATCAGGGAGAGATATGAAAGAGCTTTTTTAAATAAAGTATAACAATGTTACCGCATTTTTTAGGTAGCTCCACCTGATTAGAAGAGAAACCTAATATTTTGTTAAAAGATTTCAGATGACTTACAAAAAAATCACCATTTTTTAGATCACAGTTAAGCATTGCAATGTTCTTTCTCTGATGTAATCAGTTGTCCGTCCTCTTCATGTCCAACATTTGTTTAATGTGTTTTTCATACATAGCATTAAACCCTTATCATACTTCCCAAGTGTCCTGTTTTACATGGACAGTCATGATTTTTGGGCAGTGTCCTGCTGTCCCAGGTATCTGCCCAACTGTGCTGCGGTTTGAAGGCAGTGGGGATCATGGGTCGGTTGGGGGGGATCCTCCGATCTCCCATGACCAGCCCAGGGATCAGTAGAATCAATGGAGCCCGAGGTTGGGCGCTGTGAGGTGGCTATTTGGGTAAGGTGGGCAGGTGGCCATGCCTCCAACCATGCCCACCTCTCCATGTGACTCTGCCTGCCTCTGGCCACAAACCCCAACAACTATAAGAACACCAGAAATGTTGGGGGGATGCAAAATGTAAGCATCTCTGCCACTGTTATGGATTCTTTGTAAAGTCACTTGACTTTGGGTCATCAGCGCAATATAACCCAAAGTTCTTTGCTTGTTGGCGGTTTGAAATGACCACCATTACTGAGTCTCCACGATAGAACCACACAGGACTATAATCTATAGGATGAACATTGATATCTGAGAAAAGTCCGAATCCAAGGAGAAATCTGATTGGCGTTTGAAGTCAAGAAGTGGTAACATTTGAAAAAATAGCTTAGTTTTGGGTGGGTTTGCCTTCTTTTGGATAAAAAGCAGGAAGGATCGGTAGACGGGTTGAACTTGATGTTGTTTATTATTTTTTTTTTTATTACTATGTTACTATGGGCTACTAAAGAATTTTTTCCCCCCGGTATTCAATATTTTTATTTTTATAGATAAAGAGAATTGACGTACCTCTGAATGTCAGATGCCAGAAAGATTTGTTCCAGGTAAAGCCAATTCTTTTGGCAAATCATCCACTCCTCCATTGTGCGAGAGAAGAGATTTAACTTACGATCCCATTCAGCAACTGAGTTCTTGAAAATAAGAGAGAAACGTACAAATTAATTTTTGGGAACGTCACATTTCTCAGCGCCCCGTTTAATGAGCCGGCAGAGGTCAAATTTCCAAATTCTGGGGAAACTGACAAATGCAAAGTTAATGCAAATCGCTCCTTTTCTCGTCTCTCTCTAAGTGTGGAAATTGTCACTGATGCCGGGTGAGGCATAACTAGCAATGTTTAGGAAGAGGTAGGGATGGGTGACTGATGGTAATATGTGATGGAGAAAGAGGAGGAGGGCAGAGAAAATGGGGGTTAGGAAGAGAGAGGGAAGAAAAGAGACAAGTAGAAGAGGGGATCAAAAGAGAGAGAGGGGGGAGACAAGTAGAAGAGGGAGTCAAAAGAGAGAGGGGGGGAGACAAGTAGGAGAGGGAGTCAAAAGAGAGGGGGGCAGGAGACAAGTAGGAGAGGGAGTCAAAAGAGAAGGGGGCAGGAGACAAGTAGGAGAGGGAGTCAAAAGAGAAGGGGGCAGGAGACAAGTAGAAGAGGGAGTCAAAAGAGAGACAGAGGGAAGAAAGGAGACAAGTAGGAGAGGGAGTCAAAAGAGAGAGAGAGCGAGAGAGAGAGATGGAAGAAAGATGCAGGGGAGAGAAAATAGGAGCAGAGGAGGAAGAGAGAAGGAAAGAAAAAGGGATAGGAGGGATGGGAGATATAGGGGGAAAGAGTAAGGAGAGGGAGAAAAGTGGGGAGAGTTTTCTGGCCACATATGGTGGCACATACACTACTTCTCTATAAGTGTGGCCAATGAGAAATGATCCTTCTAACATACTGGCTTCTCATTGGTTGCACACATGACTCTAATTAATGTCCTCATGCAAATTTCGAGACCCCCCTCGATGCCTGCATACATGTGTAATGTAGATAGAATACTTTTGCTTCTTTTAATCTGTAAACGCCGTTATATGGATTTATTCTGTGTACAGAACGGTAAAATCTATGATTTGAAGAACAAAAAGCAAAAGTTCCACTTCAATTTCATGTGGCAATAATATTGGGCTGAGGAACACTTCAAAATAAGTAATCAAGTACCTTAATTGGTCCGGTGTAGCGGGAGCCCTTTAATGTTGAAATTATGACTTGCGATTCCTCTAGCTGAGCCGTTATGTCTTCGGCGGACGCAATAATCGGTACTTTGGAAAGTTCAGACTTGTGCGCAGTCAACTTAAAATCGGTTTTATTCCAAAGACTAATGATTTTGTTCAGCATCCCCTCCAGGGTAGCTTCGTTCGTAGCAGTTGTAGAGGTTTCAATAATTTTTTCTTTATGCTGAAATATCTATAAAAATAAATTATTAAAATGATGTCATCAGCAGAAGTGAACACTAAACGCAAGGATATAGTTTTAAAAGGATATTAGAAGTGAAAAATGACATCATCAAAATATATGAAGCTACTGAATGGACATCGGGGGGGGAAGTTGAAATTTGCATATGACACAACATAGTACGCTTGAATAGTTACATTTTAATTGGATCTGGAATATTAATTTGGAAGTAAACAAACATTTATCCTTTGGGGCCTTTTGGAATGCTCATAATTTAGACAAAAGGCAGTTTCCAAAAATGTAAAAATGTCTTGGCACTGGAGAAAAAAAGACAAAAGACAGAAAAAAAAAAATGATATCAAAAGAGTTATGTCATAGTTTTGACATGAAACCCAAAAATCTTAAGGACGACATTATATATTTATAATATATATTATTTATTTAATATATTATTATTAATTTAATTTATTATTATTATTATTATTATTATTTATTTGAACTTTTGAAAACAAAAAAATAAACCTTCTCCACAGGTCACTGCTTTTGGAGTCATAGATACATATAAAATATTGAAGGCTGGCTTTCTTCTTAGATGTTAAATAGTGCCAAAGCTGCAAATAAATACTTAAACAGAATAGTTGAATCAGTAAGGAAACCAGTAATGTGCATCAGTAGGGGAACATAAAGAATCTTTATGTCCAATATGATGGAAGTCCTCATGAGCCAATTAATTTTATTGTATATTGCCCTTAAAAAAAACCAAACAGTGATATTGAATGTAAGATATCATTTAGATCTCAGAGAAAGCAAGTTCAGTTCTGAAAATACTTTCTTTATTATAAATAATTTACATTATTCAGTTTATATTGACTTATTTAAACTTATTTAAAAACCTATTTTTTTCTAACATGTTAATTGTGTAGCTACCTTCATTATTCTGATGACCATTGGACAAAGCTGCGGCACATGCTTTATAAATCAATAATAATAATAATGCAATTACAGTAGGAAATACATAATGAGTAAAACAGATACAATATATCCTCTGTTTTTAGATAAAGACAGGCCCGGACTGGGACAAAAAATAGGCCCGGGCATTTAAGCCTGAGCAGCCCATTTTTTATTTATTTATTGTTAAAGCCCACCCTTCATGTACCATCTTTGCATTTACTCATTCACACAAATCATTAACACATTCATTAATGCAGTCTCACAAATCATTCAAGCAATTCATCCACACATGAATTAATTAATTGTCATACACATTCACACAATTCATCCACACATTTATTCATTCATTCATTATCATACGCATTCACACTACCCCCTCTCCCCATCTTATCTGCCCCTTCTCACTATGTTCCCCCTTTTCACTATGTACCCCCTCTCACTATCTATCCCCTCTCCCCATTTCTCACTATCTAACCCCCCTCTGCCCCTTCTCACTGCACCCCCCTCACTCACCCTACTTACCTTGTTGCCGGAGCAAGCAGCAACTGCGACCAGGCCCGCGGCAGGGCCGGATTGACTTAGGGGCTGATGGAGCTGCAGCTCCAGGCCCCTACCTTAAAATAGGCCCAGTCAGGACCGGACTGACTGGGCCTATGCGGCCTCATTAACGCAGGGCCCCTTAAACCCGCCGCAACTGCGACCGGGTCAGCCACTCTAAGGGGCCGGGAAGCCCCCACCAGGGCCGGCCTTAGGGGTCTGCGGCGGCACAGGGCTTCAATTAAAACATCGAGTTTTTTTTTTTTTAACTTCATTTAACATCCTCCATGTTAAATAAAGTTAACAAAAACGTTATTTAACATGGAGGATGTTAAATAAAGTAAAAAAAAACAACAAAAAAACCCCCGATGTTTTAATTTAAACCCTGTGCGGCCACATACCCGTAAGGCCGGCCCTGGTGGGGGCTTCCCGGCTCCTTAGAGTGGCGGACCCGGTCGCAGTTGCGTAGAGGCCGCATAGGCCCAGTCAGTCCGGTCCTGACTGGGCCTATTTTAAGGTAGGGGCCTGGAGCTGCAGCCCGGTGTGCCCTATGGCCAGTCCGGGCCTGGAAAAAGATGTTTATATATACCTTAAGCTCCAAAAGACTTCCCAATGTTAAGCCCTTATCCCGCGTAATCAGCCTTCCGATGGCGTTATGTATTGTGTCCCAATGTCTGTCCTGGAGGCAAGGGTTCCTTAAAGCCACCACGACAGGTAAACTTTGTTTGAAATCCAGAAGCGATTGTCTCAACCTTGACCCAATGTCATTTGCCGGCAAACCTGGCGTAGAATAAAAAAAATTTTGAACTTTCTATTGAAACAATAACAATATATACAACACATAAAGAAAGCATTATTTTATTAAACTGTAACAATGTAACAACAGGAGCTACAATTCCAATGATCCTCCAGTGCGGGATGACAAAGTATCACCGACTTTCCGATATATCAACATGGAGGAACGGACTGGTTTATACCTTTCTCCAGCATAAATAACGTATGGCTGAATCGACTAACATCCCTCTGTATGACATCAACGTTGAGCTGATCGAAGGGAGTAAGCTTCCATTCCGCGGAGAGTTTGGTCCATTCTTCCGCGGATTCCCAAAGGAGCTTTCTCAAACTCAAGTCGTACTCGATTTCCGTGATTTCTGCGTTAACCGTGTGGCTGCTGACCTCCCCGGCTGAGCTCTTTTGGGAATGAAGCACATCCACTAACTTAGCTTTCATCTGAGTCATTGAACTTCCAAAGCGCTCTTGGTAGGTCGAGTAACACCGGGCTTTGCTGGCAAGAACGTCAAATTCTTCCAGGAGCATTAAGATTATTTCTTTAGCTTCCGGTGGGAATGTATCACTCTGAAGCAGTACTGGGTTCCTCACCTAGAAGCACAAAAAGCACCCCACACAATGATATTGCGCATACATTTTAGAACAGGTTGAATTACAGTACACCAGTCAACTGAGCCACCGAAGACGGGTACATACCTTGGTCTTAAGCTCCATTAACTCAAAGTGCAAGTCTGATATGTACTTGTCCAAATCCCCACTGAATTTGACGATGCCCTCATCCTTTTTTGCTTCACAGAAAAGGACAGATGATTTGAGGTGTTGGAAGCTCGGGATAAGGCTTTGATATAAGGCCAACTCTTCGGAAGAAATACGCACGCAGAAGTCTTTTGCCACAGAATACAGCTGGATAACAGTGCTGTACATCTTCTCTAGAGATGGAAGCTCGGAAGATATTTGACCAAGGAACATCAGGTGCTCGACAAAGTCCTCCACACCTGTTAGGTCAATGCTAAGCTTTCTCAGTGCTTTATGGATGACCTGAAACACATAAACAAAGCAAATTCGAACAACAACATAATAAATAATGAAATATATATATGTAATAATAAAATTATTAGGGACGGTTAAGGCCACTTGAAGATATCACAAAAGGTTGATAGACATAGGGCAATATGTATAAAAAAAGTGATTCTGATACAAAGTTTCAAAGGTGTTCTTCCACCATAGCAGTACCAATGGAATGGATCATACCAATGGAATGGATCGTACCAATGGAATGGATCGTACCAATGGAATGGATCATACCAAAGGAATGGATCATACCAGTGGAATGGATCATACCAAAGGAATGGATCATACCAATGGAAGGGATCATACCAATGGAATGGATCGTACCAATGGAATGGATCATACCAATTGATGCTATGGTGACAAGAATCCTTTTTAATCTTTGCATCAGAAATGCATTCAGGACATAACAACTAGACTTGTGCATTCGTCTTCGGGCGAACATGAAAACGAGCACGAAGAGGCCGTTTTTTTGTTCGTTCCGAAGGAACGTAGAACAGAATACAGTGCCGGCAAACCGTAGGCGAAGACGAAGACTCACAATCACGAAGATTCGAAGATTCTTCGTGATCGTCTTCGTTTTTGCCGCGCAACCGCCAAAATTTCAAACAGGAGTGAGCTGATCCTCGTCTGTCCAATCAGCTCACTCTTGTGACGTAACGCTAAGGGTCTCGTCCAATGCCTGTGCTGCTGTTTTTTGAATTCTGAAGGCGCCTTTATAAGACCAGAGCTTGCCTGAGAGATCCATTCATTTTTCGCTGTGACTGCTTTGGCAACACTGCTGTGCTGCATCCGAGCGTTACAGAGAGAGATTGTTCTGTTCTGTGTGAGACTGGTAAGCCTTAGCCTGCCATTTCTCACTGTGTACTTCATCCTCACTTCAGTGCTACTTAATTAATATATTTAATAATAATAATTTGATTAATTTAATTTTTTTAAAATTAATTTGTCATCAACTTTAGTGTAAGTGCTGTTGAGTTGACAGTGCACCCAGTGCCTCAGTGGCACTGGGGTGCCCTTGCCCTGGGCTGGCACTAGTGCCTATTGCCTGTCCTGCTTAAATAAATTAAATAGAATTTATAAATTACAATTTAATAGAATCTATAATTTAATAGTTCATTATAATATTATATATATATATATATTTGTCAGTCATATATATATATACTATAGTATACTAGTGTAGAGTGTACTGTAGACATTCATCTACTAGTGTCTAATTTAAAATCAGTAATATTAATTAATATAATTAATAATTGAATTCATTATAAAATTATATATATATTTGTCAGTTATAGTTAGTAATAGTATACTAGTGTAGAGTGTACTGTAGACATTCAGAACATCTACTAGTGTCTAATCTAAAATCAGTAATATCAATAATTCTCTAATTCTTTCTTATCTTAATAGTTAATTAAATTAGCTATAAATAAAAGTAATAATATTAATTAATTACTACTAGCGTATAGTTCAGCTAATCTTATTAGTACTGGTGCTGCAGCTCTATAGTTTGTGCTTTGTTTTAGCAACAGTAAGAGACCAAGTCAATTTTTCTTAATTAATCTTTCATTTTATTTCATTTGTTTTGCTCACCTCAGTCCATCAGTGAAGTGAACTTGTTGGGCTAGTGAGTGCAGCCGCATAAGTGCTGTGTTTTTTTTTGATCAGCAAGCAGTGACGTTAACTGTTTTGCAAAGATTTTCTCATTTATTTTACATTTTATTTCAATTTTATTAAAAGTACCCTTAGTGTTTTGCTCACCTCAGTCCATCAGTGAAGTGAACTTGTTGGGCTAGTGAGTGCAGCAAGCAGTGAAGATAACTGTTTTGCTGTGACATTTTATTTTATTTCTAATTCTTTTCAAGAAAAATTGACTGTGACGAGCTGTACTAAGCAAAGCTTCAAGCTACTAGCTGTAGTACTAAAATAATTCTAATCTTCTTTAATCTTAATCTATAATATATTATAAATAATAATATTCTAATTCATAATCTATAATATAAGTAATTCTAATTCTAAATTCTAATTCATAATCTATATTCTTCTATCTATAATACATAATATATAAGTAAATTAGTTCTAATCTATTAATATTATATAACTTAATATTAATTAATAAATCATATACTGAATCTGATTTAACCTCACTTTAGCTTAGTGGGTTTGAGAGCGTCTGCCTAGAGGTAGACTTATAGTAAGGAAATATAGCTTTAGGCTAGCATAGTGGTAGGCTAAGCTCTTAGGCCCGTGTAAATTCAAATTAAAAATAAAATACTGCTAGTTATTAAATAGTTAATCTTGAGTTAATAATTTCAATAACTTTAGGATTTTGGCAGATTGCACACAGCACAGTGCAGTAGTGCATAGTTTTACTTTTTAAGCAGTAGCACTGAAGAGAACTTCCTCTAATTTTTTTGTCTTTAATTCGTTTTTCCTTTTTTTTATTTTTATTTTTTTATTTTTTTTTTTATAGTTTTTTAAACACTACACTACACTACACTACACTACACTACACACACAACACAAAATTTGAAATGGATCCTCCTTTTGGGACTAAGGAGGGACAAGCTCCATCTACCACCACCACCACCACCACCAGCACCACCACCAGCACCACCACCAGCTCTAAGATGCAGCCTTTGCGTCAGTCTAGTCGGCCAAGTAGGCCAAGCTCTCGCTTATCATTTGGGGAAGCATTGCTTGAAGGATCATCAAGTAAAGGAAAGGCACCAAAAGCAGGCAGTAGTAGTGCGGCTAGGCCCACAAGCTCTATGGTTTTTTACGGAAAGCCTAAAGCACCAGAAGCACGTTCAAAGTTAAAGGGTAGCACAAGTAGTACCAGCCCAGTGACTAAAAAGAAGTGCCTTTTGCCCCAAGCAGCATCTTCCCCATCCACCAGCAGCATGCAAGGTACCAAGCAGAGCCAAATTAGCAGCAAGACTCAGAGGGGTCCCAAACCAAAGCGATCTCATTCCTTTGTAGGGAAAACCACCACCACCACCACCCCCGCCTCTACCACCACTAGTGCTGCGCCTACTGTTCCCACTGGTACCGCCACGCCATGTCCTCCTAGTACCTCTAGCAAGCCACCAAGTCCTTACAAAATTTTTGTAAAGACAGTTAGAGAGAGGGCTACACATAGTGGAACTCCACCTAGCGAGGTAGCAGAGGAGCCTGAGACTGAGAGGCCAAGTGCAGAGTCTATTCTTCCTGCTCGCACTACTACTAGTCACGAGTCTCACGACGATATCAGTCTTAGCTCCAGCCTAGCAGGAATTCCATTCGATCTGGCTAATGAAGAGCTAGACTATGAGCCAGAGGAAGTAGAGGAGATGAGTGGTCAGGAATCAGATTCCTCAGGGAGCAGTGTCCAAATGACTAGTGCACAATTTTCCCCTGAGCCTCCACCTTCTCCGCTACGATCATCACCATCACCACCACCAGCAGCAGCAGCAAAACCTAGCAAATCTAAAGCAATTAGCAGTCCCACTATGGCCAGTACTGTTACCACCAGTCCCACCACCACTAGTTCTGCCTCTGTTCATCCACCCCGAGCAGTAAGAGCAGCACCCAAGGCACACTCCAAGGCTATGCGCGCCCCAATTTGGGAGCACTTTGAAAATGTTGAAGAAGGGCGCTATGGAAAGTGCAAACATTGTGGGAAGCTAATAAGCAGAGGGAAAGTGTCTGGCCATTTTACCAGTGCTAGCATGAAGCATCACCTCAGCACTCAACACAACGCTGTGCTATTGGGGAAAGATGCAGAGGTAAAACTTAGTGCAGGCAGCATAGCTGGTGGCCGTGGAAAAACCCCAACAGCTTCTTCTTCTGAGCCAATAGCAGCAGCAGCAGCAGCAGCAACTAGTGCTGGCAGCCAGAGACCAAGGCAGGTTGGAGCACTGCATGCCCAGCCCACCCTGGAAGAATTTGGGGCATTCCACTCCAAGAGAACGATGCCCAAACAGCAGGCCAATAAAGTAACGCGACTTATTGGTCAGTTCATTGCTGTTGGAGGGGCATCCTTCTCCATGATTGAAGGGGAGCCTTTCAAACAATTGATGGCGGCTGTGGCTCCACAATACACAGTTCCGTCACGTTCCACTTTCAGCAGGAACATTGTCCCCTCGCTGTATCGGTCCTGTGTTGCAGCAGTGAAAGAGGAGCTTTCCAAGGCTGCTGGTCAGTGTGTTCATTTCACTACAGATTTGTGGAGTGCACCTAGCGCCCAGCATGCCTTTCTTTCTTTGACAGCACACTGGTGGCAGCCCGGTGTGTCTAAGGAAGTTGCTGCAGCAGGCTACCGATCATTCCTTCTCCATGCAGAAGTGATGGATGAAAAGCACACTTCCCAAAATATTCTGCATGCGATTAGGAAAATGTTTAGCCTTTGGGTGGGAGCAGAGGCGGGCACCAATGTTGAAGTTGGTTTTGTGGTAACTGACGGAGGTGCCAATATGGTGAAAGCGCTGCGAGATGGTCATATTGTTGGTGTGCGCTGTGCAGCCCACATCATCCATCTTGTAGTGAAGGCAGCAATGTCAGAAGGAACTAATGTGGCAGCAGTAGTTCTGTCCCGCTGCAGAAAGATCGCTGGGCACTTTCACCATAGTGTTAAGGCTAGCCAACTTTTGAGGGAAGAGCAAGAGAGGTCAGGTCTTCCCGTACACTGCCTACGTCAGGATGTCAGTACACGGTGGAACTCCACGTTAGACATGCTGGAGAGGATTTTGGAGCAGCAGAGGGCAATCCATAATCTTGCCTCAGAGCACAATATTGGGATTACCTCTCCATTGAATAGGGAGGATTGGACAGTGATCGCCCAGCTAGTGGCAGTCCTTAAACCATTCAGGGATGCCACAGAAAATTTAAGCTCAAACACTGCCAGTCTGGCCCAGGTAATCCCAGTGTTCTCCCATCTAGGCAGCAAGATGGATGTGTTCCTTGGAAACCGTGAGGCTGTTCAAGGTGGCACTCTACATCCTGACGTAGCAGCCATAGTCAGGAAGCTGAAGGATCTGCTAAAAGTACACCTTCGCAAGCGAATGGAAGAGAGTCCCGAAATGATGCTAGCGTGCCTTTGTGATCCAAGAATTAAGGGAAAGCTAGCTTTGAAATTCAATGTTCTCAGTAGCTACCGGGAGCAATTGGTCAACAAGGTGCGTGACTGGCAGCGTAAAATGGGAATGCTGTCCGAGGAGGGTGAGGTGCAGGAGGAGGAAGAGATGATGTGGTCTGCTACCCCTAGCAGCAGCATCAGCAGCAGTGCCACAAGCAGCACAACACAGCTGAGTGGAGCAGCTGCGTTTTGGGAAGAGGCACTTGGCAGTATAGTTGGACCATCTGACAGAGCTAGCAGCAGAAAGGAGAGTAGTGCTGCTGAAATGGTCAAACTTTACCTCTGTGAAGTTCCTTCTGCTCCTAATGTTGATCCTCTTAGCTACTGGGATGAAAAGAAGAGTGTGTGGCCTGCACTCTCATGGGTTGCGCAGCAGCTTCTATCATGTCCGCCAACCACTGTTCAAAGTGAGCGCGTGTTTTCTATGACTGGAAACATACTGAGTCCACAGCGCTCACGCATGGCACCTCATCTGATGGAGCAGATTGCCTTTCTTAAATTCAATCTGCCCAAATTGGGTTACCCAGCTCTTAGCTTGGAAAGTTAAATTTTTTCTCTCTAATGTTTAAGGTAGTTTCTCCCCCTGGTTGCACTTGCTGCGGTGTGGCAATGCCTGCTACCTCCGCTGGTGTAGCCAATTTACGCTAGGGCCTAGTGTCTGAGCTCTGTAAGTCCGCTCCCAAACGCCTAGGACTGACAGTCTTTGGATGCTTTGCCCTGGGGTGAAACAGGTGAGTGGGTCGTCAATTGCCCACTCATTCACCTTTTTCCGTTTCCAACGCTGCTGCTGGTGGTGGTGCCAGTATCTTTTGCCAGTTCGCTTCCTGGCTGAAATCATGCCTCAGATGTCCCTAATGGAAAGGGTAGTTTCTCCCCCCTGGTTGCACTTGCTGCGGTGTGGCAACGCCTGCTACCTCCGCCGGTGTAGCTAGCTTATGCTAGGGCCTTGTGTCTGAGTTCTGTAGGTCTGCTCCCAAACGCCAAGGACTGACAGTGCTTGGATGCTTTGCCCTGGGGTGAAACAGGTGAGCGGGTCGTCAATTGCCCACTCATTCGCCTTTCCCAATTCTGCTGCTGCTGGTGGTGGTGCCAGTGTCTCTCTTCAATGCCAGTTCGCTTCCTGGCTAGTGTCATGCCTCGAATGTCCCTGATGGTAAGGGTAGTTTCTCCCCCCTGGTTGCACTTGTTGCGGTGTGGCAACGCCTGCTACCTCCGCCGGTGTAGCCAGCTTACGCTAGGGCCTTGTGTCTGAGTTCTGGAAGTCCGCTCCCAAACGCCAAGGACTGACAGTTTTTGGATGCTTTGCCCTGGGGTGAAACAGGTGAGTGGGTCGCCAATTGCCCACTCATTCGCCTTTCCCAATTCTGCTGCTGCTGCTGCTGGTGGTGGTGCCAGTGTCTCTTCGATGCCAGTTCGCTTCCTGGCTAGTGTCATGAATCAAATGTCCCTAATGGTAAGGGCAGTTTCTCCCCCCTGGCTGCCTCTGTCTGCGGTGTGGCAACGCCTGCTACCTCCGCCGGAGTGGCCAGCTTACGCTAGGGCCTTGTGTCTGAGCTCTGGAAGTCTGCTGCCAAACGTTTAAGACTGACAGTGTTTGGGTGCTTTGCCCTGGGGTGAAACAGGTGAGTGGGTCGCCAATTGCCCACTCATTCGCCTTTCCCATTTTTCAATGCTGCTGCTGGTGGTGGTGGTGGTGCCAGCATCTCTTCTCTGCCAGTTCGCTTCCTGGCTAGAGTCATGCCCAAAATGTCCCTAGTGGTAAGGGCAGTTTCTCCCCTCTGGCTGCGTCTGTTTGCGGTGTGGCAACGCCTGCTACCTCCGCCGGAGTGGCCAGCTTACGCTAGGGCCTTGTGTCTGAGCTCTGGAAGTCTGCTGCCAAACGTCTAAGACTGACAGTGTTTGGGTGCTTTGCCCTGGGGTGAAACAGGTGAGTGGGTCGCCAATTGCCCACTCATTCGCCTTTTCAATGCTGCTGCTGGTGGTGGTGCCAGCATCTCTTCTCTGCCAGTTCGCTTCCTGGCTAGTGTCATGCCTCAAATGTCCCTAATTGTAAGGGCAGTTTCTCCCCCCTGGCTGCCTCTGTCTGCGGTGTGGCAACGCCTGCTACCTCCGCCGGAGTGGCCAGCTTACGCTAGGGCCTTGTGTCTGAGCTCTGGAAGTCTGCTGCCAAACGTCTAAGACTGACAGTGTTTGGGTGCTTTGCCCTGGGGTGAAACAGGTGAGCGGGTCGCCAATTGCCCTCTCATTCGCCTTTCCAATTTTTCAATGCTGCTGGTGGTGGTGGTGGTGGTGGTGGTGCCAGCATCTCTTCTCTGCCAGTTCGCTTCCTGGCTAGAGTCATGCCCAAAATGTCCCTAATTGTAAGGGCAGTTTCTCCCCCCTGGCTGCCTCTGTCTGCGGTGTGGCAACGCCTGCTACCTCCGCCGGAGTGGCCAGCTTACGCTAGGGCCTTGTGTCTGAGCTCTGGAAGTCTGCTGCCAAACGTCTAAGACTGACAGTGTTTGGGTGCTTTGCCCTGGGGTGAAACAGGTGAGTGGGTCGCCAATTGCCCACTCATTCGCCTTTTCAATGCTGCTGCTGGTGGTGGTGCCAGCATCTCTTCTCTGCCAGTTCGCTTCCTGGCTAGTGTCATGCCTCAAATGTCCCTAATTGTAAGGGCAGTTTCTCCCCCCTGGCTGCCTCTGTCTGCGGTGTGGCAACGCCTGCTACCTCCGCCGGAGTGGCCAGCTTACGCTAGGGCCTTGTGTCTGAGCTCTGGAAGTCTGCTGCCAAACGTCTAAGACTGACAGTGTTTGGGTGCTTTGCCCTGGGGTGAAACAGGTGAGCGGGTCGCCAATTGCCCTCTCATTCGCCTTTCCAATTTTTCAATGCTGCTGGTGGTGGTGGTGGTGGTGGTGGTGCCAGCATCTCTTCTCTGCCAGTTCGCTTCCTGGCTAGAGTCATGCCCAAAATGTCCCTAATTGTAAGGGCAGTTTCTCCCCCCTGGCTGCCTCTGTCTGCGGTGTGGCAACGCCTGCTACCTCCGCCGGAGTGGCCAGCTTACGCTAGGGCCTTGTGTCTGAGCTCTGGAAGTCTGCTGCCAAACGTCTAAGACTGACAGTGTTTGGGTGCTTTGCCCTGGGGTGAAACAGGTGAGTGGGTCGCCAATTGCCCACTCATTCGCCTTTTCAATGCTGCTGCTGGTGGTGGTGCCAGCATCTCTTCTCTGCCAGTTCGCTTCCTGGCTAGTGTCATGCCTCAAATGTCCCTAATTGTAAGGGCAGTTTCTCCCCCCTGGCTGCCTCTGTCTGCGGTGTGGCAACGCCTGCTACCTCCGCCGGAGTGGCCAGCTTACGCTAGGGCCTTGTGTCTGAGCTCTGGAAGTCTGCTGCCAAACGTCTAAGACTGACAGTGTTTGGGTGCTTTGCCCTGGGGTGAAACAGGTGAGCGGGTCGCCAATTGCCCTCTCATTCGCCTTTCCAATTTTTCAATGCTGCTGGTGGTGGTGGTGGTGGTGGTGGTGCCAGCATCTCTTCTCTGCCAGTTCGCTTCCTGGCTAGAGTCATGCCCAAAATGTCCCTAATTGTAAGGGCAGTTTCTCCCCCCTGGCTGCCTCTGTCTGCGGTGTGGCAACGCCTGCTACCTCCGCCGGAGTGGCCAGCTTACGCTAGGGCCTTGTGTCTGAGCTCTGGAAGTCTGCTGCCAAACGTCTAAGACTGACAGTGTTTGGGTGCTTTGCCCTGGGGTGAAACAGGTGAGTGGGTCGCCAATTGCCCACTCATTCGCCTTTTCAATGCTGCTGCTGGTGGTGGTGCCAGCATCTCTTCTCTGCCAGTTCGCTTCCTGGCTAGAGTCATGCCCAAAATGTCCCTAATGGTAAGGGCAGTTTCTCCCCCCTGGCTGCCTCTGTTTGCGGTGTGGCAACGCCTGCTACCTCCGCCGGAGTGGCCAGCTTACGC
Source organism: Sceloporus occidentalis (assembly GCA_023333645.1). Classification (NCBI taxonomy): domain Eukaryota; kingdom Metazoa; phylum Chordata; class Lepidosauria; order Squamata; family Phrynosomatidae; genus Sceloporus; species Sceloporus occidentalis. Next base: position 283,302 of record JALMGF010000199.1, read on the forward strand.
TAGGGCCTTGTGTCTGAGCTCTGGAAGTCTGCTGCCAAACGTCTAAGACTGACAGTGTTTGGGTGCTTTGCCCTGGGGTGAAACAGGTGAGCGGGTCGCCAATTGCCCACTCATTTGCCTTTCCCATTTCCTTTTCCATTTCATTATTTTCCTTCTGATACACAACCAACCAAACATAACACACACAATAACACATATAACACATATAACACACAGTGACATCACACATAACACACATACACACACACTTACAATGCACAAAACACAAGGACCTTTTCCTTGTTATTTGCCCTGGCCTTCACTCACTAATAGCATTACATTAACACTATAACTCACACTTCACCCTATAACATTTTTCCATCCACATACCTGCCAACAGACCCAACTTTTTCAGCGACAGTCCTGCTTTTTTCCAGTCCTGTCCCATCTAATTTAGCTAAACTAGGTATGCAAAATGCAAATACACATAGGTAGTTATAGCTCGGTAGGTAACGCTACTATAAACATTTAATAAATATAATCAAGTACTAAATAATAAATCTAACTTTAAAATACATTTAAATAAACCCCTATTTTTTTTTTAAAAAAAACATTAAAATTTAATTATTATTATTTAGACATAATCCATCTTTAACCAAACCAGTGCACTGCTACTAATCTTAAACATAACCGTACATTAACCCTAAGCTATTTTTTAGTTCTTGTCCAACATTTTTCCATCAGCATACCTGCCAACACACCCAAGATTTTGGTGGACAGTCCTGCTATTTTCCAGTCCTGTCCAATAAGTAAGTTGGGTTGTTGCAAAGTATGCCATTGTAAATAGGTAGCAAATGTTAGGCATGTAAAGTGGTCCAAAATCAATTTAAAAATGTAAAATATTCCCTATTCTTTTATTAAACATCTATGGACAGTACACCTCGGTATGTGTGTGCAACTCTATTGGTCGTTTCGGCAGGGGGCTCGCCTGCCATCAACGAATGAAGTGCATTCTGCAGTTCTGCAATTCACTCGTTGATGCCAGACCAGCCCCCTGCCGAAACGACCAATAGAGCTGCACACACGTACCTTCACGGCAGCTGCTGCTGCTGTGATGTGTTATTAACCCCGTATTAACCCCTGCTAGGCAACCAGGAGGAAAACGAAGATTAAACGAGCACGAAGAATGTCCGCGAATATTCGCCCGAAGAGAAGACAGGAACGGGCGAATATTCGCGGAATACGAAGATTTTTTTTTCCCCGAAGACGAGCACGAAGACGAACACGAAGAGCCCCCTGGTGCCCAAGTCTAATAACAACCAATGATTTTAATATCGCTTCTTGTCTTGGCTTCTATAGTTTTATGTGTATCATTTTGAAGCAATAAGAGGGGGAAAAACTTACGTCCAAAAGTTGAATATTCTTTGCATACGCCACATCAGGCAAGGATTCACGAATCATATCCACTGCAGCTTGCAGATGTTGTAGGCACTCCGTCTGATATTCCAGACTTTTAACTCTAAAAACGCGGATCCGTCTGTCCGTACTCATCCGTTTACATACGCCGATAAAGTCCTTAAGCATCGAGAGAACGTTCCGGAAATCGTCGGGAGACAAGGCTGTCTGTTGTGAGACAATTTTAATTTTCACTTTCTGAGCTGTGCGCACCATGGCGCCATATTGGATAAAATGTTCACTGTAGATTTCCACATCTTTCATTGAAAGATTAACGATTGAGACAATGTCCTTAACCTGCAAGCAAAAAGTAGAAAATAACCATATCCATTGATTTTGTTGGTATATACGCCACCATCAAAAAGTTTGGGGTCATGTAGAAATTTCCTCGTTTCTTAAGCCAATTTTGTCCATTAAAATAACGTGAAATGGATCAGAAATCCAGCTCAGAGGGGGTTAATGTTGTAAATGGCTGATTTTTAATGGAATCTTCATAGGCGTACAGAGACCCTTTATCACTCCCATCACTCCTGTGTTCCAATGGCCCATTATCACTCCAATCACTCCTGTGTCCCAATGGCCCTTTATCACTCCCATCACTCCTGTGTTCCAACGGCCCTTTATCACTCCCATCACTCCTGTGTTCCAATGGCCCATTATCACTCCCATCACTCCTGTGTTCCAATGGCCCTTTATCACTCCCATCACTCCTGGGTTCCAATGGCCCTTTATCACTCCCATCACTCCTGTGTTCCAATGGCCCTTTATCACTCCATCACTCCTGTGTTCCAATGGCACGTTGTGTTTTCGCTGATCCAAGTTTAAGTTTAAAAGGATAATTGATGGTTAGAAACCTTTTTGTAATTATGTTACAGCCAGAAATCTCCTTGATTTCCATGAAAACAGCCAAGGGACCCCACATTTTGGAACAGTAGTGTATATACCTCAAGGGAAAAATAACTTCAGCAGAGTTTCTAAATTTTTATAAAGGGTTTACGAGCTAAAACAAGAACATTACATGCTCTGTGTATTTACTTGATGTGCAACATAGGTGGGAAGGTGGAACGATGGTGGGACTAGGATGACAATATTTAAGAATACTGCCCATTTAGATGGCGTCTTTAAAGCTCTGAATCCCCAGTGACTTCACCCACATTCAATGACACAACCTAGACTTTCCACTGATCTTAAGGCAGCCAGAGGAGCAGAGAGGTCCCACCAAGCTCTTCTGTAGGCTCCCCATGAAGGATAATTATTATGAAGATAACCATTTTGGGTTTAGTTGTTGAGACTCTGGAGTGGCCCGATGTCATCAGGGCAGTATATGGTGTCCCAGAAACATATCATTTGAAGTACGGAAACATGGTTACGGTGTATACATACCTTGTTTTGATACTCTGAGTCCAACCCAAGAAGCAGCTCACAGTCAGGCCAGGTAGGTTGACCAGTCTCTGAGCTCCATTTAGGGTCCCTCGGAGATCCTTCATTATTAATATTGGTCATTTGACAGCCGAATATGGAAAGACGAGGCTCCTTGCTAAGAGCAACAACCTTACCTAATACAAAACAAAAATATATATATATAATAAGAGCTCGTAGTCCAACCCCAAGCATAAGCCGCCAGCTCCGCCATTTTATTGGGCGTACCAACAGTCCGAGTCTGGGGATACCTGGATCGTTCTCTGTCTTTTATTACTAGACCCACTGTGTACATCCAGAGATTCTTCCAATAAATCGCATTCAGTTTAGCAGATTTAGCATAAAACATGAGAGTCGATGGCTGAATCTCGCCTTTGGCGTCTCGTTACTCGGGTATGAGCCATACAGATCGCAAACAGACGACACTTTGATGACTCACAGGTTTTATGAACAGATGGGATATATTGTCAAATGACAGCATAAAAAAATAACGACCGTTTTGTGAATCCGAGCATTTTTGTTGAATTTTCTAAAGGAAATGTGAAAATAAAAAATTGGATAAGAGCGTTGTATTTGCATACTTTTTTTTTTAAGAACAAGATCATGGAAATTGGGAAAATTAGAGAAATACTGCGCTTTAAGGGAGAGCTCTCAACACATTTTACCAGTGGTCATTTTGCATCGAAATATGTTTTGTTTTTTAAATGCGTTTTGGCATATCAGCCATTTGTATGAGTTATCTGACCCCCTACTAAACAAACCCCCCAACTCCTTATCATACTGCCTGTGGGAAACAATAGAATGACTTGGTCTTAATCATCCAGAGGGACCTTCTGACTCATGAAAATATATGGAGGTTTTTATTCATTGAACAGGACTTCATTAGCATTGCCATAAAGCATCAGCTCAGTGTGGTGTTTGAGCCGGGAAAGTCACCCAAAATATCACATGACTGACAGCAACGGCGGCTCCAGATCTGCAGATAAAGGAAGTTTATTGGATCAAAATTAGAAAAAACAGGATTTAATGCTGAAAGAAAGATATATTCCATGGGATTTCGCCCTGTGGTTGTGATTGTTTCCCCTAATAGTGAACTACTTGGGTCAGAAGATGGTATTTGGGTGGTATTAGGTAGTGCTGAAATACCCGACTGGGCACTTGGCGTGCCCAACAGTGGCCAAGGTGGTGAGGTGACTGAACGCGTAGACGTAGGGTATGAAAATGGTGCAGTGATTACCCCGGCTCCACACGCTCACCCGTTACTCCGACCCCTCAATCATCCCTCACATCCGGTCTGTCAAAAACATTCGCCCCATCTTCACGCAAGGTGCCACTAAAGCTCCTGTTCACGCCGTCCCTCTCTCTTTACTCGGTTGATTAAACACTTCAGGGTTCAACTAAAAAATCCTGAGTCCCGGTTTCAAAGCAATAATAATAGCCTAATACACCACCTCATACCTCCCAAGTGTCTCTAGTTTGAAGGGGCAGTCCCTCTTTGGGACCCATACCTCCCCATCTCCCTTTGGTAGAAGCTCGGAATCTTTGAGTATGAGGGTCTCACAGGGTTCTCCAGCCCTAAAAGCCCCAATAATGTGTAAAGAAATAAAATTGTGTCAATAAAACCCATTATTCTGTCTTACTTGAGCACAGTAGCTTTTGGTATGTTAAAAAGTCACCCCAATTTTAATTGGCACCCCAATAAACACAATTGCCCACCTTTGGCCATTTGAAATGTTGGGGGGTTATACTGAATCCCAGCAGCGCCCGGCGTAAGCGGTGGGAATGACGGCATATAATGCAGTACAAAGGTATGAAGAAAACTAGTGATCAGTTATACATTAAAAAGGACAACGCAAAGACTGTTATGGCTAAGACAAAGGGATCCTGAGGCACGTACATTATGAATACTGCAGGCTCCGGGGCCCGACGTCAAAACAAAGATGAAGAGACCCATGCCGGAAAAAAAGTTATGTGGTTGGGTTGCCGTGAGCCGACTGGAGGGCAAAACCGCATACAATTTATATTAAATATATTGCAGACATCTCTCAAAATAATGACTCAAAAGAGCATAAAACAAAGTCTTAACCCTGTGAGCGCCAGAGGGCTGAGACACACTGTAGAGTGTTAAGCAGGGTTATGCAGTCCGGTATGGGGCAGATACTAAATATCGATATTACACTCTATAAACCCGACAAATGGATGTTGCTATACTGGTCCCAGAGGGAGAACATCCAGTTAGTGATACTCTTTACCTGGCCAGCGTTCACAGAGTTAGATGTCAGAGGTAACTTCTGAAGAAGGGACCTCTGAGATCTTGGAAGCTTATGCGATTCTACATCTTAACTATATTATTAACTATATATTATTAACAAATATTCGCCGGTTCTCATGTTCTTTTCAGGGGTTAACGGGAATCCGTAGGATGGCGCCAGGATTTAAAGGTCCATAAAGAGCAACTCTATTGGTCACCGGCAGGGGGCTCGTCTGGCATCAACCAATAAAGAAAGGATCCCCTAGTGGATCCTTTCTATATTTTTCCAACACCAGGAGAGTGTTGCTTACGGGCTGCAGCTGGGTATCCGGCAAATAGGAGAAAGGAAAGTATAGAATTTTTTCCTTTTAACACCTTGTACACTGGTTTTCATCACCCTTCTGTTTCCATCAACCAATAAAGGGCAGCTGAAAGGGCTGGGTCTCCTAAATGGCAGGGTTAAACAAAATCCCCGAGCACATGCGCATTATAAGCTCCCTATGGTTTCAATGAGAGAACATTACTGCTTGGCAATTTTCCGCAACAAGCAGCCCAAATCACGAGTTTCCGAGGACCTTGGTTGTTAAAGTACGGGAGAAAGTAGAATCTGCGCGTTTATGTACTTTGGAAAGAGTTCATGTTCAGCAGATCATCCCTTAACGTCGAGAGAAGGTTAAGACAAACTTGAAATATTTGAAGCAATTATGACATCAAAGGGCAGAACATGACATCATCGAAAGAACAAACATCTCTAATTTTAGGTCGTCGTACCTATTGTTTGCTCCATTCCATTCACAATGCCTTTCATGCCTGCTTCGAACTCGCTTTTTGTAGGGGGTACACAGACAGGCGATGATCTGCAAGGAAGACATATAATAAGTTAATTACTATTTTAATACAGGGATTAAAAAACCTATTTTTTTTCTATGACCCAGTCCGTGCGAAAACCATAAATCCTCACATATTTGTTTTATCTGTAAAATCCCTGTTTATCCCTAAGAAAAAAATGTGTGGTTTCACATTAGAAAGTTTGGATTGAAGCAGTACTTTTTCACACCAAATACACAGTATTATTACATACCAATATATGCCCCTGTGGTTTAGGGGTGCCCTAAATGGAGCCCTAAGGTACTGGCACCCTAAATGTTTTGCACCCCAGCCATCGAAAAATATACATTTTATATCTGCCCCCCATTCTTTTCTAGGGATGTTGCTTCATTTAAATGTTGCCCCTTAAGCCCAGTAATGATCAGTGAGACGTAGAACTTGAGGGCAAATCTGAAGATGCCTAATTCCCCTCATAATAGGAGGGGGTCCGGCATACAGAGTCTTACCTTTCTGGTGTTTCTCCATCGTTCAAATCATCAACAGATTCTTCAGAACCTAAAATATTCATTAATTACAATTTAATATAAAAAATACCCAAAAGCACAAAACTCAGAATTAAGAATGTAACTAGCTTGGATTAGACAGAATGAGTATATTCACTAAAATGGTGCATTCAGAGATTCGAATCGTATGTGGGGAGACTTTGAGGGAGAGCATTAGAGACAGAGAATAAGACTGTGAGAGAACGGGAATAAAATTGTGAGAGAGTGAATGAGAGCGTGTGAGAGTACGGGAGTGAGAGTGTGAGAGAGTGAATGAGAGTGTGTGAGAGTACAGGAATGAGAGTGTGAGTATGTGAGAGTACGGGATTGAGAGTGTGAGAGAGTGAATGAGAGCATGTGAGAGTACGGGAATGAGAATGTGTGAGAGTGAATGAGAGCGTGTGAGAGTACGGGAGCAAGAGTGTGAGAGAGTGAACGACAGTGTGTGAGAGTACGGGAATGAGAGTATGAGCGAGTGAATGAGAGCATGTGAGAGTAAGGGAATGCGAGTGTGAGAGAGTGAATGAGAGCGTGTGAGAGAACGGGAATGAGAGTGTGAGAGAGTGAATGAGAGCATGTGAGAGTACGGGAATGAGAGTGTGAGCGAGTGAATGAGAGCGTGTGAGAGTACGGGAATGAGAGTGTGAGAGAGTGAATGAGAGCGTGTGAGACTACGGGAATGAGAGTGTGAGAGAGTGAATGAAAGCATGTGAGAGAGAGAGTAAATATGAGTCTGAGAGAGAATGTGTGCAGCTAATTTTGTTTATGAATAGAAGAATCCCTCCGAATTTCTTCGGAGACATGTTGGAACTCCGGCTTTAATGAATAAACCCCACTGTTTAACAGTCTATGATGAGTTATTAGTACATATAGTCAAAACCATGCGCCTAAGACATCTGTAAGGCTTTTGCTGTTTAGAGAATCAGCTTGACGAGGACAGTTTTCTCAACATTCTTTTTTATAAATATATCATAATAATAATAAAACTATAATTAATTATAATAAATAAAGCATTATAAATATATAATAAATCAAATTCTAAGACACAGCCAAGATCTGCAGTCATTACAGTGCGCACACACCGTGCAAATGATCACTCTGTCTGGCAAGATGAATATACGGAAGGAGTACGTTACAATAGAGATAGACAGGCGCCAGGGAAACAGATTTGGGGTAAAAAAAAGGGCAGCAAAGTCAGTCGTTCTCTACGTGCTTCTACCGGCAGCCAATATCTTGGGATATTATAAAGTTTGTTCTATATACTAATACATGCTAAATACTTTAAGTACTTTATTAAGCCCTGGACAGCTCCAGCGCAGGCTGGGGACTGTAGGACTGCGCTCTCTTTTATCTTTTAATGAGGTGGAAAGCGATCTCCCAGCAGGCTCTGCAACAAATGGTCCATCAGAAATGCCAATCTGTTTGGGGAATCAAAGGGCCGACGAGTGGTTTGGCTGCCGGCAGAATAGATATTTATCATGCGGCAAAAAGCAGATGCTCGCTGCTCATCACAGAGAGGGTGATCAGCTCTCGGTGGAAGACGTTTCCTATTCACGCTGTCAAAGGTAAGTCACCGACACACTGGCCAAGTTTGCCAAAAGGCCAGTCCATGCCTGCCGGTAACGCTGGCTGATCTGCAACACCTATTACACTCAGCAAGCATGTAGAATAGGAGGAGTTCTAGTGCAACAACAACAACAACAACAACAACCAAAAGCTGTCCAGACTTGAAATATACGCTGTTATTTCTTACCCTCTTTTTTTTAAAAGGAAAAATTAGAAAATTAGATTTGGTTTCGTGGATAACACTGTAAAGATCAAAAAACACATAATAACAAAAAAACCCTCTTTATAGCGAAATTCATTTATATGAAATAATGATAATATCACACATGGTTACTCGCCAGGTTCTAGCGTGAAAGCTACGTGTTGCTCCTCGGAGTGCCCATCCGTGTCTGGCTTGTCGATTTTGGAAGCTGAGGATGGCACAGACAGCTCTCCTGACTCGGTATCATGAGAGTTCAGGATTAGGTTCACTTCGAACACCGCCACTGCCTCCTGTTTATTTTCGACGTTCCTTTTGATGTCATTCAGCACCTAGAATCACCCAGAGCAGCGTTATTATACAGCGACTTATAAAATCTGGAAAATAACATTTCTTTATCATAAAATACCCCGAAAATAAATGTTTCAGGACGGCTGGTGGCAAAGCCTATTAACGCTTCGAGTGCCAGGGGTCAGAGCACATTTTTCCCTTAGGGAGGGCCGGACATTTTTGTTTAAATCGTTTGCTACATTTACATCTAGGTGACAGCCTTAGAAAGAGCTTACACTTACACCTAGATTTTTGTTCAGGACAAGTTTAGGGCTGACTGCATATCACATAGCAAAATATGGCAGTAAAAACACAAAAACACCAGAAAACATGATTTCTTCTCAAAACCCAAACCAAATAGAAAATGCCATGGAAATTAAATAAGTTCCAACCCCTGTAAATGTGTACGGTGACGAGGCATGGGAGACCCTAACAGGCCCAGCGCACTCTCTTTATTTCTGGGCATTGAATGTTCCTCTATGAAAAGCCTACCTTAACTATATCGGACTCAGACAGGACCGGGTGGGGTGGCGCTCTCTTTTCAGGGGGCTTCTCCTCCTTTATAAGCGTAGCAGAATATCCACCTTCTTGCCTTCCTTCCTGACTGTAAAAAAAAAATATTATTTGTAAACCAAGGAGATCAATATGTGCTTTGAGTCTGACATTTAAAGAGTCAGAATATATATATATAGGTTGCTGATGTGGGCACGGATTTTCACTTAGACACTCTTTACAACACTCTTTAGGACTCTTTAATGAATTAATAATTATATTTGTATCTGCTTCAAATTTATTCATATGCATTTATATGTATTAGTTAATTGAACTCACATGCCCTTGCCTAAAACCTTAAGTTGCAGGCACTACTATGACATCATATACAGCCCTCATTTTAGTGAATTTGCTGATATTACCAAATTGGAGCCTCTTATAACTCCACTTCCATCTTAACCCTTCTCAGATGTGGTTTCCATGCAACTTAATTTGGCATTGTAGCCAAGTTGACATGACATTTCATCAAGCTGACTTTTGGGGATAGATTATTAGTTACTCCATTTAACCCAACTTAGTCTAACAACAACTGCAACTCAACTTCAGTCTTGACTCGAATATTATTATACAATTAACTTAACAAAACTCAACGAATATAGATGCAAAAAGTCAAACATTACATTTTGTTGTATTTATAATGTCTTTATACAACCTTTTTGTTATGCTTTATTCTATGACCGCAGGAACAGCCCGATAGTTCAAAAGGCAATCCAAAAAAAACCCAATATCTGCTTAAGAAATTGTTAACTAGTAGCAATGATTTACCCAGATTTTGTATTCTTTTTCTCGTCCTTTGAAGTCACATTATTGGAGGCTTCTAGGAATCTTAGCAGCATGTTTACAGAGTTGATCACCAGCGATCGAAGCATCTCCTGGAAGATGGCATCTGTAAGGTTAAAAAATCTCCCGAACCGCTCCTGCAGTCTTCGCCAGTTGTACAGCTCAGTATATTTAGGGGTGATGGCGCCTTCGACACAAAAGAGGTGTCCCATCCCTTCTAATTCAGCCACCTATTAATACAAACAGAAAAATATGACTTGAGTTGCTATGTCGTGGGCTAATACACTGCCCCTGTATTATCTGCCATTTAATAATTCTCTTTGATTTAATAAAAACATTGTAAAAAAATTTATAAAAATTGAACCAGATAAATATCCAACAACTTGCTGAGGTTAAACACAGTTACTGCTTTCAAATTATATATAGATAGATAGATAGATAGATAGATAGATAGATAGATAGATATAATATATGTATATACACAGATACAAATGTGAATTGTTCTGATGCAAAAAAAATATCAGATCCTCAGAACTTCCAAATCCAACCCATTAAATTTTCACTAAACACTATAACTTTCATAACTCCCAAGTGTCTGTGTTTTGGAGGGACAGTCCTTCTTTAATTTTCATCTCTGTACCCCTGTTTCCTTTCTAATGACCCTCTTTTCTAAAAGCTCTGAGTGTTTGCTGGTTATGAGGGTATCAGGGGGTTCTACAGCCCTAAAAACCGCAATAATGTATATAGAAACAGCCAAAAATCATTGAAATCATTAAAATTATACTTGGTTACATAAGTAGATAGCAATACATCACAATGTCACATAAAAACTGGGTAAAGCCCCCTAACCACACGGTTAAAATAAGTGCATCCCTCTTATTCAATTTGAATAGCTGGGAGATATGAAACTGGATGTTTTCTACACGTGATTTACATCTTACCTTCAGACACATTTGGGTGATTAAAAGAACAATTTTTTCTCTGAGTGCTTGGATTTTTTCAAGAGCGATAAATTGGGACTGGGACTGGACATCGCAGAACTCTTCCAGGGAGTAGGTACGGAACTCATCAAGCTGGAAATTAACAGGTTAATGATTTATCTGCATGTAGTTTTATGCAAAATACCTCCTAGCCCCAGTGACCAGGGTTGGTCTTCTGTACGTCCCTCTATCAATTGTGGAACCAATTCTGGCCATTGATACAATAAAAAAAATGCTTCTGTATGGCACGCCCATGAGGATCATCCTTAAACAGTGATTCAGCGTGTTATACTGTTTATTTAAAGTGTTAAATAATACTTTGATAGCATAAAGCTCACCAATAACCTCTGACAAACCATTAGCAGTAAAATGATGGGAATAAATTTAATAAAACCGATAGAAGAAAACACCTTCTTGGGGTATAAAACCCACCTTTATATAAAAACCTCTGTGCCTCTGAGTGTTAATCTCACTTTAATTACTAAAAGTCTCAATAACAAGTGATTTTCACTGTCCAAGGGTGCATTGGATGGACCTCTCATCCCACCTATCTGATGGACTTCAAGGTAAGGGGCTAGATTTAGATTTTTGTTTTTTTCTTTAACCCATTCATCCCACAACACAGGAAACTTTGCAGTCAGATGACGTATTGCTATATTTTTGAAACGTTATTACCTTAACTAACAAAATCCTCTTATCCTCACACGTATCGTCACCCTGTATGGTCACAGCGTCCTGGCACATAGACTGGAGATACAGGAGACATCCCTGAAACAACTCGTCTGCAAAATACAGCCGCTGGAGCATCACTGTCCTGGGAGAAGAGGAAGCAGAATGAGACCAGCTAAAGTTTCCAACTTAATCCAACTCGCTGGTATGGGAATAAATCCCTCGGGGAGGTTAGGGAACTAGGGAACTAACCTAAAACATCACAACAGTGTGCGACCCTTTGGTAACTCAAAATATAAATTATTCACCGTCATGGCAGTCAACAAAAGGAAATACAAACCCATTGTGTGAATTATTGTTTAATAATCTGTAATAGATACTCAATACGACATACTTGCTGTTATTCGTCTTAGTTCTGCGCACATTTCTTTTCCAAACTGCAAATGCCTTCCATAACCTTGGACAAAAAAACCCCCAAAATCTTAATTAGATTACTTATAATTCTAGAATTCATAATTCACCTCTCCAGTTCTTCATAAGTGGTTGAATATTTTTAAATATTTTCTGTTTTTTAATAAAATGATTTACTTTTAATGTTCACTTATTATAAAATCAGATATGAAAAAATTACATAGATTATTTAACAAATATTTGCCATTAAAATAGATTTGTATATTTTACTTTTTTTCTGTCCCACAATAGTATCCAATGACTTAAATAATAAAACATTACATTTAATAATTGGATTTTTTTTTAAATCCTAAATAATTACGGTATTAATGGTTTGAAAGTCAGGACGGGATTAGAAATATATATGGTGTGTCATCTCCACTAGGATGGCTATGAAATGCCTCAATTAATATTTTTCCGTTTTAATATTATATGAATGGAGGCAAAGAGTACTTATTAGATCTACATATATACAGGGCTGATGTAAGAAAAGGAAAGATACAAAATTACAGATTTTGAGATGTCACTCAACAATTTGCAGACTTTTTCTACTGATCGCGCTAAGGTCTGGGTCTTGCTGAGGAGAACACACAGACATACCTTCTAAGTGTCCCGGTTTAAGAGGGACAGTCCTGGTTGTCGGGCACTCGGGTTGTCTCCCTAAGCTCTACCATTGTCCTGGTTTGGCAAGCAGCGGTGACCATGGGTTGCTCTGGAGATCAGGAGATCTTCCCAGTCTGTCCCATTGAGTAGATGACCTCTGTCCCACGCAGCCAACCCAAAGTAGAGCGCCGGGATATGCAATAATATCTTAGCTCTCTGCTTCTATAGAACTCAAGGAGGCTGCAAAAGTAGGTAATGTTTTGCTCCATCCCTGCCTCCACTATCCCCGTCGTAATAAAGTTACTAAATCCGCTGAGTATGTACACACCGATCAGCCATAACATTATGACCACCTGCTTAATATTGTGTAGGTCCCCCTTTTTGCCACCAAGCAGCCCTGACCCGTCGAGGCCCGGCCCCCATGGATGCATCCTGGTGTGCCATGTTCTCCTGGTAAGGGACCTTCTTTCGTTGCTCTGTGGTCTGGTTCTTTTACTCACCTGCCCATTGTAGGCACTTTCGGCAGAGGACAGCATGGGGTCAGCATGGGCACCCTGACTGGTCTGCGGCTATGCGGCCCCATACACAACAAACTGTGACGCTCTGCGTGTTCTGACGCCTTTCTATCAGAACCAGCAGTAACCTTTTCAGCAATTTGAGCTCCAGTAGCTCGTCTGTTGGATTTGACCCCATGGGCAGCCTTCACCCCCCATGTGCATCAATGAGCTTTAGCCGCCCATGAGGTTCCCCGTTTTTCCTTCCTTGGAGCACTTTTGATAGGTACCAATCACTGCAAACCGGGGACCCCCACAAGAGCTGCAGTTTTGGAGATGCTCTGACCCGGTTGTCTCGCCGTCAGTTTGGCCCTCGTCAGGGTCGCTCAGATCCTTACGCTGCCCATTTTTCCTGCTGCTAACGCATCAACTTTGGGGACAAAATGTTCTCTCACTGCCTAATATACCCCACACACATCGACTGGTGCCATGATAACAAGATTATCAGTGTTACTCACTTCGCCTGTCAGCGGTCAGAAGCTTATCGCTGATCGGTGTAAATAAATGTATTGTAATGCACGGCACTAGTAATACCCTCAACCTGCAGCCTGAAGAAGTAACTATTCCACATCATCCTTGCTATAATCAAAGCAGCCCCTCTCTATTTGCCCCCCCAACCCCATAATAGAGTGTAAGCTTACAAGAGCAGGACCCTCTTCTTTTCAGTATGCCTTAACATCTATTAGTGTTATTGTCAATTTCGCAGTTTTTGGCACAGGGATTAATTTACCCCCTCCATCCACACTAACTACCCCTCCACTCTATAACACACAAATAGGGTTTGTAGAATACGTCTCCAAGTCTAAATGAAGCTTCTAACTGCCTTCCATTCCAGCAGAATTTTCAAAGCCAACTTCTTTACCATTTTCTGAATAATTTCTCATTTTTCGCCACGTTTTTCTTATTTAAAAAACAGAAGAAAAATAACTGTCCAGGTGGCGTTTTTTTTTTTTCTTAACAGAATAAATAAAACCTCACAGCCGGCTCGACCTAATCGAAAAAGAAAATCCGGCACACGTGAAGCAGAACTTTGTAATCCTCTCCTCTTACCTGTACTGCGAAAATACTTTTAAATCCTTGATTGCGTGGTAATTTGCCCTTTCATGTAGCCACTCGTTGAGAGGCGCAACGTCCATAATCTCTCCCTCCGACGCCGTGTGTACCTAGTCGATGAGACGCGAACAAAATGTAACCTCCTAGATTATGGAAAGTTTTTCATTTCAAGCCCTCGATTCCCGGCGAGGTTTAGCTTTTTTGATTATAGGCACATATCATTCAAAGAACATGCGTCACGAGTCATGTCTGAAACATTATTCACTGCCGAGATACTCTGTACTTCAAACCAACACGTGAACCCCACTTCAGCGAATTATTATTACGATGGGCAATTCATACGGGATTCAACCAAACCATTGACGTTCAAGCTTTTACGCTATCGGACGTAACTTTAATTAAAAGATATAGCATAATGTCTCTGTATTGTATAGCAACAGCAGGCAACAAACTTACCGTGTTTGCGAGGCCATTTAAATGGAAAAGCAGAGGTATGGAGCTCTTAAAGGTAGTGTTCCACCTACTCTGTTTAACTTAACACTTATTAATAGACTAAATACAGCTTTAAAGCAACCATTTCTGGTTCTACGAAGCACAGGGACGTGCCTATTGCCTAAGCAGATGGGGAGTATTTAATATGACGTAGTTTTGTCAGACAAAACACCTGGTAGTCAGTAAAAAAAAGCTTTTATTTCATTCTGCACACCCCTGCTGTCAGAGTGGTTTGGTCTGCTCTCTTCCCCCTCCCTTTAGTTGGTCTCTTCCCTTTCACTCTGGCAGCTGCTCCTTGCCAGGCACAGAGTCCCCACCTGTACAGAGACGCAGCTTGCAGGCTGCAGACACAAGGTCGTTTATTTAAAAATATATATTGCAGCTAGGGTTAGTTATTACTCCAGCTGTTGAGACTACATTCCCCGTGACTCTCAGCCAGTCTGGAATGTTATCTTCATGGTAAAACGAGTTCTCAACAACTGGAGAGCCCAAGGTTAGCTTTCATAGCATCTCATGATTACAAGCCATCCCTTTGGTTGGCTGAGCATCATGAAAAATGTAATTTTTCGACATTTTGAGTGCCAAATGTTACCAAAACTGCTGCAAAACCACCAAGTGTCCTATTTGGGTTCCAAGCCTTTATGTCCCTTGTTTACTACCCTCTAAATCCCCTCTTTTTTGGTGGGGATAACATTTTGCTCCCCCCCCTGGAAAAAAATCCTAGTTTAGTATTTAGTATTATTGCAATCCTTTTTTATTACACTTCTTTTTTCACTATATATGTGGCGACTTGCCCTTTGCAGATTAGTTTATGGTGCTTTGGCAAAAACACAGAACCACCAGAATGTCCCTGGTTGACCTTCCCACTCTTGTACCATATGGGATCCAAGAGGTGCGGAGCCAAAATTGATGGGTGGAGTCACACACTGGCATGGCCAGTCCATACTATACATCAATCAAAGTGGTTATTTGCCAGAAACAGCTGGTTGCCCTTCCTACGGAAAAGGGACCTTCACGAAATAGAAAAGATCTTAAAATGGTTATTGAAAGGTAATAAAAATGGCTTTTCAACAATTTTATAGAACACTTTATTGCAATATATTTTTTTCTCTAAATGTGTCCAAATAAGCCTTAAAGGTGGAATAAAGTAACGTTGATGTTTACCTTACAGACGCGTGATGCACTTATAGTCCAGTACGAGCCGGAATCAACAGCTGTGGCCGCTGGAACGACCTGGAGATCATAAGGGTCGTACCGAACGCTAGGATTATCATAATCTCTGGGGAGGCAGTAAAAAAAATCCCCTTTGTCCTCTTGAAAGGATTTTTTCTCCTGCAGAAATAATTTGTATTTATTTATTTATTTGTTTGTTTATTTATCTATATGTCATCATCATCATCATCATCATCATCATATCAAGACTGAGTGTGACCTTCAGGGACACACATATAAAGGCTGTGAGGATTCTACCAGCACGCTCAACTCAATCTAGTGGGGAAACTCAAAGCTCGGGTAAGCTGGTGGACACAATATGTACTTTAAAAGTGCTGTTCCACATAGATGTCTTTTCCAACATTACCAGATTTTTATACTATTATGTACTAATATGGAATATATCTAAAATAAGATATCTAATCACTCTCATCACACCTATCACACAGAACACCTCACTCAATCACACTCACTTGCCATCACGGAGTAAATGGCGGTCCGTAAGGCTTTGACTTTAAATGCTCTTTTGAGGTGGTCTCATAACTACACTTTGGTATAGGGTATCATGGCTTATATTTTTGTTAAAATATATATAAAATTATATATTCCCAATATGCAACTCACCTCTACAAGCCTTTTGTATTTGTAAGCCGACACGCTCTGGGTTTCTGACATGTCCTTGTGTAATTCTGTATCCCACCCAAGCTTAGCTCTCAGTTTGATGATGTGGGATAAGGCGCTGTCATCTGGCACGACAAGACGTTAAGCGGACTGTAAGTGATCGAGTCTAATAGCGGCTAGTGTTATATGGGCTATCCCTTTAATTTCCCAAATGTTAATTTGTATAACAGATACATTAAGGTTTATTTTAAACATACCCTACATTACAAAGTTTCTTTGTGCCTCCAAAAAAGTTTTCAAATTAGCCGGACTTTCAGCCATTAAACCCAGTCTGAGTCTAGAAAGGCTAGAAAGGTGGATAGGAGGGCAATTGTCCCCTAAGATGCTCTGAAGATTTTGGGCCACTAGCAGAACCCTTTATGTATGTCTGCATTTCCAGACTGGAGAGTCTAAGGCTAGGTTTCCACTTGGGTTTTTGTCCTGCGTTATTTTCTTGATGAAAAACGCCAGGAAAAAACGCCAAGAAAACTCCCACTGCATTCTCCTGCGTTTTGGCGTTTTTTTTTCTGGAGTTTTTTCTGGCGTTTTAGCCTTTCTGTGGAAATTGCTTTTTTGACCTTAGGCAGTTTTTCCAGCCTTTACACGTTGGGATTGTCACCCAGCTAAAAGGGATTCGGATAAATGGCGAGTATCTGCCCCCTCCTGATGTCATTTCCTTGGTAGAGTTCTACGCCCCGGCGGACCCTTTTGTCTCTTTTCTGTGGTTTGTAAGGCCTGCTTTATTCCGAATGTCTGCTCCTCTGGGAAGATTGGCCCCAAATGATGCTGCAAATTGTTTGCTGTTGCTTTTGGCACGCAGGATCCAGTTGATGCGTCGCGTATGTTTGTTTGTAATGGGATGTTTGTTCCAAATGGTGTAAAATTCAATATGAACTTTGTTTTGTGTGAAACTGTTTGTTTCCCGCCTATTTCTCGTAGGACACACAGATACCGGGTCCATCCTCTGCATTGTAACTGTGGAAAAAAACGCCATAAAAAACGCCAAGGCAATAAACCCACATGGCTTTTTCATGGTGTTTTTTCTCTCCCATAGACTTCTATTGGAGAAAAACACCAAGATTTCCTTGCAAAAAACGCCAGAGCGTCAACAACCTGCGATTCTGAAAAACTGCCACAGAGCCCAAAAAAGCAGAAAAACGCCAAAGAGGACTGAAAAAACGCCAAGTGGATCTGGCATCGTGCGATTTCCTATTGAAGAACAGCTAACATCTGGACGCAGCCTTTTTTCACAAAAAAAACGCTGTGTGGCTGAATTGGCGTTATTATGTGCGTTTTTAGCAAAAAAAAAAACAAGTGGAAACCTAGCCTGAAGCAGTAATGGCTTTAGGTGGGATTTACACCCTGACCTCTGTACACTGAGTATAAATAAGCAGCCATGTAAGGACCACCAAAATACCCCAAAGATCCTTCTTCTATACAGGTCATGAATAGTCATCCCCATCGTAGGCCCTCAGTGAAGACCCTTCACAACTAAATCTCAAATAGTGCATTTAGAGGAACAATGCCAGGGCTACCTCTTCTTTAAATAAAGAAAGGAAATTAAAGGGATAGCCCATATAATACTAGCCGCTATTGACCAAATAGTTGCCGTAAAGAATGGGTACATTCCCTAGTTGGAGAAAGAAAGGTTTGGTCCTGGGATAACGTCAGACATTTCTTTTATAAAGCATCAGATCTGGCCGAAACTATACCTTAAATATAACGATATGACGAGATCTGGGCCTCACAAAAGGAAAACATTTTGGATAACATTAGGTTTGGAAAAATGGCTAGTAGTCGGTGACTTTGCTTTGTATCGGATGACCCATAAACCATTTCATGTTCTCACCATCAGTATCTTGTTGACTTTCTCCGGCCAGGCGAGCCGGTCTCGGGGGGGCTTTGTCTTCTGTTTTATCCATCACGTCTCTCGTTCTTCTTTCCGGGTCTGGCTTTATATTCTCTGGGCCGGTGTTGCTTATCGGGCCTTTTTTATGCCTCCTAGGATTAGTGAAAATATAATGAAAAATGTAAGTCTAAACACATCAATGTTTACGCATTTATCAAGTAATTAAAGAGGCTTTTTTTTTCCTTATCTGCACTTTGTTAGTATATTTGAAATAGTACAAATAAAGCAAAATTGGGGTAATTACAATTATTATGGAGAATTACTCCTGCTAAGGGTTTGGCATTTAACATTTATTAGGAATAATTCAGTTTTGGGTTCAACAGAGCAGGCGGAACATTGTCTTTAAAACCTACGGAACACAATGGTGCTTTCTGAATAAAAGGTGATGTAATTAAGCATTTCTATATTTCTGGGAT
Source organism: Sceloporus occidentalis (assembly GCA_023333645.1). NCBI lineage: Eukaryota > Metazoa > Chordata > Lepidosauria > Squamata > Phrynosomatidae > Sceloporus > Sceloporus occidentalis. The sequence goes on from JALMGF010000199.1 coordinate 302,201, forward strand.
GATAGGGTGGCACCTAAATTAGTATGGGGTAGCATTCTATGGTGGCCTAATGGGGGGTAACATAAACCTCATTACCTTTTTTTATTACATCATAGCTACTTACCGTACTATGATACCAATGCCGCCAAGTTGTGCCATTGTAAGGCTAAGTGAAATATATAGTACTCTGGGAAATTGTAAAATTAGTGATTTATGATAAATATATCAAAGGACTCAGACTACCCCTCTAAAGGTTTCTTTTTAAGAATATGAAAAATCCCATCTGGAAACCAACCTCTCCGAAAGCTGACCCCGGGTTGTATATGATAGACTCTCGTTGAGCATTATATTTGGGCGAGGGGGCATATAACAATACCGAGTATCTACACGCCTTTTCAGATAACCCCAACCTGTGATTCGTCTTTAAAAATACAATTCGACTTACACGTTGGTTTCTATTTTCTCCCCTTTTACCCTCCCGAGCCCTTTTTTCCGCCGGTCTCCCCTGTAAACGGAGGTATCGATTGGGTCGGGGAACTTGGCCATGTTTCCAGATGGTGGTTTGGGGATAAAAACCTTTAAGAAAAAAAAAACAGAAGTGTGAAAATACGTTAGAATGTCGTCTTTATTCTTTAATTCCAAATCAGCGACCCAACGAGATTGTACAATTCCTGGCAAACCATTAATATCTTCTATGCCCAGGGCCTTCCTCTCCTTTTCTATCCTTTGTATCCAAATTGATATGTGATTACTTACTATGTCCTGTTTGCCTGTTGTACAACGCTGCGGAATATGTTGGTGCTATGTAAATCAGTAAATAATGATGCCCCTAGACGATGATATCTACTTTATCCCTGTTCATTTGGTTTTCCTTCACGGTACTGTGAGAGATTTCTCCAACGTGTTAATTATTCCTCTTTTAAATCTAAGACAGAATCTATCCACTACATGTGCAAATATTGAGGTTCTAGTGCAATACCCAACATCCACCAGTAGGTGGGAGTCTTCAGCACACAAGAAGAGGTTGTGCTGTGAGTGTGTAAAAAGTGCTCTCTATCGCAGACTGCTACACAAAAATGGTCTTCTCTCCATAGCAACCAGTGGAATGTTCTTACTAACCGGACTATTCCATTGGTCGATATGATAACTAGAATACGTTCTCGAAGCTTTGCTCCAGAATCAAAGACTTGAAGGAAAAGGCTTTATAATTCTCATGTTACGGCAATATATCTTTTTGGAGGACCCTGGTTCTTTTAACAGCTCATGAGTGCTACCTACAACGTTTCCGTCCTGATGACATCAGAACAATATCAGAGTCTTACTCTGATGTAATACATTCTTGTTTCATTACTCCTGTATCCCACAAACATGAGAATTGACTCTTGTCCTATGAGCCCCGGGGCAGAATGGGGTCTTTTGAGGACTGTTATACTTTGTGATATTCACCAAATACAATGTAGAGTCACAAAAAAGACCTCAGAGTCCTCCTCTCCAGATACGTTTGTTATCTGAGGGGTCTTCAGCACTGACCCTGCATCCTGTTTTATGAATATTTTGCCAGGTAAAAAGTATCACAAACTTCTACGGAGGATTTTCTAAGGACTCAGACGTCTTCCACAAGCGAACCCATGGTGGTCAAACAATAACCGAGAGATGATTGTCAAGCTCCACTCAAGTGCATCAAAGTCCAACAGACCCTCCTCTCTCTCTCTCTCTCTCTCTTTTTCACTCTCTCTCTCTCTCTCTCTTTTCTCCCTCTATTTCTTTCTCTATTTCTCTTTCTTTCTTTCTCTCTCTATTTCTCTCTCTCTTTTTTCTCTTCCTCTCTCACTCCCTATGTCTCTCTCTCGCTCTCTCTCTCTCTCTCTCTCTCCCTCTCCCTCTCCCTCTCTCTCTCTCTCTCTCTCTCTCTCATGCAATAACTGAAATAAGTAAAGAGTTGCAAAGACTGTTCCCTCTCTGCCTCGTTTATTAGGCACAAACAAATATGTTATCTAGACAGACACATTTTTATGTCTTAACACAAAAGGATTGCTCACTGGAGCGTTGTTGACTTCATTAGCGATGACAGCTTGTTTATGAGTCAGACTCTTTCTGGAGACCATCTGGAGTGCATCAGAGTTCTCCGGTCGGAGCTGCAGTCGGGAGAGAAGTTCTGCTGCGCGTGTTGGGTTCTGCTCGTTGATGTTCATCATGCGTGTCGGTTCCTAGACAAGAGAAGGCGATCAATATATATCCAGAATATATATCCAGAATGTCACATACCAGACAATTAATGTTGCCGGATTGTATCCTTTTTTTATCTCTGATCCAATATGGGTTCTTTTTAACAAGTTGGTATTATCGGTATATCAACTCCTTTTTTTTGTTTATATGTATAAAACCCATACAAACGCATAAATATATTAGCTTTAGACGCTATGGTGATTTACAGTATTCATTTATACGTGTATTTTCGACAGTTGATATAAGGGGGGAATCTAAAGCCTTTAAACACAACATAAAGGGACACTCCGGTCATCGTCTGCCCTTTAATGCGTGGGACAGCTGAGAGGTCCCTTTAAATTCTCGCGGATCCGCGTGGCAAATACACGGGGATTTCTAACACCGCCAAGGAAACCCAACGTCGCGTCTTAAAGTCACCTAAAAGTTTTACGCCAGACAAACCTTCATAGAAATAAAAGATCCTATAAAACAGAACGAGCCCCCGGTGCCGTCCTCCAGTGATTTGGTAGAAATGGGAGCCGGTGAAGAAGGCGCGAGTTACTTATCTATAAATCTGGTGGTAAATTTGTATATCTACGAGAAAAAAAATAGTGGTCTGCAGTACAGAAATGGTTATTACTTCCACTCTAATGCATACATTAGCTGCGTGTCCTCTGTAAATGATGGGGGGGGTTCATCGGCCCAATAAAAATAAGTCTTTAGTACACTATCTTGGCCAAGGCAGATACGCTCAACTCCTGCATCATTTTAAACGCCATTACCGTATTATCGGGCAATTTCTTAATTGCCCGGCGTCTTATGTTTCCCAATTGTATTATCGAAACAACTAAGATGGGTTTTTTTTTACCATCTTAAAGTTCGTTGTGAAAACTCGATTAATCTCTTTCCTGTCCAATTTTAAATACTTTTTTCATTTTGTAAAAAAAAATAAATCAATGCCAGCATTTAAACCTTCTACTTTCTTTCATGATATAGCTTATATTTTCTTTTACGGACTACTATGCTAATAAGTCATTTATTGGGGTGAAAAAATGTGTTATTGATGAACACATGCTATTTTTATTGGGAAAAACCTTCCTGGTACCAAAGACTAATATATATATATATATATATATATATATATATATATATATATATATATATATATATATATGTATATGTATATATATATATATATATATATATGTATATGTATATATATATATATATATATATATATATATATATATATATATATATATATATATATTGCTACCAGATTCCTTCCAGATCCTAAATATATATATATTTAGGATCCGGAAGGAATCTGGTAGCAATATAGTTCCTATAGCATTCCTAAATGTATGCCGTGTTATCAGGGACCTATATATATATATAAATGCTGTATACCTATAATAAATGGTTTATTAATAAAAGATAAAAATAAATAAATAGAAATTTCTGTTATGATGACAAATTTTAAGGATCAGCTTTACCATACATCACATGCCCTTAATTCACAGGGAACATAAGTGCCGAGTACACTTATTTATATGGAAAATACATTTTGTTTAATACACAAACATGAAGTTCAACGTCTGCTTTTATATGTAAATGTGACAGGCCAACATCGAAAAATATCTAATGCTACATAAGCTCAGAGGTCTCTTCTTCATATGGGGAAGAGACTTCTGAGGTCTTGAAAGCTTATGTAACTTTTTTTAATTTATGCAATTTATCAGTTTATGTGATTCCATCCATTGTTCTTATATGAAGATTGTAATTAAGTTATACAATAAATATATTTATAAATGCATATATAAAAAACACACAAAAAGAGTTTGAAACACTAAAGATAAACCTGTTAATGTATAGGTAGGTATATATATATATATATAATCGGACCTCACTTACCATGTTGGTTGCTAGTGGATTAGGAGGCAGTGTCATAAAGCTGGGCTTGGTGTGTATATTTTCTATAGGTGTAAACAGTATATGCTTCTCTTGTGTTGTGATTTCTGCACAGTTCCTGCTCCCAGACGCTTCCTGGTTGCCCTGGAGACCGGGGGCGTGGCAGCCCCTCCATATGCCCGCCTCCCTCCCCAGGATCTCGGACTCTTAGCTGAGGTCAGGGGGTTTTTAAATGAAGAACAATTTACGCTTAAATTCAGGCTTTTAAATGAATATTTTCAATAAAAATAAGTCTTTAGTACACTATCTTGGCCAAGGCAGATACGCCCAACTCCTGCATCATTTAAACGCCATTACTGTATTATCGGGCAATTTCTTAATTGCCCGGCGTCTTATGTTTGCCAATTGTATTATCGAAACAACTAAGATGGGTTTTTTTTTACCATTTTAAAGTTCGTTATGAAACCACGATTAATCTCTTTCCTGTCCAATTTTAAATACAGCGCTGTATACAGTAATATAATCCCCAGAGCTGTATACAGTAATATAACCCCCAGTGCTGTATACAGTAATATAACCTCCAGCACTGTATACAGTAATATAACCCCCAGCTCTGTATACAGTAATATAATCCCCAGAGCTGTATACAGTAATATAACCCCCAGCGCTGTATACAGTAATATAACCCCAGCGCTGTATACAGTAATATAACCCCCAGAGCTGTATACAGTAATATAACCCCCAGCGCTGTATACAGTAATATAACCCCCAGCGCTGTATACAGTAATATAACCCCCAGCGCTGTATACAGTAATATAACCCCCCAGCGCTGTATACAGTAATATAACCCCCAGCGCTGTATACAGTAATATAACCCCCAGCACTGTGTACAGTAACAACCCCCAGCGCTGTATACAGTAATATAACCCCCCAGCGCTGTATACAGTAACAACCCCCAGAGCTGTATACAGTAATATAACCCCCAGCGCTGTATACAGTAATATAACCCCCAGCGCTGTATACAGTAATATAACCCCCCAGCGCTGTATACAGTAATATAACCCCCTGCGCTGTATACAGTAATATAACCCCCAGCGCTGTATACAGTAATATAACCCCCTGCGCTGTATACAGTAATATAACCCCCCAGCGCTGTATACAGTAACAACCCCCAGAGCTGTATACAGTAATATAACCCCCAGTGCTGTATACAGTAATATAACCCCCTGCGCTGTATACAGTAATATAACCCCCAGCGCTGTATACAGTAATATAACCCCCAGCGCTGTATACAGTAATAACTAGTAATGATTCTATTAATAAATAACATCAGTGGGAGTGATGATCGGTGGGAGATGTAATCTTTCCTTAAATATTCACATTATAGTATTATTATTATATATGCATGGTCCCCGTGGACTCTGTAGATGACGCCCCGTCGTTGTGAGGATTGCGATGAAAGCTGACATGCAGCCTGAAGACGAACAGAAAGATTCGGAAATTCGCCCAAAGTGCTGTAATCTGCAAGGGCGCCGCTGACCTTGCCTTCCGTGCATGTCACTGCCGGCCGGGACAGTCCCTGCACCAGATTATTAGATTATACAGCCCAGAACTGATCATTAACCCTTTGAGGGTTAAATTCATATTTTTTTAAAAAAAGATTTTTTCCATGCCATTATTATAATTCTTGTTACATAATAAACCTAAATTGGTGACCTTGGGTTTTATTCACTAAGGAATGAGTTTGCAGGAGAATAACTCTGAGATTCTGGGGAGCCAAAGAAGAAAGATCTATTGAGTCCATTTTAACCAAAATATATTAAAATGAATAATATATCTATTGTATTAAAATGTAGATATTATTGCTATTGGAAACATCCCATTGGAGTGTAATTGTTAATTTCAGCGCAACTCTGAACATTACAGCTTTCCACGTACGTAATGTAAGAAGCTTTTACAATAAAAGGGGGTAGCTTAGAGGAGCAGCCTCCCAGCAGAAGTGGTAGAGAGTAATACAGTGAGGGTATTAAACACGCATGGGATAGACATACGGCTCCTGAATCTAAGACGAGACCAACAACTGATTAAGGTTTGAGTCTTTACAGCAGGAGAAATGGGCGACTAGACGGGGGCCGGATGGGGCCGATCTGCCAGTAAATTCTACCAAATTATTGCATTTTTATATGTACTGGAAACAGGAAACTTTTAGACAAAGAGCGCTCACAACATCTGATATTACCTCCATTGTCATTTTTTCGCTTCAGGGGAAGTCTCATGATAAATGTTAGATTTTTCATTAACCCCCTAAGAACAATGGGCGGTCCGTAAACCCATTGAAAACAATGCATTTTGAGCCCGTACATGTACGGGCTTAGTCATTAAGGGGTTCATTTTACAAACCAGTATCGTGTAAAGCAGCTTAGTGTATAACTGGAAAGAACTGGTTTGACATAATATTGATCCAATAGATTTATGTGGAGGTCGCAGTTGTAATTGATGATATTCTGGTTACATTCCAAACTCAAACACCACACTGAGCTGATTCTTTTTGGTTATGCTAATTAAGTCCTACTTATGCTAATGAAGTCCCTTTCCCCATAGACCTTAATGAGTCAGCAGGTCAGTCTGGGTGATAAAGACAGTTTTTCTATTTTTTTTTTAATCCCAAAGCCATATGAGAAGGTCTTTGTGTTTGTGTCTAGATTAGGTTTAAATAACCGAACGAAACAAATACAAGAAGGAACAATGTAGCCGTTACAAACCTTCCCCGTTAAACGGGTTTTATTGCGGGTATCTCAATTGATTTACGAGACAGGTAGATTGGATCTGATTTAACAGCGGAGACGGTTTTGAAATTGCACTCCGTGTTTTCCAGGCTACCTTATGATTGTGCGCAGGAGTTTAATGATCCCGTTACACGCGGCTCGTAACTCCGTGGGGTGGTCTGAAAGGGGAACATACGGTCACAGGGGGCGTCGGGGCAGAGACGAGCCTCCCGCATCGGGCTCTTTTACTCCTGATGGAATGACAATTTTTTTGCTGACAATAGCGGCTTCATACAAGCAAATAGACTGGAGAATTTACACGAGGACAATGTGAACATCTACGGCAAACAGGTTTCTATGCACCCTATACACACACAGACACATACACGTATATACACACACGCACACACATACACATACATACACAAACACATACACACATAAACACACACACATATACACATACGCACACACACATACATACATACACACACACAAACGCACACACATGCATACACACATATACACACATGCACATACATACAAACACACATACGCACACACGCACACACATACAAACACATACACACACACACACACACATACGCACACACACATACACACATACATACATACACACAGGGCCGGCCTTAGGGGGGTGTGACCTGTGCGACCGCACAGGGCGCCATGGCAACAGGGACGCCGTCCAGGACTTAAATTATAACATTGTTTGGTTTTTTTGTAACTTTATTTAACATCCTCCATGTTAAATACAGGTTTTTTTTACTTTATTTAATATGGACGATGTTAAATAAAGTTAAACAAAAAAAACGGTGCTTTAATTTAACCCCTTCAATCCCAGGGGTTTTTGGTACCTCAAAGCCCAGAGGAATTTTGCCATTTTTGGGGTATGTCGGTTCAGCGATTATTCTCTGTTCCTGTGAATAGTGTACCCATGTAAACTATATATTGTTTTTTCAAGGAGAGATAGAGCTTTCGTTTGATACCATAGTTGGATGATTAGCTGAAAATTTAGAATGAGAAATTTAGTAAAAACTAGCGAAGATTAGAAAATTAAACTAATTTTTTTTTTACATTTTCCCTCTGAATCCTCACAAAATTAGGTAAAGTGATGGAAAATCCCCTCCAAGTTTAATAATTCAGGCGTCCTGATTTCAGAAATACCTGATTTATATAGATTTTCCAGACTTTCCCAGCACCAGGGAGCATACTATAAGGTGTACAATTTTGTATAATTTTTATGCCTATGGCTTAACGGGTTTGGGGGCTGTGAACGGGGGCAGGAGGGTTATACTGGCTAGATGTTATGCTAGGGCAATGGGAAGTAAGGTTTTTTAATAATTTTTTTATTATCTTTTTAGGACGGTGAACTCCAGTCCTGCCCCAGCAACGCAGACTCGCAGGTCTGTGTGCGTCTGATGCGGACCCCCGAGCTCTGTCGGTGTGCCACGTCTGTGCTGACGCTGCAGAACAGCAGGCAACGAGCGATCTGGGCAACACGCTGAGTGCCGGTGATTTCATGCGCCAGCGTTCAGAGTGCCAGGGAACAGATAAGAGAGTCTTGGGGGTGCAGAAAGGAGAAGAAAATCTGGGACAAAGCACTTTACAAATTTGTGCAATAAATATTCTTGCAAACATTACATTTTTTGCGGTTGTTTTTATATTTTTACTTCTTAAAGTGACAAATATAAGATCTGCCCCTGGTGCCAACTTTTCGGTTACTCTACTTGTCTGCTGGACCCCCGTGTCTCATTCCTGTCCCCCCTTATAATGATTATAACTCGTACTTTCCACATTGAAAATTTGTACATAATTTTAAAAAGATGACATTAGAAAAGAAAGTTTTTTGTAGCAATTTGTCGAGATGAAGGGTGGCTGCCCCGCGTGACGCAGAAATATGCCTTTTTCACCTGGAGGTTGGCTGCAAGGGGTCTTGGAACATAGTAGCGGGATCCTGAAGGTCAGAGTCAAAGGCAAAAAAAAATAGTGACAAGATCAAAGCAAGGTCACAACTGAAGGTCAAGTCAAGGTCTTCACACGACTGGCGTATTGTCAGGGTCGTCTCGCTCTTACAGCCCAAAATAAAGACACAGGTGACATTTTTTGGACAAAAGTGGCCACCATGTTTATAAATGAATTGTTTTAACCCCTTAAGGACAATGGGCAGTCCCTAAACCTATTGAAAACAATGCGTACATGTACAGGCTTTGTCATTAAGGGGTTAATTTGCATGTACCCGATATATTCAGCACAGTGTACTGTTCTGCTCAGCACCCGGCTTCGCATTGGGATCTATTATTTGAAATTACTTGGGATTTTTGCCTCTCCATTTGTTTCCTTTTTGGAGCGAGGTACTATGATTCCATTTTGCTGCATATGGTGTATTGTTCATGATTTGTACAGCGCTGCGGAATATGATGGCGCTATATAAAACAATAAATAGTAATAATAATAATAATAACATATGGTTTGATTGCCGTAGGGGAAGCACATGCTCTTTGGCAGCAGGATGGTTAAAGGCGTTATGGACCGATGGAGAGGACCCCTCGAAACCTCAGGAAGCCCGAACCATGGAAGCGTTCCTTTCCAAATTAGAAGCGCTGGAGCGAGAGACACAGAGACCGCCGGCGACGTTGGGAAGATACCCAGGTGCGCCATTTACCGAGACATCACGCTTTCTAATGGAGGCCCTTCTGCTAATCCGAATTCGCTATTCAAGCGAGTATTGCAAGTAAATTTCCACTTCGTGCCGTGGGACGCACGCCGCGTGCTTCTGATCATTTAACAGGAAATTTAAACAAATGGGCGGTCGGGAATTATAAAAGCAGAAACGGCCACCAGTCCGCGATTCCCTTAGAAGCATTATACGGACCTGGAACATATATGTATATTACGTGTGAGAATAGCCAGGGACGTATCCTGGCCTAGGCCAAGTAAGCCGTCAGGTTCCCTGGGGCGGCAATCCAGATTGCCAGATCGGCCACGGAAACGCATTTCAAGAAGCTCCTGACGCACGGCACTTCTCTTCTTTTCCCTTATTCCACCCCGATACATGCCACCTGAACCAATCAACGACCAGCAGTGAATTTTCTGATAAGGCGGAGGCCGATTCATCTCAGTTTGATTGAAGTTGCTTTGTTTCTAATCTTAAAGACGAAACAAACATGACTCAAACTTGCCGGAATAATCAAACAGAAGACATATGGAGCCAAATATGTTTAGCTAAGCAGAGAGGTGTTTAAATCTCCCACGAATATCATCATAGGGTACCTAACAAAGATGTCGTCTGTCACGCGCTCGCCCATCAAAGCGATGAACGGGAAATGTTAATGTATCACATTACACAAATAAAGCACGCAAGCTTCCGATGCCGCTTTCCAGCTGTTTTTAATGAGATTTTAATGTCTAGTTCTTCTAATAGTTCTGTTCTAAGCAGTGGGAAAGGAGAAGGATTCAGATATCGCGCTGGCATCAAGAAATTGGACTCGGCAACTTGTTTCTCGTGGCTCTGCGTGGAACGAGTCGCGAGGAGGTCCTGCGACGTACTGAGAGCGGCGGGATGGAAATCTGTCACTCTGCGAGACGGCGTCGACTCTTCCCGTCTCCAATAAAGCAATTACTACGCGAACACACACTGATCAACCCCAAAAAAACGGACGGGAATCGTCTTCGGGGGTCGCCCGTTTATCTTTCTGGTAGTGACAATGGGGGCATACATTGAGATGTCATTGTAAAGCAATGGCGATGGTGGGACAAATGTTTTTCAACCGCCCATTGTCCTTAAGGGGTTAATTCTAATTAACAGTACAGTGTCTCTTTTGCGTCTTTGATCTCTTTTTGATTTAAATCTCAGCAGGAGTTTTGCTGCTCTTACACTTATATTATTATTATTTATTGTTTTATATAGCGCCATCAAATTCCGTAGCGCTGTACAATGGGTAGACGGGACATAACAAGTAGTATGTAACATAACAAATTGACTAACAAAGACAACAGGTGAGGAGGGCCCTGCTCACAGGAGCTTACAGTCTAGAGATATGGCTGCTTTCCGATGAAAGGTTTGACTCTGAGTCTCTAGGTGAAGCACTGATTCCCTGAGTCTCCGGGGCGGCCTCCTCTTTCTCCAGGAGCCCACTTTTCTTCCTACTCCCGCCCACTAAAGGCTGCCCGGGGGGGTTAGTCCTTTCCCCATTAATGGCTATCCCTCCCTCCTCGTGCTGCTGGCCACGCCTCCTCAGAAAGCCACTCCCCACAGAAGATGACGAGATCTGGGTTCCCTACCCCGGGAGGTTCTCAGGCATGTAGCTCGCATCTGTTATTCAGGCATTGGGAGTAACGTTTTGGTACATTTTAACCTGTGTTAACGTTATTGTCATTTAAAATAGTCCATTAACCACTTAAGGACAATGGGCGGTCCCTAAACCCACTGAAAGCAATGCAATTTGAGCCTGTACATGTACGGGCTTTGTCATTAAGGGGTTAAATATTTTCACCGTCCCCTATTGTAACAACGCTACGGAATGTTACGTTTCTTACCCTGGTGGCTATATGTAGAACTGCAAGGGAAAAAAAAACAGGTAAAAGCACAAGTTCCTAATAATTTATATATATGGTCGTTGATTGCCAAGATGGCATAAAGCGATAACCAGATAAAAGTATGTTCTAACTTTCTGAATTTATATTTTTTGCATGTTTTTGATTTATTTGTGGGAAAGAGAGAAAAATCAAAAAGTGAGCATGTCTTTCATCAAGTTATCCGAACTGAAATGAATAAAGACGCGCAACCTTCGGGTCCTTTTGTTCTAAAGGAGGGAAAGAAAATTACATTTTATGGCTAGAATTCTCTAGATATGCTAATCCTAACCGTAATGGGATACAAAAATAGATTATTTAACTATGTATCAGATTAGTCAACCATAGGAGAAAAACAGATCCCTCTGCCCTTATACCAGAAACAGATTCTGCTCATAGATATATATATATATATATATATATATATATATATATATATATATATATATATATATATATATTAATCACATGATACATGATTGGGATATCTGTCATGATATTTATACATATGATTCTCCCACTTTCCCTCCACTGATTGGATAAATAGATAAATAGATTCATGGATCATAGTTAATTCACAAAAACATGATAAATCGAGCGAAAACCTAATCATAAAGAAAGGTAAACTGAATCTCCACGCCGGTTAATTCATCAAAGTCCAATTCAAACATCAATTCATTCATTGAGGGCCAATCTCCTCTTCCCAAAATGAAATAAACCAAACGTAAATGCTGATAAATTCATCAACAGAGGAGGGGGTGAAGCGAGGAACGCGGCGGGGGTCGAGAGCCAGGAGCAGAACATTCCAGATCAGAAGTCCATTCGCGATATTGGATGCGTATGAAGATTTCATACACAGCAAAGGAAGGGATTCTTTACAGTGAGGGCAGTAAAGGTACGGAATCCACCGCCAAGAGAGGAGGTTCTATCAGATACACCGGATGCTTTCAAAATGGGTAAAAGCAGAAGAGACAGGGCTAGAAGTGAGAGAACAAACAGTTACATTTTAGAGCTTCCAGATCCAAGAAGAAATTGGATCTCCTTTTGGAGTCAAGAAGTGGCAAAATTCGAAAAATAGCTTAATTGGAGATTTTTTTACCTTCTTTTGGATCTGAAGCAGGAATGATATGTAGAAGGGTTGAACTTGATTAAGGTATTTTTTCAACCTAAATTGCTATGTTACTATATTCCAATGATACTATGTTGCAAATATACCAAATTTTGGTAGATTTGGCAATTCGCACTAACCCAGAAAAACGAGGCCAGACCCCGCACGACTCGGAAAAAAACTAAGCAAAAAGCTCCAAACGACCAATAAATTGCAATAATCCAGACAGGAAATCACAAGGGAGTGGATTCATATTTTCCTTGTTTCTTCTTAAATGGGTGAGAATAGGGCAGATAGGGGCACGTTGTCCAGTCTGTTTAGTGGCACATTTCGTCCTGCAAATGCCCACCTATCAGCACAGTGACCCTAATGCATAAGTGGGGACCCTTAATTTTTTTTCAGGCTGAGAATAAACAACAGATCTGTCTGAGACGAGAAGATGGCAGCGCAGGGGCGAGTGGGTGAAGGGGGGAGAGTATGCGGAGACTGGGCTATGTATATAAAGGATTTTTGGAGTTGGGTGTTGAGTGAAAAGAGACAAGAATGGGAGAGACGTGCTAACATAGTGCCGAGGGCCCCACTAACATTAAAGCTCAACATGAACATATGAGTGTATGTTTAAAAAGTACTTTAACATGACCGCTGGTACTTTGGGAGTTAATTAATTTAAATATATTTTGCATACCTCCTTCCCAAATATGTGCTATAGGCAAAAGCACTAGTGCTCTCTAAAAGAGACTCCTTGAAATGGATTAAAGAGGCAGTGAGGGGATTAAACATGTATGGCCTAGACATACGGCTCCTGGATCTAAGACGAGACCAACGACTGATTAAGGTTTGAGTCTTTACAGCAGGAGAAACGAGTGACTAGACGGGGGCCGATCAGCGGGCAGGTTCTATGTCCTTTAAGGAAACATTTGTTTTAATAGAAGTTTTCCTTAATTGTTTAATACCTTTTTAAAGGTAGCAGGAAATACTGGCAGCATAGTGCCCCCAGTGGCCAGACAAAGAATTGCAAAAATGAAGCACCCGTTTGCCCAGAGTTTATGACCTAAGCGCCCTGTTTAGCAGAAGTTTAGCGCTATGATTCAGCCTGTATAGCACCGGTGAAACGCGTTGGGCAGAGACACAGCAGCATCTTCAATAAATGGTTTATGTGCCTTGGAGATCTGATCTTCTGTGATTTTACTGGAAGAAATAAAAGTTAAGTCTTAAGGTCCAGCCTCAGAGCGTCTTTATGAAGCCACCAGCGGATAGCAATAAAAGAGAGCTACAAATTTGTTTATTATACGACTTAAATATTCTAATTAGTTTAGCAAAGAAACATTGGTAAAAGTTTATGATTAATTGCCTGTCTCTCGGTTGTCAGTAATGCTTACTGCAGCAAGTTTCTCTGTTTGCTTTTTTAGCAGGAATTGAATGCGTTGATAAATATGCCCAGATATAAGATAAATAGCAGAATTGTTCAGCAAAACCTATTCTTACCAAAAAATGCAGAATCATGTTTGAAAAGCATTATAAACGATTACGAGGCATAAAGTAAAGGTTATTTTTTGCGGGTTATATACATTTGAAATGATCCGGACCAGCACTACTCAGCATCCGCATACTTTAAATCAATTAAAGGGGCAGTAGTGTTTGTGCAGAATCACCCCCATGCATTTGCCCCCATGCATAAACTCCTTGGCTTATAAAGGAATATTTTTTCTGCTGTAAAGACTCAAACCTTAATCAGTCGTTGGTCTCGTCTTAGATTCAGGAGCCGTATGTCTATCCCGCGCATGTTTAATACCCTCACTGTATTACCCCTTCATTACTACCACTTCTGTATTACCCCTTCATTACTACCACTTCTGCTGGGAGACTGTTCCACTTATCTACCACCCACTCAGTAAAGTTTTCCTGATTCATCGTGTGCAAGTATTCATTTCATATATACTCACTCGGAATGTCAATAGAGAGTACGATTTATGAGATGTGTTTGTTATAAATGGGAACTCTTAGGGGTTTTTCCCCAATCTCGTGGTCTCAAGGTTAAGGGGTAGATTCTCAGGGTCGCACAGTCTGGATTTGACTCCTTCCTATTCTCCCCCCGCTGTGAACATATATAAGACTCCTAAATGGTGCTATTGCTCCCAGTATTTCAGGGTTGACATCTCTGCTTGAATGCAGGTGACTCAATTAAGTGTATCTTTAAATAGTGACAAGTCAAGGTTTCTACAGGTATTAGAGCCATTTGGTTAATACATTTGGTGAGCCACTACATCGAATCTTCAGGATGGGCTATTAAAAGGGTTAAGCTTTTAAGAGTCTCGGGGTCCGCTCATTTAAAACCTTCCCAAGAATGTGTCCTAAGCCCGACCTAAGGCAGCGGTGGCCACCACGTTCTCTACCGAGAGCCAGTACATGAGGTCACTGGCTCTGCAGTGCCATGTACCGCTTACTAGTTGGGGGGATTGGGGGTCCATTGAGCAGCAGGGTGATCTTCATCCATGATTTTCCAACAGAAAGGCTTCTGCCCATTCACCTGTCTCCCAAGCCCTAGTTGGCCGGTATAACTTGCTGCTCCCATACAATAGCCATGGTCATTTGTTTTTGATGACCACCTGTTCTGTTGTGTTTGGAGCCCCTACGAACATCCTGCCCCCATTACCATCCTAGTTATAAGCGTAATCTTGCCACGTCCACACTTGGTAGTCTTCACCCACTCTTAACCAGTGGCAAATAATCCATTATTGCACCTCTTACTCTTTTGAGGTTTAAAAGGACGAAGAGCTACTTTCCAACGCAAGGTCAATAATAGATTTGTCATCTACAACCACATAGCGAAGGTGATGATAACACGGAAAAATGTAATTTCAAGGATAGATAGGTGGGAGAACAAAGCATGGGGGGAGGGGAAGACTTTCTAAGGTCACGACTAGTATCTGCAAGGACAGTTTAGAATCATGTCTGTGCTCAAGTCAGCAGACGTTGGAAGCCACCGACATCTGATCGAACGTGACAAGGTGGATATATTACTTCTGAGCATAAGTAAAGCCGCGTGATACAATGTAACCTGACAGCTGAGGGACACGACACGTTACACGCTACACGCTACAGCGCGGTGATCCGAGGCCAACCTGCTTGAAGTTTCGGGATTCTAGAATTCATCTAGAATTCTAGAATTGACTTTTACAGGTTACTTTGGGATTTGTTTAAAGGGGAATGGGGCCAAGATAATTTGTTAATTAAACCTGCCTATAGTTTGCACTTTTGGATAGGAAAACGGTGTAATTGATCTGAAAATATTTAAGTTAGATGTAAACATCATAGAAGACGAGATTTGTGGGAGTGGGACAGCCAGCGTTGGGTGATTGATTTCCAGTTCCTTCTCACCATCTTTCCTCAGGCTGCCTTAAAGTGTGAAAGGGGCTCTTGTTGCCATAGCAACCATTAGAGTGTTCCTGCAGACTGGACCGTTCTATTCAGTTGCCTGGGTGATAAGATTACTTTTATGCTCTGCGCTGTCTAACAAAAATTAGCCAAAAGGTGCTGAATGCGAAACAGAAGAAACACAAAAAAGATCCAGTCTGTGTGTAAATATGGCATAAAACCAGGACCGGACTTATTTGAGCAAAATACTAAATATTTGTGGCTTTGGTAGCCGGCCAGCTTGCAGCTCCCGCTCCTCCCCGGCTGTCACCTGCGTTATTACTACTTTTAACCTGTTTAAAAAAGTTGTCAGAATATGAGGGAAAAAAATCTATTGGCATTCCACCTGCGCTGCCCAAAATAAATTATAATTCGATGAAAATGAAGCCGTATGATGAGTTAATTAGAATATGCAGGTTGTGACAGGAGCTGTTGAATTAAAAATGCGCTGTAATCACTTTTGACGGGTATGGAGAAGAGCGATATTCCGAAAAAATTACCTGCCATTTACAACGCATCCGTGCAACGTTTTGAGCTCTGAACAGGCCGCTAAAATATCAGATTTTGGTTAATTCAGCTATTTTAACGGGTACAACGGACCAAAAAAATTATTTATTACAATTTTTACCAATATATATCGCTTGTTCTTCTCTTCCTTGAAGCAGTGCCAGCACTTTGTTACATTGTTTCATTAAAGGCAGGGCTAACCACAAATGAGGGGTGTGGTTAGCCCTATGAACGGCTGGTTTAGCCACAGGCAGAGGCGGGGCTCGCACCAGATGGCATTAAATGGGTTGGGAGTAGGAGGGGAATGGGCAGGTCAGGGCGTGTGCATTGGAGAGAGAAGAGAGCGACCCGGAGATCCGGGAGAGCAGCTCTTCACTCAGAGACTCCAGGTCAACCCCAGAGAATTCCCAGGTATGCCGAATTATTATGTATTATGTATTAGATTATTATATTAATGTTCTAAATGTAATGACCTCGACATCATCAGTGTTGAGCAGAAATTTGTACTTAATGCACACATTGTATGTTAGTATACGTCACGCATTACACTTCATTGTGTAAACCATCAAGCTCCCTGTATAACACCATCAGCGTCAGGTGGCTTCCATATGAGCATCCTGGGAGACTTGCTTCCAGAACCCAAGACAGCGCCATAGATTCTGGGACTTTCCCCGGACATGTGGTCCCTTTGGAGGGGGACTCCACAAAATACCCTTTTTATAGTCATGGAGCAGAGCTACTTTGCAATATACTGATATGCAGTACTCAGGCACACACAGGTATTATAAGCACACAGACGCGCAGCCACTTAAGAGGCCCAACCGCAAGCATTCATACACAGAGACACTGAAACACAAACGCACACATGCCGTCACATGAATGCCAGCTCTTGTCTGCACAGGAGTATCTCTGTTCCTGTGACTGTAGGCTGCTGGCTGGAGGTGGTCAGGCCACAAAACTGTTCCAAAAGGAGCTTCATATCAGCTGATCGTGTCACATGGCTGGAGGTAGGAAGCTAACTCTGCCCCTGATCATACCGCAGAAACGGAGTCCGTCTGTATATATGTCCCCCCTGCGGGAGAGGGACCCCATCTGGGCCCCCATATCACCCAGCACGATCACTGTCTTCCTGGTGTTAAGTGCAGCTAAACATACAAAGTACTGTTCAAAAGTTTGGGGTCACTCAGCGGTTTTCATGGAAAACAAGGACATTTCTGTCTGTAACATAATTACAAAAGGGTTTCTAACCATCAATTAGCCTTTTAAACTTAAACTTGGATCAGCGAACACAACGTGCCATTGGAACACAGGAGTGACAGGAGTGATAAAAAGCCGTTGGAACACAGGCGTGATGGGAGTGATGCAGTGATACAGGGCCATTGGAACACAGGAGTGATGGGAGTGATAAAGGGCCATTGGAACACAGGAGTGATGGGAGTGATAAAGGGCCATTGGAACACAGGAGTGATGGGAGTGATAAAGGGCCATTGGCACACAGGAGTGATGGGAGTGATAAAGGGCCATTGGAACACAGGAGTGATGGGAGTGATAAAGGGCCATTGGAACACAGGAGTGATGGGAGTGATAAAGGGCCATTGGAACACAGGAGTGATGGGAGTAATAAAGGGCCATTGGAACACAGGAGTGATGGGAGTGATAAAAGGCCATTGGAACCCAGGAGTGATGGGAGTAATAAAGGGCCATTGGAACACAGGAGTGATGGGAGTGATAAAGGGCCTCTGTACACCTATGATTAAAAATCAGCCATTTCCAGCTACAATAGTCATTTACCACATTAACTCCGTCTGCGCTGGATTTCTGATCCATTTCATGTTATTTCAATGGACAAAACCTTTGAATGTTAGTATATAAATAGCAAAGCAGCGTTGCTAGTGGGGGGTTATCTTACCACCCTGGAGTCTGCCCCTGGACCCTCAGAACAGTTATTTCACGCTTTAGGTAATATGAATGGTTCTTTGATAAATACCTTTAAATGTTCCAATCAAAGTAGGGAGAAGTTTTTGCCCTCTAACAAAATGTTAACTTTGCATAAAAAAAAAAAAGACCTGGAGTCTGCGAAGATTTAATGCAGCTATATTTGCTGATCCATGACAAACAGTGTAACTACATCGCCTGTAGCCTATGATTAATCTCCACACTCATTTCTACAGATGACGAAACAAGTGCGTTGGATGATACAGTATCTTTAACACTTTCGTTTACTGTTCCCCTTCGCTGCAAGGCCGATAAGCAAGCACTGAAATGTAGACCTTGGAGAAACAAGCAAACAAACCAACGTAAAAAATAATACAGTCTCTCGGTCCGTTTTGATGCCCAATTTGTTTGCAATTAACGTCCGATAACGAGTTACTTTTGGTCCAATCGTGACTATTGCTTGTGTTCTTGGATTAGTAAAAAAAAAAAAAAGAAACCTACACAGCAGCTGTTGTGGAAAATGACTCTGATAACTCTCAGCCAGCCTCTGGAATTATAAAAGGCGAGACCTATAGTAATGATGGCTGCTTGATTCCAACTGCATGTTGGCTGATTACTTATTAAATCTCCACGCTCCCCTTATCTGCGAGATAATATGCTGTTCATATAGAAGGAAGCGAGTGGACGTCGCCGGTGCTCTGATATTCTCTATCACGTGTGTCTTTTTCATAATACCCGTGTTAGTCCATCTTGAATTCCTTTATTTCCACCATACGATAATAGTCTGCTGACCGGAGGTTCCATGGAACTTTCTGTCTCCTTGTGGATCCAGCCATATCCATGATCACGTTTTGTCTTTTGGTTCCAGCTCCTTAGGAGCTCATTAGGGTATAAATCATGCTGGGTGAGTGATAGAAACAAGATATGGTTAGACTGTAAGTTTGAAATGTTGGGATAGCAAAGCTCGTGATTTAACTTACTATATGGCATCAATCACGTCATAAAATGTTTATTTAAAAAAGCGCTGATTTAAATCGGGAAGTTAAAAAATAATCTCAGACAGTTGGGCAACACATTGCTTCAGAACCAAGATTTGATTGACAGATGCCTCTCTCTGTCTGGAAAGATGTGAAATGTGCTGGGTAATATGTTTATAATCATGCTATTTTAAAGGTGCTGTTCCACCCACACTGTTGATAACAAAATATAGCATTACATTTACTGTGCAAATGCAAACAACTCACCCCAGAAATAAATCCATATTATTATTAAGGATCATTATTGTTATGTAAAATTGTTATTTATGTAAACTTTTGCGTGATTCATAATTTCTCAGGGTATGCGTAATTTGCATGCACAGAGAAGCAATAGGTTGCTTAAAAAGAATAAAGGCTTAAAATAATAAAATTACAGATCTGCAAAGGTTCATTTTCATAACATGCTAGAGGGTGCCTTGTCTAAGTGGATTATTTATATATATATATATATATATATTTTTATATATATATATATATTTGTATATTTATATATATATATATTTGTATATGTATATTTATTTATATATATTGCTTATATTAACCTAGAAAATAGCTTTCATTTCCTTATAAAACTGTACAATGTAGAAATTAGAAGCCTTACCAGTAAAGATAATAGAAAAAAGAGAGCAGATAAAAGGCCAGTTTGCACCAGGCTTCTTTCTGGCAGTAGCTTAGCGTGCTGGCGTTCATCACTACTGGCGGGTCGTACGCCAGCTCGGAGCTGTCTGCCGGGCAGTGGAAATACCTGCAAAAACCCCCCAGAAAATAAATGCTAGAACAGTGATACTGTCATAGTAAGACAATTATTCTGGTCTGCATGGCAAGAAATATATAGGCGGAATTGTTACACAAAACATGTTTTTTTAAGTCATTAAAAGGAAGTTTTTTTTTTTACCAGCGTTTAGAATTCTTAAATCCATTAAAGATGCCGTTCCACCTTCTCTGCTGAGTTTAATACTTTTGCAACTGAATGCAGCGTTAGAAACATCATTCGTGGTATTGTGGAATAGCCAAACATTTCCCAGAAATAATTGAATCATGCACATGTTTGCCTCATTTGTATTATTTGTCGGGAGCACTTAATTGTCATGTGACACAAAGGCATTCACTGATAGGTTGCTGCCATAAAACTGGAAAGAAAATCTGAATCGTTTCTGTATTGTTTGGCGACGAGAAGAAAAACATAAAATGATAGATCTGCTGACTCCGATTTCTTTAACCCACTGTAACTGCACTGGAGATTTAGTTTAAATACCCATAGTTTAACCCATAAGCTTCCGTGGAAATAGGATCGTAATTTAACAAAGTTCCTAAAAATGCTAATTTTACATACCCGGCACCTCTAGCACCAAAGACAGAGCCTAACACAGGAGCCGCTTTGATGAGCGGTAATATCCAGACAATGGGCAAAGTCTGGCCTACGTGCAGACCCATCCATCCAGGGTGGCCCTCAATAGGGAGAAGTGCAGCCAAGTGCTTGGTCAACCATATTAGAAATCCTGACCTTCAGCCTGTATTTTAAGAACGTTGGTCTACAGTCACATAAACGCCTGTGACTTCAGAAAGGGTCTAGATGCTGAGGGATCCTGCCGTGACCCAAGACCTGTCCTCGTCAGTATAATCCGCCTATTGTTTCCTTACAATTCTAACCTTTGAGGTTATAATTCAAAGTGACTCCCAATGACTCCTACGGCGAGGAGCCGGCATTTAACGCCGCTTACCTCCATATGTGATAGAAAAGCAGAGGCGCGTTCAACCCAAGTGTCAGCCATTCTTCCGCACAGAGGAACATAATACAGAACAGGCTGTGGATGGAGTATTCTGGGAGCACCAGCTACAAAGAAGAAAAGAAATGAGCCTGAATAACACGCAGATCAAGGTGGAATACAGAAGTAAAGTAGAACAGAAGCCATGCAGAGGGAAACATAAGGATCTAAAGGATTGTTTGAGGATTCTTGTTTGAGGAATATTTCTTGTGTTGTCCACGGGAGGTATCGTCTTTAGGCTGACCAAACTTTTTTAAGTGAAATCTGAGATATTTCCAATGCTTTATTTATGAGTTCAGCAAGTTAAATAGTTATATAAAAAACTATACACTATATGGTAAAAGAAATGAATCCATAATAAACAAAATGTCTTCAGAAATAAACTTTTTGCTGCTTAATATACAAAAAGGGGCACGCTAAGGTGGGTGCATGGCGCCCAGGTGCCCGAAAATCAAGGTGCCTAGCAGGGTCATGTGACATATGTTACGTTACACAGTGGTAGTAGGGCAGCAGTAGCTGTTCCCCCGTGTGGTGTGGTGTTAGCATGCGTATGTGTGTGTTAGTGTATGGTGTAAGCATGATTGTGTGTGTCAGCAAGTGATTTTAGAGTGTTTGTACATGTGTAGTGTATGATGTTAGCATGCATGTTTACATGTTATAGTGTTGGCACGAGTGTGTGTGTCAGCAAGTGGTTTTACAGTGTTTGTGTGTATGTTAGTGTATGGCGTTAGAATGTGTGTTACTTTATGGTGTTAGAGCTGTGTATGTTAGTGTATGGTGTTAGCATGAGTGTGTGTATGTTAGTGTATGGTGTTAGAATGCGTGTTTACGTGTTATTGTATGGTGTTAGAGCTGTGTATGTTAGTGTATGGTGTTAGCATGAGTGTGAGTGTCAGCCGGTGGTTTTAGAGTGTTTGTGCCATGTTAGTGTATGATGTCAGAATATGTGTGTTTGTTAGTATTTGATGGATGTTATGCTTGGTCTTTTTATGTTTGTGCTATAAAATGCATCACCTTCCACTAAAGACTCAAATAGTTTTTTGAAGATTAGGTACCTTTTGGTAAATATGAAATCCTATGGCAAGCAAACTAATGTATTTCGTTTTGACCAGGGGTACATAAAATCTTACATATTCTGGCATATCGTGGCCCGCGTATTGGGAATTATTTCTAAACAGGGCAAATTCTGTATCCTGCTCAGGTGGTTATCTGGCTCTGATTACATTATCGGTGAAAAAAATAACAGAAATAACTAAGATACGAAGGGAAGTGGAAACACTTCAGTTTAACAGGATCCGATAAGATAACAGAGTAATGCGAAGGTTCATTAAGTCTTAAATAAGCTAATTACAATCACACACTGTTTGTGACTTCCCTGTAATTGTATCTGACAACACTTCAAACCTTCAGAAAGGGCAGTTTCACTTCTTTTACGGTTTTGTGGCTGGTGTGAAAACCTTCAAAATATTGAATTAGCTACATATAGCAAAGCGGTTAATTAAAGTTCACAGGCATGGGTGTAAGAATGAAAATCTAAGGTTTACTGAAATGTGACAACTCGCCTTCATGTAAGAAAATGTGCGTAGATTTAATATATTCCCTCTTTTCTTTTCAAAACCTTGTATCAAATTGTACATTTAAAACTTTCATCTTTACCGTTTAATACCAATTAAGTATCGTTTTAAAAATATCCCCTTCGTTACTCAAGCCAAAGAGTCTTTACCGAACCCCCATATGAATCATAATTTATGAAATATTTAGTAACTCCCTGTGCATTCAAAATTTGCTTTCATGATAAGATACAAATAAACGCAGGATAAAGACTCCATTCGTCTGTGACCTTTCTTTATGACTACCCCCTCGATTTTCTAGATGCTTAAGTAATTAGCTGAGTAAAATCTGACCTTTAAAAGCCGGCAGTGTGAAAAACCCCGCTGTTGGGCTGCCGCGAATGAATGTAAATACGGTTACGTAGTAGCCCCTTCAGCTGGAGTTTTTATAGCGAACAGCAGGGTTTGGGGGATTTAAAAATCCGCCTTGACATCAACTCATCTAAACAGTGCCAGATTTTCTGTAAGGCACAACAGGTACATGCCTATGGGCCCCTGAGCTCTGCAGGGCCACCAGTTCTTTAGTGGGTAATCTGGCCTTCAGGGCCATAACTTCAATGGGGCAAGAGGGGCAACCCTACTGGCCATGTAGAGCTAGCCCCGCTATGCAGACATTAGTCAAGAGGTAGGAGTAACATGACCCCCAGTTCAAGCACAGCAGCTCCACCTTATAGAAGCAGGAGATGAGCCACACACCTGAGAGGTACAGATAATTGTTTTGTGTGTATTTGTGTGCGGCCCAAACCTATAGACCCTAGAGGGTCCTAATCTGGCACTGGATCTTTATTGAAGG
Organism: Sceloporus occidentalis; assembly: GCA_023333645.1. Taxonomy (NCBI): domain Eukaryota; kingdom Metazoa; phylum Chordata; class Lepidosauria; order Squamata; family Phrynosomatidae; genus Sceloporus; species Sceloporus occidentalis. The sequence goes on from JALMGF010000199.1 coordinate 325,824, forward strand.
GTGGTATGGCAGTTTTAATGAGATCATATCTTCAATACCGGAATGCGGCGGGGTCCCGTAACATGATGTTACGGGACCCCACAGTGAAGATGCGGCTGGTTGCACACAATGTGCAAGCAGCTAAAAAGAAGTCTCTGGAAAGGTAAAGAGGTGGGGAGTATGTATGTATGTTAGAATGAATGTGTGTGTTAGTATGAATGTGTATGTGTTAGCATGAGTGTGTATGTGTATATGTATGTTAGCATGAAGTGTGGATGTAGCATTAGTAAGTATGTGTGTGTGTTTAAGTGTAAGTGTGGGAGTGTGTGTATAAACATATTTACCAGTGTGCCAGCCCTCCCGTGGGCATGATTCTCTGTGCTGTATATATTTGCCATGATTGGATACATTCCAAAAGTACTCACCTCTATCCAGCTCCATAAGCACTTGCGCAAGGTTTCTAGGGGGTCAAATGAGACCTCCGCACACATAAGAAACCGCCTTTCCCATTCATTGGCGTTAATGGTGGTGTGAAATAAAATAGTTTGCAACTAAACTCTGCGGCTAAGGATTATAGATTTTATATAGACGTTTATAGAACTCTAAAAAAGTTCATGCATTTGTTTTCATGTTGGCTTTTTAACCTTTTGAGTGTCACAGAGGGCTGATACGTTAATGCTATACGCAATGGGTTAATCCTACATGAAAGTACCCCTAATACTGGCCCTTAATTCAATGTAATACCCTGATTTTCACCCACACCGCCGCACCAGAATGATAGATGTCCCTTCTTTCTGAAACATTTACATATATATATATATATATATATATATATACTTCACTCTGTAATTAGAATTTCCTATGAGCTCTAATTCCTCATTAAGTAATTTCCAGTATTAAATTTATCAGCGAGCCGTGCCACATATTGCTTTGATCATAATTCCAGTAAATTGAAGAAGGTGCTTTGAAGTTCTAATCCGACATGGTATCAGCTCTTTGTTGGTCACTAGAAAGAAATACTATTTTTAGCAATATGGGAAAATGTTCCTTTTATCATCATAGATTGTCACAAATTTACACTAACAGAACTTTCAGCCGTTTTAACAAATACCCTTAATTTATACGTTCTTCAGACACTCAAAACCATTTATTAAAATGCCCTATGGACCACCAGCCTGCTGGTATTTGCCCCGTGTGCCAGATGGCCGAGTCAGGGCCTGTAGACAGAAATCAATAGTTCACAAAGTCACAGAACAAGTCTTAGTGAGACCCTTTAAATCTTTCTCCTATACTTCACAATTACAGCTACGCACAGCGTTAAATCCATGGTTACACGGAGACACACATCAAATGTATGTAAACAGCGGCAAAAATGTTAGTGACCCCTTTGGAATTGCCTGGTTTTCTGCATTAATTCTTCATAAAAGTCACCAAGTTCATCAAGTCACGTTGTGTTTACGCTAATAACACGCAAGCAATGATCATCTTTCATGTCTTTATTGGGCTCACCCATTAAACATTCCCAGAGCTGGTGGAAAAAGTAAGTGAACCCTTGGATTTAATGATCCTTTTATTTGAAATAATAATTGAGGTAGATTTATTTTTGTTTTGGGTCATTGTCCTGCTGCATCGCCCAACTTCTACCGAGCTTCAGCTGGCAGACAGCAACCCTGACATTATCCCGTACGATACTTGGATATTCCTGGGAATTCATTGTCCCCTCGCTGGTGGCAATCTGTCCAGCCCGTGAAGCAGCACAGCAGCCCCAAATCGTGATGCTGCCTCCACGTATTTCACCATTGGGATGATGCTTCCATGTCGAGAACAATTTAACCTTAGTTTCCCGGTAGCGTTGTGGAGTGTCTGGGTGCTCTTTGGCAAACTTCAGGCACACAGCAATATTTTTTTTTTGGGAGAGCAGCGGCTTCCTCTGTGGTGTTCTGCCACGGACTCCGTGGCTGTTCAATGTTTTGGGTATGGTAGACTCATGGACAGAGATGTTAACCAGCTTCAATCATTCTATCAAGCCTTTCGCGGTTTCTCTAGGGTTCTTTTTTTTTTCACTCCTTGTGCATTTTGCGTTCGGCACTTAAGAGTCATCTTGGCTGGGCGGCCCACTTGTAGGGAGAGTAGCCACAGTACTAAATCTTTCCATTTATAAACAACTTGTCTAACGGTGACTGATGAATATGTAAACTCTCTCTAACCTTTTCCAGCTTTATGCAAATCAATTTGATTGTAAGTCTTCTGAGATTTCTTTTTGAAGAATGGATTACATCAGCAGATGCTTCTTGTGAATAGCAAACTCTAAGCTCTGAAACACACCTCCTGTCCTCTTTCAGTCATTAGACTCCAGGTTCGCTAACTCCTGACTCCAATTAGCTTTTGTTGAAGTGATCAGCCTGCGATTCACATACTTTTTCCAACCCACACTGTGAATGTTTGGATGATGTACTCAATATGGACAAGAACACTACAATAATTTTTGTTATAAGTTAAAACAGATTGTGTTTGTTCATTATTGTAACAAATGTATCCATTAATGCTGGTAATTCCAAAGGTGGTAAATACTTTTTCTAGCCACTGTATATATTAACCTGGTAGACATAGCTGTTTCCCATATCATACCCACGCACACTCATCCATCGTGCACTCGGTGACGGTGACTTCTTATCTGCTGGGGCCATACCTACCCCTGGCACATCATGTATTAAATATTGATGACCTGTCAGAGCCGTGATACATTCTAAGCATGGTTTATGTAAGATGCTCCACATTCTAATAATATATAGTCATGAATAAACCATGAATTATTCTCACCTCCACCTTATTTCTGGATTTCGAGCTGCATTCATTAAAAAATCCTACTTCTAATATAATCCAAACAAAAATCTAAATATTTCCCAAATGCAGCTGCATAACAGTTTACTTTTCAGTGTAATTAGCAGAAAGCAGGGCTTTTTTAACAGAGGGCTCAGAGGTCTCTCCATACCCGTGATCATTAGCTGGATATGTCTTTGCGCATGGACCAGACTTTGTGAAACCCGCTATATATATTTCCCCTGCAGGGCCAAATTAACCTGTGAATACTTACGGAGCGCTGAATTATAGCGGGATATATAGCCCTGGTATATTTCAGACTTCTAGCTATCCCATTGTATGCAATGAGTGGATATCGCAATTAACCCTTTGGTGGTAGTTTGGTATTGTTATATCGCTATGTTCATGTAGTATATTTACATTCCATTATCACTGGATAAATTTTATAGGTGCTGTTCCACTAGCATGTTAAACAAAAACCCTCAGTAAATCTGTCATTTTATTATTTCATTTAAATGTTTAGTGATTTGTATTTTTTTTATATCTGTACTTGCTTTTCCATCACATGACAAAGTTTTCCCTGAAAATATGAATATCAATGAAGCTAAATTTTGCATGTGCTGTACCATGTAACATAGAAACATTGAATTTGACAGCAGATCAGCCCCATTCGGCCCAGGTAGGGTTTCTACATAGGAATATTATTGAAATAATAATTGTACAGCGCTACGGAATATGATGGCGCTGTATAAATGGATAAATAATAAACGTGTGATATATTTTGGAACAAAAACAAAAACAGACCGTGCCGAACGCACGGGGAATCGGGGATCTCTCTCTTTTCTTCGGGGCTATTAGTGCTATAACTGTAAATGTCAGGCATGCATCTGTTCTAAAGAGAGGTGAGGATAATGACTGCCACAATTAAAGAATTACAGAATAATTAACACGTTTATAATAAGCCGCCTGCTCCTGTTAAAACAACATTTAAACACATTAGGCTTTTTCTTAACATTTTTTATTTTACAAAAAAACAAAAGAGCAAATTACCCGATGTACGCACATCGTATATAAATATGTACGTACGGCAAATATATAGATACATACGGACCTGTATGTAGGATTTTCCTACTCTGTTTGCCCCCATGTGCATTGGCAGGTAGGAGACGTGTTTGGTCTATGTTTGTCATTTGATCAGTGGCTTTGAAAGGTTTCATCAATAGAAACACAGATACTTTTGTTTTTACTGTTTCCAGGGCAACAAGGTATCATTAAGAGCTTTTATGTCACATGACAATTGGGTATGCCCAACAAAATTATAAATATTTGCATAATTTAAAAAACATGACTATTTAATAAATTATATATATATATCTAAAATATAAGTATATATTATAGAAAAATATGTTGTAATATAATTTCTCTGTTTCTTTTGTTCTAGCAAATTCCCCAGTTCATTGACATCAATAAATCTCCAAAATTCCCTATTGAGCTTCGTTTCTCTCAGCTATCCACAAAGTGAGGTTCAAGTCCTGCGCCGGTATGTTGGGGGGCGCCTAATGCATGTAAATATCCGAAAATGGAGGCATGTGCATAAAATAAACAATTTACTCAATAGACTGCAGCAAAAATAAATACACATGTATTAAGGTAAATTCAATAAAAACATACATTTTAATATTTCATATTTAATTTCAGATCCTTATTTGGCATTAAGGATATATCCGATCTACTTACGTCCTAACGTCTGTTACGCTATTTCCAGCATACTACTCTATGCACTAAATTTAGTATTTTTAATTATAGTGACGCGGGTACATACGGATAATGTTTTGTGTTTAAAAAAAAAAAAAAAAAAATAATCAAAATCTACTATTGTAGCGCGATAATCCTGCAGCAGGAAGAACACCCGTGGTTTCTGATTGCTACAATTGGATGTGATGTATATATAAACCGTTCTACTTCTGCGTTATTTGAAATACAGCATTAATTAGAGCACCGTGTTTGGCTTCCAATACATCTACGCGCGATACCCGTATCCTTTTATCATTAGAGGATTTGTGACCGCCCAAGGATTCTGTAATATAATCCCAGAGCATCTCGGTAATCATCAAGTTTTATTTATGGTTAAACTGGGGCGCTGAATTTACTTTAAGCATCGAGTTGTGCTTATATTCAGGTCGGAAAGAGAAAGAAATCAGATATTAGGCCGTATCCGTATTTCCAGCAGAGCAGTAAATTAATTTGGATTGCGTCGAAAAGAGCCCTTTACCATGGAGAAGGCGTCCACCTAAAAAAGTCATGCACTAATCCTATGAGATTTAAAGGGCAATTTTGGGGCAAAATCACTGATGTCCGACATTCCTCCCAAACATGGAGGCATAAGTGGAGTTATTAAGGCCAAAGTATTTAATGAAACACAATGATAATAACCGCATTACCAAGATATCTCAGACTAATACCATTAATAAAAAGACAGACTTGGGTAACTAAGTGAGTAAGGCAGTATGTCATTGCATAGTTTTTTTAAGGCAGACTTGGGTAACTAGGTGAGTAAGGCAGTATGTCATTGCATAGTTTTTTTAAACGGAAGCGCTCGTTAACGGCTTCAAGAGCTTTTTAAAGCTAAATTAACGGCAAAATAAGCACTATGCTCATAACCAATATTTGAAGCAGAATCGATTGATATGGTCCATATGGACTTTTATTCGTCGGAGAGCCCCTTGAGATTTGAGACAATAGATCTATTATATGCAAACCACCCATTGCCTGCTCCTTTCCCACCAACCGGGTAAAAATCAGACCAGAACTAGAACTAAAAAAATCTTTTTGATATAAATAATTATTCTACATACTAAAGAGGCATTCGCCCATTTCTTAGAACATTTCTTCAGACTCACAAATGGAGCTCGGTAATTAAAACCACATTTTGTATCCTAACAGGAGGTTAACATCACTTTATAAAATGATTCCGGTCACAGTACGTTGGATCCTTGATGAAAGGGGAAATTTGTGGTTATCGGATTCGATCGGGGAGACCTCCGTAATTAAATTTGGTGAGAACCCTTGCAAAATCTGAAGTGTCCCATAGAAACGGCAATTTACACACATTCGACATTTGGGTGCTTTTTCTGCAATCTATGCTCCTGGCCACTTGGCCACTTGGAAACTGGTGATTTGAACCCTTGCATTCTAGAAATCCTAATCTAGAAAATCCTTGTCTATATTATTTTGGCGTAAGGGTTGGTAAATATGGCGTGGAATTTTATTGGCAGCGCTTGACCATCGTGACGGCACCCCCCCATGGCAGCAGGCACCCTGACCACTAGGTATGCCACTGGTGGCTACTGAAAGTCTTTGGGAAAACAATAGTAATATTGGAACTTAAAGCCAGACAGGCAAATAATTTATAATATAAAGAGTAAAAATAACAATAAATGGTGTTTTCTTCCAAAATAAAATATGTTTTGAATCCCAAATGAGTTGCACAACCCAGGACCTGCTGAATATGACAAACCTGACACTTACCTTTCGGAGCAGAAAGCAAATTCTTTCAATATTTCTAAGGCGTTCCCGCTGTTTAAAAAAAAAAAAAGAAAAATAATACTCATAGTAAATAACGTCCACCTGACAAGGAAGCCGCAAGACTCTCAAAAGACATTTTAAATCGGGAGCTGGATCTCTATTGCGACGAGCACTCTGCCAGCATAATGTGCGATGATTTCATCTGAATAATCGCACACCATAAAATTTAAAAAGGGACCTGATCATAAAAGTACAGGAGTGATTTTAGGGGAAAAAAAATATAATTTGCTATGTGTTAGAGGGTATTCTGAATATTAAATGCAGACAGTAAACCATTTATCAAAAAGTAGTGAAGTGGAATAATTTTGAAGTGTATTTTGGAATAATGCATCACTCAGCTCCCACATCTTTGTAAATGCATACGTTTCCACCATTAGAAAGGCTTCATCAACAAGCTATTTAATAACTTATCCCCCCTGGGAGGGGCATATTGGGAGGTGTCTAATACCCCGTCACACGCATTACGTTGGAGGAGTGTGTAGAGGGGTATTGGGGACTGGGAGGGGTGGAATTGGCATTGGGGATGGACACCAGGGGGCAAATAGGGATAAGCTGTTGGGAGAGAGGACAGAGGTGTATGGGACTTAGGGGGCAGAGGGGTATAGACACTGGGTGGCCACTTACACATACACAGTCATCCTAACACACACTCACACTAACACATACGTCGTCCAGCACACTCATGCTAACACACACTTCCTCCAACACACTCTGTCTCCACAAAGCTTTAAGAAATTTGGGGCAACCCTCTAGGCCAGGCCGCCCCCGAAGGAAATGGACAATGTGGGGTATGGACGTTGAGGTGGGACAGCAGATGGACAATGAAGGAAAGAGGGTTAGAGGATAGGGAATGTACACTGGAGTGGAGAACCAAACATTCTTATGGTGGCTCTTCATTATCAGTTGGTCAGTAGTGACGCTACCAGCCAATATAATGTGTGACCCGGACTGGACTGGACATTTAAATGGGCCCTAATATTTTACGGCCAGCAGCCAATAAATGTAACTGTAAGGGACCATATAACACTTGCCCACTGGACGTTGCTTGGTTTGCCAGATAGCCAGCTGACATTTAATCGACAACTTATCCCCAATAAAATGCAATAAACCCGGTGGATCAGATGCAGAACTTCATAAGGTAGGTTCTCCCAGCTCATACATTTGCATGAAAAACCATACCCAAGACTATTCAGGAGAGACCTTCAATGACAATGTTATTTACCATCAACCGTTAGCCTGGTTTTATATTATTTTGTATTTTATAATATTTTGTATATTATATTAGTGATGCATAAGAAACAGAATCACAATGATCTAGCAGAGCAGATTAACGCAATTTATCCTATAAAACACAGAATGTGAATATTTAGAACAAAATTTTCCTTTGGTTAGTTTACAATGTATATATCTTCCCAGACCCCGCGAATGCGTTCAAAAAGAGATACTTGTTGCCAAAAACAGCAGCGGAGTGTTTGATCCTTGGCTATTTAATAAATCCACAGACATCATTCATATGGCAAATAGTGATTTTTCTCAGCCTGGCACAGAAGGATTGAGGGAGTTTGATAATCAGGAGAAGTATGAATTTTTAAATAGCAATCAAGGCCAAACGAGATCCAAGCCACATGGGATAATAAATTGGCCCCGTCTACAGCTTAGTCACATCATTACTAACCGGATCGCACAGAAAGTGCTTAGCGTTGTTTTAAATATTTTAGTTTACTGAAAGGGTGGTAGATAAATGGAACAGCCTCCCAGCAGAAGTGGTAGAGGGTAATACAGTGAGGGCATTTAAACATGCGTGGGATAGGCATACGGCTCCGGAATCTAAGACGAGACCAACGACTGATTAAGCTTTGAGTCTTTACAGAAAACGGGCAGACTAGACGGGGGCCGGATGGGGCCGATCTGCCGGCAGAGTCTATGTATGTAAGCGATCATGGTTACTTACCGCATGCGCAGGGTTACATTGATCTATCGGGCTTTTGAAGTCTGTTCTTAATTCATCAAAGGCAATTATCTGCAAAAAAAAGAGAAATGATTAAAAGGAGAGCTAAATGATGCGTTTTTTGTCTGCTCAGCAAAGGACTTTATATTTTAGGAACAAGACTATTTTAACAAAGTCAACTATTCATCAAGTCACTATAGCTAATTGAATACATAATAATGAGAAGAGAGGAGCGGAGAGACCTCGGGGTACTTTCAATTATTTAATTAATAAAAAATAATAATAAAGGTGTCGGAGCTCCCGTCTGAAGCAGCCAATCAGTGGCAGGAAAAAGCTCTCCCATTGAATTCAATGAGCTGTTCATTTGTCTTTTTATGTTTAAATACATGTTTCCGTGCATATGTTTTTTTAGCCCGGTTGTATTTAAATTTAAACCCCTTCCGGGCCGTTTCTGTAGATTTTCATTTCATTAAATGAGTTTTTTTCCTTATGGGCTGTATTGACAGATATTTTAAGGTTACATTAAAAAAGTTTGGGATACCGAATTACTATAATTTAATAATGATTCGTATGAGTTAAACCAAAGGTTTGGGCATTAATATAAAAACAACATCAAAGGACCCAATTATTGCATTTCTTACAGTTAAATAGTAATCATAATGGGTTGAAAAGGACTCTGAGGATGAAACGTATTACACCCCGCTCCGGTCAAAACTCGGGAGAGTTCCCAGCTATTGGCATCTTCCCTGGTCCCACCATAGGGTTGTTTGGATATGTAATATGACTAGAATTTTGTAAATAATAAGAAATAGGATTAATTCTGAACAAAATTTGAAGTTTAAGGATCTGGCGTATATTATTTCTTTCTTTTCAGTATCTCTATGCATTGACATTGACAGAAGACCCTATTATAAGCCCTGGACTCGGTGTTCCAGAAGTGAGATTATTATCGGTGTTGTTTTATATGTATAGATGAACAAATAGTGAAGATCCACTTCCCTGCCGCATTCTTTGCGAAAACGCTGGAAAATTAAACCGGGTAATGAATAAAATCCTTACTCGGCTCCTTAAAGGGGGCGGCTTGCTGCGTCTGACGGCCCCGCTACAGAAGAAGATATATATTGAAGAACTCCGCGAGTCACACTAACCCTCTGTGAGTCCTTTAATATGTACTTACCTGAGGAAGAAGGCGCAGTTGCCCTTTTCGTCCGCGGTTCGACGGTTCTTCTCACAGATTGGCTGCTTGAGCTGCCAATCAAAGACAGGAAAGTGCTCCCATTGAAATCAGCAGGAGGCCTTTCCGTGCAAGATGTAGTCTTGAGGTTCTAAGTGCTTCCTTGCACTCACCGACCCCATATGCACCAAGGGAGACTCGCCAGGCCAAAACTATCGGCGGGCTACCCTGTTGGACCTCCTCGGGGGGGGGTCCCAAAAGCACCTTGGGCTTTAAACGACCTCAACCTTAACCCACAGACACAGTGTTTACCTCTCTCACAGGTACCACACTTGAGTTAAGCCAAAAAAAAGGCTGAGAAGTGAATTGATAGCTATTTATATATCTGTGCTGGGAATTTAGAAGAATGCTGTTTATTTAGACAGTTTCTGCTGTTTCTGTGCACATTATCGGGGCTTTTAGGGCAGTAAAACGCTGCGATACCCTCATACCCAGCAAACATTCTGAGCTCCTACAAAAGAGGGGCATCAGAGGAGGAAAGAGGGGCATCAGAGGAGGATTCAGATCGAATTGAGTCCCAAAGAGTGGCTGGATCTCCTAAACAGGGATACTTGGGAGATATGGCAAAATATATGGATTTGGATAACTTTCAAATCATCCTGTATCATTCTACCTGAAGGCATTCGTTACTCATCCAACCATTCATAAAACCGTTTTCCTGTTATTTCTACTCTAAAGAGTCGATATCGCTGACAGCTTCCTGCCATTTCTAAGAAGTTCAGCCCTCCGGTTGTCTCCCAGCTGTCTCAATGCGCATTAAACCCAGAACACATCCGCATTTGTGACGAAGAACTGAAAATGACGAGTCCTGCCCTGCCCGGTTACTCCAATACTCCACGAGGGTTCTGACTTCTGCCATCAAGGAAGCTCATTGCCCCATTTACCATGTAAGAGCTCCGCATAATCTTTATGCCAGTACCTGTAATAGCAACAGGTGCTATCAATGCTTAAATGGGTGAGATTATACTTTTTGTAAAAATTATTTTAAGAATTTGAGAAATAATTTCACATTCACATTCTGGGATCTCAATGTTTCTTTTTCAGATCCATTTAGTTTTTGGTTAATGGTCTGGAAAATAATTAAAATGTTTTTGTTTACTGAGAGAAGAAAGGGGGGGTATGTAGACATATATATATATATATATATATATATATATATTGCTGCGGAAACGTATTTGCTCCCTTCCTGATTTCTCCCATTTTTGCTTATTTGTCACATTTAAATGTTGCCCAAATGTGAAAAAGTATTTGCCCCCTTAGTTACTAAATCCACCAAATGTAATTGATAATTTGGTTGAATTTCCCCCGATTATCGCCGGCCCTGCTGAATCTCAACATCAATTACACAGAACAGTGGCCGGCTGACCCCAAAGAGTGCATCGTCGCCTCATCCAGGGGGTCACAAAAGGCACCAGAGCAACATGTAAAGAGCCGTCAGGGGTCTCGTTTGAGACCCCTACGAAGCCACAATAAGAAAGAAACTGAAGAAAAATACCATCCATGTAAGAAAAACCACTGCTTACCAAAAAAAACACAAAAACTATTTAAAAAATTGTTATGTCCCAGTATGTGTCTCCCCAAAATATCCCATGCATATTTAAATGCCCTCACTGTATTAACCTCTGTATTAATGTAAAAAGTTCCTTACATCACATCTAAGCCTCCGACCCTCTTGTTTTAGATTTTGACCTTGTTTGTAGGTCCTCATTTGAAATATCGTATGGTAATCGTTTCGATATTTGTTGGGGGGGAAGAGAAGGGAATAAAAATGGCCTTTTTTATTTCTTTCCATTCTTTCCTTCTTCTCACAGAAGGCTCTCTGCTTAATTCTGTCTGATTGTAATAAATACGTCATCAGTTTATGTCGACCTGACGGCAGAGCTTAAACCCAGCGCGGCTCGGGAAATGGGAAGCGTAAATCTCACGGACGCGGGAATAATGCGACCTCTGAGTTTTATCCACCGTCCGCCATCAGACAGGAGAACCGTTTCTTATACGGGACATCATTGGCGTAAAATACAGTATGTACAAAAAAAAACCTGCGACGGACAGCCACACATCGCAGAGAATATACATTACATAAAAACCTCGAACCTGCCGGCAGATCGGCCCCCATTCGGCCCCCCGTCTAGTCGCCCGTTTCTCCTGCTGTAAAGACTCAAACCTTAATCAGTCGTCGGTCTCGTCTTAGATCCAGGAGCCGGATGTCTGTCCCATGCGTGTCCCATGCGTGTCATATATTTTGGAGGCTTTATGAGGGGCCGAATCGCGCTCAATGTTTTAACGGACCGCAGCGGCTTACAGGGGAATCCTGCTGTCCTCCGGTCAGTCAGAAGTCGCGGCGTCTCGCGATTCCAGATGCCGCCGGCAGGAGTTGCAGGGAATGGGTAATAAGTAACGGGACAGGGTGGTGAAAATAAACCCGTGGAGAGAATCGACGAACGTAAAGGAGCAAACAGATGTATAAAACGCCTTCACTTCCCGGGAAAGCCGGGAGCTCGCTCCGGCCAACGGATTAGCAGGCAGAGGTAGGGCGAGATGTTGAAGAGGGGTGCAGGTGGTATCGTCTCAATATATTTACCTCTTCAACGTATATTTACCTCTTCGACGTGCTCTGGAATGGGAATATTCTTTGGATACCACTGTCTTTGTTCCACCCTTATGACTGTCTGATGGTGAAAGCCCCCCTCGGACATTGCCCATTAGTTGGTTGGACAGATGTCTGGCACGGCTATTAGCTGGCCTCCAACTTCAACCACCTATATATATTTCAGGCAAAAACTAAATGGTCAAGTGGATGACGCACGTTACTATACATAGATGGCACGGTCCATCAAAATTGATAGGTAGAGAGAAATGCATCTTGCGTCCGAGAATTGAACCAAACCACAAAATTCCGAACCTAACCGCAAAGAATTAAAGAGCTATGTGCTCCATGTCGAGGACCTCATGCTTAGTGGTTTAGAGTCCCTGTCTGGATTCAGCTAAGTAATAAAGTACAAATACATCTTGTATTTCTCCCGAGGAAGCCGTTTATTTATACGGCGAAACGCGTTGAGATTCTTTTTATTATTTGTTTTTTATGCTGCATGAAGTCTCCTGGATCTTGACCTTGCCTTGGACGTCTGGTCTCGGGATTTTCATACTTTACTGCTGATTTTGCATAACACATTTGAGTTATGCCACCTGTTTTGTAAGTTGTCACGGTCAGGACTACTTGCCAAGCCGTGACTGTGTGGAGGGCGTGGGCATGAAGGGGTTAATAGCACCAGGCCTCTGGATTTACTAACTTGTCCCCTTAACAAGGCATAAGCTATACCAAATTAACCCCCAAATCCTGCCTGTATCCCCCCAGGTAGTCTGCCACCACTCACGATTTTGATACCGGATTCGTGAGAAATCCGAATTAGAACCTTTATCTCTATATATATATCAACCCACCCCGGGCAACTAACATATATATATATATATATATCCTGTAAAACTTAATAACAATATGGTAACGTGTTATCGTCTCTTAGGGTTTGTGGATATCGATACTAGAGCCCAAAGACAGACTTGGATTATGAATATTTTAATAACAAAAAGACAAAGATTACACAGTGCCAGAATTACAAAAACAAGACATACAAAATAAAAGTAAAACAGCAAACAGTTCTTAAAAACAATGGGACTTAAACACAGGACCCTCACTCACGAGTTTCTCCAATAAGCCGGCCTGTGGGAACTCCTTAAGTCCAGATGGATTTTTACGATGTTGTTCCGATCAGAGTATATCATGGAGTTCTGCTTTGAGGTCGCTGCTTTGTCCCTAAATCAGACTTTTGCAAGCAAACGCCCCTCTGACCACATGACTGATTATATGACACCATCCCCAAGAATCGGGTCCCATCTTTGATGTGCCAATAAGTTATGGTGGGGTAAAGGTGATGGAAACCCCCCACTTAAGATAGGAATGGAATTCCTATAACTCAGGGTCCTTATCTGTTAGGCCATGAATCACCACAGGGGTCCTTTGGGAAGATGACACCTCTAGCCAGAACAGATACAGAGGGCATTCACAAAGAAACACATTAAATTAACCTCAGATTAACTAATTGAATGCTTAAACAAAGAAACTAACCACCTCTGCTGGGTTACCCTTCCATGCATCCACTACGTTATATGAGTTAATCATGACACCTCCCCCTTTAAGATGGTGGACAGAGGAGGTCAGCACACGCTGATCTACTATGTCTGCCTAAATCCTAGTCTCCCCCTGACAAGACAAACTGTCAGCACGGGACTCCATCTGAGCAACTTGCTAAACTTCCCATCTACTCTATCTGCCTGAAGAGAAGGGTTGTGATAGATTATAACAGTGAAGTCACAACCATACAAGCATGGCCGTAACTCCTGCAAAGCACACGCCATAGCTAAGCACTCTCTGCCAACCCTTGAATAAGCCTCTTCCTTTGGCGATAACTTACTCGGATGTTTTAAGGCCTCATCCATTTGTTTCTCTGCCCTGCTTAGGATAGCTAAACGCTGCCCATTCCCAAGCAAGACAGCAAACGGGTGTCCATTGTCCTGGGCTTCCTGTGTGGATCCCAGGCTCTTGGCTTCACCTACACTCACAGGGCGAGGGGTTTCTTGCTGACTGGTCAATGTAGCTGTCTTTTCATCAACCTTTACTATATTATCCTCTGTAGCTGTTGCCCCAGCATCTTGCTGGTATGCCACTACAGCTACAGGGGAAATATTCTGCCCCTCACACTGCCCACTCAGTGAACACACAAAAGGGATATCAAGATGTGAATTTTCCTCCCCCTCCTCCTTATCTCCAGACTGTACAGCTTTAGGGGTCTTAGGCACCGTGGAGAAACTACCCCCTTCCTGCTTCTTAACCTCCAGCACTTTAAGAGTTAAATGAAGCATTTCCTCTGGAGCATGAAAGCAGGGTTTTGGCTGTTGACACACAGATACATCACATTCCATATATCTCTTGTTTTCCCTTTGAGGAAAGTCAGTAACATGAATATCCGCAGACACCCCTATATCATGTATACTTTCTCCTGCACCCAAACCTAAATACTCAGGTGCTGTAGGCACGGTTGGCCACACATCCCCAGTCCCCTTTAGTTTTTCAGGGATAATACCTTCTGGGCATACAACTTCTGAAGACACTTTGGCCGAAGTATCCCCAGCATGCCCGAATCCCTTGGCTACCTGATCACCCATAGTAACACTATGCTTTTCCGTATCAGGGGGCATTGAACCAGAAGAGCCACTACAGACTCCCTGTTCCTGAAACTCTGCCCCTCCAAAGGTCAAACCACACTTTTCCCCTAGAGCTTGCTCGCTAGGTGTGGTCCCTTGGTGCACATCCCCCTTCATCCCTTCAGGAGACAGGATCCTGGGTGCTGGTTCAGACAGGCATACCTCTACCTTCTGGGCTCCCTCCCAGCTACCCACTACTCCCAAAGTTTCAGACAGTACCTTAGGTTGGACAGGGCTCTCTACCAGCCCTCCAGGTTTGCAGGTTTCCTCAACTGGTGCATACTGGCAAACAAGTCGACCCAGATCCTTGCCCAGCAAAACATTAACAGGAATATCCTCGGATATCCCCACCTCCCGCAAACCCTTGCCCACACCCCAATCAAGGTACACACGTGCCACTGGCACTGCAGGGCGCACCCCGCCAATTCCATGGATGGACATGGTCTTCCCAGGGATAAGATCCTCCAACTTTACCATCTCAGGCCGCACCAGAGTGCAAGCAGCCCCCGTATCCCTGAGTCCCATAGTCACACGGCCACCTACAGTTACTCTTTGTAGGTTCTCTTCTTCATTCCCCTGAAACCTGGAAACAAACAAGACAGCTGGGTGTTCCCCAACTGTTACACACTGCAAATTGTCTCCTTGTGCCTCCTTTGGTCTAGCCACAAATAAAACAGGTGCAGCTCCCCCAGCTGTACCTCCATTTCCATTTGTCCATGGGGATGGTCTCTTAGAGGGGCAGGTGGCACTCAAGTGCCCAATCTGGTTACACCGATAACACCGGCGGGTATCCCCCTGGCCCGATGTGGCCCCTGCTCTTTTGGCTAGAAAAGGTGTGGGTGATGGTCTCCCTGCTGGCTTAGGAGTTGGTGGCTGGTAGGCTGCTCCTTTCCAGGTAGATGGTCCTTGTGATGCTTGTACCTGCTTGGTTGTTGGAGTACGGTTGTTGGCATAATCGTTAGCCAGATCTGCCGCCTCTGCCGTGGTTTTAGGTTTTCTGTCCAGAATCCACTCTCGGGCCTCCGGACTTCGTGTCCTCAGGAACTGCTCCAAAATCATCAGATCCTCCAGAGCCTCATATGTAGTAACTTGTAGGCCTCCAGTCCACTGCCGGAAAATAGTCCGAAGCTGTCCCGCATATTCGGTGCAACTGTCCGATGTAGCTTGCTGCATCTCTCGAAACTTTTTTCTGTAGAATTCAGGGGTGAGGTTAAAACTTTTTAACAAGGCAGATTTTATGGCCTCATAGTCCTGATCAACTTCCATTGGTAAGGAAGCAAACACATCCAGGGCTTTCCCCTTCAGACGTGGGGTTAAATACTTTCCCCACTCTTCCTTGGGCAGCTGGTACTGCCGGCACACTTTCTCAAATCCTCTCAAAAACACATCCAAGTCAGTGTCCTTTTCCAGCATTGGAAAGTGTTCCAGGCGAGGTCGGTTAGCATATCCATCTCCGTTAACTATGCTTTGGGGAGACGGACTATATTGCTTTAACCGTAGAAGTTCCAGCTGGTACCTCCGCTCAGCTTCTCGTTCAGCAGCTGCCCGCTCCGCAGCTCTCTCAGCAGCCTCCCTCTCTCTCTCTCTTTCCGCAGCCTCCCTCTCTCTCTCTCTTTCCGCAGCCTCCCTCTCTCTCTCTCTTTCCGCAGCCTCCCTCTCTCTCTCCTTGTACTGCAGAATCAGGTTGAACTTTAGCTGAGGATCCACGCTCCCCAGATCTTTTAGTGCCACTTGTAACTCAGAGTCCATTATACTCAAGGCGTTAACTTTATCAGGAAAACATCCTTGATCCACAGGCTCTTCCAAAATCACATCTGCTCCAATGGCCTGCTCTGCACAGAGTTTATCATATTCCAGGAGATCCAAAATCAGCTGCTCTTTGCTTTTGCCAAAAATTTATATATTCCTTTCTTGACAAACCAGCTCCAGAGATTCTTTTGGCTGTCGTCGATATGCCTCCATAATGCAGTATGGTAGAGAAAAATAAAAGGGAGAGGAACGAACTGTTTTGCACTGTATGTCTGTAATTAGGCACTGAGTAATGTCTTTGGGAAATTACACAAAACCCATGTAATTTCTTCTAGTACTAAAATCACCAAACCGGGCAATATAAATAGCACTAAAAAACTCTAGATATCCCACCACTGCCACCAAGTTTGTCACGGTCAGGACTACTTGCCAAGCCGTGACTGTGTGGAGGGCGTGGGCATGAAGGGGTTAATAGCACCAGGCCTCTGGATTTACTAACTTGTCCCCTTAACAAGGCATAAGCTATACCAAATTAACCCCCAAATCCTGCCTGTATCCCCCCAGGTAGTCTGCCACCACTCACGATTTTGATACCGGATTCGTGAGAAATCCGAATTAGAACCTTTATCTCTATATATATATCAACCCACCCCGGGCAACTAACATATATATATATATATATATATATATATATATATATATATATATATATATATATCCTGTAAAACTTAATAACAATATGGTAACGTGTTATCCTCTCTTAGGGTTTGTGGATATCGATACTAGAGCCCAAAGACAGACTTGGATTATGAATATTTTAATAACAAAAAGACAAAGATTACACAGTGCCAGAATTACAAAAACAAGACATACAAAATAAAAGTAAAACAGCAAACAGTTCTTAAAAACAATAGGACTTAAACACAGGACCCTCACTCACGAGTTTCTCCAATAAGTAGGCCTGTGGGAACTCCTTAAGTCCAGATGGATTCTTACGATGTTGTTCCGATCAGAGTATATCATGGAGTTCTGCTTTGAGGTCGCTGCTTTGTCCCTAAATCAGACTTTTGCAAACAAACGCCCCTCTGACCACATGACTGATTATATGACACCATCCCCAAGAATCGGGTCCCATCTTTGATGTGCCAATAAGTTATGGTGGGGTAAAGGTGATGGAAACCCCCCACTTAACATAGGAATGGAATTCCTATAACTCAGGGTCCTTATCTGTTAGGCCATGAATCACCACAGGGGTCCTTTGGGAAGATGACACCTCTAGCCAGAACAGATACAGAGGGCATTCACAAAGAAACACATTAAATTAACCTCAGATTAACTAATTGAATGCTTAAACAAAGAAACTAACCACCTCTGCTGGGTTACCCTTCCATGCATCCACTACGTTATATGAGTTAATCATGACATAAGTATTTTACCTCTTCTATTAAAATTTGGATACAATATACTGCACCATTTGGGTTTCTGCCTATATATTTCCAGATCATAAGAAGAATTCAAGCCATTTGGTCCTTTTCTGATGAGCTTCCCATATTGCTACACTTGTGAGTGCACTATACATCTACACTATTAAGTGTATTTTTACTACTGCACTATTGTTGTTGTTTTTGTTTTTTTCAACATGTCCTTGCGCCCCAATCCTGTGAAGTTTACCTTGTATTGAACATTTGCCAGGAGTTTTTTTTCTTTTAGGAGCTGCAGAACGTGTAGGAGAAATATATATATATATTTTTTTTTATATTCTTTACACTTTATATTTATTTCACTCTGGTTCACGAAACTGGTGATTATTAGCTGTATATTAAGTAATAAAGTAAGGCCTGATCCCATTGGTTTACTGTTTAATGCATATATTTTAATTTTTGTTTTGTATTACATAGAAAAATAAGAACATAGAACCTTCCGGCAGATCGGCCCTATTCGGCCCCTATCTAGTCTCACGTTTTTCCTGCTGTAAAGATTCAAACCTTAATCAGTGGTTGGTCTCGTCTTAGATTCAGGAGCCGTATGTCTATCCCACGCGTGTTAAGTTCCCTGATGGGATTCCGTTCCACTTATCCTCCACCTTCTCAGTAAAGTAAAACGAACCACATTACATCTAAACCTCTGACCCTCTTTATCCATTAGTAACCGCGATAATATATAGTCATTTTGCTTTTTACTTGAGCATTTATGATAATTGCTAACCTTTAGAACTTTTATACTAAGGACAAAATTACAAGCTGTTCGGGTGAATTCTGGATTTTCTCTGCATTTTCCCCAAACGACAAACACCAGCCCGTGGTCTGCCTGAAATCGGGGGGCGCGGAGATCTCTCCCCTTTGGACACCTGATGGCGGACGCTTGGACTTAATATGCATTACGCACCTTTGACATATCACAAACACCTCATCGACTACAGATTTTTTTTGCACTATTTTTACATTCTTCAGTGAGATTGTAGCAATTAAGGTCTTAAGGCCAGCCATCTAATTATACGTGTGGCCGTGGCTGCCAGTGAAGCTGCAGGAGTGAAATAGACGGTTGCGGCCACACGCATAATCACCATACCTGGGAACTTTTGGCCTCGGGCTATCCGGAGCCATCCCTTGTTAAAATGAAAATGTATACATAAATGTGTATGTTGGCATGAATATATAAGTGTATATGAGCATGAATGTGTATATGAGCATGAATGTGTATTTGAGCATGAATGTGTATGTGCACTTCTATAAGCGTTTGTGTGTGTGAGCATTGATGTGTAAGTCTTTGTGTGTTAGCATGAATGTGTGTTTGGGGGCAAGATGCGCTGTGTAGCAATGGTGGGACAGGCAGGCTGTTTGGTGGCAAAGATGACACAGATAAGCTGTTTGGGGGCATATACAAGCTGTTTGGGGACAAAGATGGCACAACCAGGTTATTTAAGGGCACAGACAAGCTGTCTAGGGAAAAAATACATGCAGTTTGAGATGGCACAGGCAGGCAGTTTGGTTGCAAAGGGTACAAACTACCCCAATCCTATTCTTGCCCCTTCCTGCAGTGAGTTGCTTGCCCGTAATAGGTAAGGGTTAAAGGTGCTGTCCCACTTACTCAGCTAAATCTTAACTAAATGTAGCAAAAGAAACATCATTCCTGAACGCCCACATATTTCCCACAAATTGTTCTTTAATCTTGTAAAATGAAGTGTTATTCACAGTTCTTGTAGAGGACACTTATAATTGTCATGTGACAAAAACGCAGGAACTGATAGGTTGTTGCCATAGAGACTGAAAACTTGATAGAAAGTTGATTTTATGTGATTAAACTCTCAAAGGAAAGTTATAAAAAGGCAGATCTACTAAGATTTATTTGCTTGGCATATTAGAGAGGGCGAGTAATGCTGTTTGTGAGCGGACAGAGGTTTATAATTGTGCACAAAAGACTGCAGGTGGGCAGCATGTGGTCGGGGGCTTAACTAGAAGCCACTGGGCCCTGGTGACATCACCAAGCAACATGTGTCACCAAACAGCTTGTCAGTGCCACCTAAGTCCCCAAACAGCCTATCTGTGCCATCTTTGTCCCTGAACAGCAGTTGTGTCTCTCTCCCTTCCGCATGTGATCCAGCATGCAGGAAATGGATGTGATGTCACTTCCTGCCTGCTGGATCAGACAGCATCCAGTGAGAAATTGCCACAGCTAGCAGCTTTTAAAGGGGCATTCGTTGGGGTCGCCCACCCCCCTAGAGTGGCGGGCCCAGTGGCAGTTGCGACCCCTGTGGCCATGATTGTTTGCCCCTGCGTGTGGTTGAAGACAATAGCATTGTACAATTCTTTGGTTTGTTCTCAACAATTACTAGCCCACAATTACAAAGTGGCCAATGAGGCAGCTCTTTAGAGAGGAAAATCCATTAAAAAAATAGAATTTATATGTTAAAAGTGTTGGGGTATTTCATCTGTGGCGTGTGTAGGAGCCTTTCCTATAACAGACAGTTTTAATGGCAAAGCTGAGAGTTTTATTCACATTCGAGAAACTATCATTGGGAATTCTGACACACCACGTAATCTTCTATATATATCCCGAGCTGTCACTTATGTACATTATAGAGAACCTTCACATACATATCAAACATGCTCTTACATTCGTAGGAACAATAGTCCCTCTTTCCTCCCCTGATTCCCCTCTTTTCTAGGAGCTCAGAATGTTTTCTGGGTATGAGGGTATCGCAGGGCTCTACTGCCCTAAAAGCCCCAATAATTTGTATAGAAACATGTTTATATATTTTTTACAAAAATCTATACAGTTTGTTTTTTGTAAACATTCAGTTACATAAATAGCTAGCAATGAGTCACAGAGTCACGTTATCGCTGCACAAGCTGCTGGCGTTCCACAAATAAATCTATTGTAATGTAAAAAAAAAAAGTCATTAAAATCCTGCCCCCCTAGCAACATCTCTAACCATATCCCCTAAAACAAAAGTGCCCTCCGCCAGCTCAGTACCCCTAGGTACAGCTATGTAACCGGTTTGTGCGTCCGGTCCCTGCGCATGCACAGAAGCACCTTGCTATTTTTGTAATACGGTCCCTTTTATGATAATAGATTCCCTGATAACAGATTCCAGAATTATTGTTCCAAATGGGGTAACCCATAGCCGACCACCCCCTTTTATGCAATTTATTTGCTATTTAAAGCAAAAATAACATAAGGACGGGCTGCCCCTGGCTCAGAATAGTGGGAGTTGTAGTCCGTGGGGGCTGTATACCCGGAGGGCCGGGATGTGATGTTTCCTCTAAACATGTCAGGCTTTACGCGATTGCGTTTTATTTCTGAATTTCCCCCAGCTGTCCTTTTAAATATATCCGGTCTTTTCTCCCTGCGCCCCGAGTCACAGTGGAGCCATAATCCTGTCCGCTCTCATCTACAGCTCTGCCTCTCATGCTTTGTCTGTAACGTTCTGCAAGCTGCCTCCGAATTACAAAAAAATAAAAAATAAACTTGATTTTCTTCCATGAACGGCTTTATTTTTGTAATTTTCTTATTAAAAAAAAAATTTATAGAATGAAAACTAAGGGAAGAATTGTATTAAAAGCCATATAATACCCCCCCCCCCTATTTTAAAGTGTTGAGAAAAATAAATTATTATTTTTATTTTATTTATTACTATTATTGTTATTATTACTATTAATATATTTTCTAAAGTACTGAGATATATTTTTAAAGAGATATCACTATAAAAATTATAAAAAAAAATAAATATGAAAATGAATACTGTATACAAATGAGTCATTTAGATATTTTTTATGTATATGGGTCATTTTTTTGGAATTTTAATGCCTTAATTTTAACGGGAGGGACAGCGCAAGGTGGGGTTAAAATATTAAATGTGCTGAGCCGGGGTGTATTTGTTAACTTTTTTAGGGAACGCTAGGTGAGAATTTTTAGAATAAGCCCTTTATTAATAGTATCAAGGACTGCTTTCCTGCAAGCCTGTGATTTAAATACTATACCTCCCAAGTATCCCCAATAAGGAGGGACAGTCCCAGTTTGGAGCCCAGATCCCCCTGTCCATTTTTTCTTCCACTAATGTCTCATTTCTAGGAGGATTCTGTCCATAGAAGTGAAGACTGAGGACCTGAAAGCTTAAGTAACTTTACATCTTCTTCTTTGTTGGCCCAATAAAAGTTATGAACTTCAACTAGAGGCTCCACTGTAGGAGGAACCCAAGTCTTCTCTACCTTCCAGTTCCACGGAGAAGCCGGGATTGGGGGGCAGGCTATTTTGGGGGTTCTGTGAATGGGCTAATTTCCACTAAATTCTGAGTAGGCGTACTCTGGGAATTGCCCAAACATCTCTCTAGATTGTAAGCTCCTGTGAGCAGGGCCCTCCTCACCTGTTGTCTCTGTTAGTCAATTTGTTATGTTACATACTACTTGTTATGTCCTGTCTACCCATTGTACAGCGCTACGGAATTGGATGGCGCTATATAAAAAAATAAAAATAATAATAATTATAATCTTCTTCCAACGTGAGAGAATTTGACCCTTAAAGTCTCTAATTGAATATCCTGATGTAAAATGCTCCGTCTTGTGATTATTTCCAGTCCTTACAGAACAGATCCCTTCAAGAGCAGCCATGATGAAGATTGAAGCAAACTACAATCAAGGCGCAGAGTAAAATTCAATACTGAGAGTGTGGTTTATAAGTGGAACAGTCTCCCAGCAGAAGTGGTAGAGCTTACTACAGCGAGGGAATGTAAACATGCATGGGATAGACATACGGCTCCTGAATCTAAGACGAGACCAACGACCGATTAAGGTTTGAGTCTTTACAGCAGGAGAATCGGGCAGACTAGACGGTGGGCCGAATGGGGCCGTTCCGCCGGCAGGTTCTATGTTAGTAACGGCAATCAAAACAAGAACCAATAGCATGGAATTAGAATACATGTCTGGCTAAAGTAGATCCATAAGGTTAGAAGACTTTAGTAGAAGGATTACTTTGGGGTTAATCTTCACGGAATAGGGTCTTCCAAATCATACAAGAATCGTTTATCTGAACGGCCGAGGCCATGTTGGTAATTTGTTGAAGTTGGCGGGACGCTACTTTTTGTCATCATGGCCATCCCTGTTACTTCACATCAAATGAAACGGACTTGCCAAGAGGCTATGGGGACGCCGAATTATCCATCACTCCAAATACTCAAATACTCCGATGAGAACTTTGCATTATTAATTACAAATGGTTTCGCCGGCCAGGCTGGGGACGGAATAACGGCTGGAGATCCGGAGATGAGCCAGCGCCCAGAACACATGCGCGACCGCTCGGCACCGATGGACAACTGATCTCTCTTCGGCTGCTGCGGTCTTATATAAAAACGTTTTATTCTAAATTGGTCAGTTTCCTTTGTGGGATCTCGTAGCAAGTTCTCCTGTATGAATTAACAACACGGCTAAGTCCAGGTCCGAGGTGGCAACCGTGCTGGTATTAACTCTTGCGGTGCCAGAAAGGAGAGGGGCCAATACTTTAAGCATGCTGGTCAGTTTCTTTACAGGTTCTGCACATTCTCATCTCCCCCTCCCAGAGAACTAAAACCGGGGAACGCTTGGCAAGGCTTAAAGATCCTGCCTGAGATCCAGCATATGTGTATGTTGTACTTGTAATTCCACATATAGCCACTGGGGGCAGTAGAGTAACAGGGTTTTTATATACAGATACTTACTCGCTGTCTCCTGACCAGCAGTGACCCGTTTGGGTGGCCTAGTGACATCATAGTGACATTTACATAAAAAATACCAAACTAAAGTGGGCAAATCACCTTTTCACCATCATTGAACATACTTCTCACATTATCCTGAACACGTATTAGAGGAATATTCGATTTCTACCCTAAAATCCCTTCCAATCTCATTTCTCCCTACAGTGAAACTTTCAGAAGCTTCCCAAAGGGGAGGAAAAAAAAAAAAGTCTTTCCAATCCAATTACAAGCAGTAAAGACGACTGCTCCTGTGGCACACAGACAGGTCAAATGCATTGGTTATTCCAGCGACATACTTATCTTCGGTGCGGTCCTAGGTCTGACCCAGTCACCGTCCATACTGGGATATGATGTCACAGCACTTTGTAACGTGCGATACAGAGGCTGTGCCGGCTAGACCAGAGATCTCCCTTGTAACCAGCCCAGTGAGGAGAGGTGCCCCCCCACCAGCCCTACTGCCCTAGACCCTGGTTTAACCCAGAGTCTCCTGGTGAAGTCCTACTTCCTTGGGTCTCCGGGTCAGTATCTACTTTCTCCAGGCAGGGGAGCAGCATTTGGCCACGCCCACCCTCCACCCATGTTCCACCTACTCCCTCTCATTTTCACCTTGCCCTTTTCCCTCCCACTAAAGGTTGCCTTTGGATAGCTCCACCCCTTCATGAAACCACACCCCCAGAAAAAAAAGGGAGAGAACTAGGTGGCCTCCCAAGTATGATCTGAAATGAACGGTGCATAAAAGTGATGAATTTTAGCTAAAGAAATAATAAGTTATCCTTGTAAAGGAAACATTGTGTCTGTTACACATCTGCGGAATCATTCCATTGACGAGGAGATGCCCCGGTGCTGTTCGCTCTGGGGCATTTAATCAGCCTGTCACTCAGTACATGAATGACACAAACAGGTCATCGGCGGCTGCTGGTCTCAGGCCCAGTTTTCTGTATTTGCCATGAAATATTATTTTATTATTTTTTTTTTAATGTTTCTCTTTATATTAATTGAAATACCAGAACGCTGTTACTTTAATTGGCTTAATAAGTCCATGTATTAATTAAGGTTAATTTATGCATGTTTCATGCAAAACGATAACAAATACTGTATACTGTAGCCTGGAATAATGTTTTTTAGTCCATTTATATTAATTACTGACTTTTAAGGTAACCTTAATTTCAAAGAGCCCCGTTGAGTTCAGCAATGGTATGGTCCAGCTCTCAAATTGTGGAGCAGGTCAGGTTGTAGAAGGATAATTGGTGTCAAACCTGATTTTTAAAGATTTCAAAAAAAAACCCCAAGAAATCTTTGTAATTATCCATTAAAAAAATACATATTGCATACATTTTGATTGCAAGTGGATAATGGGAATTGTAGTCTGGTAATTGAAAAATGCATGGGATAGGCATGGAAGACAAATAAGGTTTGAGTTTTCTATAGCAGGAATAAAGTTCTCATCTGCCGTCAAACTCTATATTTCCATGGAAAACAGTTTACTAAATGTGTCTGGAGCGTATGCGCTGATGTTTAAAGGGTTAATATTTAAACCCGAACTCTATTTACGGACAGAGCTTAGTAACAGACGGGTTCCGATTCCGCCTCTGCCTGGTGACGGATGCCTCTCTGTCCAGGGTATATAAAGAATATCGAAGAAGAAGAAGAAAAGCCGAAGGCCGCCGCGGGGCGGAATAAATGTCACTTATTTCCCGAGGCTTTGCTGAGAGAATGGGGGCAGATTTCAGATCTTGCTCTTCTAGATACCGTCGATGACAGGTTTACGTTGACTGTGGGATCAGTCTGCTAACGCACACGCTTTATATTAAATTAAAACGAGACGGTGGTAGATAAGTGGAACAGCCTCCCAGCAGAAGTGGTAGAGGCTAATACAGTGAGGAAATTGGCCAGCCAAGCATTTTGGGGGTGGAAGTCACAGCAGATAAAGGCTTTTAGTAAAACAAAATATATTTTAAGAGCTCAGCGCACTAAGTTCCTGCCATTTATAGGGAGGGAGTTGGTGAGGAGGGCTATGGAGCTATGGCCCCTGCGCTGCTCTGATCTGAAAGCTACTACTAGTCTTATTTCTAGCCAGTAGGAATCTAAGATATCTACAGTAAGTCTGGACTTACCCATGACTGGATCCTTTCTGGGTGGATCCTTTGGGAATTCTATACTAGACCTTATATATTTATATATATATATATATATATATATATATATATGCTGTATATATATATAAATTATTTTAGTAGGGCTTGGTACATTGTGATGTATATATATATATATAACCCCTATATAACAGCACCAGAGAGATCTCCCTCATTGGCAAATAATGCTCCCTTATCACATCCCGATATGTAGGCTCATAAATCTACCTGCAGTCCCTCCATCGCAGGAAAAACACGCGTCTTCACAAACAAAAGTGCATTCCGCGGAGCCATGAATTTATAATAAGGCAACCCGTATGGAATCCGCTCGCTATACGAAAAACTACCCTCTGAGAGTGAAAGTCCATTTAAAGGACCGTATGCCTTTTATCCGCAGTGCAACGTGAATCCACCTCCCGTGACACCCCACAGAGGCAACCGTGCCACCCCACAGAGAGCCCAGGGCAACCGCTCCACCCCACAAATAGCCCAGGGCAACCATGCCACCACACAGATAGCCCAGGGCAACCGTGCCACATCCACAGATAGCCCAGGGCAACCGTGCCACCCCACAGAGAGCCCAGGGCAACCGTGCCAGCCCACAAATAGCCCAGGGCAACCATGCCACCACACAGATAGCCCCGGGCAACCGTGCCACATCCACAGAGAGCACACAGCAACCGTGCCACATCCACAGATAGCCCAGGGCAACCGTGCCACCACAAAGATAGTCCAGGGCAACCGTGCTACATCCACAGAGAGCCCAGGGCAACCGTGCGACCCCACAGATAGCCCAGGGTAACCGTGCCACATCCACAGATAACCCAGGGCAACCGTGCCACATCCACAGAGAGCCCGGGCAACCGTGCCACATCCACAGAGAGCCCAGGGCAACCTTGCCACCACACAGATAGCCCAGGGCAACCGTGCCACATCTACAGATAGCCCAGGGCACCGGTGCCACCTCCCTGAACATATGACACCTGGGCGAATATACTTTATAAATTCCGTGCATATTTCGCCCAAATGCCTCCTTCTTTGCAGAGCAGTCCCTTTAAGGTGTCTAGAACTGTACCCCACTTTGCATGTGATTTCACCCCACTGTGGGCTTAAAAAGCCTCCTTACAGCCCCCAAGTCCACACCATTAACCCCATATTACCCACACTGGTCTTCATTAAGTGAATGAGATCATAACGGGCTCTTTAATTGCTTACTGGAAAGTCAGGTCCGGTAATGGGGACACTGGAGGTCAATCTATATGTTACGGGGAGAGCGGGGCGAGTAAAGTGCTCCATCACTGTAACGGGAGCAGCTCGTTTAACCCTCTGGGGGCCAGGAGACTTTATTTTAACCCTCTGAGTGCCTAGGTTTTTTTTAAATTACTTTAACCCTCTGTGTGCCAGGGGGCTGTTTATTTTAACCCCCTGAGTGCCTAGGTTTCTATTATTATTTTAACCCTCTGAGGGCCTAGGTTGTTTTATTATTATTTTAACCCTCTGAGTGCCTAGGTTATTTTTATAAATTAACCCTCTGAACACCCGGAGAGTTTCCCATGCCTTGCACCGTTCTGTCTTCTCTTCGGGGAGGAATATCATAAGAATTCTTTAAAATGACCGAACTTTTCTGGAAATAACTGAATGGGGGCATCAGCCCTGATGGATGTTATTGAGGGGGCTGCAAAGCCCAAGTGCTAAATGTTGAGCAATCAGCAGGAACATTTTAAAGGTTGCCATGGAGACTGCATCACCTCTAGAACTTTGCCCCATAACTGGTCATTATTAAGATGTTCGTGCCCTGAGCTGGCAGGAGTAACTAATGGTGGAATAATGATTCCTTATTCAGCAAAATCTCTACAAAATCTTTACAACCCTGGAGCCCTCAATAACCACCCTCTGCAAGAATGATGACCGGCCCATGACTTGGGCAAGTGGCAATTGCCCCAGGGCCAGTTCCAGAACCTACAAGATGCTGTATAAAGTGAAGGTATGGCAATTAACTGACACTCCCATCATGCACATCCAGCACCTGTGTGGCTGGGGGTTAGGTGTCCCTGGTCACCATTCACTTTTATGCCACACAGATGCCTCTGTTAGCCACATGATGCCACAGAGGTGCCACCTGCCATCTTACTCAGGTCACCCCTACCTGAAACCACTGCCACTGATGCCCCCTGTTAGTGACAAGTCCAATCTATCTGCCCCTACTGCCTCTGGGACACCTGAGTCTCTTGATGCGCCGGATGGCTGCCTGGTGTGTTTGACCCCTTGGCGACACAGTATTGCCCATTTGCCCCTTTGCCAGCCCGTGTTACTCACATGCCATATGGCGAAGAAGATGAGCGCAGCGCACAGGACCAGAGACAGCATGTAGCAGAAGGCAGCGAACGTGAAGGCCATCGCAAACGAGTAGTCCGCCAGGGCAGCGGTGGTTATTTACCCCAGCAGGGGTAAGACAGATAGACGGAAGTGGAGATGCTTCAGGATGTGGCATGTACAGGGCGCGGGCAGTCCCAGTGCCCCCAGTCTGCAGTAGCCGGGCCAGCTCTGGACACAGCGGGACAGGGACAGGAGACAGGTCCGCGCTGCAACTTCCCGCCACACGAGTCCGGAGTCCGATCCTCCTGCGCAGCAACCGGTCTTCCACAGACTGCCTGACTCCGAGCTCTCCGCACTCTCACACCGAGAGGAGAGCGCACAGGACTGAGAGAGGCGGGGGTCTCACATGGATGAGTCTGAGAGGAGGGGGTCTCACATGGATGAGTCTGAGAGGAGGGGGTCTCACATGGATGAGTCTGAGAGGAGGGGGTCTCACATGGGTGTGTCTGAGAGGAGGGGGTCTCACATAGGTGTGTCTGAGAGGAGGGGGTCTCACATAGGTGTGTCTGAGAGGAGAGGGTCTCACATGGGTGTGTCTGAGAGGAGGGGGTCTCACATAGGTGTGTCTGAGAGGAGGGGGTCTCACATGGGTGTGTCTGAGAGGAGGGGGTCTCACATAGGTGTGTCTGAGAGGAGAGGGTCTCACATGGGTGTGTCTGAGAGGAGGGGGTCTCACATGGGTGTGTCTGAGAGGAGGGGGTCTCACCTGGGTGTGTCTGAGAGGAGGGGGGTCTCACATGGGTGTGTCCGAGAGGAGGGGGGTCTCACATGGGTGTGTCCGAGAGGAGGGGGTCTCACATGGGTGTGTCTGAGAGGAGGGGGTCTCACATGGGTGTGTCTGAGAGGAGGGGGTCTCACCTGGGTGTGTCTGAGAGGAGGGGGTCTCACATGGGTGTGTCTGAGAGGAGGGGGTTTCACATGGGTGTGTCTGAGAGGAGGGGGTTTCACATGGGTGTGTCTGAGAGGAGGGGGTTTCACATGGGTGTGTCTGAGAGGAGGGGGTCTCACATGGGTGTGTCTGAGAGGAGGGGGTCTCACATGGGTGTGTCTGAGAGGAGGGGGTCTCACATGGGTGTGTCTGAGAGGAGGGGGTTTCACATGGGGCGCAGAGATTTGGTATAATGGAGGGTAGAGCAGGTGGGGCTGTGAGAGGGGTATCTTTATAATGTATTCAGGGGTATATAATAGCCTTCTACCCCAAACCTTCCAATTCTGCCCAACAACCTCAATGTTCTCAGGGCAGGTACCTATCAGTACCTGCATTTGTGTCACATGACAATTAAGTGCTCCCCCTGGCAAGAAAATGAATGCAGAATTAATTCTGTGACGGGTTTGAGCATTCTGCGGTGGGGCTGGTCCGTGGCTCAAAATCAGATCCGGCACTTTAAGGCCAGCGGCCTCCGGTTGGATATGCACAGCTGCACATAACGTCCGTGGAGCTGCGGTTGGGGTAAGTATGGAGCGCTGTCAGCCAGCAGCCTGCTTGTCATTTGCCCGGTGTGTCAGGTGGCCAGTCCTGGGCTGCTCAGCAGTACTAGGAATGGTATACAAATGGGGATCATATTCTGCGCATGTACAAGGCGGTTAGTAGATCCTAACTATAGGGAGTACGAAGGGTCTTATGCCGCTTCTCCCCGCGTTGAGTTAACGGCCGCGGGGTCTCTCTGTCGCAGATGGCTGTGACCTCTCCTGCGCAGCTGGTCAAGCTGTCACATCAAGTCACAGCGATCTCTGTTACAATGGGGAATATTCACTAAAGAAGTTCGGAGATTTGTAGTTTCTTACTGGGCTCGGCGTTATGAATTATTATCACCATAGAAACATAGAATCTGCTGGCAGATCGGCCCCATTCGGCCCGTCTAGTCAGACCTTAATCAGTCGTTGGTCTTGTCTCGATTCAGGGGCCATATGGCTATCGCATGCTTAAGTTCACATCTGCTGGGTGGCTGTTTCATGTATCTACTACCTTTTCAATGAAGTAAAGGAAAACCTCTTAACAATACATCTAAGCGTCTGATCCTCTACTGTTAGATTCGGTCTCTTGTTGTAACTTTTCTCGTCCTTTGAAATAAATTTCCCTCCTGTATTTAAATGTCTGTCTCCCATCCCCCAGCGCTGTATACAGTAATATAACCCCCACCGCTGTATACAGTAATATAACCCCCAGCGCTGTATACAGTAATATAATCCCCAGCGCTGTATACAGTAATATAACCCCCAGCGCTGTATACAGTAATATAACCCCCAGCACTGTATACAGTAATATAACCCCCAGCGCTGTATACAGTAATATAACCCCCAGCGCTGTATACAGTAATATACCCCCCCAGCGCTGTATACAGTAATAACTCCCCAGCGCTGTATACAGTAATATACCCCCCAGCGCTGTATACAGTAATATACCCCTCAGGGCTGTATATAGTAATATAACCCCCAGGGCTGTATACAGTAATATAACCCCAGCGCTGTATACAGTAATATAACCCCCAGCGCTGTAAACAGTAATAACCCCCAGCACTGTATACAGTAATATAACCCCCCAGCTCTGTATACAGTAATATAACCCCCAGCGCTGTATACAGTAATATAACCCCCCAGCGCTGTATACAGTAATATAACCTCCCCAGCGCTGTATACAGTAATATAACCCCCTGCGCTGTATACAGTAATATAACCCCCAGCGCTGTATACAGTAATAACCCCCAGCGCTGTATACAGTAATATAACCCCCAGCGCTGTATACAGTAATATAACCCTCCAGCGCTGTATACAGTAATATAACCCCCAGCGCTGTATACAGTAATAACCCCCAGCGCTGTATACAGTAATATAACCCCCAGCGCTGTATACAGTAATATAACCCCAGCGCTGTATACAGTGATATAACCTCCCCAGTGCTGTATACAGTTATACCCCCAGCTCTGTATACAGTAATACCCCCCCCCCGGTGCAGTATACAGTAATGTCGGTCGGTGATAAAAAACTTTTATCATATTTTGTTCCAATAAACCCCCTTATATCTGCAGACCTGGAGCCGCCGTTGCTGTCAGTCATGTGATATTTTCTGTGACTTTCCCGGCTCAAACACCACAGTGAGCTGACGCTTTATGGCGATGTTACGGAAGTCCTTTCCTCCATAGACTTTCATTAGTCGGGGTGTTTAGTAGATCGGGGCTCAGATAACAGAGCGAGAATCATACAAATGGCTGATATGCAGCTACCTGTAAAAATCCTATTATGGGGCAAAAACTAGAATCGTTTATAAAAGGAAACAGCGTAATATTTTTTGAAAATACCGTGTATTTTTATGTGATAACAACGCCAGGAGATCCTCCACAGAGGAAAAGGTTTGAATCATTTTAGCATTTGCAGAGCGATTAAACACTTGCCGCTCTTTGCAGACGTGGAGGATAATTCTATTTTCTGAATGATACGGTGTGAAGCCGTTGGCCGGATTACTCGGGATTTGCCCCCGTTATCGCTCGCAGAGCCGCCGACAGCTGCCGTTATCACGCGCTTCACAATTAATAAAACTCTTATTTGCTTTTATTGATGAAAAAATAATGTAGAACGTGCCGAGTTTGTTAAAACCCTCGCAGAGTCTGTAATATTCCGAGCGGTACGTCTGAGGCTCATTGAGGGTCCAAGAATGAAAACCACGCCCACCAAAAAGTCACGCCCACCCAAACCACACCCACATTCACTATGCTTAATGATTCATGAATTCCCTCCCATTCGCTCTCACTGCAAGAAGTAAATCTCGTGGACTTCTAGAAGGACGGCTAGAGCCCAACGTTCTCAGCCAGACGTCGTAAACAAAATTAGAAATTCTTTCCAAACCCCCCTTTTACTGAAACGTGATATATATATTTATTTATAGATAGTGTATATATATATATTTATTTATAGATAGTGTATATATATATATATATATATATATTTATTTATAGATAGTGTATATATATTTATTTATAGATAGTGTATATATATATATTTATTTATAGATAGTGTATATATATATATTTATTTATAGATAGTGTATATATATATATTTATTTATAGATAGTGTATATATATTTGTATTATATATATTTATATATATTATACATATCCGTGTTTTCTCTCCATGATAGATACATCGGAGGGGGTAATACTCTGGCGTCGGAGGGGATCTTCTGCTGTTACTCGTAGAACGTTATAACAGACGCAGCCGACACAGAAAGGCATCCATCCAATCGAGAACGTTACTTCTATGGGCCCTGCGGGCCGTAACGCGCAATAAACCCCTCGGCGGGGTGTCCGCGCCCTGCTCCGTGCTGTAAAGCGCCCGGGGGAAAGAAACGTTGGACGCAAACAAAATCAATCAATCAATGAGGCAACGCAGCACTTTCTCTTTAACAAGAACATCGGGGATTCGGGACCTACGGCCTCGTGGCATCGGCACAGGGATCGGAGACGGGGCGCCCCTATCACCCACAGCCCACATCGGCCATGTTTTCCAGGACACACATAATTTATACATATTGCTGACCAGACCAGATTAAATGCTGCCCTGCCGTATGTGGGAGGTATAGACTTATGGGAGGGAACCAATTAGTCAGTTATACATCCTCCATACTGCAGGGCAGCACTTTATCTGGGCTGGTCAGCAATATGTATAAACTGACCTGGAAAACATGGCCGCTCCCGTGTATCTATTCACTAAAGAAAGGGTTTCAGGTCCTTCACTTCCTGTTATGAAAAGCCAACCCCAGCGGGCTTCTGCTGCAGGAACAGCAAAGGCTCGTTGAAGCCCCCTCACCTATTAAGTTATACATTATCCAAGGTCAGCTTAGAAATCCTTGTTCAGATGCTTGGACAGATTTGCTAACGACAGCCCTTCATCATGAGCGGCGAAGTGAGAGAATTGAAACCCCAGCTCTCATTTTAGTGAATAGACCCCCTTTGTGTCTTCTACCTTCACTGCTGGATACCAGGATTAGAAAGCCAGGTCCAAAGCACCAGCAGAGGTCCCACCAACGCCATTTATACAGGAGCCCCCCTCGCCACGTAAACCCTACGTTCACCGAATAATCACTTCACGTACCGACAGTCATGAAAGGCGGAAAATCTCAACCGAAAAAAAGGACTTTAGTGGGTTTTTTTCCTTATTTGAAAAATTCCATCTTTTTCTCCTTTATCTAGAAAATACCCCAAAGGCTTAAATAAAAAAAAGTACATTGAGAGATCTGAATTCCCGGCTGTTTTTTTTTTTTTTTCATGCATGGCGGGCTGAGCAGACGAGCCGAGGGGCTGTGAAGTTCACAGCCGGAGTCTCTGCAGTCGTAGCGAAGATGCGATAAAAGCGTTTCCTCGCGGATTCGGCCCTCGGGGGGGGGGGGGGGGTTGTAGCCGTCGGGCTAAAAGTGTGAAATTTCGGGAGCGGATGAGGCCTGACATTTCTTCGTCATCTCAAGCCATGAATTGGGGGCATTAAAGCTTTTGTGACGGGATGGTGGGGGGGGGGGGTAGGTATTGCCAGGTTGATAAGCGTGAAGTTTTTTCTTTTTTTTTTTTAATACCGCATTCTGGAAATAAAATGCGATGGATTTCTCACCTTTGTCTTAGAATAAAATCGTTTAGAAGTAACAGCGGCCTCCATTAAACCCGATTCGGGCGTAAACCGACGTGTTATCGAGGGAAAAACAAGGAGTTTACGGCAAATCCTGTTTTCTTGTATTAGAGCCATAAATGCGTGGGCTTGGGGTATATATTCATTACATTATAGAAGGGAAAAACCCAGCATTATTATTACTAACATTTTCATTTATAATAATTATATAATTTTTTATATATTGGAACTTTCTAGTTTTTGCCCCATAATATGTTTTCAGGCATCTGCACACCAGCCATGTGTATGATTCTCGCTCTGTTATCTGATCCCAATCTACTACACAAACCCCCCCCCCACCACCCAGGACTTCTTGTCATACTGCCTGTGGGGAACAATAGAATGGCTCAGTCTCAATCACACATATAAAAGTCTATGGAGGAATGGACTTTAGCATTGCCATAAAGCATCAGCTCAGTGTGGTGTTTGAGCCGGGAAAGTCACCCAAAATATCACATGACTGACAGCAACGGCGGCTCCAGGTCTGCAGATAAATGGAGTCTATTGGAACAAAATGAGATAAAACCAGGTTTTTGTCACTGACCAACTTTACTGTATATGGTGCCGGGGGGGGGGGGGTTACTTTATGCAGTGCTGGGGTTTATGCTCAAGATAATTTTTTTGTATGGGACACTTGCTTGCATTTTGAATTATTACCCCGATTCTTTTTAAAGCAGTTTGCTTAGTTTAGTAAATGATATTTCGGTGCAGACGCGGCCTTCTGATTTTCCTGTAGCCGTGATTAGCAGCTACATTCTCTACAAAGCTCCTTTTCCTACCAACACAGGGGTTTATCCACTAAAGGGAGAGTTGTGGTTTCAGCTCCCTCACATCACTATTCATTACTAAGGGCAACAGCGGCAGGATTCTCTAGCAGGAAGGGCTGAGCTGGCCCTGTATAATGTATAATTCAATCGGTAAAGAGATGGCTATTTACTTATACATTATACAGGGGAAGCCCAGCCCTTCCTGCAGCAGAAGCTCATAATGTATAAGAACTGAAGCACAACTCTCCTTCCAATTCTCCCTAAGTAAATAAAATCCAGCTCTCCAATTCAAAAGATCGAAAAATCAGAAGCCCCCCCCTGTACCTAATATGTATAAATATTTTATTTCCCTGTTCTAATTTACACAGCATTTGTCTCCCTTTCTCCAAAACATATGTAACAAGTGTAGAAAAATATTAAGAAATGTACACATATACGTCTAGAATATCCCTTAAATGAAGCGGCTTATACTTTATGGAAATATCTAAGAAATATGCATTTCATGCATTTTTATTTAAAACATTTGATGTTATGTTTCTAATTTTTGTTTTATTTAATTCTAAGACTTTCATAGACACTATACATACCGCTGGGGTCTATACGTACCCTCGGTACGGAGCTGCAGGCACTGATTTGCCTGTTGGAGATCCCTGCACTAGATTGTAAGCTTGTGGGTAAAAAAAAATGGGCTTAACCACTCAACAGCTGCGTTTGGAACTACGTTAATACCCAACAGGAATAACCGTTCTAATAAATTAATTACGAAAATGTAACATTTTTAACAATTGCCTCCCATGTTTTCCCACTTGGAGACCTCAGCCTGTGGGGGTGAGCTTCGTCGGCTGTAAGCACGGACATAAGATCCAAAAATATAATCTTCCAATAGCGGGATGCCATTTGGCATTTTACATTTCACTCCTGCTCAACCTCTTTATAGATTGTAAGCTCATAGGACAAGGATATCTTATGTTGTTAATTTTGTATAATTGTAATGTTATTGTAGTCTCCCCAAAATCATATGAATTTCTTATCAGGTACAGCTTTGCAACTACAAATAGATCAAGCCGAGTATATACCGTATTTGCTCGATTATAAGACGACCCCCCAAAATCTGAATATTAACTTATGAATAAAAAGAAAATGCCTGAATATAAGACGACCCTATAGGAAAAAAGTTTTACCAGTAAATGTTAATTCATGTAAACTATGTGAACAATTGTTTGTTAATAGAAGCTATGATTGAGAAAAATATTTTGTTTTTATTTCCTTTTTTTTTTTTTCAACCTGCCCCCCCAGTTATGCACATCTGCCCCCAGGCTTGCCACTCTGTCCCAGAAATGCCTTATACCCCATGTATGCCACTGTGCCCCATGATATGCCTTTTAACCCTCTAAATGCCACTGTACCCCATGATATGCCTTTTGACCCTCTATGTGCCTCTCTGCCTCCAGAAATGCCTTATACCCCTATATGCCACTCTGGCATTTAGGGGGTTAAAAGGCATATTATGGGGCAGAGTGGCATATAGGGGGGGCATAAGGCATTTCTAGAGGCAGAGAGGCATATAGGGGTTAAAAGGCATTTCTAGAGGCAGAGTGGCATATAGGGGGTTAAAAGGCATATTATG
The DNA here is from genome assembly GCA_023333645.1 of Sceloporus occidentalis. Classification (NCBI taxonomy): domain Eukaryota; kingdom Metazoa; phylum Chordata; class Lepidosauria; order Squamata; family Phrynosomatidae; genus Sceloporus; species Sceloporus occidentalis. The sequence goes on from JALMGF010000199.1 coordinate 362,175, forward strand.
GGGCAGAGTGGCATATAGGGAGGTAAAAGGCATTTCAGGAGGCAGAGTGGCATTAAAGGGGTTAAAAGGCATTTCACAGAGCACTCTGCGCAAAACACAGGAGGATCCAGGTCCCCTGCATCTGAGCCCCCGGTGCTTAGTCCGGGAAGTGTGTAGAGCTCTACGGGATCGTATCGTGTAGAGCTCTACACGGACTAAGCACCAGGGACTCAGAAGCACCGGTAAATTGGGGGGGGGGCATAACACAGGAGGATCCAGGTCCCCTGCATCTGGATCTTAGTCTCATAATCAGACCTATTTGAGGTCTGATTATAAGACGACCTTGATTATAAGACAAGGGGTATTTTTCAGAGCATTTGCTCTTGAAAAAACCTTGTCTTATAATCGAGCAAATACGGTATATATATCTCTATATATACACACACACATAAATATCTCATGTTCTCTTCACTGCAATTCAAATTAAACGAGGGTGAGAATCATATTAATCCCATCAATGAAATTAAATAAAGATAAATCCTACATAGGAATTATATAAACCAGGAGCACATTTAATCTAGTGTTTGCCGAACGTGCATGTAAGGGAATCAGACGGCTAAAGCTCAAATCTCCAGGCGGGAGGGAATCTTAATCTTCATACTCTCCAGGTTGAACGTGTGAAGCACGGAGACGTCCTTATATTCCACAGTTTAATCTTTTAGTTCTCGTTTTCAAAACCCAGCAACGATTCTAAAACAGTACAGGCAGCGCATATAAAACGATTCGGTGGGAATGAAGTCATATTACAATATACAACAATGAGCCGAATACCGACGGGGTTAGAAAAGGCAAAATGGATAGAAAGAAGGTGCAATGTCTCCCAAACTGCGGGGTCAAGGGTCAGCATCCATGCTAAGTAGTTAGAGTCAGAACACATTAAACGTACGGACGGACGGCCTTGAACAAGAACAACCAAAGTGATCCAGTTAACTGCGACATGGTATAGAAAGAGGGACGGTTACAATGCAGCGTTTGTTGTTTTTTGTTAAAGGTTAATTCTCGGCAATGTTATTTTTTTTTTTTAAATGTATTATTTAAGGAGTGATTATTTCTGAGAGCCTAAAGGTAGGTGAGCATCGTAACAAAGCGGTCGGAACTTTATCTTTTCAACGCACACAACTGGATGAATGGGAACGGCGATTCGATTTGGAGCTCTGGCTCCCTCTAGTGCTTATATAATAAATAACTACACAGAAATGATTATTGGACTTCGTCATCTACTAAAAAAAGAGTTATAGCGGTTTGTTTTTTCTTTCAATTTGAGTTGAACTAACCTAGTATTGACATCACCATGCATTATAAAGCACAACACACAGTGAGATTTTCCAGCAAGAAGGGCTGAGCTGGCCCTGCTTAATGTGTAGTTAAATCAGTGAAATCACCCCAAATTAGTTTTACGGAAACAGCTCAGTCCCTTCATGCAGGAGAACCTATATAGATATATGTCAAGTATTAAACTCTCCATAAACAGACACCAGTGAGGTTTATTCATTAACGCAAAGGTCGGTAGGAGGGTTGTGGATTCCTCTCTATGAAGTCACCATGTATTATAAGGGACCATCAGCTGGATAATGCATATATTATTCCACAAGAGGACAAAAAAAAATCTGCTTTATAGAGTCTCTTTCTGCAGCAGAAACTCAGGGGTCGCCTCTTATAATGTAAAATGAAGTCAGACGACTGTGCTTCAAACTCCCTCTTTAGTGAATAAATCCCAGTGTCTCTGAATGAAACACCAGTGATGTTTCAATACAAAAGATCCTCGCTTAAAGAAAACATCTTAGCCTTAAGGTACTCCTTTGATGAAGGTAAGCGTCGCTTGGCACACGCTACTGTATGTCTTCACGTGTCACGATCACGGATTAGGCATTACGAGTATGTCTTTCCACCAAGTTTATATCCTCCAGTTTACGATACTGGTTACTCAGTTAGTGAGAGGGACAAAGGTAATATGTAGATAACGAAGGCTTCGTCCGTAAACTAACCAATAAAAACCAAGAACTAAAGATGGTTTCATTAGCTATTAACATTTAGTATCTTAAAAAAATAAAATAAAAAATAAAAAAAGCTTAAAACAGTAAATCAGTGCCTCTCCATAACCTCCAGCTTGGAATTAATAGCCTGCAGGGTTTTCTCTAAAGTGTCTAGTCTGGCCAGGACCTCGTGAAAAGCCCCGCAGCAGCAGCCTGGCATCCCCTGCTGCGTATTCTGGGCGGACGGCCGAGGTACGGATGACGCAGCGGCAGTCTCTCGCTCAGCCCCGCCGCTCAGGGGCGCAGGTTTAGCTGGGACCTTCTCTTCCTGACTTACGTTGCGTGTACCTTGCGCTCCAGATGACTCCTCTTTCACGTTACATCCAGAGGACCGGTGAGGTGCTGGCGCAGGCTTAGCCCCCAAATCCTCTCCTTGCTTCGCGTTACATGGCTTTTCTGATGATTGACGGGACAAGGTGGGGTCACAGGCCATCTCTTCCTGCTCTTGTTTTATTTTGGGTGAATGCTGCGGATCCTGGCCGCCCAGAGCAGCCAAATCTTCCTCTTGCTTGATCTGCACGATTCTTAGGTCAGAAGAGTCGCTGGCCGTGCTGGGCTCGTATCCCGAAGCTTCGGATGTCTCCTTCCCTTTCCGCATCTCCTTCACGCCCCACTGCTGACGGGATAAGACCTGCACGCAGGTCCCGTCCATCTGTATTATCTTTATCGGCTCTGTGCGGCGAAAGACCTCGCCGACGGCACTCCTCACCGGTAACGGGTGCGTGGAATCGTCGGTCCGCGTCGACGTGCCGGCATCTTTTGTGCAGTAACGATGGTCGGTGTTTAAGCCGATGTTTCGCATGAAGAATTTGGGGTTGGTGCTGACGCTCGCGTTCTTCATGCCGTAATAGCGGTTGAACTGCGTGCCGGCGGTCCGGTTTTGGTTGTACAGGTCCGTCCTGGTGCTCACGCTCTTCATCTCTATGACCGGGGTCGAGGTGCAAGCGTCGCGTAACCCTTTGGACGCGGTCACCAGGTCGCCCCATATGTCCGGCCTGAACCGCTTCGTTGGTGGGTGCGGGTGATTCAGCATCAGCAACGAATCAGATTCCCTCTGCGGAAAGATGGTGGGCATGGCATGCGCGGCCAGAGTGACCTTGTCGTCCTGGACGATATAACAATCCGGGGTGAAATGGGCCGAACAGATCCGGAAAGGGTTGGTTTTGGCCGTTAAGATCTTTTCGATGAACGTCTCATCTTTGTCCAGGCCTTGCCCGATGCGCTCGATCCACTCCTTGATTCTCTCTTGATTGCGAGGAAACGTGTGCAGTTTTAACCCCTTGGAGTAGACGTTGGAACTGCTATTCTTACAGTACTTTACAATGCAGCAAGGCATGGCGTACGCCTGGAAGACAAAAAAAACAAAACAGAATTATTACCAGGATTTTCGGAGATTTTCATTTTATAACAAAAAAAAAAATCCACAAAACAAAATGGTGTAATAAAACCGTTCATTCTTGTTAATTAACTCCGTTGTCTCTGTTCCTTCCATTTGTTTTGCCCCCCAAGCATTGAAAGTTCGCAGACCGGGCTCATTGGGTCTGAAGCTCTTAAAACTTTCCTATGGACTTCAGTTATTCAGTCGCAAAGTAAGGTGAACGAGCTGTTCGGCCAAGGGGGGCAGTAAATGCCACGTAATCCATCAAAACGGCAGCGTGGATATAACACAGTAAACGGGTCTGAATACATGAAAATAATGCTATAAAGCCTAATTAACCAGGCAAATAAACAGCATGGTACCGTAGATAAAATATACACATGCTGGAGATCCAGTAGCGAATCACACGCCTGGCACACAATTTAGGTTCCTGACCTACACATGTATAGGTTCTGTCTTTACAGCAGGTGGTGCGGGCTAGATGGGCCAAATAGGTCTTAAAATTCTGTGTTTGCTTTATATATCGCCGTTACACACCTAGTGGTTACGACGCTGCGTGATATGATGGCGCTATATAAATCAATCAATAAAAAAAAAAGTTAATGGGAGCGCACTGACCACCTGCCAGGGACTAAAGAGTTAATGGAGAAACAGAAGATCGAGTTACAGCAAAACCGTGAAAATTAGAAATAAACAACTTACGGTCCCTGATGCAACACGTCAGGGGTCATGCAGGATCCCAATGCCGAGGAGGGGGTCGCAAGCTCCGGGCTACGAGAAGTGGAACACCCCCCCCCCACCGATGCAAAAAATGCTCTAACCCAGACACCCCCCCAGCACCTGGACTCCTCCTCCACACTTCCTGCCCTTTGTTCTTCTGTTATTGACACCCAGGAGCTCGGGGCTCTGATTCAGCCAATCCGCCCTCCTCTCCTTCAATTAGAAAGAACCCAAACGGGTGAAAATTCTTTTTTTGTTTTTAAAGTATTTTATTTTAAAAATAAAATAGAAAAAAGTAATAATCGCTCCTTTCTTACTAAATTGTTCCGGATTCAGAGCAGACAATGGGGAGGAAAGGGTGCATCGGACTTAGATTCAGCAGCCATATGCCTATCCCTCACTGTATTAAGCTCTACCACTTCTGCTGGAAGGCTGTTCCACTTATGGACCACTCTCTCTGTAAAATAAAACTGCCTTGCATTACATTTTACTTCTTTGCAAATACCGAACGCCCTCTAGATTATAAATTACAAACTTTCTTGGGGGGAGGGGGATCCTCCACAACTCCAAGTAGCAAAATTAGAAAAATAGCTTGTTTTTTTTTTGTTGGGGGGTTGCCTTCTTTTGGATCAAAAACAGAAAGAATGGGTAGATGGGCTTAGGTCTTTTTTCACCCCAAATTACTATGTATAAATGGCGTTCCTGCTCGGTTAACAGCAATCTGTATTTTTTAAATTATATATTTTAATTTATTTTCTTAAAAACCCAATGATATTGCTGCATGAATTTATTAGGCAAATACCTTTCCCGGCATGTAGTAATTGTGTGTGTAAATTCCATTGTCTTTATTCAGTTGTGAGATAAACCCCCGGAACCTCCTAATGCATATTACATGCCTTACTATTCAATGTCACTAAACCTACAGCCTTACCCGGGCAGCAGGGAGTCGAAGGGGGGTCTCATGAGTACAAAAAAAAAAATCAAAAAAAAAAAAACTCTTTGGAATTAAGACGCGGTATTGTATGGAGCTTGCTTTTTGTTTCTCGCTCTGCCATCGCTGGCGCATCGTGAGTTACAAACTCAATTACCACACTGAGCGGACACTTTACGGCTGTGCTAATGAAGTCCTTTTATTCATGGCCCTTAAAGCGGAACTTCCATTTTTTTTTGTTACATATTTATAACCTTCTGTGGTGTGCTAAGTAAGCGAGCCAAGGTTTTTTTTTTTTTTAACCCCTTCACGACAAAGCCCGCATGTACAGGCTCACAATGCATTGCCATTAACGGGTTCAGGGACAAACCGTTGTGCTTAAGGGGTTAAAGGTGATCGCAGGTACGTGAGTATTCCAGTGAAACCTAAAAAAAATCATGAAGGGTGTATTTATGGAAACTTAAAACCGTACGACAACAAAAGGGGTGACAATAAGGTGTGAGTTCCTCTTTAAGACCGAGCCGCTCTACTGTTTACTAAAGGCAGCGTGATAAGGAGTCGCTGTTTGTCTAGTTGAATGGAAACAGATAACAGACATTAACACTCATAACGCTGCTATAAACAGTGCATGCTATGAAAACGTGTCGCAACAGAAAATAACACAATATTTCTTATGTTTTAGCTCAAATAGAACACTATTATACTTAGATGTTATTTATCTCCAGCTATGTCACGGTTATGACATCATACCAATGACTCTCTTCCCTGGCATTGTCTTATCTCCTGCCTTTCATCATGGTGCGCAGACTAAGCATGGCGACCCCATCAGGTTGTAAAAATAATGGGATCTATTCACAAATAGAAAACACAAATTGTTTTGGGTTTGGATATTAAAATATATATATTTTATATACAGTTGGACGGATAAGGCAATGGTTGAGTGACAGGAGGCAAAAGGTTGTAGTTCCAGAGGAAGGACTTGTTACTAGTGGGGTACCTCGGGGGTCAGTATTTGGGCTTTTTATATTATTTTGTCCCAATGGTACGGCGTGTCTTTTTTTGGAGGAAATAGAAAGGTCTGCAACAGAGTAGACCTTCCAGGTGACAAACACAGTAAATTAGAAGAACGGTCAAGACTTTGGCGGCTGAAGTTAAACGTTGATAAATGTAAAATAATGCACTTGGGGATGTACGAATCTCTATGAAGAATACAGTATTGGGGACAGCATTCTGTCCGAGGGACTTAAAAAGTAAGCAGACAATGCAATGAAGCATCAGGGGGCTGGGATGTATAGCACCCAAGACTCTTGCTTTTAAAAGTATCTGAATAAACGTAGAATTTGGCACCGAGGACCCCTACAACTATTTAGTTGCATTAGCAGTTTAATACTGTTTTCACATAACCAAATGTTTTTCACAGCAGTATTTTGCTGTGTGCATATATTTTAATTTACTGAGTGCTTACAGGTTTACTTGGTGCTTTATAGTTTAATAAAGAAAAGCTACAATAAGTGTTCTCCTAGTCCAATCTACTAGACAAACACAGTAAATCCTTATTATACTGCCTTTTGCTAAACAATAGACCAGCATCAGTATAACCCTCTGACTAATGAACGGACTTCATTAGCATTGCCATAAAGCCTCAGCTCAGTTTGAGCAGAAACAGTCACCCAAAATATCACACGACCGACAATAATGGCGCCTCCAGAAATGCAGATAAAGGGAGTTTATTGGAGAAAAATGAGATAGCACACACTTTTTTCCAGCTGGAAACGTTTTTAACCTTTTCTATTGAACGTCTCTATAAATCAATCAGGTTAAATGAACGCTCCTCTGTGATTCACTGCCTTGTCTGTAATCAGCCCTCCCTGTCCGAACCCGGAATGTATGTATGAGATATATATATATAATATAAAAATCGACGTGCTGCTTCTGTATCATGGGTACAGAAGGCTGGACTCTTCTTCCACTTATGGGAAAACGAATGCAGCTGGAAGCAGCCTGAAAACAAAAGTCTTTCCAATGGCCAGGTTAATGTCCCCTTAATGGTCTGACCTCTTGTCAATCATCAAGGCTTTCTGTGCCACCATGTTTTACAGGTTATCTTACATTCATCGAGCTGGGCAACTGCTGGATTTCAGGAGGCAGTCCTGTTGGACTGCACGTTCCCAAATCACTTTATCGCCGTGATCAGCCAATCACAGCAGTCAATCCCCCTCCCACAAGGGAGTTGGGCGAGTTGGTAATCAGGGATGGGGTGTGAGTTAGATTTAAGGATATGATCTAATCTGCCCTGAACACAGTATATTAATATGTTATGTCCATTTTTTTTTTTTTGGGGGGGGGGTAGTTTTAGGTTAGTGGGCTAAATGTATTTTTAGAGGGTATTTTTCTTACAACACAGAAACAGATAATTTAACGGAACCGTTAGAGCCAGCTAATCTGCCAGCTTTGCTATACTAGGTAGGAGCAAATTATTATGGAAAAAGTAAAAGAAAAAAAGCTATTTTTTTATTATTTCAATTTTTCCATCAAATATTTTTTTCATACCAGACCATATATACTGTATTTGCTTGATTATAACCCCCCAAATTTGAATATTAAATTAGAAAAAAACCTTAATATAAGACTACCCTATAGTAAAAAAAGTTATTAGTAAATATTAATTCACATGTAAACAATTTTTTCATATTTAATAAAAACTATGATTGAGAAAAATGAATTTTTTGTTTTTATTTCATTTTATTTGCCAACCTGCCCCCCAATTATGCACATCACGGCTTGCTTCTCTGCCCCCGCATATGCCTTATACCTCCTATATGGAACTCTGCCCCCTAGATATGCCTTAGAGAACCGGAAGGTCATTTAATGCCGGCGCTCAGTCATAGAAGACCAGGCAGAAGCACTGGGTGGAAGGGGAGGTTGTCTGCCTGCATAGCACAGACCTCCACCGGCTGCGAGAGAGAAGGATCCGGGTCCCCTGCAGCGCTGCAGGGAATCTGGCTCTTAGTCTTGTAGTCAGACCTCCATTTGAGGTCTGATTATAAGACGACCTCAAATATAAGAAGAGGGGTATATTTCAGAGCATTTGCACTGAAAAAAAATAAAATGTCTTATAAATCGAGCAATTACGGTAATATGGTGCCTAAAACAAGCCCTCCAGTCCTGAGAAAACCAAGAGAGAGTAAAACCATCTGGATGCTTTTTCAGCTTTATTACATGGTCATTTTTGACAATGAGGAGAAATGAATTGAAGGACACCCACCTAACGCGTTTCGCCCCCAATCATATGCGGATGTGCTTATCCCTCACCTTGGTGTTATTTCCTCCTTGAAGCGTCTCTCCTCCTCTCCGGTAAATATATATTTACTGAAGGCCTTTCCGATGCTCTGGAGCCCTCAAGCAAAGCGAAATCAGTACGCTGGGAAAAAAACAAAAAAACAATACGTTAAAATGCAAGCGGTGCCTTTTCCATGACATCACTAATCAGGAGATCATACATCATACTTAATCACACATCGTCATGCATAGCGTTTATCCTCTTTGGTTTTTTGGGTTAATTTGGTTGCACATTACTGGACCCCAGAGAGCAATCAGCTGCGGATCTCCCCCTCCCTGACCCCATATTAAATGGAAGCCTTCCAGCCAAATCTCTGTTAACTCTGGGAGTGCCAGAAAGATCGGCATTATGACTCTTGTCATCTTCTGCGTTAGAGATATATATATATATATATATATATATATATATATATATATATATATAAAGCAATATGGCCCCAGAGACTGCCTGTGGGTAGATTTTTATTTATGGAAGGGTAAAAGCTTTACTTATTGTTTACTAAGGGGAGGTACTCTGCCATTCAAAAGTTTGGGGTCACTTAGAAATGTTCTGTTTTTAGAAGAAAAGCAGTTTTTTTTTTTTTTTCCATTAAAAAAACAAAATGTATCAGAAATCCAGCGCAGACAGGGTTAATGTTTGAAACGGCTGATTTTCAATGGAATCTCTTAATAGGCGTACAGAGGCCATTTATCACTCCCATCACTCCTGTGTTCCAATGGCCCTTTATCACTCCTGTGCTCCAATGGCCCTTTATCACTCCCATCACTCCTGTGTCCCAATGGATAATTAGTTGTTAGAAACCATTTTGCAATTATGTTACAGGGAGAAATGTCCTTGCGTTCCATGAAAGTGACCCAAAACTTTAGAGTAGCAAGCAAGACTACAGGCCTTTTAATTGGGGTACAATAGTTATGACTATATCAGTAAAGAAGGTCCCTGCCCCACGGAGCTTACAATCTAAGTATGAATAACAGGTGGCTAAGCGTAGACATGGCGGCTCGGCTCACACGGCTGTCCCCGCACCTGCTTATCTCCTGTCAAACCCACGAATCATTTTTCTGGCAGGAATCTGAATACTCGGTAATACTCAGTAACACTCGGCACCCAAGACTTTGCTGCTCACTTCGGTCGGATCTCCTCACATTAAAGGGGAAGTCTCTCTCCGTTAGTATACGTCCGTTACCGCCGTCACGCACCGGGCTGGACCCCCGTTACGGATATTCGGTCTTTACGTTACTCGCTTTTCCTATTTTTTTCTTCAAACTCTGTGCTTTTGATGTTTTCTTTCTTGGTCAGCGCGTATAGCGTTAAACCGCGTAACAATCTGCGCTCCCCAGAGAAATAACAGACAGCTTATGGATGGTGATGCAGAGAATGCGCCAGATCTCCATAAATTATAACCACGTTCCCCAAAACAAGCAGATTAGAAGAAAGAAAAAAAAAAAAAAAACAGGACCTGCCGACAGATCGGCCCCATTCGGCCCCCGGCTAGTCGCCCCTTTCTCCTGCTGTAAAGACTCAAACCTTAATCAGTCGTTGGTCTCGTCTTAGAGCCATATGTCTATCCTGCGCATGTTTAAATCCCCCTCATTTTAGTAGCCTCTACCACTTCTGCTGGGAGGCCGTTCCACTTATCTACCACCCTCTCAGTGAAGTAAAACGTCCAAGCCTCTGACCCATCGTTCTAACAAAAATAAAACTATAACGTTAAGGAGGCCAAGAATGATAGGTGTCGCTGACATATATTACCACTCAGTTCCCGACCCACTGCTAAAAGACTACAATATCCCCACGCATGCGCCTCGTACTATTATTACAAGCTGCCTGCGTTTACTGGGAGTTGCACTCCGCAGTCGGTTACCTGTCCTTTCATAATGAGCAGTCGCTTCACACCAGTCCGTTCTCCATTACTCCCAGCATCCTTAACCCGCTATCCCGCACTCACCTCCTGCCCCCCGGGCCTGCACTCACCTTCTACCTCAGCACCTGCCCTCACCCTTCCCCCTGCCGCACTCACCCTCTCGCCGCCTCGTTGTCATGGCGCCTCCTCTCAGCCGGAAGTGAGCTTGGTCCATCTCTCGGCATTTCCGCTGACGTCACAAACCGGACTCCATTAGCGCTGCTGCTGAGGAAAGCTAAGCTGTGACAGCCCGGAGCCGAGCCGCTGCGGCCGGAAATCCCCCCTCCCTCCTCCTTTTCCCCGCTCCCCCTCACCTCCTTCCCAGGAGGGGGACTCACCGACACACCGCACCGCCTCTCCCCACCGGCCATCAACCACGGCCGCTCTCGGCGAGGAAACTCTGGCCTCCGCTTCCTCCTCCTCCGACTCGGACACCGGCGGAGCATCCCCTCCCCCGCGGAAGAAACTCCGAGCCTCGGTGGCGGAGGAGGCGGCAGGAGAGCCCGGGGCTTCAGCAGCGACGAACTCAGGCCTTCCGGCGGCGGTACCGAGCCATAGCGGGAGTGTGTGTAGCAACAGCGGGACGAACATGCAGGCCAACGGGGCAGCGGCAGCAGGGGGCCCGGGCGGGCAGGAGCCGGCGGCGGGGAGCTGTCTGACAGCCCAGAACGGGGAGGCCTCGGCCGTGGACGTGTCTCATTCTAACGGGCTCTTGAGTGTCAACAGCAGCAACGGACTGCCCGGGGCCTCGGCCTCCTCCGCCGAGCAGCAGGCCCTCAAGAAAAAGAAGAGGCTGAGCCAGGCCGACGAAGACGTGATCCGCCTCATAGGGCAGCACCTGCACGGCCTGGGCCTCAAGTGAGTGTCCGCAGGGGGAGCCCGGTGAAGTGCGCGGCGGCCAGTGTTATACACCGAGCTGGCTCTTTACAGCAAGTCCCGGGGCCCTATATAGAGAGATCCTCGTACAGTGCGGCTGGTGCTATACACGGAGCTGTCAGTTTATAGCGAGCCTCTATATATAGCGAGAGCTCTAAATATAGTGCATTGTAGCTATACATAGAGCTGATTGTTTACGTCCAGGCCTGGGCCTCCGCCTCCTGTCTTTATATAGAGAGCCCTGTATATTACATCAAAGCCAGACCTCGATTTACTGTGTTTATAGAGAGAGAGTCCTGTATAGTGCAAGGCTGCTGGTGCTATCCACGGAGCTGTTTACCTCATGGCCCAAGCTCCATATACCGATCGTATATAGAGAGCGAGCCCTGTACAGTGGCAGAGAGCTGTTTGTTTACATCAAGGCCTTAACCCCCCCCCCTTACTGTTCCTATACAGAGAGGATCCCGTGTGGCTGCAATACAGAGAGCTGTGTTTGTATATAATTCTTTATGGGTCTGGGGGTCTGTATACAGACTGTACGCAGAGTCTTGTACACAACATCAATGGGGATCTGTTTTCATGGCTGCCTACTGTTTGCATATAGAGGTAATCCTATGCTGGGTTGCTGTACAGAGATCTGTTTACATGATGCCCTGGACCGCCTCCACTTTATTGTCATATATGTGTGTGTGTATGTATATAATATATATATATATATAATGGACTTGCTTGTATACAGATATCAGTATATGGACAGCCTTTGGTGTGCTTTTACTGTTCCGCCTGCTGCTGGTATAGACAGCTGTCTGTATTTGTCAAAGTCTTGGCCTGCCTATACTGTCTCTATTAAGAGAGAGTCGTGTGCGATGGAGTGCTGTATACAGAGATCTCTGTATAATAAGGCGCGGGGGCTCCTCATACTTGTTTTTGGGGATAATCCTGTTTTGTTCTGGTTAATGACAGCAAATAGATTGGTGGCGGTGTGCAACAGACTGCCAGGTTATTTCTTATACATGTTCTCATGTCTAAATCTTGGGGTTCAAATATCTTGATACGGTGAGTGTGTGCCCGCTCGGTGAGTGTGTGCCCGCGCCCACTCGTATGTTACTTACTAGGCCTTAAGTGAAAGCATAAGCGCTGCATAAATTGTTGGCGCTATAAAAATAAAAGATAATAATAATGGGCAATGCTATATGTAGCTGTAATCTCTATAATATCTATATATTTCATATTGTGTGAGCTTTATGTATTCTAATCACATACATAGGCATGTTCTGCTGCGTGTTCCTGGCATGGCGCTGTGCCCTGTTCTAGAAACATACAATCTGCGGGCGGATCGGCCCCCGTCTAGTCGCCCGTTTCTTCCGCTGTAAAGACCCAAACCGTAAGCAGTCGTTGGTCTCGTCTTAGATTCAGGAGCCGTATTTACTGTATTTGCATCTACCACCTCTGCTGGGCTGCTACTCCACTTATCTACCACCCTCTCAGTAAAGTAAAACTTCCTTCCGTTACACCTCAGCCTCGCTTTCCGTGAGAGGAATCTGAAGGGCATGTAGCTGTTTGATGCGGAAGCCTTCGTGATATAACGCGGGGCTTGTGATAATACCGGACCGTATGGTGTATGGATGGAGGGGATGGAGAGCGCTGCGCGGGTTCGCTGTGTTGTTGTGAACAGTTTGTATTTATGGATTCGATTGTTTATGGAAGTTTTACTAAACTCAAGCCCGAGTTAATGATATAATTATATCTATTCTGTGCCTCCACCAAAGGGTGTGCGATGACCCAGCGCGTGTAACCACGTTGTGTAAGCGCTAAATATTTGTGTTTATAAAACGTGACCTGCGTTTCCTGTCAGTATACCGACCGGCACAAGCTGTGCTGCGATTGTCACGTTGTTGCCTGTATTGTATATACATTAACGGTAACAATGTATGTGTTGTGTGCCGCGTTCTGTGATCCGCACAGAAGGTTCTCTTTGACAGAATAACTTGTTGCAGGCTTTCTGAGCGCGTCATGCGCGTTGTCACCCCCAGTGATGTGTAGCGGGTGGCATTTGTGTTATTGTCGTCGTGCGGTGGAGGGGTGTTTGTAATGTTTTGGGGTTTCTCGGGGGGGGGGTTAAGCAGCGTCTTTTCAGCTGCGTGTCCCCCTATGGATGTAAGGGGCAGAACAATGTTTACATCTAGTAGCGGATGGAGGAAGAGGAGGGGAAGAGGAGGCAGTCCGCAGCCCTGGTGACACTGGAGAGGGAGGAGGGCTGTTTGCTGCCTGTTGGGGGAGGTGCGGCAATAAAGGAATACGTGAAACCTAAATGCTTTCTAACTGGGCTCGGGGTTTATAGGTCCTGCTCTGACCTAATCGGGGTCATCGTTACCCTGTTTTCAGACAAGACCAGTCTTATTCACAATGAGTGACACAGGGTCTTGGGTTCCTTGTTGGTGATGAAAGTGTTAACTGGTCCCTGCCGGCTGCCGCACATACTGTGATGTAAGCCGTCTTATGTGTAAAAGCGACATGATGTCAGAATCAAATTCGCTCCTCTGATGCCTGTCTGCACCTCTATAAGATAAGCAGGTCATCTGATTACCAAAGCAAGGTACCTTAACCCTTAATTGGCAGGATGCTTAACCCTTTCTTTACTCTGTAGCTAAAAAGCACGTGTGCAGTCCCCCATACATAATCCACACATTACATACAGTAATATAGCTGGCACAGGACCCCCGCAGCATGGCCACATTATCCCCTAACTATTTCTGTAATATACCGTTTTACTTCTACCAAGAGGCTATTAGGTAGTTGTAGGGGTTAATACAGCGGGGGGATTTAAACACGCATGGGACAGGCATATGGCTCCTGAGTCTAAGACGAGACCAACGACTGATTAAGGTAAGGTTCGAGTCTTTACAGCAGGAAAGATGGGTGTCTAGATGGGGGCCGAATGGGGCCGATCTGCCGGCAGATTCTAGGTTTTTCCAATATGAACAAAAAATAACTTCTCCTAAACTAGGTTTCCTCTGTCATATATATTATATATAACAGCCATGTAGCGGTCGCTGTCGGTCCCCCCCCCCCCCCCCCCCGTTACTCTGCGGGTGTCTCCGGCAGGAACACTTCTTTGGGTTGAGTGGGCGTTGAGTGGACGGGTCGTGATAAGCGGCACTTTTTTGACGCTCTCTCTCTCTTTCTCTTGCAGCCAGACGGTGGATCTCCTCATGCAGGAGTCGGGGTGCCGCCTGGAGCATCCTTCTGCTACCAAATTCCGCAATCATGTCATGGAGGGGGAGTGGGATAAGGTAAGCTGAGTACCAGGACCCACGCTGTCCGTGTGGGCCAGCAAATGGCTTTCCACCGTTTAGCAAAACATCGCGTTCTGTTTGATCCCTCATTTTGTTTTGATCGCAGGCAGAGAACGATTTGAATGAACTCAAGTCCTTGGTGCACTCTCCTCACGCGGTTATGGTAAGATTTCTGGCTTGTTCCATTGAGAAGCGATGAAACTCTCTCGTCTTACGTCTTCATTGTGTGTTCTTCTGGTTTCGTGTCTTAATTTGAGGTTGTCTTCTCTGGGTTCTTTATTCTTTATTTGCTTGGCTTAAAGCCATTTTCTCGGCGTAGTCGGCTTTGGGCAGCTGCCTTTACGTTCGAGGATGCTGGGAGCTGTAGTCGCCGTTGCCTCGCGGCAGCTAGGTGATGGCCATCGGCAGACGTAACGTGAATGAATGAATCTCTAATGCAGCGCATCTGCGCTGCGTTGCAGCTGTACGTCCGGTCGTTTCCGTTTATCTGTTTTCAGGACGAGCCGTTCTGTTTGTAATAATGGCCGCCGTGATGTTTTCCGCCGTACGATTTGCGTGTAGAGATGGGCAATTTTTTTTACAGCTCTGGGTTTCCGGAGAAAATCTGCCATGAAGTGTCATTTCAGTTTCTTACTGTTTTTCGCTTCGTTTGAGGATGACTTTACCTTGAGATTTGAGCTTTTGGATGGTAACACTATTTGTGCCATAATAAAAAATACTATTGTACTACTTTTTTTTTTTTATGTGTTGTATACTTTTGGCCGTGGCTGGTTCCAAACTGTTTGTATTATCCTCCAAATCCTGTGGCACATCTTCAGAGCTTTTAAACAAAGGTCAACAGGGACATGTGCCCTGTGCTGGTGCCCTGTGCTGGTGCCCTGTGCTGGTGCCCTGTGCTGGTGCCCTGTGCTGGTGCCCTGTGCTGGTGCCCTGTGCTGGTGCCCTGTGCTGTTCATTATTGTGGCTTTTCTGGACTGGGTGTGATCGCCGTATTCATGTAAAGATGTGATATAACTTTATATGTATGATTTCTGCGTATTTAAAGAGACGTTTCTTTAGTGTAACGCGCAGTCCCTTCCCTGATGCTTTACTGGTGGATTCTAAGCCCGTAACCAAGACTACAATCGTTTTGTTTCTGGATTCCCCGTTTCTGGAGCAGATGCTCGCTGGTCGTAACGGAATTATTTTGTTGCAATGCTTTTTTTTTTTTTTTCTTTCTTTCTTTCTTTCTTTCTTTACGTTCCAAGCCGACAGGTATAGGGCTGTACAATATTAGATTATGTTAAATAGGGTTTTTAGTGTGTTTGGGGGCATTTCCAGAGATTCGGAGCCCGTGTCTTCGTCTGCCTCTGCAGCGCTGGCTTCCGAATGATAGGAGCTGCTTAATTTGCCTCCGCGGCAGTCATCTTGAAGCGGCAGCTGCTGACGGCACCGAAGGGGAATCTGCCGTCTTTAATGAGATGCTGATTTCTGAGCGGTGTGTTTCACATCCACGGCCGTGGCCTCCGCTCTCAGGATACCCGTTTCCAAAGCAGATCTTTCGATGGGCATGATGTTCTCTATAGCCTCGCCGGGTGCCGCCTCGCTGTGCAGATTCCACAGGGTTTTTCAATACCTCGTGAAGCGTATATCTATGCATTTATATATATGTACTATTTCAACACTTGTATCGAGTCTGCGTGTGTTTTCTTGCTCTAAAGACCCGAATCGGTAATTGGTCTCGTCTCAGATTAAAATTCTGTGTATTTAAATTCCCTCAATGTATTAGCCTCTACCACTTCTGCTGGGAGACTGTTCTATACTTGTCTAACACCAACACCCAGCCCCCCCCCATAAAACAACTTCCTTGCGTTTATTGTATAAGGTTTCTTGGCTGTTTTGTGTACATTGTGTGTAAAATCTGCGTCTGTTCGCACCGTGGGAATGCTAAAAAATATATTTATTGGCCTGCTTCAGATAGCTGCTGGGAAGCCACAGGCCGTCGGACCGCTATTGTAAGATTCTAGCTCCTGCCTGTGAGTCACGCTGGATATATTCGGATCTGTTTTTAGCGGCTGTAGCGGTGACACAATTGACTTCATTCCAGTTCAGCAGCTTTTTGTTTTTTTTCCTCCCCGTCCCGTCATGCAATAAGGTTGTTTGTCTTTTGTGAAGTTCTGCCCGGTTTGGCAGTCGATTGTCAGGAGGGAATCAGCTGACTGCCTTTAACTAATGCCCGCAAGCCGATTGATTTGACACACAGCAGCTTCCTGTCCCGTGGGGGAGGTCACAGGAAGTGATGTAAAGCAAGCAGCTGTCGGCTGCAAAACATTAGGATGGCGGCTTCTCTGGCTCTAGAGGTCCCTGGATAGACAGGGCTCCCTTGGCTAGAAAAGGCTGACGGCCGGCACGCTGCGGTCCTGGGCTTATATATTGGCCAGTAAAAGGGAAGCATTGTTACTCGCACGGTACCCGAATAAACACTGGATTGGGTTCCTTCCCAGGCGATTCTTTTTTATGGCTGTGTTCTGGGATTGCATTTCTATATTTAGTCCTGATAATAACCTCTTTCATAACCAATTTGTAGCATATAAACGTTTGTTGTTGGAGAATAAAAACAGCTCCATCTTTATTTCAGCTTTCTGTAGTCTCTTTACTGGCGGCGCAGTCTATATATTCTGTATTAAGTCACCTTACCTGACCTTTAGCAGAGGAGATCTCTCCTAAGGCTTTCTAAGGTTTTATGAACCTGGTGTTTCTATGTATCCATCGCGTGCGTTCTGGGTTTACTCCCCAGTGTTTCATTATCGCGCTCCTCTGTGATGTCTCCGGAGACGCCGTTTATTCTGTTTTTGGTTAATTTGATTTTATTTGATAAGGCTTCGTGGTTCACTAACTCCGCTCTTCCTATCGACAGGGCTGTCGTCCCGCCGCAGGGGTTTCTGCGAGTGAGAATTCTGCTGCGTCTTGTCCCACTGCTGATGTCATACGGGTGAGTAGAGCGCAACTTCCGGTGCGATATCCGGCTGTGCGACCGGCCGCCCACAGCTCTCTTCACAGGCTGTAGTAAAGCATGTTATTTAGGAATATTAAATATGTCGGAGTTGGTGTGTATGTGCCCGTCGTGTGAGAGTGTAATTTTATATATGTATTGTATGCGGATGCCGGTGTAGTTTTCCCTTCTCGTTATTTTTTTGCTATGGGTCTGTGTAGGAGTCCGTCAAGAAATCTTTCCAGAACCAAATAACTATATATTATCACGTATAGATACATATAGCTGCCCAAACAACCTGACAAACCTATGCATGGGTAGTATCACTGTATCGGAGTTTAAAAACTGCACATGTGCGAAATGTGGCCTTTTTAGCCCCCAAGCAACCTGAACGTTGGAGTGTATGACTGTGACATATACCAGTTGCTTTAAATTCATGAAATACAATGTGTGTGTGTGGGGACAAAATGCAAAAACAATGCTACCGCAAAGTTAACAGGCTGATACCCTGGGGTATCTAGTTTTTAAACCTCTATGGTTTGGTGGATGGCAAATTGAACAGACCAGCTTCAAAGATGTCCCAAATAGGGCACGGGGGCAGACTGAGAAGATTTGAATAAAACAGTTTTGAAATAACAATGCATTACTTTCACTTATCGCCCTAAAACTTACATAAAATTATATATAATTAAAATACCGGTATATTAAGAAATAAAACAATATATAATTTGCGCTGGTACACTAAATGAGAAATTTTATAGCTAAACACAAACACCACAAAAATGTTAAAACAGCTATTGTTACGAACGGTACAGAAAACAGCTCTGTCCTTGTGGGGTTAAACTTAAATTGGGATCAGCGAAGACAATGGGCCATTGGAACACAGGAGTGATGGGAGTGATAAAGGGCCATTGGAACACAGGAGTGATGGGAGTGATAAAGGGCCACTGGAACACAGGAGTGATGGGAGGGATAAAGGACCATTGGAACACAGGAGTGATGGGAGTGATAAAGGGCCATTGGAACACAGGAGTGATGGGAGTGATAAAGGGTCTCTGTACGCCTATGAAGAGATTCCATTAAAAATCAGCCGTTTCCAGCTACAATAGTCATTTACAACATTAACCCCGTCTGCGCTGGATTTCTGATCAATGTCGTTATTTTAATGGACAAAATTTTCTTTCAAAAACAAGGACGTTTCTAGGTGAACCCACGTTTTGATTGGCAGTGTGTATATTTGCTCATTGTCTTGGCATCGTGTTCTTTGACAGAGAATGAAATTCCTGCTGCTGCAGCAGAAGTACCTGGAATATTTGGAGGACGGCAAAGTTCTGGAAGCTCTTCAAGTCTTACGATGTGAGCTGACTCCACTAAAATACAACACGGAGAGGATTCACGTCCTCAGCGGGTAAGGGTTCTTTCTGACACCGTTGTGTTCTGCTTGTCTGACTCCTCTGAACCCTGAATCTTGACATTTATACAGACTTCTTCATTACTAAATTCTCTGCCTTTATGAAAAGAAATGGAGGGTTTTGTTTCATTTGGTTCCGAAATCTTCTTTGTTACAGCACAGTAGCGTTTGTGTAAGCAGGGGAATGGGATTAATCGGACGGTTGGATGTCGAATGCTTCATTTATGGATTTAACAGTTGTCTTAAAAAAAAAAAAAATAAATACGTTTGTTACAATTGTAATATGTTAAAAATTGAATAGGCTGTAACAAAATGTCCCAGATTCTGGGATAACAATATTCTTTTTCCAATCTCTTGGAGAGATCCAGCCTTAATGGTGACTCCATGTCAAACCCTGTTTTGTGAATATTACTAAAAATAACCCACTCTTCTCTCGTCTTCGTCTAGATATTTAATGTGCAGCCATGCAGAAGATCTCCGTGCAAAGGCAGAGTGGGAAGGGAAAGGAACGGCTTCACGGTCCAAACTTCTGGATAAACTCCAGAGTGAGTCTCCATGGGTAGTGCGAGTATCCCAAATCCTCACTGTTGCTTTACTTGATCATCGGATAATTCCATCACCTGCATTGAAATCTTTGCAAATACACTTGCTGTAAAATAAAATGTTGATGAGCTGCATCAGGCAAGTTAGAACCATAGTCAATAAGTTGTTTTTATAACCCGACCCCCTTGCTTTCTTTGAAGCGTACCTGCCGCCGTCGGTCATGCTGCCTCCGAGACGTCTGCAAACCCTGCTCCGTCAAGCGGTGGAGCTGCAGCGAGACCGCTGCCTCTACCACAACACAAAGCTCGACAACAGCTTGGATTCCGTGTCCCTGCTGATGGATCATGTCTGTAGCAGGTGTGTTGTGACTTGAAGGAGTTCAGTACTCGTGGGGTTAACCCAGAAAAGGTAGTTGCTCTCCTCAAATACGGGTAATTTTTCTGACTGGGTGGCTGAACAAATATTTGTCGTAGCAGACGACTGGCATCTAAAGGGGAAGTCCCATGGGGAAAAAATTTCTCCTTGAGCATAACCACCCAGCGCTGTATAAATGAATGTAGGTATTGGCATAAATCTTTATCTGCATACCTGGAGGCCGCGGTTGTTGTCGGTCATGTGATATTTTGGGTCGCTTTTCTTACTCAAACACCACACTGAGCTGACGCTTTATGGCAATGCTAATGAAGTCTGTCCCTTAGACTTCCATTAGTCAGTGTGAGGCTGGTTGAATGAGACCAAGTCATTCCATTGTTCCCCAATTTAAAAAAACCAAAAACAAAACAAACATAATTTTAATCTGATCCTAGTGTGACTTTTTGTTTTCTTTCTATTAAAGGAAACAGTTTCCATGTTTCACACAGCAGGTCCTCACGGAGCACTGCAATGAAGTTTGGTTCTGTAAGTTCTCAAACGACGGCACTAAACTGGCGACCGGATCAAAAGACACGACTGTTATAATATGGCAGGTTGATCCAGTAAGTACAGACTTTCTGCCTTTCTGAATCTTGCTCCATGCCCTCCAACATCATCCAATGCGGTGATATAAACCGAACATCTAGCAGTGAGGAAGACGCTCTCTCCTGCAGATTAACCATTTTCTGTTTTATGTACGTATGACGCATCGAGTATAAGGGGCGATATTCCTTTACTAAGCTGGCGGAGAAGCCATTGACCGAAGCGGATGTTCTGCATTAACCACCTTTGCATGGGGGAAGTCCCATGGGAAAAAAAATTCTTGAGCATAACCCCTTAGCGCCGTGTGTGGTAATACCCAGCGCTGTATAAATTAATGTAGGTATTGGCAGAAACCTGGTCGTATCTGATTTTTTTTTTCCACTAAACTCACTTTATCTGCATACATGGAGGCCGCCATTGCTGTCGGTCATGTGATATTTTGGGTCGCTTTTTTTGCTCAAACACCACACTTTGCACCGGTGAAATAGTTTTTTTCTTTTTTATCAATGTTAGGCAGGTCATTTTGAAAGTTTTGGTTAGTAGTTAGAGGTTTAGCTGTGATTATCTGTTGAGTTGCTGGTTATTGCTCTTCTACAATTTGGTTTCATTAAATTTGGATGCCGCATCATCTTGACGTTCCGATTGTCGTGTTATGTACACGGTTCGCGACGATCGCCTCTTTAAGTGTATTGCCATGCAAATTTCTTATATATCACACACATTCGGCGCATCTTATCGCTATATGCCGTGTCCTAGCCACTCATAAGATAGCAAAGCTCTTTCGGGGTGCTATTTAATCTGCTTTTTGAGTTCCTCCCTTATTGTTTATTTCCTAAGACGTGTTTGTCTGGCTCGGCCGGTTGTGACATACTTCTTACATAGTGACATAGTAAATAAGGTTGAAAAAAGACCTAAGCTCATCCCTTCTACCTAACCTTCCTACCATTGATCCAAAAGAAGGCAAAAAAAGAAAAAACCCTAATTAAAGCTACTTCGAATTCTGCCATCGGGAAAAAATGACTCCAAAAGGCAATCGGATTTCTCCTTGGATCAAGAAGCTCTAAAATATTAATATTATTCTATTTATATCCCTGTATATCGTGCCTTTCTAAGAAAATATCGAGGCCCCTTTTGAAGGTATCTAATGTATTGGATAACACTACCTCCCTTGGAAGTGAATTCCATACCTTAATTGTCCTCACTGTGAAGAATCCCTTCCTTTGTCTATGAAACCTGCGCTCTTCCAGTCTCAAAGGGCGACCTCTTGTCCTTTGTATATTTCTGTTAATGAACGTCACTGAAGAGCTCGTTACATCGGCCCTGCATATATTTATATAATGTTATCATATCCCCTTTGAGACGCCGTTTTTAGTCTCTTCATAACTGATTTCTCCCAATCCCCTTATTGATTTCGTATTCCCCCTTTGCCCTTTTCTTGTCTTGTAAGGATATATCAATGCGATTGTTCTGCAGGTTTATTTTCCCAGGTGAGGGCACATGATTTGCGTATTTTTGTATTTTCTTTCCTTTGGTAAGAAGTATCGAGCCTGTTTGTGGAGGAGCGGGGATGTTCCCGGGTATTTGCTGCTATCAGCGAGTGAGATACTTGTTTCAGTATATGGGGGAGCTTTGTTACTAGTACTATTGGAATATCTCTGGCTAACATTATTCTACAGGTTAGATGCCGCTGCTGAAAAATAACCTGTGTTTAGTAACAGCCTCTAATGGGAACTATGTATGGAAAGCAAAACTTTCATTGGGATATTTATTTTTTTATTTTATATTTTTTTTATTTTTATTTTATTGTGATTTCCCCCCCCCCCCCCCTTAATTTTACCAGCCTCTAAAATACTAAGTTTTAGATTATCTTTGCCACACGGAATAGTTTAGTCTCAAAGCTAATTAAAGCTTTGCACCATTATTGAAAAAAATTCTAAGCCATAGTAAAATATTATATTTTTGGGTATTCTACAAAAGCTTTGCCCCAAACATTACAAACTAACGGGTATTTTGTTCTGTTTTCTGTTCAGGAAACGCACCAGCTTAAGTTACTGAAGACGTTAGAGGGTCACGCTTACGGGGTCTCTTATCTCGCCTGGAGCCCGGACGATAATTACCTTGTTGCTTGTGGTCCGGATGACTGCTCCGAGCTCTGGCTGTGGAATGTACAGGTGAGAACCATCGCCGGTCGCCGGTCTGGAAGAAGCCAAAGTACGCAAGTATCATGTTTTCAAAGCTTAGTTGGGGGGGGGTTGTGCTTGCATCACTTCTAAGAATGTCTTGTCTGTTTAATTGCTCACCGCGGCACGTTAATGTCTGTATAATTTAAATGGAGAAGAGCGATTGTCACGAAACCGGTTTAAGGCGGTGCGCTAATTGCTTCTTTTTACTTAGACTGGCGAATTGCGGACGAAAATGAGCCAATCCCATGAAGACAGCCTAACGAGCGTGGCGTGGAATCCGGACGGCAAGCGTTTTGTAACCGGAGGGCAGCGGGGGCAGTTCTACCAATGTGTATGTTAACCCTTTCCATTGGCACGTTTCCTCGACCCCCCCCCCCCGTTTCTCCACCCAAGTATCTCGACATCTACGGCTGGCTGTTCTAATGACACCCCGTACTAAGGTAGGAATACACAAACCGTTGTTCTTAGACCGCTTCTGTTTTCCCCTCGATGCAGGATTTAGATGGTAATCTGCTCGACTCGTGGGAAGGTGTTCGAGTCCAATGCCTGTGGTGCTTAAGCGATGGCAAAACCGTTCTCGCTTCAGACACTCACCAGCGTATCCGGGGATATAACTTTGAGGACCTCACAGACAGAAACATGTAAGTCAACTATCTGGAGTTTTAATATTTTGGCTGCATTCTCTCAGGAGGATATATAGTAAGGAAACCCCCCGGGGTGGGTATTATAAAACTGAAAGTGTGGAACGCTGGGGTCTTTCTCTTGACGCTATGCACTTAGATAACGTAGCTGCCGGTGCGTTCCGTATGCATTTTCTGTTTCCCACCTCAATTACGGACATGGTTAATTTCTCTGTTTTTCAGAGTGCAAGAAGACCACCCTATCATGTCATTCACAATATCACGAAACGGGAGACTAGCTTTGTTAAATGTAGCAACTCAGGTAAAAATCCTTCTTTATCAGGTATATCTGATAAATCGGAGCGGCACGTTTCGCTAACACTTTGGAAACGTGTGGTTTTTTTTTTTTGTTTTTTCTTGTCAGGGTGTTCATTTATGGGACTTGCAAGACAGAGTTTTAGTGAGAAAATACCAAGGCGTGACACAAGGCTTCTACACAATACACTCGTGCTTTGGAGGCCATAATGAAGACTTCATCGCTAGCGGCAGTGAAGGTAGCGGCTTTAGTCTGTAGTCCCTGAGATGTGTAGTACGTACAGCGTACTTCTTCCCTACTCCAGGAACCAAGAGCCCCCGAGCCATGCTGCACTTTTTGCACAGCTTGGGCATCACAATGAAATGTTAACTTCTTTCTTGCAGTGATACTTGGCATTTCTGGTGCGTCTGTGGCCCTGGATGGCAGTGCGTCACGATGTGCCCGTTACGAATGTTCTTCTCCTTCCGTAATACTTTTTTTGTTTTTTGTTTTTTGTTTTGTTTTGCAGACCACAAAGTGTATGTCTGGCACAAGCGCAGCGAGTTGCCCATAGCGGAGCTCACAGGACACACGCGCACAGTGAACTGCGTGAGTTGGAACCCCCAGATCCCTTCTCTGATGGCCAGCGCTTCGGACGATGGTACTGTTAGAATATGGGGACCGGCACCTTACGTAGACAACCAGGAGTGTGAAGGTAACGGTGCAAAGATTTCATTTCATTCTCTAGAGTAAAGTCACAAAGTTATTTCCTATGTTACAAGCTGCGTGACCTTATGGAGACATACATACATACATACATGCATACGTACGTACGTGTATGTGTGTGTGTGTATATGTATGTATGTGTGTATGTATGTGTATGTGTATGTATATATATATATATATATATATATATATATATATATATATATAGCCCTCTTTACCTTTTAAAAACCAATAAAATGTATAAATATTTATACTGCACCCATATATCCCCAAACCTATTTTATGTAGCTTATAAATATTTTAAGTTTAATTTTTTAAACAAATTGCCATATCAAATATCACAATTTGCGTTTTTTTTTTTTTCTCCTCGCTCTCTCTCCTCCCTCGCTCTCTCTCCTCCCCTCACTCTCTTGGACTCTCCCCTCCCCCTCTCTTGTGCTCGCTCTCGCTCTCCTCGCTTCCCCTCCTCTCCCAAATTGTTCTTTCACTTCTGTTCTAGAGGAATGCAGTAGCATGGATAGTTGATGGTGAATGTGGAGCAGACGACTTCTCTAACTTAAAATTAGTCGTATTTTTAAATGGCTTGGGATTGGTGCAAACAAACAAGATTGATAGCCAGACGGACGTTCGTCGCGAAGATAAAAAAAAAACACAAAAAACACACAAAAAAAACAAAAGAAACAAACAAAAAAAAAAAAAAGTCTGACGCCCTTCCTGGGCCGAGCATCTGCCACCCGGCTTCATAGTACTTAGCTCTGATGAAGCACATCATTAGAGTGTCGTCGGACACAGTGTTCCCCCCATCGGTTGTGAAGAACTGTGCTATGTTCAGGCTATCCATCGAACTCCGTATCTTTTTCCCTTCTGCCTTTTTGTGTGGCAGGCGACCATCCTTGTTGCTCTTCTGTGTAATGACGTTTAAATGCTTGTTTGGGAAAAAAAAAAACTATTTAACAGTTTAGAAGGCTTGATATAGAGTGCTTTAGTCTGAGTATCCATTTAATAGGAAAGTACTTCTTTATCTCGTTTCACAAAAACTTCTCCGCCTTATTTAGCTTTGAGATCTTTCCAGCTTGGTTCATGGATAGCAGCCTTATTCATTTAATTTTATTTTTTCCTCCCCAGAGAACAGCAAATCCGGTTCCAAAACGATAAAAACCACATTATCGGGTCAACCGAAATACTACATTTAACAATAACAGCAGAAGGGGTCTTTTTTTTTTAATTTTTTTTATTTTGTACTTTTCAGAAAGCTAAAAAAACATACGTGTGTTACAACCCTGTAATGGGTTAACGGCACAATTTTTTTAAAATAAATTAAGTATTTATAGGACTATATATTGGCTTCCTTTGTATAAGTTGAAACCAGCTCTCTTCACATGACATCGCAAGAGTACATCACAAGTCATTACATGACATCACAAGTCTTCTGATTAAGCCTCGTCGCACAGAAGCCCGCCAACGAGAACGGGGATACATTTGTTTTACTGATTTGCCGTTACAGAAGTCCGTTGGTTTCGCTTCTGGTCGTACCGTTTAGCGGATATTCTCTATTGGGCCACTTGGTAGATCTGTTCGGATTAAAAAAAAAAAAAAAAAAAGTCCATATTCTTGGGGTTTTTCCTTTAATTTTACCATCTGGGGGGATTGGGGCGAGCCTGTAGCCTAACCGGTTTGCTGGGTCAGGATTTAACGATCTGGGATGACAGTCAGAATTCCGTCACAACCTTTGCTCCCGGTTGTCTACTCTGTTCTCTGGCGTCTGTTTTATTCTAATGTCTCCTCCATCTTTGTATATATTATATATATTGTTTACTTTATTCATTTTTCCTTCTGCATCGCACCTCATGTACCATTCAGTATCGACACGGATAAATCAAACGCACTGCGAAATGTTCTTGGGAGGCGTTGAAGGCCGTCGGCGCGATCTGTCCTGCTTTCGTTGCGTTTCCTCCCACCATTCAGGCGATCGCACCCACTAGTCTGAAGACCCCCCGCAGTTGCTGTCACTAGGCGTTCCTGCGCATGGCTGTGGTTGCCCCTATAGGAGACCACCGGAGCATCTTTTCTACACACACACACAGCATGTTGTCCTATTTTGTTTTAACCCATTAAATCTCAGATTAGATCATGTTGCACACTTCAGCTTGAATCCCTATCCTACAGGAGTGGTATAAGCAAGCACTCAACACCCAGGGGAACTGCAAGTTACGAGGTCATAAAATGGTTATTTTTTTATTAAGCCACGTAACTCCTTTCGGTTGTTCATTTTCACCCATGGGGTCTAACACCCCCCCTAATCGCAGGAAGACTCTGCTGAGATTGTGTTAAAGTTGGGTTGTTATTCTTTTAGGGAATAGATTTGCTAGAAGTTGCTGTTGTGTTCAGACTATGCTTCGGTGTCGAAATATATATATATATATTTTTTTTTGGTTCCCCCCCCCCCCCCGATTTGTGACTACGGGCCACCAAATGTTCCGACACAGATCAGGTTGCGCGATGCCGGGAAATATTGGGCTTCCCGCTATTCTGCCCGTCGGTAAACGTTCTCCATTAAAGAATCGTGGGCTGCTTGGGACTCTGTTACGAGCGTATGTTATCTGGGCGGCAAGCCCTGTAACTGTAATGATAAATAAGAGCTCTGAATTCTTGTGTACGAAGCAAGCGGTCTTTTCAGTTAAGAATCCCCTGAGCCGGGATGAGCCATGGTTCCAAAACTACAAATTTGTTACAACGGGCAACCGAAATGAGCAATTGGCTCTGGTAACTTTCTAGCTACTTAATAACAGCCGTGATGCCTAATTCATGTTACATGGCGTAACGCTGGACTTAACCATTTGTGTGTAAACAGGTCTGTTGTTTTTGGGTCATGTGATCAGGTAAGTCATCCATAGACCGTCCAGCCGTGGGCGCCGTCAGACAAAACGTTGCTTTGCTATCGATGGAGTTATTTGCCAGTTTTATGCTTGGGTGTAAAATGGTATCGCCATCGAGTATATAAAGTATGTAAAAGAATCCTTTCTTGGCATTGGGGGTGATTTGTGGGGGGGTTCCTCTTATCCAGTATAATTTTTTTTTTCCTCCCCTCGCCGCCTGCCTTGAATTGTTAACCAAACTTTGTGCACCATCTGCCCTCCAAAGCGGAGTTGGGTGCTGCTGTTTCGTGTGCGGGGCGATACCCTTCTTGCTGTGGCACCAAAGAGGGATAATTTGGGGGTCTATTCACTAAATGGAGCACTGCGGCTTTAGCACCCTCCATTCACTTTTCTCCAGCTGCAATGGCTAAGCTGGCCCTGTATGATGTATACATTAATGGCTGAGGCGACTAGAGAAGTCCTACTAACGTAATCCACGGCCAGCCAAGCTGTTGCTTACTGGAGACAAGCTTTTAGTGAATAGACCCCCAGTGGTCTGCCCATCTTGGAAGATAACATTGTGCCCTCTCGTGATCGGTCTTAATATCTATCACGGCTGCAGGATTGAATGCATTGGGAAGGGACCCGCCACTGGTTGCTATGGTGATTTCTTGGCATACATAACCCCTATCAGGCTTATCCAGCTTAGACACGCCTACCAAGAGTGCCGAGACGGTAATTTATCTCCCCAACGCCCTTTCTTTACCTAACTTGGCAAGCGCTCTGTAAAGCCAGCGTAGCGTGTCTTGTAACATATATGTACTCCGCTTACTTTTTTTTTAATGTTAGAAATCCCCATTATTATTATTATTATTATTATTAAAAAAAAAAATGACATTTTCAAAAAAGTTAAAATGCCTTGAAAATAAACAAATTATTATTTCAGGCTCCTCTTTCCCATTATGATTGGGAATTAATAAACATTTTGATGCTCTCGTCAGCGCTGTTCAGGGGTCTGTAGTCGGTCTCGCCGGCCGACGTCGGCACCGAGCTGTCACGTTTAACTTGCCAAAAGACTAAGCCCTGTTCTTTCCACCCGTGTCCCACGTGGCGCGGGTTTATATTTATATGTGCAATAAGAAAACGCAACTGGGGAAGATCCTGCTTTATTTTTTTGTCGCGTCTTTCTGAGCCACGTTTAAAGGTTTTCCGAGACTCCTCAAGAATATTTTTATAAACGCATCGCGATCTCGTACGTAGATTTGCTTTTCTAGCGTCTGGAATAGGTGTTCTAAATTCAAACGTTTTGCGCCGAGGATCGGATGCGGAAAATGGCCAAAAAAAAGAGGGGGGGGGGAAGAAAAATCCATTATTTGTGGTATATTTCGAACCAAGCTGTAGGGATCAAGGAAAATAATCAAAAAAAAAAATAAAACGAAAAAAAAACAACTTTTTGTTGAGCTCAAGGTTTTAAAATGTTAAGATTTGTATGGAGTTGTGGTGGAACTAGTTAAGTTAGAGCTTTTGGTATGTAATGACTATTTGCTATGGACTGATATTAAATGTTTCAAAAGATTGCGTTCTTAAATTTTTCTGGATTTTTTTTTTTTGGTTCCATTATTTTGATTATATTACAGTTTTCTTTGTATTCTTATCACATTAAAATATATCTCTGGGTCTCCAGTATTTATTTTCCATTGTTATACTAATTTTTTTTAGGGAACACTTTTTTTTTTTTTTTTAAATAAATGTTTTTAAATATATAATATATATGTGCACACACTGCCATTCAAAAGTTTGGGGTCACTCAGCTGTTTTCATGGAAAACGAAGACGTTTCTGGCTGTAATATAATTACAAAAAGGGTTTTCTAACCATCAGTTAGCCTTTTAAACTTGGATCAGCGAACACAACGTGCCATTGGAACACAGGCGTGATGGGAGTGATAAAGGGCCGTTGGAACACAGGCGTGATGGGAGTGATAAAGGGCCGTTGGAACACAGGAGTGATGGGAGTGATAAAGGGCCGTTGGAACACAGGAGTGATGGGAGGGATAAAGGGCCGTTGGAACACAGGAGTGATGGGAGTGATAAAGGGCCGTTGGAACACAGGAGTGATGGGAGTGATAAAGGGCCTCGGTATGCCTAAGAAGAGATTCCATTAAAAATCAGCCGTTTTCCAAACTTTTGGATGATAGTATCTGTATATATTAATATATATTTTTCTTTCAAAGGGTTTTGTTGTTTTAATCACTGGACGGCACTCGGCAAAAATCGTTTGTATTCCATTTCTTTCAAGTCAATAAACAGAATGAATAACCGGACTACATTTTTTTTTTTTTACCTTTTTAATGTCTCAAAAAAAAAAAAAATGTATATAAAACTAGAGGTCCTTGGAGCAAAGAGTAAGCTAAACAAAGGCATTTAGAAGGCAATTGGGTATGATTCGCGAAAATTACAGGGGGGGGGCCGAATGGGTCTTATCTCCAGGCAAATACTCTCTATGGATCAATCGTTTCTATATTCAGTCGGTGCTAATTTAATTGCAGTTGCCCAAACTGCACAGTATTTGGACAGAGAAGGCACAAACATTTTTTGGTGGGCGCACGCTCTCGTGCACCCTTTATACTTTAATATAAAGAGATTAGGTCCCCCCCCCCCCACGATATTCCTATTCATAGCCCTTAAGCTTAGTAGCATAGTATCAATGCATATATTTAACAAAAATAGTCTCTGCTTTTGCTATGCATGATGCAGGGCAAGCTCTGCTCTTACAGAAACAGGGATTGCCCATCTTAATGAATAACCAAAGTGAGAAGAAAAGTCCCTCAGTGCACCTCAGCTTAGTGAATAATGCCCAGATTCTGTGTATATTAATCGTTCTCGCCGTCAACAGGAAAATTGAAGATTTCCAAGAAAAGCTATTTATTGCATTGTTCAACAGATTTACAAAGAAACAACCCGATCACCCCCTACCGGGAAATATTTTAAAAAGGGCTCGGCTCGCTAAATAAATATAAACCAGAGCCTCATCTACGAACAAGTAAGTAAAATATACTTATAATCCCATCTCGTTGTATGGTGCCACCTGTTGCATTGTGGATTCTAAAGCAGGATAAATACCACAAATGTTTGAACTGCAACTCCCATGACCCTCAGCTGCCTGGAATGTGAAACTTATTTCACTTCCCGGGATTCCAACACGTTGCAGGACTATCTGAGAACGGCTCGGAGAAAAAAAAAGAGCCCCCAAGGAATGAGGAGGGGAAAAACACAAAGTGAATGATTTTTTTTTTTCTTTTTACAGGTTTATGTTAAATAAAAATACAGCAAAAATATTTCTTTCAAAAAGGAAAAGAAAAAATCTTGCAGTAAGGGATTTAAGGTCTTGGCTGATGTTGATCACTGCGGCTCTGCTGTACGTGGATGCAGCTAGACGTCTCAGGGCTTTATCTTGCTGCGCGTTTCAGTCGTTAATTAAGGCCAAGATCATGCTGGGGGGGGGGAAAAAAAATTATATATAAAATAAGGCAAGCTCATGCTGTATTAATCCATTTAGTTTATACATTATATGGGGCTGGCTTGGCACCTTCATAATGAATAGTGAAGTAAGGGAGCTGGAACCACAACACACCTGCCTAACTTTTTAGGACCTCGGAGGTTACAGCATCACCTTAAACCAACCCAGTTTGTAATTTTAATAACCCTTGTAGTTCTGATGCTGCTGTACTGCGGTTGAAGTTTATAGGAGTTGCAATTAAACAAAATGCTGCTAGCCTGCCCCCCACCCCCTTTACTACAGGATAGTTTATCAGATCTAATCAGAGTTAGCAGAAATGCTTTTGACTTGATAAAGGGAGGACTCCCGAAAGCTCGTCTATTATTTTAAATACTGTTAGTCCAATAAAAAAAGGTATTACAAGATTCTGCAACATTCTGTTTTTTTGCATTCAGAACAGAGAAACGATTACAGATTCCCATTTGCCGCCAGAAGTGCCGGTATGGTCATGTGTTTTAAAGCCCTCAACTGTCTCCTCGTCAAACATTATAAATTACCGGGTACGGGACCTAGCACTTTATTTATAGCCTGGATGAAAGCACTCCACATAAAGAAATAGGTCAGGACGTCACTTAAGCTGTGACTAAGTGGATTTAATTGGAATGATGTTGATCTTATTGCACTTCCCTCCCAATATGACTTATTACTAAGGCATTGTTTTCGGATTCAGGTTGGTAGCCAAGTGCATGGTGGTTACAGACTCCCCCTGCTGGCAGCATAGAGCATTGCATCAGCCTCGCAGCACAACAACGCAGTATTTCCCGAACGGCTTGTGACCCATCCTGCTCATCGGCTTCAGAAGCATTAGAATGCCGTTCCGTTTCCTATTCACGCTGAGCAGGCTCAGTATATATATTCTACGCTCGTGGAGCCAGGACATTGGGTCTGAACCAACATGGGCTCTGCCAGCTGTAACGGAGCGTGTACCCACCTGTACAAGTAGATAAAGAAGCATAGTAGATGAAAGCCAAGCTTGATCATAGCTTCCTTCATGTGCGACTTGAGCTGCCCTCGGTTGTGGATCTCAGTTGGATCAAAGACCCCGAGGTTTCCGCTCGGCACCATGATAAACCTACCGTTTCAAGAAAACGCAAGTTATCGCCCTTCCAGAGCAAGCATAAACCCCAGCTCTGTATACAATAATATAGAAGTAGTGACAAACACCATAAGACCAACAGCGGAAGTAGAGAAAGTTCTGTCAATGAACAGACCCCTCGAACAGGCTTTTATTAGCAATCTCATAACGCGATCGCAAAACGTAGATTACAGATTGTCATTTAAAATAAATAGAGATGAGAAAGCTATTTAAAGTGCTGTGAGCAAGTCAGACCCAGGCCCGGCTTCCACGCCTGGACATATTCCTATCTATATACTCACCGATATATATTCCATGTCGCTACAGGTAAGTTTAAGAGGAAGATGAACCAATGCAAAAAAATCAGCATCAACACGGCGACCAGAGTATGGCCGATAATCTCCGGGCGCACCCACTGCAGGGAATGGAATAGAAAGAGTCAGATAGAGATTATGTGTATATATATATATATATATATATATATATATATATATATATATATATATATATGTATACACACACTTATACAAAATCCAAACAACCTATGGGGCTGGCTTTGGTTGGAGTCCGCTGTATAAACATAAAGGGTGTATTCACACAAGCTGTTATGAAGGGCTATCATGAGCAGCTTGATGGGCCCTGTATAATGTATAGAGAAGCCAGCTCATTGAACTAGACATATGGGGTCATCCAAGCTCTTCATTCCAAGCTATTCATCACCGGGGAAGGGTCGTCATAATGCACGGTGTATACGGACGGTACAAAGCAGCAACTTTATTACCACTAGAACACATTCTGCAACATAAACCGGGGAAAGGAATCATCAACGCTGTCCAGATATCTAGCACTGGATACCCTGGAGCACATTGAGAAATCGGCACATAGCATATATATATATATATATATATATATATATATATATATATATATATATATATATATATATATATATATATATACACATATACACACACACACACACACACACACTCCCAATGGTTTTAAAAGCAGATGTGTTATATAAACTACTTTTTAAAAGTTGGGGGTCATTCAGCTGCTTTCACATCTGTGTGAATGAGTGTGTGTCTGGGAATGAGGGAGCGGAACACACGTCACGGGCGGTAACGGTCAGAAATTCAGCAGGAGCGGGTTTAAGAAAACAGTCTACCGTATTTGCTCGATTATAAGACGAGGTTTTTTCCAGAGCAAATGCTCTGAAAAATACCCCTCGTCTTATAATCAGGGTCGTCTTATAATCAGACCTCAAATAGGTCTGATTATGAGACTAAGATCCAGATCCCCCGCAGCGATGCAGAGGACCTGGATCCTCCTGTGTTAATCCCCCCCCCCCCCCAATTTACCGGTGCTTCTGAGTCCCCGGTGCTTAGTCCGATACAATCTCGTAGAGCTCTAAACGCTGCCCGGACTAAGCACCGGGGACTCAGAAGCACCGGTAAGTTGGAGGGGGGGGGCATAACACAGGAGGATGCAGGGGACCTGCATCCTCCTGTGTTATGCCCCCTCCAACGTACCGGTGCTTCTGAGTCCCCGGTGCTTAGAGCTCTACGCGATTCGCGTGGAGCTCTACATGCTGCCCGGACTAAGCACCTGGGGCTCAGATGCAGGGGACCTGGACCCTCCTGTGTTATGCGCCCCCCCCCCCCCAACTCAGAAGCACCGGTAAGTTTGGAGGAGGGAGGGGGAGTGTTAAATGTGGGTTTGAGGCATTTCTGGAGGCAGAGTGCTCTGTGAAATGCCTTTTAACCCCTTTAATGCCACTCTGCCTCCTGAAATGCCTTAAACCTCCCTATATGCCACTCTTCCCCATAATATGCCTTTTAACCCTCTAAGTGCCAGAGTGGCATATAGGGTTAAAAGGCATATCATGGGGCACAGTGGCATATAGGATTAAAAGGCATATTATGGGGCACTGTGGCATTTAGAGGGTTAAAAGGCATATCATGGGGCACAGTGGCATATAGGGGGTATAAGGCACTTCTGGGGCAGATGTGCATAACTGGGGGACAGGTTGGAAAATAGAAGGAAATAAAACCAAAATATTTTTCTCAAGCATAGCTTTTATTAAAAAAAGTGTTTAAATGAATTAACATTTACTGGTAAAACTTTTTTCCTATAGGGTCGTCTTATATTCAGGCTTTTTCTTTTTTTCCTAAATTAATATTAAGATTTGGGGGGTCGTCTTATAATCAGGGTCGTCTTATAATCGAGCAAATACGGTACTTCAATGTACCTACAATACTGGGTGTCAGATTGCAGGGCGCATGTGGTGTTACGCCATTTTTACACATGCAGGATATTTAGCATGAAGTCATCTGGGTTCCCAGACGCTTCCACGCGCAATACCACGAGTCAGACCGACGGACTGTACCTTGTTGAGCTTGGAGCAGCACGAGCGAGCGTTGATGTAGTCGCATTCTAAATCAGACAGCGTGATTATCTGGGCTCCAGATAAGGACAAAACATATTACATGAAACATGTGAAGTTACACGGGGTGCAGAGTCCACAGCGAGAAATAGAACATTAAGCAACACTACAGCTTACAGTATCTCATACAGGCTGACGGTGTACTCCACCCTACACAGAGATAAGCAGGGCCAAAGATTCCACGGGGAAAATACAGCAGCTGCCACCTAAACCGCATCTTTTAAGCTTCAACTGGTACACGGAGGGAATGAAACAGAATCTGACAGCAGATCAGCCCCCCCCCCCACTCACTTTTTCTTCCTGTAAAGTCTGAAACCTTAATCAGTCGTTGGTCTCACCTTAGATTCAGGAGCCGTATGTCTATCCCATGCATGTTTAATACCCCCTCACTGTAATACCCTCTACCACTTCTGCTGGGAGGCTGTTCCACTTATCAACCATGCTCTCAGCACAGTAAAACATCCTTACAGTTAACACTGCCTTCCTTAAGGTACATCCAACAATTAGAGTGTCTTATAGATTGTAAGCTCTTTGAGCAGGGTCATCCCCTTTGGTTCAATTTGTTGAGACATCATGTTTACCCATTGTACAGCGCTATGGAATATAATGGCACTATATAATATATATATAATTTACCATCCCCGGTATTCCCACCACAGAAGAATCCATAATAAAGTACTGATACGACGCATGAGACGGCCGCAGAGTCCCCTTAAAGGGCCAAATTTAAACATTATTTCTTAATACACGTAACAAAAGCGGAGGGTTTGGGGCAAAAAGCCAACCCTTCATTCCTTCAGATAGGGGGTATTTGGGGCAGATAATCTATACAGGCAATCCAATATCACTCTCTAGACTAGGGCTCTGATTACCCCTGACCCCAAGAGCTAACAATCTAGAGACAGCTCTATGCTGTGTCTGCAGAGGAAGTGACACAGGAAGCAAAGCCATAAGAAGTAACCCTTCACGTGCCAGAGCATGCTGTACCGCTGTGTGTGTGTGTTTGTTTGTTTGTATGTTTAAAAGCCCATTTCCCTCAGTCAGGCCCCGGCATTACTGCGGCAGCACCCCTGGGTAGGCACGGTGTACGGAGATCTAAGGGACCCCGGTACCGATGGGCTTGGTGCCTCGCACCCACCTTTCCCGACCCCGAGAACCCCATCCACAAGCCCGAAAACCATCGGAAACCGGGACCGCAAACCTCCCGCCTCCGCCCCAAAGGATACAAAGTAAACCGACAGAAAAATCAAGGCGCAGCAATCAATGAGGGAGAAGATGAACAGCGCGGCCTCCATAATGCCGCCAGCAGAGCCGCTCCAATCCGCCGCTCCCCTCGCCGATCACGTGACAACAGCGTCTGCACAGCATCTCGGGACATGTAGTCTGAGCGGCGCCAGAGCGGTCACGTGCTCCACATCCAGCTACAGCAAATCAAAGAGCCCGGCCGTAATAATGTCACTGCCTTCCAAGCAATAAATTATGATCACTGTATGACATCATCGCATGATTGGCGTCATATTTCTGATGTTTAACAGGAAAGACAAATTAAAAGTGTAAATATCGAGTACAGGTTATCTAATGCTGCCGGGGAGTTAATGTGAGATGCACGACAGCACTTGGAGGTGACATTGCTGTTTATGCGCTGAATGTAACCCTGTTAAAGCTCACTAAGGTTACAATAGCGAGGGATCATAGTAACATAGTAACATAGTTCATAAGGTTGAAAAAAGACCAAAGTCCATCAAGTTCAACCTATATACATATTGTGTCCCTACTGTGTTGATCCAGAGGAAGGCAAAAAACCCTTATGAAGCAGATGCCAATTGCCCCATACCAGGGGGAAAATTCCTTCCCGACTCCAAATATGGCAATCAGAATAAATCCCTGGATCAACGTTCTGTCCCTATTAATCTAATATCGATAACTTGTAATATTATTGCTTTCAAGAAACACGTCCAGGCGCCTTTTGAACTCTTTTATTGAGTTTACCATCACCACTTCCTCTGGCAGAGAGTTCCATAATCTCACCGCTCTTACTGTAAAGAACCCCCGTCTGTGCTGGTGTAGAAACCTTCTTTCCTCCAGCCGTAGAGGATGTCCCCTTGTTATAGATACAGTCCTGGGTATAAATAGGTCCTGGGAGTGATCTCTGTACTGTCCCCTTATATATTTATACATAGTTATTAAGTCCCCCCTAAGCCGTCT
This sequence comes from Sceloporus occidentalis, assembly GCA_023333645.1. NCBI lineage: Eukaryota > Metazoa > Chordata > Lepidosauria > Squamata > Phrynosomatidae > Sceloporus > Sceloporus occidentalis. The sequence goes on from JALMGF010000199.1 coordinate 398,529, forward strand.
TTTTTCCAAACTAAATAACCCCAATTCTGATAATCTTTCTGGGTACTGTAGTCCTCCCATTCCCCTTATTACTCTGGTTGCCCGTCTTTGAACCCTCTCCAGCTCCACTATATCTTTCTTGTACACTGGTGCCCAGTACTGTACACAGTATTCCATGTGTGGTCTGACTAGTGACTTGTACAGGGGTAGAATTATTTCCTTGTCGTGGGCATCTATGCCCCTTTTGATGCACCCCATGATTTTATTTGCCTTAGCAGCAGCTGCCTGACACTGGTCGCTACAGGTAAATTTACTGTTAACTAAAACTCCTAAGTCCTTTTCCATGTCAGTCGTCCCCAGTGTTTTCCCATTTAATACATATTCCCAGCCTGGATTTTTCTTCCCCATGTGCATAACCTTACATTTATCTGTGTTGAACCTCATCTGCCACATCCCAGCCCAAGCCTCCAACCTATGCAGATCCATTTGTAATCGTGCGCTGTCCTCTATTGTGTTAACCACGTTACAGAGCTTAGTATCGTCTGCAAAGATTGATACTTTACTATACAATCCCTCTACAAGGTCATTAATAAATATATTAAAAAGAATAGGACCCAAAACTGACCCCTGTGGTACCCCACTAGCAACAGTCACCCACTCAGAGTATGTACCATTAATAACCACCCTCTGTTTCCTATCACTGAGCCAGTTACTTACCCACATACACACATTCTCCCCCAGCCCAAGCATTCTCATTTTATGTACGAGCCTTTTATGTGGCACCGTATCAAATGCTTTGGAAAAATCAAGATATACGACATCCAGCGATTCACCCCGATCCAGTCTTGAGCTCACCTCCTCATAAAAGCTGATCAGGTTAGTTTGACAGGACTGATCCCTTGTAAACCCATGCTGATATGGAGTCATACACTTATTTTCATTGAGATACTCCAAAATAGCATCTCTTAGGAAACCCTCAAACAGTTTACACACAACAGAAGTTAAACTAACAGGCCTATAATTCCCCGGGTCACTTTTTGCCCCCTTTTTGAATATTGGCACAACATTTGCTATGCGCCAGTCCTGGGGAACAGACCCTGTCACTATAGAGTCCTTGAATATTAGAAATAGGGGTCTGTCTATTACATTACTTAACTCCCTTAGAACGCGGGGGTGAATGCCATCTGGACCTGGTGATTTGTCTATTTTGATTTTTTTTAGGCGGCACTGCACTTCTTCCTGCGTTAGACAGGCGACATGTACTGGGGCATTTATCTCATCCTGCTGTATATTACCTGGCATTTCATTTTCCTCTGTGAATACAGCAGAGAAGAATATATTTAATAGATTAGCTTTTTCCTGATCCCCGTCTATAACTTCTCCCTCATTACTTTTTAAGGGGCCAACGCTTTCATTGTTAACCTTTTTACTATTTATATAGTTAAAGAACATTTTGGGGTTTGTTTTACTCTCTTTGGCAATGAGTCTTTCTGTCTCCAATTTTGCTGCTTTTATCTGATCAGCGTCCACAAGATAATACCGAATAGAAGATGCCGACAGACAGGCTCAACCAGTATAAGATCTAATAGCCCTTTAACAGGCATTTATATGACAATACTTCCCAACTTTCCTTCTTTAGGAACCCAAATCCTTCTGGCACTCATTCCTCCCTTGATGCCCCTCTTTGCAGGGTATCACAGTGTTCTATGGTCCTAAATTCTTCCCTAAAAGCATTACTCAGACACATAAATGATAATAGGTGACAAACTGACATAAAAAGTCTGGTAAAGCTCCCCTAGTCCCTATTTAGCCAATTGCAATGTTTGCAGATATGGGGCAATATTCACACGGTAATTTCATATCAACAGCAGTCTCGTTAGACTGTTCCCCCATATTTCAGAATTCATGTATATTAATCACCACACAAGACTCGTTAACATGTGCATGCTGTCATCTGATTCTAATAAAGTTTAAAAATTCAATCTTAGCTGCCCAAATTACTGCCTGTAAAAAAACACGTAACAACAAACAGCATTTAAAGCATGCAGTAGTGTTACTTCGCTACTGAATCAGAATAGTAACCCAATAATAGTAATTATAAAAGCACCGCGAACGGGTTTATCTGTGTAAATTAACGAGATCAGGCAGCGAATAGGGCAGCCCTCCCTGGGGTCTTTTGCTCACACATGGTGCTGAATGCCCTGGAACATCCGGATTGATACATGTGATTGGGGTTCAGCATGAAAAACCGGCTGTCATCCCCGGGGATTGACGGGAGATTGAAATATAGATTGGAACAGGTACAAGCTAGTACGGGACAGCGGCACAGGCCGTTTATATAATGTCACCTCAATGTATATGAACTTATAATGGTTTTATGGGTGAGAATGGGGCTTCGCATGATAAGTGATACAGTCTGAGTATTTAGGTACATGCTGACAGGACCTGTTAGAGTGGAGATACAATGGCATTTAACTGTGTATATGTGTAATATATATATATATATGTGTACAATGACAGCAGTCATATAATCATTACAGTGGTCTACAGTCATTTAGATCAGCACACAATATGTATGAATACATTAGGAAAGGCGGTCCCTGTCCCTTAGAGCTACAATATAAGATGTCATTTTTGTTGTTTCTTAACCCATTATAGCTGCTGGAATGTTCCCCATCTAAAATGTTTACATCCGTTCTCCTCCCTAAAATAGCTTTTTAGAAACCTTGCCCTAGTAACTGCCTTAAATAAGCTCATTATCAAGTTAAGTAACTCAATTAAACAGGATCGCTCCTGAAAATGTTGGCTTCTGGCTATTATGGAGTGGAGTTGGACTGTCTTACTTTATTTCACTTTATTTCTTACGCTTTTAAGCGGTCTTGCATACATTTCTGACATTCGTAGAAAATACATTATTTATTTATAAAACGCCGGCAGATTCCGCAGCGTGTAGTCATATTGTACTGGATTGGAACCTCCCTGTCCCTGTAGCTTGTAGTGGGGTTCACATTAAAGGAGATGTTAAATGTCCCTGGCAGCCTTAATCCTCTGTACCCTGAGTATTTTAATATACGTTCTCTAAAAACTCTTCTCTGTCACTTACCCTCACTCTCTCTCTCATTCCCTCACTCTCTCTCAAGCTCTCTCTCCGCAATGTCTCCCTACCTTCTCTGCAGACGCTTCTGTTTCCCTGTCTCCTTTTTCTCTTGTTTCTCTGTCTTTTTCTTTGTTCACTTGTCCCAGCATCAGCTCCGTTATCCAGGCGCTTCCGCAAAGGGAATGTGCATTATAGTCCATGTGATGGCTGGAGTGTCCCTTTAATCTCACTTCAGGTCCTGCAGAGGATGATGCATTCTACGTGTATGTTGGTCAAAATATAATTTTTGAACCCTTAAATAAATAGAAAACAAATATGCAGGAACAGCAATACTCCATACCCTATATGTGAGAGCCTTTAAAGAGAAGTATCACCACCAGGGCTTTAGTAGAATTAAAATATTTTATTTAAAAAAACCTGCTTATGGTTTGTGTTATTTTTTGTCACAATAATTGTGTTTTGTTTTTTCAGTACCTCAGCAGTAACAGATGTGGCAGTTTTGTGGATATCGCGGTTGTCGCTGCTGATCTTCAGAAAGCATACAGGTAACACACATAATTGTGCAAATAAATGCAGCTAATTGTGTGACTTTGTCTCGTCTGCAAATAAGAAGCTGTTAGCATGTCTTACGACGAATGTACAGGTAATGTATAAAGACTGACTGCAATTGGGTGACAATTTACAATTCTGGCCAATAAGGGGTTAAGTAGGAAGAAGTGATATTTTTTTTTTATAATTTGGGTTATTTTCCTTTATAAATGTTAATAAAGGTCAAATTAATTATTTGCTACTCCTTTCCTTTTGCTGACGGCTGCTTGGGTTTATAGCGAACCCGTATATATTATTAGTGATGAGATTGGTGACTTCTAAAATTGTATATATCATATATATAATATAATATAATATGTTTTATAATTTACAAATATCTTATTTGTTTAGAGCGGAGTATGGGAGAAGAAAACAAAATGCCTTCAGATTACAGGTAGAAAAAGGTAAGAACGTTAAATGGCTAATTAAATATTCTATATAAAATCTGTGCCTTGCCGAGTATGTTGTTGTTGTTATTATTATTATTATTCCATCAATATATATAATAATCTATAGCGTCTGCTAAGTGTTTTTAGAAGATGCTGTATCCTAGGTACTATTGAGCCAGAATAATTTTATGATGAAACACAATTTATTTTTTTCCTTATTCACCTTATAGCCTGTCGTATATTTTTAATTTCCAAAATCACATCAGTTTCCCTTAAATATATCATTTTGGATTCTCTAAATAAACACACAGAGCCTTTTCCTTCTGGTTTATGGCCACTTTTATAAATGAAGTTCCGATCGTTACTGTAAGCCTGAGACTGTCCCCCTGTTTTCTCTTTGCAGTGTTTAAGGTTATCTGCAGCGAGAACGAGCAGTTTGGGAATCTAGAAGAAGCGCACGTGGCAAAGAGAGCAAGAAGAGGAGATGGAGGGTGAGGGGGCATTCTGCGGCTTAAAAAATAAATAAATACTCGTGTAAAGGGGTCTATTCCTCAGAATGTAATTAATTTGGAACTATATGTCGCCTCTGCATAAGAAGTACTTTGCAACATTCTTTCCAGTAGTTTTTTTATTTCTTTCTTTTTACTGGGAAATACGTTCCCGCAGTCCTCAACCTGGATGCAGCCGAGTGTTAGCAAATGATAATGGGAAATTATTCAAAATATGTTCTGAGCAAGAGGAAGAGTGTCAAAAAAACCAGTATAGAAATATAGACTTTGACGGCAGATACAAGCTATTTGACCCAAGATCGGTCCAAGATGTTGTCTTAGCCTGTTTGAATTCCCTTGCTGTATTAGCCTCTACCACTTCTGATGGGAGGCTGTTCAGTTTATCTATTACTGTCTCAGTAAAGAAAAAAAGAGGTTTATTGACTAAAGAGGGAGATGGCTGGAGAGTTGCACTTTTATCTCTCTTACTCAGTGAATAGTATAGCTCCTCCAAGTCCAGCTTTACGGCACATTAAGGCTAGAGTGCCATTCGCGCTGGCATGGCTCAGTCTTGGTCTGCTTGCCAAGCGGTGACATCATTTCCCCTTTAATCTGGTATGCTTTTGCCACTCTTTGTATGTCGACCCCTTAACTTTGTGTTCATATACAAAGTCTCCCTTCGGTATTTGACGAGGGGGCGCACGGCATGAAATGTGCGAACCGTGCCTCATCCGGATTAAACTAAAAATTCCTCCGAACTCCAAGGATTCACGCCGTACTTTAGTATTTTTAGAAAGCAAGGCTTGGACGAGTATTGGTATTTTAAATACCGGATATGTATTCATTTATTTGTTCACTTTTGCTTACAGGGATTTAGAAAGTTTTTCGGGGGACTCCACAGACAGCGATGACATCGATTACGCCGATCAGCCTGTAAGTTGTGAGAATTTAAGAGGGGGCTGACATCATATTAAATGTAATATCAGATTTTAAAGGCACCCTTCATTTCTTACACCATGTAATATCATATTATAGTAAAACTACACTTTATTTTCCAGAGAAAACAGTTAATAACAAGGGTTGCAGGCTTCCAATTTGCTGTTTTACTCCTACTTATGATTTTTTTCCCAAAAAAACCTTTTTGTTTCTCTCTGTTTTGTCCTTCTAGTCCTCTAATCACCTGAATAACTCCCTGCTGTCCCTGTACCGCAAAGGAAATCCAGACTCCCTTTTGGAAACCCCTTCCAAAAATGAAAACCCGGACACCAGTACTCCAGCCCCTGCCAGAACTACTCGGAGAGAGACGGACGAGACGCCACGGGATGCCAAGACCCCGGCAGCCGGCTGGTTCATTGATAAAACCCCAAGCAGGGCGATCGGGCAAAGCATCCTGATAGACCTGAGTGAAGATGTAGAAGAAGAAGCAGCAGCCAAATGGAGAGAGGTGCTCAATTCTCATGAAATATTGGATATGGGTTTTGGGAATAGCGTAGGGACTGGTGTATTATGCATTGTGTAAATTAAGAATCGCTTTGCTCCACCATCATCAGCGTGTGGCCCCCAAATGCGGATTAGGGTTTCTCCATTTAGCATGCAAGGCTACATGCTAAAGTTCTACTACTACTGTGTGTTTAAAGTCCGGTTCATAGTCCTACCTTGGTCCTGGCTCACGATAAAATATATGGCATGTTTGCATTGCATGTTCATGGAGGTTGTTAACGGAGCATAACACGGATACAGATAAAATAAATGCACCCCCCTCTTTAAGTGCTTACCGATAGATACTATATATTTCCATAAAATGTTAGTAGGTTTCCCGCTGTGATATGCTGAAACCTCCTCTTTGTTAGACACAGAATCCTACGGATGTTTCTCTTTTGGAAAGCGAAAAGAAGAAACCTAAGTTCAAGAAAAGCCGAAAGGTGAAGACCGTGTCCCAGGACCCCGACAAGGAGATAGAATCCGCTCTGCTTAACGGCAAAGGTACTGTGTTACACATACACTGAACTACTAACTATATATATATATGTATGTGTGTGTGTATATATATATATATATATATATTATTAGTATTATATAATATGTGTGTGTATATATATAATATATATTATTATTATTATTATAAATATATATTATTAGTAGTATTATATATATATATACATATTATAATACTAATATATATATATATATTATTAGTATTATAATAATGTATATATATTATTAGTATTATAATGTGTGTGTATATATATAATACTAATAATAATATATATATACCGTATTTGCTCGATTATAAGACGAGGTTTTTTTCAGAGCAAATGCTCTGAAAAATACCCCTCGTCTTCTAATCGGGGTCGTCTTCTAATCAGACCTCAAATAGAGGTCTGATTATGAGACTAAGATCCAGATCCCCCGCACCGCTGCAGGGGACCTGGATCCTCCTGTCTCCCCCCCCCACACTTACTTACCGGTGCTTCCTGCTGTATTGCCGGGGCAGCGGGTTGACGTCTACGCGATCCGCGTAGACAACGTCCGCTGCAGCCGGAAGGAGGTGTGGCTAGCAGCGGGGGTTGTCTGCGTCCGTCGCGGATACCTTCCCCGACTGTCAGAAATCAGAGTTCCCCGCACAGGTGCCGGAACTCTGATCTCTGACAGCCGGGAAAGGTATCCGCGACGGACGCAGACAACCCCCCGCTGCCAACTCCACCTCCTTCCGGCTGCAGCGGAAGGAGACGTCAACCCGCTGCCCCGGCAATACAGCAGGAATTTGGAAGCACCGGTAAGTGTGTGTGCGTGTGTGTGTTAAATGGGGGACATAGGGCATTTCTGGAATGCCTTATACCCCTATATGCCACTCTGGCACTTAGGGGGTTAAAAGGCATATTATGGGGCAGAGTGGCATATAGGGAGTTATAAGGCATTTCAGGAGGCAGAGTGGCGTTAAGGGGGCATTTAATAGAGCACTCTGCCTCCTGAAATGCCTTATAGAGTGCTCTATACAATGCCTTTTAACTCCCTTAATGCCACTGCCTCCTGGAATGCCTTATACCTCCCTATATGCCACTCTGCCCCATAATATGCATTTTAACCCCCTAAATGCCAGAATGGGATATAGGGGTATAAGGCATTTCTGGAGGCAGAGTGGCACATAGGGGGTCAAAAGGCATACCATGGGGCACAGTGGCATATAGAGGGTTAAAAGGCATATCATGGGCCACAGTGCCATATTGGTGTGGCAAGCCTGGGGGCAGATGTGCGTAACTGGGGGACAGGTTGGAAAATACAAGGAAATAAAAACAAAAAAAATATTTTTCTCAATCATAGCTTTTATTTAAAAAAATAGTTTACATGAATTAACATTTACTGGTAAAACTTTTTTCCTTTAGGGTCGTCTTATATTCAGGCTTTTTCTTTTTTTCCTAAGTTAATATTCAGATTTTGGGGGGTCGTCTTATAATCAGGGTCGTCTTATAATCGAGCAAATACGGTATATATTATAATACTAATAATATTATATATATATTATTATTAGTATTATAATATGTGTATATTATAATACTAATAATAATATATATTTATAATAATAATAATTATTATTATTAATATATTGTTAAATGCTTCACTTTAAGGAACAGTCTAGTCCCCCAAATTTTTTTTTTATTTTTTAATCCATTTTTCATTTATTTATTTTGCAGTAAGAAAATTAGAATTCTGTAATTTAAGCAGCAGCTAATTGCATGTATGATAAGAAAACATCAGTGTGATTGGTACATGTAATTGGTTGCTGCTATTTCTATGGATTTTAATAAATAAGGGGGGTTTACAGAGACCTGTATTAGGTCATGTTAGCGACCCCAAACCTTTGGACGGTAGCATGTATGCTCAAGACAGACATAAAAATTATCCCAGAAAAGTCAAACAGCCTGGTAACAAAACGTCTGCTCTAAAAACAGGGCAGTTCCATTTAAACTCACAAGAGACAAAACAAAGCAGATTGGTCGGGATAACAAGTAATTCTATCTTTATATGGAATGTTTTTCGGTTGCTGCGTAAACCGTCACCATCTCTACGTTTACATGCAGACGGTCATAGGAAGGTACAGCGGTGTATGAGCATTCCCAACTATATAATGAGCTAGAAGCAGAGATCTGAGTAGTCCTGAAAGCTTGCAATCTAATACAATTAAGTCACCCTTACGAAATTTTCTTATAGCCGGAGTCTATGTTTTTATATAGGATCGTCTCGTCCCTACAGCTCGCGCTCTCTTTCTAATCCCTGTATCTGATTTCCAGGCACAAGAAAAGTTTATGAGATGCAGCGTTCAAACGTGAGCTTCCAGGACGTGGGGGGCAACGATAACACTCTAAAGGTACATTTTTGGTTTACGGAAATCCTTTTTTTCCCCCCAATTTTTATTTGACGTACCCTCTTTTCAGATTGCCGGACTGTACAGGGAAACCATTGTTACGTTTTTTTTAACGTGAGGCTTTCCAGTCGGTCTCCTGGTATGATGTCATTCATTGATCATGCGTGTGGCTGATCATACAATGTCTTTACAGGAGGTCTGCAAGATGCTGATTCACATGCGGCACCCTGAGGTTTACCAGCATCTGGGAGTGGTGCCGCCGCGGGGCTTTCTGCTCCACGGACCCCCGGGGTGTGGCAAGACCTTACTGGCTCAGGCGATTGCTGGGGTGAGTCTGCATCATCAACACCCGTCTAAATATACCAGCCATGACACCCCCCCCCCCCATAGGGTTATTATTGAGTCTACATTGAAATATTAAAGCAGGGCTTATTCACTAAACTAGGAGTTGGCAGGACAGTTGTGGTTTCATACCCCAACTGCCCCCCTCCCCGAAGGGCCATCCCTGGTAAGTTTGTCTGGAAGAAGAGCAAATCTATTTCTGCATAATGTATAGTTCAATCAGTGAGGTCACATTCGAGCAAGTTAATTATACATTATACAGGGCTAGCCAAGCTCTAGGCCTGCAGCAGAAGCTCACTGGGGTTGGAAACTGTCAGTGGCTCTCCTGCCAGCTCCCTCTTTACCAATGCATGTTGTATCTCAAATTCACCCAATCCGCTTTCTGGAAACAATATCCATAAAAAGAGACTGTTGTGCTTCCTGAAAACCCAGAATTAGGAACTTCATTGATTCTCTGTTCTAATTTTTTTTTAGGAACTTAATCTGCCGATGATTAAGGTGGCAGCCACGGAAATGGTGTCCGGCGTGTCGGGGGAGTCGGAACAGAAACTCCGGGAGCTCTTTGACCAAGCCGTGGTGAGCCTCGTGTTTCTGCGTCGTGTAATACCTGCGCGTTCCTCTCGGGGGCAGGATTTCCATGAAAATGTCTAGATTGGGTTTTTGTAATGTGATGTCATTTTATTTGTATATGGTGCCATGCGGTGATGTCACAGCCGAGGGACGGATCCAATGTATATTTTTATACATTATACACAGATAGGGAGGTCTGAAGAACTTACTGCTGTTGCTTTAGATTTTATTGCTTAGAATCTTCTGGATTATTTAGGTTAATTTATGTCATTCTGGAGACTGAAGCCTTTTCTTCCCGGGTTACGTATAGCGTTCCCACGTAGTCTGGTATCTCGGTTTAAATTGAGTTGGGAGTCTCCTGAAAAATGTTCTAAAATGAGTGGGAACCCTTGCCGAGCCAGCACTGGCTCTGACTGGGGGTGAGTCTGCGGGTCTGACTGGTGTGAGTGTGCGGGTCTAACTGGTGGTGAGTGTGCGGGTCTGACTGGGGGTGAGTGTGCGGGTCTGACTTGGGGGTGAGTGTGCGGGTCTGACTTGGGGGTGAGTGTGCGGGTCTGACTGGTGGTGAGTGAACGGGTCTGACTGGGGGTGAGTGTGCGGGTCTGACTGGGGGTGAGTGTGCGGGTCTGACTGGGGGTGAGTGTGCGGGTCTGACTTGGGGGTGAGTGTGCGGGTCTGACTGGGGGTGAGTGTGCGGGTCTGACTGGGGGTGAGTGTGCGGGTCTGACTGGGGGTGAGTGTGCGGGTCTGACTTGGGGGTGAGTGTGCGGGTCTGACTTGGGGGTGAGTGTGCGGGTCTGACTTGGGGGTGAGTGTGCGGGTCTGACTGGTGGTGAGTGTGCGGGTCTGACTGGTGGTGAGTGTGCGGGTCTGACTGGTGGTGAGTGCATCACGAGGGGGCACGCGTAACGTGCATATGACGGCTGTCCCTTTAGGTCCACTTGTTTGCTTTGGGCAGAGGCAGCTGGAGAAGGTGACGAGCGTCTCGTTTAACTCCTAGAACCAATTTGCAAGCAGTAAAATACGCTGACGTCCATGCAAAATAGTCTGCAGTATGTACTTTACATGAAGTCGGGGCCGGTGCGGACCTCTCATGATGTTGTTATAGTTTTTATGTTTTACCGGATGGAATATCGTCCCTCTGCGACAATTGTTTTATGTTTATTAGACGTTGCTGGAGGGCACTTCATTCCTAACTCCACTTACCTATAGCGTGTAATGGAGTGTAAGCTCATAAGCTCAGAATCGTCTCCTCTTTCAGTTCCAATATGTCTTTTTTCTTTTGTTTTGTATATTGTCTTCTTTTAATGCTGCTGTGTAATGGAGCCGTGTAATCGGCTGAGAGTGAATGGTTTGCAGGATAAAAATGCAGCAGAGAAGTTTATTTCAAAGGAGGAGAAATGTTACAACAAGAGACCATAATCTAAAACCCTGCTCAAAGAGTTTACGATCTAGAAGAGACTTTAATGGTTAAATATGCCTTAAGGAAGGCAGTTTTAACTGTAAGGAAGTTTTATTTATGGTAGATAAGTGGAGCAGCCTCCCAGCAGAAGTGTTAGAGGCTAATACAGCGATGGAATTTAAACATCCGTGGGATGGACATACGGCTCCTGAATCTAACACGAGACCAACGACCGAGTTAAGGTCTTTACAGCAGGAGAAACGGGCAACTAGATGGGGCCGAATGGGGCCGATCTGCCGACAGGTTCTATTTTTCTATAAATGAAGGGTACGGTAAAGGTTACTGATTGGCTATTATAAGATTAATCTGTTGTGCAATTAAGCCTTGGGGGAGATTTATGATCTTAATCGGTGTTAAAATAGTTCTATAATGTGTGCGTTTATGTATGTGGAATATATGTGTGTGTGTGTGTGTGTGTGTGTGTGTGTGTGTATATATATAATGTGTGTGTGTAATATATATATATATATATATATATATATATATGTGTGTGTGTATATATATATATATATATATATAATGTGTGTGTGTAATATATATATATATATATATATATATGTGTGTGTGTGTGTGTGTATATATATATATATATATATATATATGTGTGTGTGTATATATATATATTGCAATCCCCCAGTCTGTAAGGGTCTTGAAGTAATTGTATCTGTGACGGTTCTCTGAAAACTAACCTGCTGAACCACTAATCACCAGCAGGTGTCGCTATTCTTCAAATCCCATGATCCCAGATAGGACCACGTTGGGCACCTTTTATATTATTTTGCATATTTTTACATATTTTACTCAGTATGTTTATTATGGTTTCTATTATAGTAAATACCGAATGAATCAGCCATGTATATCCTAAATTAAAAGTAAATGTTTTCCATTAAACAGCGAAAACATAGAAACATATAATTTGCAGGCAGATCAGCCCCGTTCGGCCCCCATCTAGTTTCTCCTGCTGTAAAGACTCAAACCTTATTCAGTCGTTGGTCTCGTCTTCGATTCAGGAGCCGTATGTCTATCCCATGCATGTCTCGGTTGTAGTGGCGCAGTGCAGACCACACATTAACCCCTTTGCTACCCTATAGACGTACAGCTATGTCCACAAAACCAGAAGTACTGAAAATTCTACCCTATAGGGTACTCTGTAAGGGATGTGGCCCCCCGGCAATCGGGGAATGTTCACGAATATAAATTGGGTCATTGTTGATCAGGGGCACCTAAAGTGTAGAAGAAATTCTAAGCAGAATTACATTAAAAAACTAAGCATGGAAAGAGTTAATGGATAAATGGAAGAATTCCGTCCCGTTTGCATAGGGACTGTGATACGATCTGTCTCTGCAGCCAGATACTCGCTGACCTGGTCTGATTCCCCTATTCTGGGTTTTGGGATATATAGCTGTATAGAAATAAATGCTATATAGGGCACCCTAGATATGCATACCGCGTGCCTTCCGTGGCCTGCCGTGTTTTTTGCTGAGACAGCCGTGTTTTATTCCGGCAACACGTGACATTCCGTGCGTTCTGCGTGCAGCATAAACTATCTGTATAGATTTCAGTTGCTTTTAAAAATGGAAATGGTTTCAGATTTTATATAAAATAATATTTTGTATAAATATAATTTTATATATATATATAATATACAGTAGGTTTCTTCTAGATGTCTTGGATTTTTTATTTTAAGTCTTGTATAATTTATTTTTTTATATTATTATTTTCTTTTTAATGTGATTTGGCAAAGCTTTGGTCGATCACAAGGGAAACGGAGATTAGCGGCACCACGAATGGGATATGGGCTTTGACTCATGGGTCCCCTAGGCCATTTGGTTAAACCGGCGAGATGTCGTATGATTCGGTGGCAGCTCAACCCTTCCTGCCTGAGAAGCTCCGCAGGGTCGGCCCTTCATACCCCACAGATATTTACTGATATGTCTGTTGTTTCTCCAGTCCAGCGCTCCTTGCATCCTCTTCATTGATGAGATCGATGCCATCACTCCCAAGAGAGAAGTGGCTTCCAAGGACATGGAGCGACGGATCGTGGCCCAGCTGCTAACCTGCATGGACGGTCGGTAACGCGTCGTCGTGATCCTTACCCCTGGGCAGCATCACTTTCTGTTCTGAATGCATGCGATCTGATGTACACTACCGTACAACGTTAGAAATGTGAATTTTGTCCATTAAATAACATGAAATGGATCAGAAATCCAGAGCTGTATCTGGAAAGGTTGATTTTCAATGGAATCTTTTCCTAGGTGTACAGAGGCCCTTTATCACTCCCATCACTCCTGTGTTCCAGTGGCTCTTTATCACTCCCATCGCTCCTGTGTTCCAGTGGCCCTTTATCACTCCCATCACTCCTGTGTTCCAGTGGCTCTTTATCACTCCCATCACTCCTGTGTTCCAATGGCCCTTTATCACTCCCATCACTCCTGTGTTCCAGTGGCCCTTTATCACTCCCATCACTCCTGTGTTCCAGTGGCCCTTTATCACTCCCATCACTCCTGTGTTCCAGTAGCCCTTTATCACTCCCATCACTCCTGTGTTCCAATGGCCCTTTATCACTCCCATCACTCCTGTGTTCCAACGGCCCTTTATCACTCCCATCACTCCTGTGTTCCAACAGCCCTTTATCACTCCCATCACTCCTGTGCTCCAATGAGGTCTCTTCCAGCCCAAAGAATATCCTTTTCCAGACAGATGGATGCTTTTTGAAGCTTAAAACCGAAGTGTCACTTTTACCCAATCATTATTATTAATTTTTGTGATTTATGTAGTGTGGTCTCATTCTGCAGCTCTTTGTTGTGCAGTTTTTGGTAAAAATAAAAAAATCTTAGTTTCCTGTAAAAAGTAAATCAGCCCCCCTAGCTTTTTAAGGCTGGGAAAAAAAACTGCATAGTTAAGTGAATTTAGTTACGCTGAATGGTTCCCATTTTTTTGCCCCCTCTATTCGTGGAATCTTTTGATGGTTGGCGTTTAGCTCCCCTGCCAATTACCCTCTCTGTGCTGTTTTGTGTGATTTGGCTCTTCTAATGCTTTTGTTCCCCTTCATAGATTTGAACAATCTGGCTATCACCGCGCAAGTCCTCGTGATCGGAGCCACAAACAGACCGGATTCCTTAGATCCGGCTCTGAGGCGCGCCGGCAGGTTTGACCGAGAGATCTGCCTGGGTATACCCGACGAAGGGGCAAGGGAGAGGTAAGTCAGCCCTGGGATAATAAAAAAAGTCTTTAAAGAACAGCAAAAAAAACACAATTTTTCACCAATCTTGTAATCCTGACAGCAGGTCAGCCCATCTTTATCGCTGGGTAGGTACCTATAATCTTTAAGTACCCTTACTTATAAGCACACACTGGAGTCATTGCGAAACATATAGGGTGCTTTTTAAGGTTACAGATGGAAAAATCAAAGTTTTCAGATATCAAATATTCTTAGTGTTCTAAATACGTTTGCAATCTCACCGGTGCACACTTTGCCCAGTAATGTGCTTTAACTACACGAACACAGTGTTTAATGTACCGTATTGGCTCGAATATAGGCCGCACTTTTTCCCCCACTTTAAGTCTTTAAAGTGGGGGTGCGGCCTATATTCGGGGTCGGGCGCCGGGCAGGGTTAGGATACCGATCCCCCGCAGCGGTGCAGGGGACCTGCATCCTACTCCCCGATACGCTCAGACAGCCTCCCCTGCCAGCACTTTCCACGGGGGGGGTGCCGGCACGGGAGGTTGTCTAAGCGCATCGTGCGGATGGTCACCGGCTGCGGAGGTTGTTTACCCGCATCGCCGCAGCCAGTGACCGTCCGCACGATGCGTTTTACCTCTGCCCCCAAGACTTACCAGAGGAGACTCCCGGGTGTCTTGCGGGGCCGGCGGGGGACATCTACGCAATACGCGTATACAACTTCCGGTGCCAGCACATCAGCTGAGAGCCGGCACCGGAAGTTGTGTACGCGTATTGCGTAGATGTCCCCTGCCGGCCCCGCAAGAAACCCGGGAGTCTCCTCTGGTAAGTCGGGGGGGGGGGGGGGGCAGAGTGGCAGCATATCTCGGGGGGGAGAAGGACAGTGGCAGCATATCTCGGGGGGGGGGAAGGACAGTGGCAGCATATCTCGGGGGGGGAAGGACAGTGGCAGCATATCTCGGGGGGGGGAGGACAGTGGCAGCATATCTCGGGGGGGGAAGGACAGTGGCAGCATATCTCGGGGGGGGAAGGACAGTGGCAGCATATCTCGGGGGGGGGGAGGACAGTGGCAGCATATCTCGGGGGGGGAAGGACAGTGGCAGCATATCTCGGGGGGGGAAAGACAGTGGCAGCATATCTCGGGGGGGGGACAGTGGTAGCATATCTCGGGGCGGGGGGGGAGACAGAGTGGCAGCATGTTTTTTTGGTGCTTTTTTAAAGAAAAAAAACTTTTCTTTAAAAAAGCACCAAACTTTTAGGGTGCGGCCTATATACGGGGGCGGCCTATATCCGAGCCAATACGGTATTTAAGGATTAATTAAATTATGATAGGATCCCTTTTTTTATATTTTTTACTCCATCTTATTATTATTATTATTTATTGTTTTATATAGCGCCATCAAATTCCGTAGCGCTGTACAATTTTAATGATGAGGAAATTAGTCAGTTATATTATTCATGATATTTTTCTGGTTTTTGCACAAAGCTGGTTGGTTGTAAAAAAAAAAAAAAAATAACTTATTTGCACCTCTCAATACGATAAAGTGATTCAAATTGTGCACCTCTCAGTAAAAGTGAGTGAGCATCTGTCTCATTATACTCCTCCCCCTGGCTGCTTCCGCTGCAAACAGGAAGCGTACTTAAGTACACTTCCTGTGCGTTTTCAGGAGCACTCCTGTTGAAGTCAATAGAAGTGTTTCCGCTAGTATCCGTGCACGTGTCTGCTGCCGTAAATATTAAACGACTCCAATATCCTAAAGGTTCATGCATCGAGTACACGCAGTGATATAAAGTGGAGTCCATGGAAAGTAGGGTCCCTTTTGTATGTTACGTGAAGACAGGGCTGGGAGTGTTCCTGGAGTGGTCCTGCTTGTTGGAGTGTGCTCTTCCTTACCCGCGAGTTTTATTTTAGCGGCATTTTAGCTTCTCGGTATCGAGCTGACAACGTTCATTCTTCCGCTTTCAGGATTCTGCAGACTCTGTGCCGGAAGCTGAGACTCCCAGAATCCTTTGAGTTCAAGCGCTTGGCTCACCTGACGCCGGGCTACGTGGGGGCCGATTTGATGGCGCTGTGCCGGGAGGCGGCAATGTGTGCCGTAAACAGAGTCCTGATCCGGCTTCAGCAGCAGCCGCCGCTGCCGGATCCCTCCGCGGCAGAACTTCCCTCCGCGGCAGAACTTCCCTCCGCGGCAGAACTTCCCTCCGCGGCAGAACTTCCCTCCGCGGCAGAACTTCCCTCCGAATGCCCCGCGTCCCAGGTCCACGCATTGGAAATAGTACAGGTAACTCACTTGCTCCATTCCTTAACCCCTTAAGGACCAGGCTGTGTTTCACCTTTGGGACTCATTTAGTGAACCCACACAAGTTATATGTTGTTATGTTCAAGACAAGAAGGGCTTTCTTCAGATACCATTTTTTATCATATTATGTCATTTCCCATAAAAAAATACGATGAAAAAGGGAAGAAGAAAAAAAAACAAAAAACACATTTGCTGACTTTTACACAAAAAATCTTTTACTCATCCAAAAAAGCTAATGAATAAACCTGCTAAATAGAGTCTACTATTCTTCCTGAGTTTAGAAATACCCAATGTTTTTATGTTTTTTTTGCTTTTTTTCCTGCAAGTTATTGGGCAATAAGTACCAGTAGCGTTTTGCTATTTTAAAACCATTTTTTTCCCCAAAGCTGGTCATTCGGCCCCCATGTGCTATTTCGGGTATCTTTGAAGCCGGCCAATGCAATTTACCCCATCAAACCATGTAGTTTTGAAAACTAGACACCTCAGGATGAGATGGCAGCGCAGCTTTCATGAAGGCATTTATTTTTGTTCTTCAGGATGAACTTCGCAGGCTGCTGGAGCTCTTGAAGAACCAGGACCCGATACCCGAGGAGCTGCTGCAGAGCCTCTGCATCGAAATGGATGACTTTCTGGACGCTCTGCCCTCCGTCCAGCCGTCTGCCAAGCGTGAGGGCTTTGCCACCGTCCCCGACGTGACCTGGGCTGACATAGGAGCCCTGGAGGAAATCCGGGAAGAGCTAACGATGGCCATATTGGTAAGAGCCGCACAATGCATAGGCGAAGCCGCGTGTTATTAGCCGTAGCTTCCTCCGGTAAAGATACAGTCTGCGCCATATGGATCCACAAAAAAGTTCTTATCACATGTGTCCGATTTATTTTTCTTTAAGGCGCCCGTGCGGAACCCGGAGCAGTTTAAAGCTCTCGGCTTGATGGCACCCGCGGGTGTTTTACTGGCAGGACCTCCCGGCTGCGGCAAGACACTGCTTGCAAAAGTAAGAAAGGTCTTTGGTCTTTAAACCCGTCCCCGTTTAAAGTCGACAGCAGTTTCGGGTCACATGAAGTATATCATTAATTGGGGTTAAAATTGGCAAAATATACGTAACAATAATACGTGTTAAAGCAGACTGGTGCAGCTCTGCCCTTGTGAGCTCACAATCTAATAATGCCTCTACTCTGATTATGAAACAGGGAAGCAATTTCAGGGGGTTCTATTTAGATAGAAGAAACGAATACCCCAGCCCGTTCATTATATTTAGCATATATCACTGTCATCAATATGATTTGTGTTTTTTTGGGGCACTTTGGGAGGTTTCGATTAGTGGGGTAAATGTACAATAAGGGCAGTTTTCTTCAGCTACAGTAGGTGTATGCAGATTAATTATAGAAAAGCAAGTGTTCTGTTATATAATGGTTTGGTTTTTAGATATTAAACCAGGTACACAACCACTGTGATGAATGTTCTTTTTTTTTTCCTCCCCTTTCAGGCCGTTGCAAATGAATCCGGTCTCAATTTCATCTCCGTGAAAGGCCCGGAGCTGTTAAACATGGTGGGTTTCTATTCAGATAGGATAGATGGCTCGATACGCCGATTAATATTTAACTTCTAGTGAAGCGATAAGAGGAGATAAGCTATGTGATGTTCTGCGCGGCGTCACGTACTCCCTGCCTGCCTGGGAAGCTCGGGCTGGTGGCAGCTTGTGGCAGATCCAGCATTATGTATTTTCCCGTCCTGAAGTTCTCTCCCCATCCACACTAACGTTTCCTGAAACAATCAGCAACTTAATGAGGAGGAATAACCATGTGGATCCTCAGAAGAGGAAATAAAGATGGCGGCTCCCATTGGAACACGCATAAACCGGGCCTCCTACAGCATGAACATATTGCTCGTTTTACTCTACTGTTCTGTGAAAAAGTAATTGCCCCCTAAACCTAAAAACACTGGTGGAGGGTTTCAGCTGCTTAGCGGATAAAACACCCCCCCCGGCGCCCCTTCCGCTTCTATATGCGGGTGTGATATCGGCGCAGCGATCACCGCTAACCCGGCCCCAGGAGCCCTATTTGCAGGTCCGTTTTTTAGCGATCCGTGTTTTATTCAGCTTCGTTAATGGCAGAAAACACCTTTTATTATTTAAAAATCCACTTGAGGCAGTCTTGGGCTAAACCACACAAACCCGACGTGCGGTTGGGTTCCTTACGGTATGTTGGAGATTCCGTTCGCTTCTCGCTGTTAGGTTTGTACGCATACATTGGTTTTTATTTAATAAGATGAGGGTTTCGCTCTCTGCCTGCCGCTAATCCATCGCTCCTGCCGCGTGTCTCTTTCTCCGGCAGTATGTTGGCGAGAGCGAGCGCGCCGTCCGGCAGGTCTTCCAAAGAGCCGCTAACTCTTCCCCCTGCGTGATCTTCTTTGATGAGATCGATGCTTTGTGCCCTCGTCGCTCTGGCCATGAGGTGAGTGCTGTACGCCCTAAATCTGTAAACTGGTGTTAGATTGGTATCATCTAGGGAGCTTTGCCTCCCCTCCCTTTATCGAATAATGGTGTTATCCACTATTACCCCAAATAGCCCAGAGCACCCGTTACTGTGATGATCCGCAATGTAGTACCTCTGAGCGCTCCTTAGTACAAAATAACTTATAGATAAGAGCGGCAGGTTGGGCTGTTGGCTGAGGATGATGAGAGTTGTAGTTATCAAAGCCACAGAGTGCATTGCTGCCCCTAGTGTTTAACGGGTGTTAGTGTTTACCAGTTTCCCGTGTGGCCGGCTGGCAGGCGTCGGCAGGAGCCGGCGTGTTCCTTGGCTTGTGTGCCACCCTGGGTGCTGTCTTCATGTTTAATGATTATGACATCACCTCTCCCGTTAGTGTGTCCTCATCACCCCGTACCGCAGGATTTACATACAGCTGGAACATGAGAAATGCAAACAACATAATGAATGTGTGTTTACAGGCAGTCAATAAATGCCATGTGTGTTCCAACAGTCTGGCAGCGTGACAATCACGCGGCAACCTGATCCGGCGCTCTCCCAGCCAGGCGCGTTTCTCAACAGAGAGATAAACCTAAATAACGCTCCAGTTATTCTGGTCCAGACCCTGGGAGCCGCCGTTGCTGTCAGTGATATTTTGGGCGACTTTCCTGGCTCAAACACCACACTGAGCTGATGCTTTATGGCAACGCTAATGAAGTCAGTTCGGCTAGGTGATTAGGACTGAGGCATTCTTTTATTTCCCGCAGTCGAGGGGTTTGATTAGTAGATTAGGGTACAGATAACAGAGTGAAAACAGTGAGAGCTGCCTGAAAACATTAGGAAAACCTAAATTTTTTTATTAAAAAAAATACTTTCTTGAGCATCTGATGCTAGTAATAAAAAAAAAAAACAACAATTGTGATTTCTTTTTAACGATCTCTCCTCCTACCCCGTAGTCTGGAGCCGGCGTACGAGTTGTCAATCAGCTGCTGACAGAGATGGACGGCTTGGAAAGCCGGCGTCAGGTCTTCATCATGGCAGCAACTAACCGACCAGGTGAGTCCTTTAACACCGCACGGGGGGTCCGCACAATAAGACCCCCTAAACAGCACAAACCACATCCAGAATGGGGGGGGGGGGGAATACTAGGAACATTCATTCAAGTATAACATTCCACGTTCAAGCACAACGTTCTCTTTGGAGATTACTTGTAATACCATGAATTCCTTACCCGAGGAGCTTTAATGTAGTGTTACGGATATGCTGTGAATAGAATAAATCAAGTGAGGCTCCGTTCAATCATTCATTCAATCGATCATTTATTCATTCGTTCATTCATTTATAAAAATACTCAAAAGCCTTAGCCTTGAAGTTTGATTCTGAATGAGTTAAATCTGCCCCTCTTATCCGCTTCTGCTCCGTCCCCACCGCTTGAGTCCTACGGAAAGCCGCACACATGTTAAATAAATACCCCCGGGCACTGTGTGCTCTCCTCCTTTGTGTCCGCTCAGCCTCACGGTCTTGGCTTCTGTCCTAAAGTAAACTCCATTCTCCTGAAGTCATCTCTCAATTACTTTCAATTGGCGAATACTTTGGCCGTGCCGATTAGATAAGACCACGTTACAGTAGCCGGCCCCGTGTTTGCTCTGGGTAAGTGCTGTTTGCTTAATGAAACTTTTAGTCCTTGTTCACACAAATGAAGGTAAGAGTTCACATCACCTGGACTCTGATACCTTGTGCTGCCAAAGGCATGCTGGGAAGGTTTGAGTGCTGTCTCAAGGAAGGAATAAAACTTTTCTTATTATTATTTGGGTGGGAAAAAGGTGAATTAAATGTTCTATCACAAAAAAGAAAATGCTAATGTCACGTTCCAGACAGCCCGATTCATCTTTAAGGAAGTCTAAAGCGTTCCGCGGTTCTATACTCTCGTCTCCAGGGTTCCAGGATTAAATCAGTGGGTGTCCTGTCGGAACGATAGGGTTTTTCTGGTCAGCGCTGTAGTATGTTGGCCCCCAGCCCATCTCGGTTTTGCCAGCCCTGTTTGTATTGCTCTATGATATAGCCGGTTGTCCTATTTGCTGAAGAGCTTCCCTCGAGGGGCCGCGTTTAGAAACGTTTGCCGTGGCCTCTGACGCTCCACTGCTTCTCCCAATCTTTCAGATATCATTGACCCAGCTATTCTTCGGCCGGGAAGACTGGACAAGACCCTGTACGTGGGACTCCCTCCCCCCGCTGACCGGTTTGCCATATTAAAGACCATTACCAGGGTGAGTAAGAGCTTCCGCCGTACATTCAAGAGGAATGACGCTGACCTTGAAGTTGAACCTCAGCTTGCAGTACCTAGCGGAGCTCAGTCTTTACTCCTGATTTCTTTATCACTGTAACCTTGGACTGACTTCTATTGTGTACATTTTCCTCCACCACATGGTATTAGTGTCTGTGTCTGGAAACCTGTTATATAACACTATTGTGTAACTTTTTTTGTGTCATATTGCCCCCCCTCCCCCCCCAGTCATCTGCTGGTTGGAGTATCCATGTCCACGTTTCAACTTTTTTTTTTTATTCTCTCTCCCAATTTTTCATTCCCTCGCCTTTTACTCACAGGATGGGACTCGGCCGCCTCTTAGCTCAGATGTCAACCTCGAAGTAATTGCTTCCGATGAGCGTTGCGACTGCTTTACGTGAGTTTGTCTCTCCTTGTTCCTTATACGCGGTTTATGTGCTGTCTATATACTGCACATGTGCACACACAGTCTTCATTCATACGCACTTTAATGGATAGGATAGCTGAAACGTCCTCCCGTACGCATTTGCCCCTTTCCCACCCCAGCTATTTGCGCGCATAAGATGCGTTCTAGTAAATGTACTTACCGCCCCAGTGCTGGGTCGTCTGCTGGGAGTCGTGCCCATGTGTGGAAGGCCCTTCATTCTTCCACCTATCGTACATTTACAGAATATTAAGTAGTGCATATTCTCCCCGTTACCTCCAGTAAGGAAGTTCCGTGTTCCAGAGAAATGACTGTTGGCCGTTCCACCCCGTGTTTGTTGATGTTGTCAGTTCCTAACAGACCTCTTAAGAAGTTACCGTTAAGGATGATGTCATTTTAACCCCTTCCAGTAGGGAACATACTGTTCTCTGCCACAGTGCATTTATTGTGTTACCTTTAATCAATATCGACCTCGTTGACCTCGATTCCGAGCTCTGTGTGATTTCTGTCTTTCTCCGTCGCGCAGGGGTGCCGACCTCTCTGCGCTGGTGCGGGAAGCATCCATTAGCGCCTTGAGACGTGAAATGCTGCAGAAGAGTCCGGCCGCCGGGACAGGTGAGCGGAGGGTGCCGTATAAAACATGCCTTTACCAGATGGGGAGACCACGGGGGTCTGGGGGCTGAAGCGTATATTTCAATGTGATTATTGCATAAAATATCAAAGCGGAATATATGGAGATAAACTACTGGTCCCAGATCAGTGGCGAGTGGATTGCCTAAAATGTATTGAATCCCATGCCAGATATTTAATTATATATTATTAATCCTACGGGGTGATGAAAATCACAACATCCCATCATCTGTACAATGTGTCTGTTTCCCTCTTTTCCTCCCCGATGCCCCCTATTTTCTAGGAGGTCAGAATGTTTGCTGGTTACGTTTTTTAACCGGTCCCTTGCTGGTTCATGGCAGCCTCTTTAACACTTTGACATTTGCTGTCAGTCGGTAATAACCAGTCGGCTGTTATAAGCCGTGTAAACAGACGCTTCAGTCCGCTATCTACACTTGAAGGTGACGATCACAGCGTGGACTAAGTACTTTATCATTAGAAGGCAATCTGGGATTTATATGTGAAGAGCGCGGTGCCCTTCCTTATCAGTATTGGCGTTACAATCAGCGCATGCTTCCTCGACATTACTGTATACAGCGCTGGGGTTATATTACTGTATACAGCGCTGGGGGTTATATTACTGTATACAGAGCTGGGGGGTTATATTACTGTATACAGCGCCGGGGGTTATATTACTGTATACAGAGCTGGGGGGTTATATTACTGTATACAGCGCCGGGGGTTATATTACTGTATACAGCGCTGGGGGTTATATTACTGTATACAGCGCTGGGGTTATATTACTGTATACAGCGCTGGGGGGTTATATTACTGTATACAGCGCTGGGGGTTATATTACTGTATACAGCACTGGGGTTATATTACTGTATACAGCGCTGGGGGTTATATTACTGTATACAGCGCTGGGGGTTATATTACTGTATATAGCGCTTGGGGTTATATTACTGTATACAGCGCTGGGGGGTTATGTTACTGTATACAGAGCTGGGGGGTTATATTACTGTATACAGCGCCGGGGGTTATATTACTGTATACAGCGCTGGGGGTTATATTACTGTATACAGCGCTGGGGTTATATTACTGTATACAGCGCTGGGGGGTTATATTACTGTATACAGCGCTGGGGGTTATATTACTGTATACAGCACCGGGGGTTATATTACTGTATACAGCGCTGGGGGGTTATATTACTGTATACAGCACTGGGGGGTTATATTACTGTATACAGCGCTGGGGGGTTATATTACTGTATACAGCGCTGGGGGGTTATATTACTGTATACAGCGCTGGGGGGGTTATATTACTGTATACAGCGCTGGGGGGGGTTGTTCCTGTGTTTGGTGCTCATGGGGAGGAAAGCCTTTAGTAACGCGTAATTAATCCTGCTGCTTTGGTGTTAGTAGCGGGTTGGTTGTTGGCGGTTGAGTCGCCGGCTCGTCGCATGCCGCTGCTGTAATGTTTTTTTTCCTCAATGTTCTTCCTGGTTTTTTCTCTTTTAGGGGAAATCAAGGTCGGCCAGAAACACTTTGAGGAGGCGTTTAACAAGGTGAAGCCGTCCGTTTCCAAGAAGGTGAGAGAGCGGATCGTTGTTCCCTGCGATGAATGTCTCTGTCGATGGTGTTGACATCGGATGTGGCTCTGCCATGCTGGGGGGGGCAGCTCGGAGGTGTAATTAGTGCCGCCTGTGCTGATGCTGATCACTCGCCACGTGCCAGCCCTTGTAGAATGACCTGCTTCCCCACTCCAAAACGCTTAGAGGGATTGTGGCTGTCCTTTGTAATATTGCTGGACCCCTCTCTTCATTCAGAGACGTTGCCGGATTGAGCTGCCTCCGGCCCCCTGGATAGCTGAGGTTAACGGGGGTTGCAGTAAAGCACATTTATGAGGCTTCCTACTCCTGCTGAGAATTCTCCAAGAGAAATTCATCACGTTTGGTCTACGTTTGGTAAATTTGCAGGTCAATCTTACAAAACCTAAATCGGTGACAAGACGCACAGCTTAGCAGAAACAGTTGCTGGAATAGAATATGATTACAGGGGAGGAATAACTGCATGTAAATTAACACGCGGCCGCGTCCTGTCTGTGTTTTTTTTTTTGGGTTGAGATCCTCCGTTTTCGGCTGTGATTATGTTTCGCAATTTGTAACCAGTCTATAACTTGCTTTATTATCTCTCTGTGTTTAGGATCAGATGATGTATGAGCTCCTTCGCCAGTCCCTGAGCCGGTGACCACGTTAAATATTCATCATCGCAAGTATTTATCTGCTCCGTGAGTGGCGGCGTTTAACCTGTCGGGGTCAGAATGGAGTATTCTGGGTTTTTAGTTTTTTTTTTTTTTTTTTTAACCAATCAAAAATTATACCGGACCCCAAGAAAAGCAGAGGGACTTTAATGTGATCATCGATTTCCTCCCAGAATCTATACGTTTATTTGTACAACTAACCAGCCTCCTGTCTGCAATAAAAGAGAAAAAACGTCAAATGAGGACGGTGTCGGTAAAAAATCTACAAATAAATGTCGATTTCACACCCTTCGTGTGATGCCCAAAAAAAAATCTTCTAGTGCTTTAAGGGTTAAAAGGGTTGAATAGATTGTTCCAGAATCTAGAATTTATTAACATATATATATATATATATATATATATATATAATTTTTTTAATGAATAGGCTTTGCTGTGCCCGGTTTGGACCCCGTTCCCCGCCGCCTCCCCGTATGGTCAGGGGAAGGTGTTTGGAGGACCCGGGTCTGTCCGTAGAATTCCTTGGTGTTATGTTACTGATATGGGGATAGTCAGATTATTGTTAAGCCTTTACCGGGGTTCCTGTGCAGTGATTAACTCGTGAAGCCGCGCAGGGTGGTTTACCTCCTGCTTCGGGCTTTCATTGTATTTTATCAGCCAAGCGTGTGCCGATTGGGGGGGGGGGACAGGGTCAGGTTTCAGATCTACGAGTCTGTTAGATCCCTCGTACCACCTGTCGGTACCGCAAGCGGGGCGGAAAAACATTTAAATATTTAAAAGGCATTTAACAACGTACAGGAGGGACATTTATTTCAAAGGAGGAAAAAAGTTGGAACAAGAGGCCAGTTTTACTTTACTGAGGGGGTGGTAGATAAGTGGAGCAGCCTCCCAGCAAAAGTGGTAGAGGCTAATACAGTGAAGGACTGGGATAGGGATATGGCTCGTGATCTCGGAGGGGAATAACTGTCGTGAAGTTAGCGAACTCCTAATCTTTGTGAACTTTAACCCTTCAGGGGCCAAAACCTCTCCATTCGTGCCGAGTAAGTGAATTATACATCACATCGTCTAACATTCATTAACAGTAATGGCCCAAACACAACAATATTTAACACCTTCAGTCTTGGAAGAGTCCTGGGCCGTAAATTTTTGTACCGAATGCCTCGGGGCTTTCAGCGGTGTCATCCACGCCCTTACAGGCAGCCCAGTTATGATGGCCAGATTCTACATCGGTAATGAAAGAACCCGCATACCTTGAGCTTGTGCAGGCGGAACAAGTCGGAGGTGATAGGAGGTGAGATTACGCAGTAACTGCCCGGCTGCTTGGAACTTAAACCTTGGACGCCACGTACCTGTTTATTGCGGGCTCTTGGGCTGACTCCCTGGATTTCTTCTACCCCGAGGCAGCCGTCCGCGTTCAATCGCAAAACATTAATCTACGCCGGCCGAGATTTATAGGAAAAGCTTTCTCGTTTTAGAAAACGAAAGTAAACAAGTATTATAAAAAGATGCGGAACATAAAACAATATAAAGAAACATTTAATATCCTTTTATTATATAATTGTGTGGTTTAAATAGTCCGTTCACAGGAAGTCCTGGTCCATGATGGCGCTATATAAAACCATTAATAGTAATAGGCACTTATGGCAGGGCTTATGTTATCTCCATGTCTATGCTTGTTGTCATTTTACTGAAAGGGTGGTAGATAAATGGAACAGTGTCCCAGCAGAAGTGGTAGAGGGTAATACAGTGAGGGGATTAAACATGCATGAATCTAAGACGAGACCAACGACTGATTAAGGTTTACTGAGTCTTTACTGCAGGAGAAACGGGCAGACTAGACGGGGGCCGAATGGGGCCGATCTGGCGGCAGTTTGTCGGGATGCCATTGCTGCTTTCCCAGATGGCGGCCTCCAGGAACAGACATAAAAATGATAGAAGAATGAATACTGTATACAGGCCGATCGTGTCCAGAATCTAATAAAATGATCTCCGAGCCTCCATCAGACCTTTCCTGCTGCTACAAATAAAATATGTAAAACTGAAGTGCTGACGTTGTGCTCATGGCTGTACAGCGCGTTGGAGAGATGTCGCGTGACTTACATGATCTTCTTTATTAATCACAACCGTGGCAGACATCCAGCATCCCGCTCGGTGCCAACCCTGCCCTGATGGTGTATTCTGCTGAAATAAGTTAAAATGTTATATATTGTAAATAAAGTGCGGCTGTACCGCCATAAAAAATCAGCCCCCCCCCCCCGAGCGTAAAAAATATATTTTATAATAATAATAATATTGTATATTTACTATTGTTTTATTTTAATGACAATAATGCTAGTTATTTATAGTTTTATTATTTTTATTGTGAATATTAATACTATAATAATAATAATATTGTTAGTTGTTCTAATTAATTATTGTTTTCTTATTATTTTAATAATTATGTAGTGTGGTAATACGGTCCTAATGCCCGGTTCCAGAGGGTATCAATGAACATCCCTTTTTAAATTATTTTATTATTTATTATTAACTTTATTTGTTTTTAGCTTTATTATTATTGTTGTATCCACTTCTGTAGAATATAGCGCTAGTAACAATTGGCGTACTATTGAAGTATCGCATGTCTGCCGCCCCAGTTCCTCCGTGGGAAAGTTACCGTAAAAGCGTATTAAATGTCTTCTAAATGACACAGCGCGCGGCTCGCTCCCCCCCGGCGGCCGAGGATCGCTTTTCCTTTTGGCAGAGATATAATCGAACGGTTTTACGAAACAATCGCGGGTGGAACGAGACGAGTTTCCGGGACGAATCACGTGAATATTAAACGCTCGCGCTCTATAAAGAGGCTCGGTGACCTTTCTAGATTTTCATTTCAGATTCACAAAAGGGAAAAGTTTTTTTTTTTAAAGTAAAAAATCACTATTTTTGGCCTTCTTAGAAAATAAAATACAAGCCCACGCTATTTTGTCTCTGTTCGTCGTCTAATTTCCCAGCGGGCCGCTTGCCTCGGGCTGATCTCCGAGGGTCCTCCAGGTTGGCCACGGAGATTTAACATCTTTTAAGAAAATGAAAAAAAAAACAAGAAACAAACTTGCGTGTATTTAACCCCTTTAATGCTGTGGCGATCGTCGTATTGAATAGAAACGCGTTGCTATTGATCAGGGTCGGGCTATTGGCGGCTCAGATGGCCAGCGGCCACCAAGCGTTGTCAGTGCCAGCTCCGTGTTATTATACACACGCCGTGGGGCGTATATCCGTCTGGTGGCCGCACCCTGCGTGATCTCTTTCTAGGACAATATGCCAATTATTAAGTCTGTTACCAGCTGTTCTCAAGCAGGGACATGTTGCCCGTAAGCTGTTCCTTAGACGGACGTCACTAGAGCCCATTCGAATGGCCTGTCTCTATCCACTACGGTTGGCTAGTGGCCCGCTGGGCATTTGCCCGGTTTGCCGGATGGCCAGTCCGGGCCAGCTATTGGTAAGTGATACGTATATCAGGGAACTCTTCCTCTGCTTTGTGGAGGGGCAGCGGTGTCATCATAGCCAAAGAGAGAGAAGAAACGGACTCGGAGCCCCCGGTGCCGAGACGCAGACATGTTACGTGTTATAAATCTGGGTCAAATGACTTTAACTGAGAGGTAACGCTGTAACATGGAACGTTAGCGTGTGTGTGGCTGAGTGTGGTGGGTATGTTTTGCTGGGAATACTGTGTGCGTTAGGCTGAGGGAGGTATGTGCTATTGGTCATTAGTATGGCTGAGAGTGATCCGTGCGTGTTGCTGTGGCTGAGAGTGATCCGTGCGTGTCGCTGTGGCTGAGAGTGATCCGTGCGTGTCGCTGTGGCTGAGAGTGATCCGTGCGTGTCGCTGTGGCTGAGAGTGATCCGTGCGTGTCGCTGTGGCTGAGAGTGATCCGTGCGTGTTGCTGTGGCTGAGAGTGATCCGTGCGTGTCGCTGTGGCTGAGAGTGATCCGTGCGTGTCGCTGTGGCTGAGCGTGATCCGTGCGTGTCGCTGTGGCTGAGAGTGATCCGTGCGTGCCACTGTGGCTGTGCAAGGTCTGAGAGTGGTTAGAGTTTGCATATTATTAAGACATAACTAATACAGGGTTGCTTGATGTTTTATAAAGACAGACAGATGGATGCTTTTTGTGTGGGGCTCCCTACCTGGGACCCCCCCCCCCCCCCGGTTACAATCTCAGAGCTTTAGGAGAGGGGGAGCACAGAGAGGGTTTTATCAACTAAACTGCTGCAACAGCAAATTCCTCAAGGCTTTGAGCCGTCAACACCGTGAAATCTCTCTAACGCTGTATTTAGTTATAAAAATCTGCGAGGATTGGAAATCCGCTGACGCTCCGGAAATAAAACCTCATTAAAAACGTTACTTTCTGAACATTGACTTTTTCGGCTGCTCTGTCGCTAAATGTCATCCAAAGCAGTCGTTTGTTAACTTAATGGAATGGAAATTAAATCATTTGCAAATCTCGGGTTACTTTGGTGTTTTTTTTGGCATAAACAACTAAGCAATGCATGTATGTGTGTTTATGTAAATATAATGCAGATTAACACGCGTGTCCGTGTTGGGGTTGTGTGTGTCGAGTCGCCCATTTCTCCTGCTGTAAAAACCCGAACCTTAATCAGTCGTTGGTCTCGTCTTAGATTCTGGAGCCGTATGTCTATCCCATGCATGTTTAATACCCTCACTGTATTACCCCACTTCTGCTGGGAGGCTGTTCCACTTATCTATCACCCTCTCAGTATAGGTACTGATACATTTTCCATACATAAGGCAAAATGTGACTCTTTAAGAATGAAGGTTCTCGGAGTCGTGTCTGGGTTGGTTTAGGTAATAGTAAAAGGCATGATTCTGTTAAAGTTTGGAAGGTGGTCTAGTCACCATAGCGACTGGTGCCATTAGAAAATGTGTTGTCACTATAGCAACTAATGGAATGACCCGATCATTAGGAACAGAGTATATTCTCTGCCTAGAACAAGAAACATATTCCGTGGCCTAGACTGCGGGAGTATACTCACTTCTCATAGAGATGTATGAACAAAGGGGTTTATTCACTAAGGTGGGTGTTTGCGACATGGACTAGCATCAGGTTAAAAATAGTTGTATGAGTTCTCGCTCTGTTATCTGAGCCGAGCCTAGACAAACACCGGACTCCTTCACATACTGCCAGTGGGAAACAACAGAATGGCTTGGTCTTAATCACCTCACCAGACACTTTGAATAATGAAAGTCTATGCCATAAAGCATCAGCTCAGTGTGGTGTTTGAGCCAGGAAAGTCACCCAAAAATTCACATGACCGACAGCAACGGCGGCTCCAGGTCTGCCGATAAAGAGCGTTTATTGGAACAAAGTTAGATAAATCCAGGTTTTTGTCAGTGACCGACATTACTGTATACAGCGCCAGTATGGGAATATTACATACATACATACATATATATATATATATATATTTCCTTGAACACAGACATCTTCATATTAAAATAGGGCCAAAGACAAGTTCCGTTTATCCCGGGGTGAAGTTGTCTCTGTATATAGTTCTAGAAATATTTATCGGTATTAAGTCTAATTAGACGAAGGTGACCTTGTTGCAGAGTCATGGGCCGACCCCACATAGTAAAAGGGGAAACGTCACATTATCAACAAAATTAATTCACACTGAGGCTCGTGAGAAGTTTCTATTCATCGTTTTAGAAATATTTGGTTTGAAAAGGGGGGATTATTTTATTTTCTCTCCGTTCCCCTCCCTCCAGATTTATAAACTTCATACGTATCATAGCTGAGCGGTCCCTTTAAATGTACAGAGACACCCCCCCCCCCCATGGAGATGAGTGGCTTTTAGGGCTGTAGAACCCTGCGATACCCTCATACCCAGCAAACATTTTGAGTTCCTAGAAAAGAGGGGCAACAGGGGTGGAAAAACAGAAGGTGGGTCGACCCTTCTAAGCAGGTGCACTTGGAGTATGGAGGAAAATAGATCTACCTGACAAAATCACACGCAGCACCGGTATCAGCGAGCAGAGACTTTAATCAAATCCTTTATTTGCACGACATGAAAGGTTAAGCCGAGTAAGAAAAGTCTGCAAACAAACTGAAGCGACTCGCTGGAAGAACTGATTTCACTATACATCATGAAGGGCCAACCCCAGCGAGCTCCAGCTGCAGGGAGAGCTTGACCGGCCCTGGATAAAGTATAGTTAAACCAATGAGACGTCCCAAATAACATTAACTCGTCGCTCATTGAGTTATATATTACACAGGGCGAGAAGTTGAACCACGACTCTCTCTTTAGTGAATAAAGCCCTATATCCCGACAGAGAGGTGCGGTTCTGAGACGCGGAGTTTAACCCATTATGGAGAATCATCTCTCGGCGGTCATCCCAGGGAACAGAAGACTTCGCTGAGATAATAAACGGTGAGAGGTGTCGGGAATTAATGTGTATGTCGGGAAAGACATGAGGACGTCGTCTGTCCGGTCCGGCCCAAAAGCATACGATGATCAGGAGAGCAGAGGTTAAAAATAAAATGTATAGAAGAAGCTGGTGCCGTTTGCGTGCCGCTGGAGCGGGGTAACGGACACATTCTGCCCGTCCAGTAATCTCTCCAATCTGCCCCTTTACTGGTCCCAGTATCGTTGTCTACCGCAGACCACCCGGCTTCCGTGGCGGACCAGCATCCAGCTGCCACCATCACCCCACGACCTCACTGCCCAACGATGCCCAATTTGTTTACATTCCCTCACTGTATTACCCTCTACCACTGCTGCTGGGAGACTGTTCCACTTATCTACCACCCTCTCAGTAAAGTAAAAGACATATAGAAAAAACCACACACACACAGGCAGGAACCAATCACAATGCAGAATCCAGCAACACAACAGCCATATGCAGGAGGTCAGCAGGTAAACATACAATGCTTTTGATTTGATTGATAAGAGCCGGTTACCCTGGTGATAACATTTTGAAGCTGAAATCGATAAAACGCACACAGAATGGAAAAATTCATTAAATCTTTTAATAAATCGAAATGTTAATACTGACATTAAAAATAAAGAGCTTTTCAGTAAGCGAGGGGGCGGCCTACAAAGTCTTAAAGAATAAACGGCCAGAAAACGTTCAGAACAGCAGAAAAAACATTTAGAGCAGGGGTTCTCAAACTGCGGCCCTCCAGCTGCTGCAGGACTACATCTCCCATACTCCTCAGCCAGCCCCTTAGCTGAAGGAGCATTATGGGAGATGTAGTCCTGCAGCAGCTGGAGGGCCGCAGTTTGAGAACCCCTGACTTAGAGACAGTTATAACGATTACAGGTGACGGGGTGGGTTAAAGCGAGCGCACCATTACCGTCACCTGCCAACGTGGAGCACATAAAGAGTTAATCCGCAATCCATCTACAGCGCTCTTACACGTCCCCTAAAGATAACGCTGAGGGCGAGGGGTATGTGCAAATATTAAATACCCAGGGCACAGCGTGTGGCGCAGCCCAGTTTGACTACCGGGGGACACTGGTT
The DNA here is from genome assembly GCA_023333645.1 of Sceloporus occidentalis. Taxonomy (NCBI): domain Eukaryota; kingdom Metazoa; phylum Chordata; class Lepidosauria; order Squamata; family Phrynosomatidae; genus Sceloporus; species Sceloporus occidentalis. The sequence goes on from JALMGF010000199.1 coordinate 430,841, forward strand.
TAACCCCTCACTGCCCAGGACGACACCATCCAGGGCCATTTCCTGCAACATGGAGAATAACTGGTAAGGGGTGGCTGCGCGTAAATATCCAGTAAGAGCTGGAAGCCCCGGCTCGCGGCAAAAACAAATATTTTAAAGGGATTTGGAATGGGAGGAATAAATTCACAGACCGGCGAGCGGAGTGCGAGACGCTGAAAAGGGATCGTTTCCTTATCGCACAGATAACGCGTCATTGATATCTTGGGGGCTCGTAGGGCTTTATCATCTAAACATTACCCCTGGGATTGACAACTCGAGTGAATCCCAAGGCAGGAGTGTAAGGACCAGAGCAGAAAGAAGACGGAGTGTTTACTACAAGAACCAAGGCTCGGGCCTGAATGAATTCTCTTCTCCATCAGTAGTCATTATACGCGTGAAAACGGGCCCTATCTGCTCAACGGCGGCGATCCAGCGAAATTAACGTTTTAGTGGCCAGGACAAGACCGTCGTTTATAGCAAACCTTTTAAAGCTCGTGATCTCTCTCTTTTAAATACACATTTGACATATAGATGCAGCGACTCGAACATCGCAGACGTCAATCTCACATCTAGGATTTAAAGGGCCGGAGCGCGCCTCTCCGCTGAATAAGACTGTTCTGCAGGAATTACTTTTTAATCTACATTGAGTTTCTAAATTCTTGATTCCTGGCATACAGAGAACCGGAAAAGGTTAATTATTGCATATTTTGAACAATTTGAAGGTTTTTGTTTCTTTATTTAAAAAAGGTGTATTTTGACCTTCAGCAATTATTTAACCTCTGCAGGAAAGGCGGACCAGATAGTGGGGTCAGCGGAGTTTATTGGCTTTTTTAAGTAGCCGATAAACCAGAAGGTACTTGGTGAATGTGTAAGAATTCTCCTTAACAGCGAGAACGTCCGCTTTTGGTGAAAATATATCGTAAGGTTTGCTCAGTTATAACCTTAAGAGATTCATTAAGAGCGAAATCGCTCCCCGGAGGCGAGGATCCGACCGCCATGCCCGGGAAGACGCCGCAGGGAGTGAGCACCGGAAGGTAAATTACTTGCCTTTTTATTACATCCCTTAAGATGGCAACAGTGCAAACCTTTATTATATAACTTAATCCTAAAAAAAAACCAAAAAGGGCTTCCTTGAAAACTTGTGCAGAGAAAAAGTGACCGGATGCCTAAGTGCATCAAGTACGGCGGCAGGAAAATTAAAGCGGACCTTTTTCCCCTAAACTACACGACAGCAGCAAACAGAGGTAAAACCCATAAAAGCGTTAGACGGGTAACCTGCGCAGACATACGGCCACAGAAAATGCCCCGGGGGTAAAATACTAGCCTAGTCGGAGAGGGGGGGTTTGAAGGGCAAGTCCATGTACATATAAAGCATTATCTGTGTCCCAGACGTGGGGCGTGAAATGGCTGCGACGTCAGATCAGGGAACCACGGGAGGGGGATAAATGTGCAGAGCGGGCAGCCGAAGCCATGGGCCAGGGCAACAGAATGACTCTAGGGCACACCGATGCTATCGTCCAGGACCATGTGTTGGACAATAACAGAGCAGCCCTGTTTGGCTACTGAATACTGCCCCATGGCCACTAAACCGTCAGCACCTTAAACACCCGACCGCCAAAACAGAACAGTCTGTGGAGCCGCATGGTGGAAGCGGGGGGCCGTGGGATCTGAGTGGAGGAGCAGACGCTGCAGCCGCTGAAACCAGTTGTCTGAGGCTCTGTTTTCTGCGCATGCGCGTCTTACAGTCTCTAGGGGTTTCTCACGCGCGGCCCGTTCAGTCTTGTTTTATTTCCCCTTTCAGTTTCCTCTTCATGCGCGAGTACGGGCTGAGCGTGTCGTCCATTATGAAGTCGTACAGCACCCTGACCCAGGAGGTATACTGCGGGAGGGGATCGTAATACTCGGCTGCAATTTTCCGCACCTATAAAAAAGACAAAGTATGAGTGAGAGAAGTGAGGTCACAAGTCACATGAACATCCCAGCCAATAACGGGAGTCCCAGACACTGCAGCCAATAAACCTCATGAGGGATCGTTTACTTTGTCATATTAAACAGAAGAGACTGGGGTACAAAGCCGCCTCTGCCATGAAAGGGTTAAGAGAAGGTTCTTACCTTGGGCAGGTTCTTGCCGGGGATGCTGGGGAAGTCGTGGTGCTCGTTGTGATAGCCGACATTGAAGGTTAGGTAGTTCAAGGGCCCGTAGTAGGAATAGGTCTCGTGGCCTTTCAGAAACATGTAATGTTCGGCTATGAAATGGCCCGATATCGGATGAAGTCCTAGCCCAAGTATGGATCCAGCCAGCATGTAAACGACTGTCTTAACCCCCAGAAAGTGGTAAACGACGGCATCGAAGGCAAACTGCACCAGCAGGTTCACGATCTCCAGCCGAGACACCGGCTTGGGGTTGATGCAGAGGGGCCGGATGGTGTAGAAGAGCGGCTGTAGAATGATCCACACCAGCTTCCGGAGAGAGGTGCAGAAAAACCACCCTTCGAAGTCCGTCGGGATGTCCACGTCGATGCCGTCCCCACCCAGGTAGCGGTGGTGGTCCATGTGATAGCGCTTGAAGGAGACGGAATAGGGAAGGCCTAGCGGCAGGTTGGCAAACATCCCGAAGCAGCGGTTCCACATGGCTTTGCCGTTGCCGAAGGCGCTGTTGTGCGAGATCTCATGGATGGCCAGGGTCATGGAATGGCTGATGCAGCTTCCAAACACGTATGTCCAGAACATGAGCCACTTCCAGTCCAGGTCTTTGACCAAGTAGAACGCTATGAACTGCGTGAAGACCATGCAGGTTACAATCCAGATGAGGTTGTGATCCGGTTTCATGAGGGACTTGATCTCCGGATACTTTGCTGCAAGAAGAAAGGACAAGGGGAATGAGCGCTCGCATTATTATTAAAGGTGCTGTTCCACTAAAGAAAACCTTTAATTCCCCTCCCTGGTATTAAATGTTAAAAAGTCACTTTCCTCACATATGATGTTTCTATGGCAATAGCCTATTACTGCCTGGCACTGGGTCACATGATCAGCATTGAAGAAACGGTATGATGCGTTTAATACTGCATTCAGTTATAACAGCTTTAGATACACAAACGGATTCTGAATAATAATAATAATAAATAATATTATTAAAATTAAATAAATATTAACAACATTAACAAATAATGATTAATTATTATAATTAATGCCCCCAATATAAGGCACAAAGAGAGGATGTTGGCTTTGTCCGCTGGGGCCGTTGTTTGTTGTGTTACTCGGATAAGGCGCAGTGCGTCTGCTGCGATTCTATACAAATGACACTAAATAAAACATGTTTTTCTCCGAGTGAGAGATCTGTTTGAAGGATTTGCCCCATCCTGTGTTCTGTGCCTTTAAAAGCTCGGCCATGGAGTGAAAACAAGACCAAAGATATGGACCCCACGAGCCAGAGTGACTTAAACTCCAGCAATCATTCACTTCAAAGCATATCGGACCCCAGACCACCCCTTACATTTCTGCTGTGCCCCTCGTAAAGGAGAGGGCTACAGAATCCCCCCCAATATGCATTCGGCGCCCTTTCCCCACTCCCAGCCATATGCTGCTCGGCCCTCCAGTTCTGGGAATGCTTTCTCCCACTGGGCAGCTGCAGCTTCTGATCTCGCTCCCCCCCCCCGTTGTTTCTTCTTAAGAACGTGTTTTAAAGTATTTGCTTTCTAACGGCAAGCGCGATGGAAACGCGGCTCGTGCCCTCAACGGACCGATTCAACGCGATCAGCCCGCAGTATCGGGAGGACTATGACGCAACAGCCAGCATGCTAGAATAAAGGTCTTGGGCTTGATGGGAGTTGTAGTCGCCTGGGAATGGTCTGCGTAAGAGGGATCTGCACATTGTGTGATGTCTGCCCTGCTCTTATCTCTTCACACATGCACGGACGCTGTGCGCATGCGCGGGAAGCTGCAGTAAACAAGCCAGACCGTGGTATTTCCCCGCTCGCTGCGTGGATTCGAAGCTGATTATGAGCGCGGATGGACTGTGGATCACACCGGAAGGCGGCACACGGGCAGCGAATCGATGGCACTGGGCCAGTCCGAGCCCCATTAAGACACTACAGAGCCCGCCTGGGCTCACAGATTCTTCACATTGTAACCAAAAAAACACGTAGGAAGCAGAGCTCCGCGGCAAGCCCAGCGTGGAATATTACACGGAACGCACACGCATACCACATCAACCCGCACACACTCACACTTACCCCACACCCAGCACAGAACACAATAATGGTATGGACTATATCCATAGTCTGAAACCTTAATCAGTTGTTGGTCTCGTTTTAGATTCAGGAGCCGTATGTCTATCCCATGCATGTTTAATACCCCTCGCTGTATTACCCTCTACCACTTCTGCTGGGAGGCTGCTCCACGTAGCCATCATTCTCTCAGGAAAGTAAAAGTTCCGCACATTCCATCTAAGCCTCTGATACAGGATCTGGATCGTCTGGCTCACAGACGGCCGCTCCCAGGTAAGTTTATATAACCTCAAGCTACACAGCTGTGACCTTACACAACGCAGCACAGTACACACTGCTTTCTGAAAGGAATCATCTGCCGCTCCGCTTGCCGCAACACATTCCTCTGAGCCACGGCTGATGAAGGCAGATCACATCTGGCCAAACTTCACCGAGCGTGCGCCGGTTTATTCGCATAACTGTGTGCGCCGACAGGTTTTGACACTTTAATGTATATGATAGCGGAGGATGCCCTTTAAATGCATTCATTTTCATTTCAGTGCTTTCTCACCACCCATCGCTGTTTCAAGCTGCAGCAGCAAGCAGCAGGAAACTTGGACTGCAGAGGAGGCAGAGCGCTGCAGCTTCTCCCACAGGTAAGCGACTTGAATTATGAAATACTTTCATACGCATTCTTTGGTGGCGAGGCTTCAGGGAACAATAAACCGTCCATTAAATAGCGGCTACAGTCCTTATGCACACAATACAGTCCTACTTCACAATTCTGACGCCGCACTTAAAAAAAAGGACGCTGTGACCTGCAAATAACGAATGCGATAGCTGGAAGGTCTCTTTAAATTCACATGGTGTCCCCCTTACAAATGCATTGGGGGCATTTACAGAATCCACACACATGGATTTGCCCCGCTGCCGGCACCCATATGCTCTCAGCGCAGGAGGGGTGTTAATCGCCTGGCATACGACGGATTTCGGATCAGGGATACCCAACATGTACGAAAATAATCCTTGGCCGGCCAGCTGCAGAAGCACCCCTGCAATTTGCCTGCAAAGCAAGCAGGACATGTCATTACACGGGAGGCAACACGAACGCGGGTGAAGAATCCCAACGCAATGTGTTTTCGCTCTCTGGGCCACGCGGGGATTACGTGGCTGCCACCAGAGCCCCATTAGGCAAAAAGCATTCTCATCAGCGGGTATAAAGGGGTTAATGAGGCAGACGCGGGACTGGCGGTGGGAAATCATTCACAGCCACGCGAGGAGGAAGGAAGCCGAGAAATACCCAGACGCGGCAGAGCTTCTGCGGATCACAAAGAACGGCGTCAAAGCGCAAGCGACAGCAGGAAACGGGAACGTAACCGGCCGGGGAACACGGGGTTAAGACTGAAGGACATAGATAATGCTCGCGCAGGCAGCCACGCGCTTACAGGGCCCACGGCGGGTGGAAACAAGGCGTGGAGTGGGGCAGGGTGTAGTGGGGTGGGGTAACAATCAGAAAAGGAAAAGAAAATAATTATATAGCGGGTCGGAAGCTTAACCCTCAAGCTGCCAGGACAGAGAACCTCAGTGCTGCGCATCGAAAGCTTACATAAAGCCACCGCCTCTATAATCAGAGCAAAAAAAAGTCACCCTTAAAGAGCAGAGGGGAGGAATAACTCCAGGCACGCGCTCCCACGGGATATGACAGCAGGGAGAGGCCGTCAGTAACCCTTCTGGATGTTGTATACGATGGCCTAGGGGCTAATAGCTGCAAACTCCACACCAGGGAACATGACAAATCGGGGCCTGAAAACAGCCCGGCATGTCCGGATCACACTGTGGGGGTAAATCGTTGGGGTATCACAGGTCATGCCCCCAAACATCCAGAGCTAAGGGGGGCCCATGCCAATTCAAAACACCACCTGTGGCATTGGTGGGGGGGCCACGCCAGATAAAAACCAACAGCGTATGGCACAGAAATCGTCACCAGGCCCACCCCATGGGCGACCCCGCACCGCTGCCATGCAGTAGAGGGCACTACAGGCTGTCTGCCCCGGGGCAATTAAAGCCCTAGGCCTCGCTTCCCCAGATGCACAGTTTATAATGTATATATATTCACAACGGGAAAAGGACTTTATATAGATGTTGCATACAACGTCACAGTATATGACGGCGCTATAATAATAATAAGCAATTGATCTCATAGATAAGAACCCTGTTTAATTTACAAAATATTGACCTTCGGGGAATGTTAATAGAAGACACCCACATTAAAGCGCGAGTGTAACGGTCCCAGCCATGTACACGCGTGTAACGGTCCCACGGACATGTATGTAACGGTCCACCCGGCCAAGGACAGTCAAGCACAATATATATAACACATACGTAATGCTCGTTACTACTGCACGATAATGCAATCGTCTCCACTCACCCAGGATCTCCTTCCGGCGGTCTGCGTGGGGCTGGTCGGTGTAAACCCACTCGAAGTCCTCCCTAGCCGTACTGTTCCCCATGGCTGCGATGCGTCTGCCGCGCTGCGCCTGGATCGCCTGACTGACTACCCCGCTGGAACCGGAAACCGAGTGACCAGGCGCAGAACACGCCCCTTCCAGCTGACAGGGGGGGGAGAGGGAAAGCTCAACAACTGTCCATGAGCGCAGCTCGAGTAACCACGCCCACTCCCTTTGACACTCCGCCGAGTGATCAAAGACCCGCCTACTTGAAAAAAGCAAAAGAGAACCGGCCGGGTCCGCGTCTAACCTCGTTCATATAAAGCCTGCTTTTTAGTTTTTTTTATATTATTATTATTATAATTGTTATTAAAAAAAGTAAGGAAAAAAAACTTTTTTTTTTACATAATGCAGTTTTGTTAATGGTGAGTGTTGGACCGGATACGGAGCTGCACTAACGCCGTTTCCACACTCCGTGTGAGGGAAGTTTAGCTGTCCGGATGACTGTAGTTTATATGAGGCACATAAATGCGTATTGCGTGTTCGGGCAGGCCCTCGAACCATCCTGACTCAAGGCAACAAGGCCGAGAATGGCCCCTTGGTCGCTATGGTGATCGCCATACCAAGGCACTCTCAGGGTTTTTGCCCCAATCTCGGTGAAGAGGAAGGGGCAGATTTTCGGGGTCACACAGTCTGCAGCCGACTCCTTCCTATTCTTCACTGCTGGGATAGTATATAAGGCTCCCAGGTGGGGCTTTTGCCCCCAGTATGTTATGGTAGATATCCCTACTTGAATGCAGGTGGCTCAATTAAGTGTATCTTTAAATAATGACAAGTTAAGGTTTCCGTGAGGCATTTGACCCCAGTTTATAAGAACCCCCCTCCTATTAACAAACTCTTGTATCTTGCTGTACCTAACCCTCCGATGCTTCGTTCCTTTTAATACATCTGAAGGAACGGGGGTCGGTGTTTTCCCGGATCACGTTATTAATATCGCACATTAATGGGATGATATCGTTTTATCGTTTGAGTTTATTTCTAGCATATAAATAGCTGCCCTTCTGGGGTGTTGGGGCACGCTGCAAGATGTACGGTTGGGACCCCCAAGTCCCACATGCACACAGACAAACATATACGCCACACGCATACTTAACATACACACGGTAAAATGCTTACAGATTCTAACATATAAACACACACGGTAACATTCATATACGTAAAGTAACATACACACACACAAACTTACACATACCAACATACACACACATACAGTAACATAAATACACATACATACCAATATAAACACACATACAATATCATACACACACATACAGTAACATACATACACACATACAGTAACATACATGCCAACATACTTACACACATACAGTAAGATTCTCACACTCTAACATACTTGTTTACGCATACAGTGTTGTGGGTCAGAAAGGAGAAGTCCTTTGGCCTGTGGCTCTTCTGCTCCCTCGGGGTCCTCTCAAGCTGCTGGGGTCTCCTTTACTCCACGGCTTCCTATTCCACCCTGCTATCTAAGACTCCCCGCTGGTGCTTTTGCTAATCAGTATGTTATGGTTGATATCCCTGCTTGAATGCAGGTGGCTCAATTAAATCTTTAAGTGTCAGGGTTTCCTTGAGAACCGTTATTAGAATTGTTGCGCTACATAAAGATGGCCGAGGCTATAAGAAGATTGCCAAGACCCTGAAACTGAGCTGCAGCACGGTGGGCAAGACCATACAGCGGTTTCACAGGACAGGTTCCACTCGTAACAGGCCTCGCCATGGTCGACCAAAGAAGTTGAGTGCACGTGCTCAGCGTCATATCCAGAGGTTGTCTTTGGGAAATAGACGTATGAGTGCTGCCAGCATTGAAGGGGTCCGCCTGTCAGTGCTCAGACCATTCGCCGCACACTGCATCAAATTGGTCTGCATGGCTGTCGTCCCAGAAGGAAGCCTCTTCTAAAGATGATGCACAAGGAAGCCCGCAAACCGTTTGCTGAAGACAAGCAGACTGAGGACATGGATTACTGAGACCATGTCCTGGGTCCAATGAGACCCAGATAAACTTATTTGGTTCCGATGGTGCCAAGCGTGTGTGGCGGCAACCAGGTGAGGAGTACAAAGACAAGTGTGTCTTGCCTACCGTCAAGCATGGTGGTGGGGGTATCATGGTCTGGGCCTGAATGAGTGCTGCCGGCACTGGGAAGCTACAGTTCATTGATGGAACCATGAATGCCAACATGTACCGTGACATACTGAAGCAGAGCATGACCCCCCCTCCCTTTGGAGACAGGGCCGCAGGGCAGTATTCCAACATAATGACCCCAAACACACCTCCAAGACGACCACTGACTTGCTAAAGAAGCTGAGGGTGAAGGTGATGGACGGGCCAAGCAAGTCTCCAGACCTAAACCCTATTGAGCATCTGTGGGGCTTCCTCAAACGGAAGGTGGGGGAGCGCAAGGAATATTTTTACTCTATTTCCCTTTTTTGTTTCTGAAATAAGCAAGTTGATAAACACGTTTTGGTCTTAGAGGCTTTTACCAGTGTTCACTCTTAACTTTCTGATCTAATTTTCTAAACAAATAAATGAAAGATTTAATTTCGATTAAAGATCCTTTTTCCCCTTGTATTTGTTACCTGCCGCTGATTGGGCACCTTCATTTATATTTTAGGAAAATGAGAAAGGTTGCATTTTTGATCACGGGCCATTAATCTCTACATTGCTCTCCAATAATTATCAAATGCAAACATATTGTTATTATAATAACCCTCATTAAACTGTTTGGGTTTTTTTTTTACGAGCTCATAAAGCCCTGATCAGATAACGGAAGTGGTAGACTGGTAACTGCTTTAATAAGCGATGTCGGCCAAGACCGTCATCAGTCTTCTTTAGAAACCGGCTTATTACCTGAAGAGCTTTGTTTACATTAGAATAGAATGTATGTATTATGTAAGCGATGATTACAAAACAAACACCGCAAGGTCGTTTGATTTCGAGATGCCATTGTGACAGCTTGTTTTGCTCTCTGGGTTATTATTACCCAGTAATTCCTGGTCCGTGCCTCCTAACCATATCTGAGAACTTTCTTAATGAGCTGAGACTCTTGAAATATTAACCATTTAACGGCCCATCCTGAAGATTCTATGTAGTCACTAGTCAAATGTTTTACCCAAATCACTCTAATACTAGCCCTCATGGAAGCCTGCAAGCAGGGATACATAGTGGGAGACTGGATTTTTCCTAAATATTTTTTGTTTATAAATAGATTATTTTGGGTTTTATGGCTGTAGAGCCCTGTGATATCCTCATACTCAGCAAACATTCTGAGAGACATCAGAGGAGGAAAAAGGAACAGAGGTGAGGAGGTGGAGCTCATAGGCAGGGAGCCATCTAAAGTGGAAAGATGGTGCAGAGGCAGCAGTCAGGTACGGACTGACCCATGGATCACATGCTGAGGGCCAGTGCTCAATATATAGTGATGGGAGTTGTGCTGTACCACCCTCAATGCCTGGCTCAGTATATAGTGATGTAAGTTATGCTGTACCACTGTCAATGTCTGGCTCAGTATATAGTGATGTGAGTTATGGTGTACCACAATCAATACTGGTTCAGTATATAGTGATGGGAGTTATGCTATACTGCTGTCAATGTCTGACTCACTACATAGCAATTAGAGTTTTGCTGTACCATCGTCAATGTGGGTTTACCCAGATGCAGCTTCAGGGACAGGGTTAAACGTTTCTTCGGTTTCCACATGCTGCCCGATTGCTCTGTTAAGATATCTATCTTTTAGTGGAGACCCCCTGGAAAGCCATGGTGAACGGGACAGAGTACCAGGAACATGAAGGAACATATTTTTTTTAGTCCCTGAAGCCAAGTCTGCCCCTGCTATGAATTAATTATATTCTGTCTATGGATGCAGCTGGCCTCCTCAATCTGCCACCGGCCCCCTCATTAAGGACTTATTTGAACATGGAGGGGGAGTTGGGAGGTCTATTGGGCAAGGCAGTGTGAAGAGTATGGGTTGAGATAGGGCAGAGGGTCCCTATTCTTAGATTTGTGCTGGGACCCAAGATTTCTGATGGCGTCCCTGGTAGGGCGAAGTCCATCTTTAGAGTAGACCTTAAAGGGACAGTCATTTGTTTCAGGGATTAGTGAATTTATGCATTATTTGCTAATCAGGTTGGGATGCCAGGACAGCTCCAGGAAAGGACGGCGACTTATGGCAACAGAGAGTTTCCCATGGGAACCGCCATCTGACGCAGAAACCAAATATAATTTTTTTTATGGTACGAATGTCCCTTTTAAACAATACCAATTTTGTTGGACTTACTTTTCAGCACAATATGACAATCATTTGTAAAGATCTCATTTTGTGCAGTAAAATGAATTTTCCAAGATTACAGTTTTTTGAAGCTCCGAAACATATCGAAACATGGCTATCTTACATGCGTCAGAATAAATATACTTTATTTGCGTGAACGCACTAGACTTGTGCATTCGTCTTCGGGCGAACATGAAAACGAGCACGAAGAGGCCGTTTTTTTGTTCGTTCCGAAGGAACGTAGAACAGAATACAGTGCCGGCAAACCGTAGGCGAAGACGAAGACTCACAATCACGAAGAATCGAAGATTCTTCGTGATCGTCTTCGTTTTTGCCGCGCAACCGCCAAAATTTCAAACAGGAGTGAGCTGATCCTCGTCTGTCCAATCAGCTCACTCTTGTGACGTAACGCTAAGGGTCTCGTCCAATGCCTGTGCTGCTGTTTTTTGAATTCTGAAGGCGCCTTTATAAGACCAGAGCTTGCCTGAGAGATCCATTCATTTTTCGCTGTGACTGCTTTGGCAACACTGCTGTGCTGCATCCGAGCGTTACAGAGAGAGATTGTTCTGTTCTGTGTGAGACTGGTAAGCCTTAGCCTGCCATTTCTCACTGTGTACTTCATCCTCACTTCAGTGCTACTTAATTAATATATTTAATAATAATAATTTGATTAATTTAATTTTTTTAAAATTAATTTGTCATCAACTTTAGTGTAAGTGCTGTTGAGTTGACAGTGCACCCAGTGCCTCAGTGGCACTGGGGTGCCCTTGCCCTGGGCTGGCACTAGTGCCTATTGCCTGTCCTGCTTAAATAAATTAAATAGAATTTATAAATTACAATTTAATAGAATCTATAATTTAATAGTTCATTATAATATTATATATATATATATATATTTGTCAGTCATATATATATATATATATTATAGTATACTAGTGTAGAGTGTACTGTAGACATTCATCTACTAGTGTCTAATTTAAAATCAGTAATATTAATTAATATAATTAATAATTGAATTCATTATAAAATTATATATATATTTGTCAGTTATAGTTAGTAATAGTATACTAGTGTAGAGTGTACTGTAGACATTCAGAACATCTACTAGTGTCTAATCTAAAATCAGTAATATCAATAATTCTCTAATTCTTTCTTATCTTAATAGTTAATTAAATTAGCTATAAATAAAAGTAATAATATTAATTAATTACTACTAGCGTATAGTTCAGCTAATCTTATTAGTACTGGTGCTGCAGCTCTATAGTTTGTGCTTTGTTTTAGCAACAGTAAGAGACCAAGTCAATTTTTCTTAATTAATCTTTCATTTTATTTCATTTGTTTTGCTCACCTCAGTCCATCAGTGAAGTGAACTTGTTGGGCTAGTGAGTGCAGCCGCATAAGTGCTGTGTTTTTTTTTGATCAGCAAGCAGTGACGTTAACTGTTTTGCAAAGATTTTCTCATTTATTTTACATTTTATTTCAATTTTATTAAAAGTACCCTTAGTGTTTTGCTCACCTCAGTCCATCAGTGAAGTGAACTTGTTGGGCTAGTGAGTGCAGCAAGCAGTGAAGATAACTGTTTTGCTGTGACATTTTATTTTATTTCTAATTCTTTTCAAGAAAAATTGACTGTGACGAGCTGTACTAAGCAAAGCTTCAAGCTACTAGCTGTAGTACTAAAATAATTCTAATCTTCTTTAATCTTAATCTATAATATATTATAAATAATAATATTCTAATTCATAATCTATAATATAAGTAATTCTAATTCTAAATTCTAATTCATAATCTATATTCTTCTATCTATAATACATAATATATAAGTAAATTAGTTCTAATCTATTAATATTATATAACTTAATATTAATTAATAAATCATATACTGAATCTGATTTAACCTCACTTTAGCTTAGTGGGTTTGAGAGCGTCTGCCTAGAGGTAGACTTATAGTAAGGAAATATAGCTTTAGGCTAGCATAGTGGTAGGCTAAGCTCTTAGGTCCGTGTAAATTCAAATTAAAAATAAAATACTGCTAGTTATTAAATAGTTAATCTTGAGTTAATAATTTCAATAACTTTAGGATTTTGGCAGATTGCACACAGCACAGTGCAGTAGTGCATAGTTTTACTTTTTAAGCAGTAGCACTGAAGAGAACTTCCTCTAATTTTTTTGTCTTTAATTCGTTTTTCCTTTTTTTTATTTTTATTTTTTTATTTTTTTTTTTATAGTTTTTTAAACACTACACTACACTACACTACACTACACTACACACACAACACAAAATTTGAAATGGATCCTCCTTTTGGGACTAAGGAGGGACAAGCTCCATCTACCACCACCACCACCACCACCAGCACCACCACCAGCACCACCACCAGCTCTAAGATGCAGCCTTTGCGTCAGTCTAGTCGGCCAAGTAGGCCAAGCTCTCGCTTATCATTTGGGGAAGCATTGCTTGAAGGATCATCAAGTAAAGGAAAGGCACCAAAAGCAGGCAGTAGTAGTGCGGCTAGGCCCACAAGCTCTATGGTTTTTTACGGAAAGCCTAAAGCACCAGAAGCACGTTCAAAGTTAAAGGGTAGCACAAGTAGTACCAGCCCAGTGACTAAAAAGAAGTGCCTTTTGCCCCAAGCAGCATCTTCCCCATCCACCAGCAGCATGCAAGGTACCAAGCAGAGCCAAATTAGCAGCAAGACTCAGAGGGGTCCCAAACCAAAGCGATCTCATTCCTTTGTAGGGAAAACCACCACCACCACCACCCCCGCCTCTACCACCACTAGTGCTGCGCCTACTGTTCCCACTGGTACCGCCACGCCATGTCCTCCTAGTACCTCTAGCAAGCCACCAAGTCCTTACAAAATTTTTGTAAAGACAGTTAGAGAGAGGGCTACACATAGTGGAACTCCACCTAGCGAGGTAGCAGAGGAGCCTGAGACTGAGAGGCCAAGTGCAGAGTCTATTCTTCCTGCTCGCACTACTACTAGTCACGAGTCTCACGACGATATCAGTCTTAGCTCCAGCCTAGCAGGAATTCCATTCGATCTGGCTAATGAAGAGCTAGACTATGAGCCAGAGGAAGTAGAGGAGATGAGTGGTCAGGAATCAGATTCCTCAGGGAGCAGTGTCCAAATGACTAGTGCACAATTTTCCCCTGAGCCTCCACCTTCTCCGCTACGATCATCACCATCACCACCACCAGCAGCAGCAGCAAAACCTAGCAAATCTAAAGCAATTAGCAGTCCCACTATGGCCAGTACTGTTACCACCAGTCCCACCACCACTAGTTCTGCCTCTGTTCATCCACCCCGAGCAGTAAGAGCAGCACCCAAGGCACACTCCAAGGCTATGCGCGCCCCAATTTGGGAGCACTTTGAAAATGTTGAAGAAGGGCGCTATGGAAAGTGCAAACATTGTGGGAAGCTAATAAGCAGAGGGAAAGTGTCTGGCCATTTTACCAGTGCTAGCATGAAGCATCACCTCAGCACTCAACACAACGCTGTGCTATTGGGGAAAGATGCAGAGGTAAAACTTAGTGCAGGCAGCATAGCTGGTGGCCGTGGAAAAACCCCAACAGCTTCTTCTTCTGAGCCAATAGCAGCAGCAGCAGCAGCAGCAGCAACTAGTGCTGGCAGCCAGAGACCAAGGCAGGTTGGAGCACTGCATGCCCAGCCCACCCTGGAAGAATTTGGGGCATTCCACTCCAAGAGAACGATGCCCAAACAGCAGGCCAATAAAGTAACGCGACTTATTGGTCAGTTCATTGCTGTTGGAGGGGCATCCTTCTCCATGATTGAAGGGGAGCCTTTCAAACAATTGATGGCGGCTGTGGCTCCACAATACACAGTTCCGTCACGTTCCACTTTCAGCAGGAACATTGTCCCCTCGCTGTATCGGTCCTGTGTTGCAGCAGTGAAAGAGGAGCTTTCCAAGGCTGCTGGTCAGTGTGTTCATTTCACTACAGATTTGTGGAGTGCACCTAGCGCCCAGCATGCCTTTCTTTCTTTGACAGCACACTGGTGGCAGCCCGGTGTGTCTAAGGAAGTTGCTGCAGCAGGCTACCGATCATTCCTTCTCCATGCAGAAGTGATGGATGAAAAGCACACTTCCCAAAATATTCTGCATGCGATTAGGAAAATGTTTAGCCTTTGGGTGGGAGCAGAGGCGGGCACCAATGTTGAAGTTGGTTTTGTGGTAACTGACGGAGGTGCCAATATGGTGAAAGCGCTGCGAGATGGTCATATTGTTGGTGTGCGCTGTGCAGCCCACATCATCCATCTTGTAGTGAAGGCAGCAATGTCAGAAGGAACTAATGTGGCAGCAGTAGTTCTGTCCCGCTGCAGAAAGATCGCTGGGCACTTTCACCATAGTGTTAAGGCTAGCCAACTTTTGAGGGAAGAGCAGGCGAGGTCAGGTCTTCCCGTACACTGCCTACGTCAGGATGTCAGTACACGGTGGAACTCCACGTTAGACATGCTAGAGAGGATTTTGGAGCAGCAGAGGGCAATCCATAATCTTGCCTCAGAGCACAATATTGGGATTACCTCTCCATTGAATAGGGAGGATTGGACAGTGATCGCCCAGCTAGTGGCAGTCGTTAAACCATTCAGGGATGCCACAGAAAATTTAAGCTCAAACACTGCCAGTCTGGCCCAGGTAATCCCTGTGTTCTCCCATCTAGGCAGCAAGATGGATGTGTTCCTTGGAAACCGTGAGGCTGTTCAAGGTGGCACTCTACATCCTGACGTACCAGCCATAGTCAGGAAGCTGAAGGATCTGCTAAAAGTACACCTTCGCAAGCGAATGGAAGAGAGTCCCGAAATGATGCTAGCGTGCCTTTGTGATCCAAGAATTAAGGGAAAGCTAGCTTTGAAATTCAATGTTCTCAGTAGCTACCAGGAGCAATTGGTCAACAAGGTGCGTGACTGGCAGCGTAAAATGGGAATGCTGTCCGAGGAGGGTGAGGTGCAGGAGGAGGAAGAGATGATGTGGTCTGCTACCCCTAGCAGCAGCATCAGCAGCAGTGCCACAAGCAGCACAACACAGCTGAGTGGAGCAGCTGCGTTTTGGGAAGAGGCACTTGGCAGTATAGTTGGACCATCTGACAGAGCTAGCAGCAGAAAGGAGAGTAGTGCTGCTGAAATGGTCAAACTTTACCTCTGTGAAGTTCCTTCTGCTCCTAATGTTGATCCTCTTAGATACTGGGATGAAAAGAAGAGTGTGTGGCCTGCACTCTCATGGGTTGCGCAGCAGCTTCTATCATGTCCGCCAACCACTGTTCAAAGTGAGCGCGTGTTTTCTATGACTGGAAACATACTGAGTCCACAGCGCTCACGCATGGCACCTCATCTGATGGAGCAGATTGCCTTTCTTAAATTCAATCTGCCCAAATTGGGTTACCCAGCTCTTAGCTTGGAAAGTTAAATTTTTTCTCTCTAATGTTTAAGGTAGTTTCTCCCCCTGGTTGCACTTGCTGCGGTGTGGCAATGCCTGCTACCTCCGCTGGTGTAGCCAATTTACGCTAGGGCCTAGTGTCTGAGCTCTGTAAGTCCGCTCCCAAACGCCAAGGACTGACAGTCTTTGGATGCTTTGCCCTGGGGTGAAACAGGTGAGTGGGTCGTCAATTGCCCACTCATTCACCTTTTTCCGTTTCCAACGCTGCTGCTGGTGGTGGTGCCAGTATCTTTTGCCAGTTCGCTTCCTGGCTGAAATCATGCCTCAGATGTCCCTAATGGAAAGGGTAGTTTCTCCCCCCTGGTTGCACTTGCTGCGGTGTGGCAACGCCTGCTACCTCCGCCGGTGTAGCTAGCTTATGCTAGGGCCTTCTGTCTGAGTTCTGTAGGTCTGCTCCCAAACGCCAAGGACTGACAGTGCTTGGATGCTTTGCCCTGGGGTGAAACAGGTGAGCGGGTCGTCAATTGCCCACTCATTCGCCTTTCCCAATTCTGCTGCTGCTGGTGGTGGTGCCAGTGTCTCTCTTCAATGCCAGTTCGCTTCCTGGCTAGTGTCATGCCTCGAATGTCCCTGATGGTAAGGGTAGTTTCTCCCCCCTGGTTGCACTTGCTGCGGTGTGGCAACGCCTGCTACCTCCGCCGGTGTAGCCAGCTTACGCTAGGGCCTTGTGTCTGAGTTCTGTAGGTCTGCTCCCAAACGCCAAGGACTGACAGTGCTTGGATGCTTTGCCCTGGGGTGAAACAGGTGAGCGGGTCGTCAATTGCCCACTCATTCGCCTTTCCCAATTCTGCTGCTGCTGGTGGTGGTGCCAGTGTCTCTCTTCAATGCCAGTTCGCTTCCTGGCTAGTGTCATGCCTCGAATGTCCCTGATGGTAAGGGTAGTTTCTCCCCCCTGGTTGCACTTGTTGCGGTGTGGCAACGCCTGCTACCTCCGCCGGTGTAGCCAGCTTACGCTAGGGCCTTGTGTCTGAGTTCTGGAAGTCCGCTCCCAAACGCCAAGGACTGACAGTGTTTGGATGCTTTGCTCTGGGGTGAAACAGGTGAGAGGGTCGCCAATTGCCCACTCATTCGCCTTTCCCAATTCTGCTGCTGCTGCTGGTGGTGGTGCCAGTGTCTCTTCGATGCCAGTTCGCTTCCTTGCTAGTGTCATGAATCAAATGTCCCTAATGGTAAGGGCAGTTTCTCCCCCCTGGCTGCCTCTGTCTGCGGTGTGGCAACGCCTGCTACCTCCGCCGGAGTGGCCAGCTTACGCTAGGGCCTTGTGTCTGAGCTCTGGAAGTCTGCTGCCAAACGTCTAAGACTGACAGTGTTTGGGTGCTTTGCCCTGGGGTGAAACAGGTGAGTGGGTCGCCAATTGCCCACTCATTCGCCTTTCCCATTTTTCGCTGCTGCTGCTGGTGGTGGTGGTGGTGCCAGCATCTCTTCTCTGCCAGTTCGCTTCCTGGCTAGAGTCATGCCCAAAATGTCCCTAATTGTAAGGGCAGTTTCTCCCCCCTGGCTGCCTCTGTCTGCGGTGTGGCAACGCCTGCTACCTCCGCCGGAGTGGCCAGCTTACGCTAGGGCCTTGTGTCTGAGCTCTGGAAGTCTGCTGCCAAACGTCTAAGACTGACAGTGTTTGGGTGCTTTGCCCTGGGGTGAAACAGGTGAGTGGGTCGCCAATTGCCCACTCATTCGCCTTTTCAATGCTGCTGCTGGTGGTGGTGCCAGCATCTCTTCTCTGCCAGTTCGCTTCCTGGCTAGAGTCATGCCCAAAATGTCCCTAATGGTAAGGGCAGTTTCTCCCCCCTGGCTGCCTCTGTTTGCGGTGTGGCAACGCCTGCTACCTCCGCCGGAGTGGCCAGCTTACGCTAGGGCCTTGTGTCTGAGCTCTGGAAGTCTGCTGCCAAACGTCTAAGACTGACAGTGTTTGGGTGCTTTGCCCTGGGGTGAAACAGGTGAGTGGGTCGCCAATTGCCCACTCATTCGCCTTTTCAATGCTGCTGCTGGTGGTGGTGCCAGCATCTCTTCTCTGCCAGTTCGCTTCCTGGCTAGTGTCATGCCTCAAATGTCCCTAATTGTAAGGGCAGTTTCTCCCCCCTGGCTGCCTCTGTCTGCGGTGTGGCAACGCCTGCTACCTCCGCCGGAGTGGCCAGCTTACGCTAGGGCCTTGTGTCTGAGCTCTGGAAGTCTGCTGCCAAACGTCTAAGACTGACAGTGTTTGGGTGCTTTGCCCTGGGGTGAAACAGGTGAGCGGGTCGCCAATTGCCCTCTCATTCGCCTTTCCAATTTTTCAATGCTGCTGGTGGTGGTGGTGGTGGTGGTGGTGCCAGCATCTCTTCTCTGCCAGTTCGCTTCCTGGCTAGAGTCATGCCCAAAATGTCCCTAATTGTAAGGGCAGTTTCTCCCCCCTGGCTGCCTCTGTCTGCGGTGTGGCAACGCCTGCTACCTCCGCCGGAGTGGCCAGCTTACGCTAGGGCCTTGTGTCTGAGCTCTGGAAGTCTGCTGCCAAACGTCTAAGACTGACAGTGTTTGGGTGCTTTGCCCTGGGGTGAAACAGGTGAGTGGGTCGCCAATTGCCCACTCATTCGCCTTTTCAATGCTGCTGCTGGTGGTGGTGCCAGCATCTCTTCTCTGCCAGTTCGCTTCCTGGCTAGTGTCATGCCTCAAATGTCCCTAATTGTAAGGGCAGTTTCTCCCCCCTGGCTGCCTCTGTCTGCAGTGTGGCAACGCCTGCTACCTCCGCCGGAGTGGCCAGCTTACGCTAGGGCCTTGTGTCTGAGCTCTGGAAGTCTGCTGCCAAACGTCTAAGACTGACAGTGTTTGGGTGCTTTGCCCTGGGGTGAAACAGGTGAGTGGGTCGCCAATTGCCCACTCATTCGCCTTTTCAATGCTGCTGCTGGTGGTGGTGCCAGCATCTCTTCTCTGCCAGTTCGCTTCCTGGCTAGTGTCATGCCTCAAATGTCCCTAATTGTAAGGGCAGTTTCTCCCCCCTGGCTGCCTCTGTCTGCGGTGTGGCAACGCCTGCTACCTCCGCCGGAGTGGCCAGCTTACGCTAGGGCCTTGTGTCTGAGCTCTGGAAGTCTGCTGCCAAACGTCTAAGACTGACAGTGTTTGGGTGCTTTGCCCTGGGGTGAAACAGGTGAGTGGGTCGCCAATTGCCCACTCATTCGCCTTTTCAATGCTGCTGCTGGTGGTGGTGCCAGCATCTCTTCTCTGCCAGTTCGCTTCCTGGCTAGAGTCATGCCCAAAATGTCCCTAATGGTAAGGGCAGTTTCTCCCCCCTGGCTGCCTCTGTTTGCGGTGTGGCAACGCCTGCTACCTCCGCCGGAGTGGCCAGCTTACGCTAGGGCCTTGTGTCTGAGCTCTGGAAGTCTGCTGCCAAACGTCTAAGACTGACAGTGTTTGGGTGCTTTGCCCTGGGGTGAAACAGGTGAGCGGGTCGCCAATTGCCCACTCATTTGCCTTTCCCATTTCCTTTTCCATTTCATTATTTTCCTTCTGATACACAACCAACCAAACATAACACACACAATAACACATATAACACATATAACACACAGTGACATCACACATAACACACATACACACACACTTACAATGCACAAAACACAAGGACCTTTTCCTTGTTATTTGCCCTGGCCTTCACTCACTAATAGCATTACATTAACACTATAACTCACACTTCACCCTATAACATTTTTCCATCCACATACCTGCCAACAGACCCAACTTTTTCAGGGACAGTCCTGCTTTTTTTCCAGTCCTGTCCCATCTAATTTAGCTAAACTAGGTATGCAAAATGCAAATACACATAGGTAGTTATAGCTCGGTAGGTAACGCTACTATAAACATTTAATAAATATAATCAAGTACTAAATAATAAATCTAACTAATACATTTAAATAAACCCCTATTTTTTTTTTAAAAAAAACATTAAAATTAAATTATTATTATTTAGACATAATCCATCTTTAACCAAACCAGTGCACTGCTACTAATCTTAAACATAACCGTACATTAACCCTAAGCTATTTTTTAGTTCTTGTCCAACATTTTTCCATCAGCATACCTGCCAACACACCCAAGATTTTGGTGGACAGTCCTGCTATTTTCCAGTCCTGTCCAATAAGTAAGTTGGGTTGTTGCAAAGTATGCCATTGTAAATAGGTAGCAAATGTTAGGCATGTAAAGTGGTCCAAAATCAATTTAAAAATGTAAAATATTCCCTATTCTTTTATTAAACATCTATGGACAGTACACCTCGGTATGTGTGTGCAACTCTATTGGTCGTTTCGGCAGGGGGCTCGCCTGCCATCAACGAATGAAGTGCATTCTGCAGTTCTGCAATTCACTCGTTGATGCCAGACCAGCCCCCTGCCGAAACGACCAATAGAGCTGCACACACGTACCTTCACGGCAGCTGCTGCTGCTGTGATGTGTTATTAACCCCGTATTAACCCCTGCTAGGCAACCAGGAGGAAAACGAAGATTAAACGAGCACGAAGAATGTCCGCGAATATTCGCCCGAAGAGAAGACAGGAACGGGCGAATATTCGCGGAATACGAAGATTTTTTTTTCCCCGAAGACGAGCACGAAGACGAACACGAAGAGCCCCCTGGTGCCCAAGTCTAGAACGCACCGAGACGGATCTCGCCTTCCATGCTGCGGCTCCGTACAACGTCTTGGCTCCTGCTGATGGGTGGAACGACTACAGCTTAGCACAAAAGTGAAAAGTGAGTCCAATCAGATATCGCCTGGAACGGAAAAATCACAAGTTTATCTAAAAAAACAAATTACTCAATGTAGGTTTATAAACAAGGCAAGCTTGCACATGTTTGTTGGATTTTAAGGGGTAAGTGCTTATATTTAGACAAAATAGTTAAATAATTAAAGAGAAGCTCAGATTTAAAATAAAAATATATATATATTTTTTTATTATTATTATTTTTTGTAGTGTGTTTTGTATTTTTTCAGAACACTACTTATACAAGAAATAAATTGTAAGAAAAAAATAGAGAATATATTTTTGTTACTTGGAAACTGGTCAAGTAAATAAACTAAAATCAGATGGATTGCTCCAAACGGTCCTGGATGCTAGCCAATATCACTTCAGGCACTCAACTCATCTGCCACTCCAATAGCAGATCAGGTGCTTCAGTGTGCAGCCAGTGGCTGGATCTGCCCGGATACAAGCTACATCACCTAGCTTGCCATTGGCTGATCTTATGTCATCACACGGCCGCTGGCCTTAAAGCGCCAGTCCAGTCCTGGCTCCCAGCCTTTGATATTATTGGCATCTGTCATTTATATCAGACATCCAAAGTGAGGGCAGGGGTGGTTGAAGGTCTTGAGGAAGCCCAAGCAAAAATGTTTTTTGCTCCCACCTTAAACACAGAAATGTTGTTATACGGATATTGTGATGTTCCGTACATACGTTCAGGGATCTGTTAAGTTAAATACATTATTATAGTAAATCTTGTGTCTCTCTTAAGTACATTGTAGGCCAATGAGTGTCTAATAAACTGTGCTACGAAAGTCCAGAAGACTTTTTTTTTCAACAGTAATAGTAATAAAAGGGGCTAAGATGTAATGTAAAGACATTTTACTGTAGTGAGAGGGTGGAAGGAACAGCCTCCCAGCAACAGTGGTAGAGGCGCCTAGAAACGGGCAGACTAGACGGGCTGAGAATGGGTCTGATCTGCCATTAGGTTCTATGTTTCTGTATGTCGCAGGTATCCTCAGAATCTTGAATGGCCGGTCCTGGAATGTAAGTTTCTGCATCCAAATTAAAGCCTCTGTTTACTAAACGCCTGTACCCAGCAGAGCAAGATTATGTCGGAAAGATCTGACCGCAGTTTAATAAATGGTTCCACTTGAGATGAATGTTTTGTAAATAAGGTCTGGGTGGTTCCGTGAATTAATCCGGTTAAGCGGTGTTAAAGCTGCTGTGGCCTGGAATACCTGGGTTTAGGACAGTCTCAAGAAGCAGAGACAGGGGACAAAAACCAAACATATGTGACTTTCAATTTTACATTATTTCTCCTACTGGTCGAAACATCCTATTCACTTTAAGGCATATGATAGGTGCGCGGTCCTTTAAATTGTCATTCTGCAGAATGACCCCAAATGAATTTGCCCCTTTCCCTTCCTCCCCTATATGTACATATGCCCCCTATAAGCAGATATACTCATCCTTGCACATGATAGACTCCCCTCCAGTGAGCTCCAGCCCTGGCTTGGCAAATGCTGCGAGTGGGAATCCGTTCAGACCCACCGTGTGTATATTGGGGGGGAAAGCGCTCCCCTTGATCGTGATTGAATCATCAGATCGTGTAGGAGAAGGGCAGCTGCAGGGTTGCAGCTTCTAGCCCGGGTAAATCCTTTTATATTCTGGATGATAAAGAATGCATAATAAAGTACCTGCAGAGGGTTAGAGTTACTCGCACAGAGTAATTTAAAATACATTCTCCTTTAGTAGGGATGTCAGGGACATTAAACTGTCCCTTTAAAGCAATAAGGACGGGTGGTGTCGGGGGGGGGGCGAGGGGTTAAAGGGTTTCGGACAGGGAGGTGACATTGGATTTTACAGCAGAAAAAAATTAGTTCTACCATATGGTTCTTATCTTCTAAGTTTATATCAGCCAGATCATAGAGATACCCCCTAACATGTTACATGGCTAAAGGGGGACAATTTTGTTTTTGTGGGGACTTTTTGGAGGCACGTGGCATACTGGGCAAATGTCCGGTGGTCCGCTGGCTGCCTCTTTGTCCCCAGTCTGGCCGTGGCTAGAGGACAGGGCTTTATAATAATAATAATATGTGACTGTGACCTTTTCATGTAATGGAGTAGGTCATTTTGGTTTAAGTCATAAACCAATTTCCTGCTGTTTCTATGCACATTATCGGGGCTTTTAGGGCTGTAGAACCCTGTGATACCCTCATACCCAGCAAACATTCTGAGCTCCTAGGAAAAGAGGGGCATCAGGGGAGGAAAAATGGACAGGACTGTCCTTCCTAAATAAGGACACATGAGAGCTATGCAGCCGTCTGTGATGTATATGACTTTACAGATCTATTTGTAGAATTCTGCAGACCTACAAAATATTTTCTGGATGTCAAAATTAGAGGTAACAGAAAAGGACATGTTTTAATTTCATGATAACCATTTTATCTCCCATCAATTTCTATGTTTCTATAACAATTAAACATTCAGATGTATCAAGCCATAGTGAACAAAACAGTTTTTTATTGAGTTAATAAAAACTGGAACTCCTACACAGAACTTTACAAACACAAAACTCTGTCGCCCCCTAGTGGCACGAGGTGATCGGGTTAAAAACAGAAATCAGATTCTGGCAAAGTGGTTACTAGCATCTTCAATACAAAAATACTCAATTTAGAAACATGTAATGTAAATAGGTGCGACCTAGAGTACGGCATGATGCTTCCATCATTTTTTGACACATATTTCTGAGAGTATAATCAGAGAGGTAGGAGTGTTTATGTAGTAGCATGAATGTGTATGTGGAAGTATTTGTGTGTTAGCATGAATGTGTATGTGGAAGTATTAGTGTGTTAGCATGAATGTGTATGTGGAAGTATTAGTGTGTTAGCATGAATGTGTATGTGGAAGTATTAGTGTGTTAGCATGAATGTGTATGTGGAAGTATTTGTGTGTTAGCATGAATGTGTATGTGGAAGTATTAGTGTGTTAGCATGAATGTGTATGTGGAAGTATTTGTGTGTTAGCATGAATGTGTATGTGGAAGTATTAGTGTGTTAGCATGAATGTGTATGTGGAAGTATTAGTGTGTTAGCATGAATGTGTATGTGGAAGTATTTGTGTGTTAGCATGAATGTGTATGTGGAAGTATTAGTGTGTTAGCATGAATGTGTATGTGGAAGTATTAGTGTGTTAGCATGAATGTGTATGTGGAAGTATTAGTGTGTTAGCATGAATGTGTATGTGGAAGTATTAGTGTGTTAGCATGAATGTGTATGTGGAAGTATTTGTGTGTTAGCATGAATGTGTATGTGGAAGTATTAGTGTGTTAGCATGAATGTGTATGTGGAAGTATTTGTGTGTTAGCATGAATGTGTATGTGGAAGTATTAGTGTGTTAGCATGAATGTGTATGTGGAAGTATTAGTGTGTTAGCATGAATGTGTATGTGGAAGTATTTGTGTGTTAGCATGAATGTGTATGTGGAAGTATTAGTGTGTTAGCATGAATGTGTATGTGGAAGTATTAGTGTGTTAGCATGAATGTGTATGTGGAAGTATTAGTGTGTTAGCATGAATGTGTATGTGGAAGTATTAGTGTGTTAGCATGAATGTGTATGTGGAAGTATTTGTGTGTTAGCATGAATGTGTATGTGGAAGTATTAGTGTGTTAGCATGAATGTGTATGTGGAAGTATTAGTGTGTTAGCATGAATGTGTATGTGGAAGTATTAGTGTGTTAGCATGAATGTGTATGTGGAAGTATTTGTGTGTTAGCATGGATGCACATATAGATAAGAACCCCTTCTTTTCCCACTATACAATCCGTGATGTCTGATTCCTCCGTAACTTTCGTTTCTGTAATAGAAAATTGTTTGCCTATTGTACATCTCCACAGAAGGTGATGGCACTGAATAAATCAATAACATTACATCATAATTAATTTTACACAAACCATTCGGCAATTTGTGGATTTTATAATCTAATCCATATTAAACAAGAGGACGAGTGTAAGACAATACGGGGTACAGTCATGATGAGTCCTCCTGGTCTAGGGGGGCAGGTCCAGGGTAGGGGAGCAGCAGTTCCCCAGCTGCTAAACTGGGGGGCAGATCCGCCTCTTGGGCAATCAGGCCTCACGGTATCCCACTTCTCGATGGGCTGGTTACAGGGGAGATCTAAGGCTGTGCAGCGCGTCGGCCGTCTTCCATGCTTTTTGGCATGCCCTTTATGACAGTCTGGACGCGGTGACGATGTGAAACCCATAGAAAGGAGCAGGGCCGTAAATCTCCGGTCCACCACGGCCACAAACAGTCCACAGTTCTTGGATATTCCATCTTATGCGCAGGCATCTCAAACAAATCCAATCCAATTGTTTTCAGGCAAAGATATAAAATTCCTTGCCTGTTTGTGGCCCTTGGGGAGCGAAGCTGTGCCTCGGACCCCTACATGCACTTTTTATTTTTGTATACAGTAGCCTTATCGCTAGGTGTGCGGTGTATACAGGGTACATTTTTTTTATCACACCAGCCTAAGGGCTGGGGCTTCTTGGGGAGAACTATATACCGTATTTGCTCGATTATAAGACGACCCTGATTATAAGACGACCCCCTCAAAATCTGAATATTAATTTATGAAAAAAAGAAAAAGCCTGAATATAAGACGACCCTATAGGAAAAAAAAAGTTTTACCAGTAAATGTTAATTCATGTAAACTATGTGAACAATTGTTTGTTAATAAAAGCTACGATTGAGAAAAATGTTTTTATTTCCTTTTTTTTTTTTCCAACCTGCCCCCCCCAGTTCTGCACATCTGCCCCAGAAATGCCTTATACCCCATATATACCACTGTGCCCCATGATATGCCTTTTAAGACTCTAAATGCCACTGTGCCCCATAATACACCTTTTAACCCTCTATATGCCACTGTGCCCCATGATATGCCTTTTGACCCCCTATGTGCCACTCTGCCTCCAGAAGAGGCAGAGTGGCATTAATGGGGATTAAAAGGCATTTCACAGGGCACTCTGCCTCCAGAAATGCCTTATGCCCCCCATTTAACACTCCCTCCCTCCTCCAAACTTACCAGAGCTTCTGAGTCCCCCGGTGCTTAGTCCGGACTAAGCACCGGGGACTCAGAAGCACCGGTAAATTGGGGGGGGGGGGGGGGCATACACAGGAGGATCCAGGTCCCCTGCATCGCTGCGGGGGATCTGGATCTTAGTCTCATAGTCAGACCTATTTGAGGTCTGATTATAAGACGACCCCGATTATAAGACGAGGGGGATTTTTCAGAGCATTTGCTCTGGAAAAAACCTTGTCTTATAATCGAGCAAATACGGTAGTTTTTTTTGGGTGGGGGGGGGTTGTTTTGTTTTTTTTCTACACGATTGCACAGATTTTTTTCACAGAGAATGGGTGTTTTTTTTGTACTTATTTTCAATAAACACTAGTAAGAATTTGACACTGGAAAGCCGAGGTGGAGGCCTGTTTTTTTCTGGTGAGGAAGGGGGAGTTTGGTAGCTCTTTTGAGAGCTCTTTTTATTTCAGTGGTCCTAACCCTTGCGGAGAGGGTCCAAGAAGATCCGACCCTCCTCATGCCCGGGGAGGGAATGAAGGGGGCCGCATATCCCTTGTGGAGCGAGACGCACAAAGAAGATTAAGGAGACCTGGTGTCCACCGCGGCCTTACGGCACGCTGGCACTTTTTGTTTTTCTTCACCGTGGAGCCACTGACCTCGGGGCTTCAAAAGAAAAGATAAACGTACATCTGGGGTTGTTGGTTTCCTTGTGCAAAAGAAACTTGCCTCGCATTTCGGTTCTGGACGGCCCTTGTGGACAGGATCAGATTAATGCGTCGATTTTTCCTCTGTTACGGAACATAACCCGAGATTCTCCCGAGCGCGGTCGCGTACGGCAGGCTATTATTACGATGCCCTCGGTCGAGTTGCTCTCATGCCTTTTTGTAACTTGCCAAAATAACGATTTTCATTTTAAGCGCGTTTTAGCTCAATTAAAAAAAAAAAAAAATAAAAAAAAAAAGCACACGATATTTAAATTCAAAAATTTATTTTTTCTTTTTAGAGTCTCTTTAAATATAATAAATACCACGCTGGTTTCAAGAGTTCTAAAAATTAAAACGGATATAACTTTTAGCGATGGAGCCAATTGAAGATTACTTTAAAAATGTATATTGGCAAATTCTAGAGAAGTAACCACTTTCGGGAACTTTTCCTCCCCCTCCCCCACATTCATGGTGCCAACAAGTAAAAGTTACAAAATAACAGACCAGATGATAAGTAATCAGGGTATATTTATCACGATGAATAACGATATACAGGTGGTAATACACGCAGGGGACCTGCTCTTCCCGGAAACAGAAACCCAAATTAGAAATTTACTTCACAACATTCTTAGCGCATTAAAAAAAAAAAAAAAGTTATTAAGGGAGTCCAGTTACATTAAACTTACCCTGGAATAATAACAAGCTTATTTTATAGTGTATCGTTTTACACTGCAGTAAAGGCGGCTGGAGCATCACCCAACACCAGGGTAGGGAACCGGTGCCTCCAACGTTCCCTGGTCTAGCACGGGACTGATCTAACGCGTACGTCACAGCTGCCCCAATTTAAGCAGGACAGTCCTGTTACCCAGGCACCCTCCTGCATTAGCAAAACAAGCTATCGGAGTGGAGTGCTGGGACGGGACATCCTATGACGGCGCTTTGCGTCAAGTTACATGGCGGCTGCAAAGCCAAGCCCTGCCTCTTATGTTGGAGGTACGCAAATAAAACTAAAGCAAAATAAATGGTTTATACCACTTGTCCAAGTGGCCATAGACGGGGGCCTCGTTCCCATAAGACGTATACAGACACTCCGAAACCAGAAGTCACTGGCCGTTGCCCGAGTGGCGGTGCAGTACGTTATATGCCAATCACAGTCACTTGTAATATATGAACACAGGAGTTCTACATATTCCTTCTCTACCCTTCCAAAGACTGCCTGAACCAATCAACAGCAATCAGCAACATCATGAGTGGGATAATCACGCAGATCCCAAGAACAGGACGCCGGCTGCCCCCCAGGGTATACGCAGCAGGTGGGCTTCTATATAACCCTATTTAATCTGTAAGCTACAATATATGGGTCTGTTTATGGTACGGAACAGTAGAATGTAAACGGATAACGTGGCCCATCGGGGAAAGTCGCCGGAAGCCAACGCTAGAGGAGAGATCACTTGGGGGGGAATCTGGCAAGACCCTGACCCTTTCGCACGTCTTTGGGAGTAGCGCAAGTTTGCCACACAGCTGAACGTTAGCTTTGTGATGGCCCCCTCCCAAGTGCACAACTACATATACTTGTTCACATGTATTATTAAACGTAATATTTGGTAAACACTGAGCAATGTTTAGAGGGAACAAAATCATATTTGCCCCAAAAAATGAATTACACGCAAAGTCCGGGATATATGTGCAGGGGCATAGATGCCAACAATTACATAAAGATATGCCAAGGTCTGGGCTAATGGTGTCACATTTTGGGACAGGGCGTTGTGCATAACACTGCGTGACAATAAATGGTAACCAGAAATAAGAAACAGAAAGAAAAAAAAGAGAAAAATGATGTTCATGCCGCATATACACAATTCCAGTCTACATGGTCTTATACAAAGAGCGACTCCTATGGCATCACCAAATGTAAAAGGGTTCCCTATTTGGACAGCACGTGGTGTAACATTTTAACAAGGATTAGTCTTTTTTTTGTATACTAACTGAAAACGGGAGAAAAAGAAAGAAAGAAAGAAAGAAATCACAAGGGTATGCAATTAGCCCAAAATCAGCCACAAAAAGGAAACAGGAGGGACTCAAAAAACAAAACCTAAATGCAAGAAACTGTGTTTGAGATTGGCTCCCATCACACCCCGAGAGGAAGGCGGGAGCCAAGCCCCAACATCCTTCAACAGACGCAGTTTGGGACCTTTGGGGTCTCCAGACCCGGTCACAGCTGGGTCCGCCAAGCTCGGGAAGAGAAGAAAGGCCCTGAACTCTAGAGAACGGCTATTTAAATCAGCGATACCCGTGTTTGGGGGCGTAGTGTTGGGGGTGGGTTGTTGCTTGAAGCATTTTATAAGCAGAATAAAACTGTGTATAAGCTGGGTATCACACACTAGTTTCGCGTTTAGTACATAGCTTTGACTGCGTTCCATACAACGGTGCTGGACCTGGAGGTCTATTCACCGAGGGCTTATTTTCGTCAGAAGGGCCGCTCAGCCCTTCTTGGGGAATCAGAAAAAAAAACTTCAGGGCTTGCAAAGTTTAGCATAACGTAAACTCTGGGTTTAGAGCATATTCTCCCGGACCTACTGAATGTAACGATTGAATTAGCATGCTTCTCCAGATTGCGCACACATTTACTACATCCGGCGGTCTCTCGCAGAGTGCTCTCACGTTCATAGTCTTTATGCACAGAGAGCGAGACAGATGTGCTGCCGACGTAACCCAACTCTCTGCGTTCTTCAAACCCGGGGATACCAAGGAGACAGACAGGAGCGCGTACACAGCAGAAGGAAGCACGCTGTCGTATGCTCTTCTCCCACCAGCGCCTTGGACTAAAAATCATGCCAAAACCCACCCCAGTTGCTAGCCAGTTCCTAATAACATCACTTCCGGCTTCGAAGCCGCTTAGACTTCCTTGGACAGTCCACAACATCCATCGCTTTCTTCCTCTTGCGCGGGGAGTCATCACTCTGGCCTGCTCCGGAAGAGCCTACAGCGCTTTCCATGACCTCGCGTAATTTGTGCTCTAGCTCAGTTAGGCGCACGTTCTGCTCGCCTATGATTTGGGTCTGTTCTAGAAGTTTCTGGTCCTGGTCTTGAAGCTGTTTCTGCTGCTCCTGGACCTTTGTACGCAGCTCCGTCAGCTCCCGTCTCAGAGAGGTCATGCCGGCCGTGTGGCCCCTCATCTGCTGCTGGAGTTTGGTCACCTCCTGCCTCGAAGGGTTCTGCTTGGAGAAAAGCTGCATGGAACTCAGCGCAGTGGAAGGACCAGGACCTACAGGGCAAAAAACACAAATTTAAACACAAAACCACCTAAATTCTTATTGGAAAGGACAAGGGGGGGGGGGGGTGGCATTAATCCCATCTTATTATCCATATATACGTCCTGGCAAAGCCACCGAACCTGGGGAAGATCCGCTGAGACGCCCAGACACGTCTGAACCTGGTAGCTTCTTTTTAAGTAACGGAACAATCTTCTCGTCGAAGTATTCCATGGCCATCGATGAGATGTCCCGTAATTCCTGTAGGACCTCATGAGCCCGCTGGGGAGATCTTGTGGAGTTGATGTATCTGAGCACTCGGAACATTTCATCGATGACCTAAAAAAAAGAAAAACACAACACGTTACTTGTTAACCCCTTCATTCCTCTATAGACGTACCGGGACGTCCAAAAAACGCCCACAAAGAAACCCCTTATGGACGTCCCGGTACGTCCAGCCCGTCGTTTGACAGCCTGGACTCCCCCCCCTGGCAGCAGAAGCCGGCATCGCCGGCTTTCTGCTGCCCGATCTCCCGTAACAGCTTCCGGCATGAAAGCCGGTAAGCTGTTACAGTTGAAAGCGCCCGATCGCGCAGTTGCAAACGCGCAATCGGGCATTCCTTCATCTGTGAGGACCTGCATAGAGATCACAGTGTGATCGGTGCAGGGGGATCGCGGGGAGGGGAGTGAGAAACCATCTCTCTCACTCCCCCTCCCGCCCTGAAAGAGAAAATCTGAAAAAAAAAAAAAAGGTTAATTCATTTAAAAAATAATATTAAATAAATCAATAATCTATATAATACAAAAAAAATTATAATGTGAGCTGTGATGTCATTGTGACATCACTGGCATGTTCAGGAGGTCCCTAGGAGGACCTCTAACCATTTCTGTGTAAAAATATATAAAAAATAAAAAGTAAAAAAAAAAAAATAAATAAAAAAAAAATATATATATAAAAAAAATAAAAATAAAAAAAACCTTACTTCCCATTTCCCTAGCATAACATCTAGCCAGTATAACCCTCCTGCCCCCGTTCACAGCCCCCAAACCAGTTAAGCCATAGGCATAAAAATTATACACCTTATAGTATGCTCCCTGGTGCTGGGAAAGTCTGGAAAATCTATATAAATCAGGTATTTCTGAAATCAGGACACCTGAATTGATAAACTTGGAGGGGATTTTCCATCACTTTACCTAATTTTGTGAGGATTCAGAGGGAAAATGAAAAAAAACGTATGTTTTTTTCTAATTTTTGCTAGTTTTTACTAAATTTCTCATTCTAAATTTTCAGCTAATCATCCAACTATGGTATCAAACGAAAGCTCTCTCTCTCTCTCCTTGAAAAAACAATATATAGTTTACATGGGTACACTATTCACAGGAAAGGAGAATCATCGCTAAACCGACATACCCCAAAAATGGCAAAATTGCTCTGGGCTTTGAGGTACCAAAAGGGGTACCTTTTACCTGGGATTGAAGGATTGAAGGGGTTAATGTTACACAAATATTTCATTTTTATGTAAGCTGACGGTTGTTTCTCATTGGCCCGGCTGAATCAGACGTATCGGGATACGCTTGTGGTTGAAGCGTGGCAGCAAGGATCAGCCCGCCCAGTCATCCAGTGCCGTCGTATTTGGGGCTCATTGAGGATTTCAAAAAAAAAAAAAAAATCTTTAAATCACCGACTGCTTTTCCTACCGAAGAACTTGTATGAGTTTTCCCGGTAAATGGTGGGATTTCTGCCTGGAAGGCCCAACCAGTTCATTTTAGCTCTCTGAAGGATGGTTAATTTTTAACATGGAGGAAAAACATACCTTGAATATAAGGCAAGATTTAAAAATAATGTAAAAGTATATATATTTATATGCCGAGATTTATCACTTTCTTTTTTGATGAAAAGAGTTTATTCTTCTTGGAGTTTTGACTGCCCGGTACAGACGTGCAGGCCTACCAACATTGTAAATAATTCTGCCGGAGGAGCCATTTGTTTTCTCTTCGCTCTATGTGGGTGTAAATATTCCAAATATATCTCTTCTGAATACAGACAGCCATGAAAAGCCTGAGGCCGCATGAATATTTATCACGGATGTCAAAGCGCTGGCGGAGAAACGTTACCATCCACCGACAGTACCCCAGCGCCATCCACTGGACACCACCTACCACAGCAGAGGATTCTACAGCGTCTTGTATGACGGAAAAAAAACAGAGCAAAGCCACAAACGGGAATTCCATGTATGGAAATGTAGCCACATCGCGCCTCACATCGGCTCACGGGTGCCAAAATTCACAACGGGCCTAAACCACAAACCTCCCTGGAACACGTGAAGCCGGCTCTCTGAATCCCAGTTACCTAGACGTTCGTTAGTCTACACTCACCTGCGAAAATGCTGAGAAAAGTCTAATTGGCTTGGATAGAACAAAAAATGATCAAGTTTCAGGTTTTGTCTGTAAAGGCCCAGAACCCATAAACCAGCACATAGGGCAGGGGCGTCCAACCTGCGGCCCTCCAGCTGCTGCAGGACTACATCTCCCATCCTCCTCAGCCAGCCCCTTAGCTGAAAGAGCATTATGGGAGATGTAGTCCTGCAGCAGCTGGAGGGCCGCAGGTTGGACGCCCCTGACATAGGGGCTTTACTAGGCAATGGGACTTTTTTTTTTTTTTTTACCTTTCCTGGGATGAAGCAGCACAGTTTAGAGTCAACGTATTTCATGAACGTCATGTTCAGCAGCGACAGCCTGGTCTCCACTGCCGCCAGAATGTCCACGTGTCGGGCCAATGAGTGATTCCGCCTCTCTGATTCCCGTCTGCACACAGACAATTGGAGAACATACAATCAGTAACGAAACAAGAACACAGAAGCAAGTGCTTTCTCTCTCTTCTTCCCACGTCATGGTGAATGAAGGCTTGAGGCTTACAGGTTGCATTGTAATAAGAGTTGACGCTTCACTCACAGCGGGCTTACCTGCTTACTTCATAAAGGCAGCCAATCAGAGGCAGGATGCATAAAAAAAATCGGGGGTTCCGTCACATTATACGGCCATATATCGCTTTGCCCGCCACTACGTCAAACTACCCCAAGATTGGCGAGTCCGATCTAATTTTTCATGGCTATATTGGTTACCAAGGAGGTGAATCAGTGGGACTGCACCGCATTTTAACCCAAAAGAGACTCTCAAGCACTTTAATAAAGCCTTCTCTGGACACCATTAAGGAGGCTCCCGTGTAGCAGGAGGCGGCTGCTTACTTAGTACGTCGCGCCCTTGTAAGCAAACTGTGCTCCTTCTGACATCGATTTGAGATCTACCACTGCCTGCTCGATGAAACCGAAGTCTGATTAAAAACAATTGCTTGAGGTCCATGGGAACGAACACCTCAATACACAGGAACCGTTACACTCAGGTGAAATAATAATTATACTCTATAGCAGGCCAAATAAACAACCTAAAATTAAAAAAAACGCTGCAAAGTAACAGAATAGGAGCAGAAGCGTCGCTAACGTTAGCAGAAAGCCCGGAGAAGGTTCTTTTATAATTCCGTTTCCAGGTATCCAAGCTCCCGGGACCAGTCTGCTTTAATCGCTCCCGCAGGCGGTATGTACCTTGGCAGCTGCGACTTGACTTGTTTCTGGCAATAGGTATGGTATCTCTCCACTCGCAGGAAGCCCTGGTTGAGCATGCGCTGACACACCTGATCCATGCGCTTGCAAACCTATAGAAAGAGAAAAGGAGAAGCAGATCAGGAAGACGTTAAAATAGAGAACGGTCAGGTCTGAATGTGCCATCATTAGATTAACGTGCATAGCACCAGCTGATTCTGTAGCGCTGTTACAATAGTCAGAGCCAGCCTTAGGTGTTCTGGCGCCCTGTGCGGACTACTCCTCTGGTGCCCCCCCCCATCCCAAAAGAAAGGAATAAAAACTTGTAACAAAACTCCCCTTTTCTCACTATCTATCCCCCTGTATCACTATCTACCCCCTCTGCCCCTTCTCACTGACCCCCCCCTCTTCTCACTGACCTCTCCCCTCTGCCCCTTCCCCTGTTGAGTCCAGCGGTGGGAGCGGGAGGCGTCCGTCTTCCCGTGGTGCGCGCTTCACAGCTGAGCGCCGGAATACTCAGGCGCTCAGCATGAAATGCGGCACCGCGATGGAGTCACGGAGCGTGAGGGGCGCCGAGCGGCTGCTGAAAACTTCACAAGCGACCACTCGGCACCCCTGCCCGGGTAATAAAATACGATGCGGACGGCACGCGGCAGGATTCATGGGCGCCGGCACAGATAGATTCCACCCTTAATGTGTCACTCTATACATTACCGGTTCTATGCTTCTAATGACATCAGCAAACGATGAGAGATATGATGCAAACGCCCGATGAATACAATCACAGCCCCTGTGATCAGACCCCCCCCCCAAAAATAGCAGGCGATACAGTGAGGGACTTAACCCTACACCTGCTGCGTGCATTCTTAAAAAAAAAAAAGAAAAAAAAGGCAGATAAAATGGATTGGTTCCTAACCGCTGTCAATCTCTATGTTTCTAGCCTCGCGTTAAGGTTGCTGATTGGTTCAGGCAGCGTTTGAAAGAGGCCGAGGAGCCGGCTGAGGAACCATGAGACCACCAGGAAGTTGGTTAGATGCTACTTTTTTCGACCTCGGTCCCAGGTTTCAGCTTTCTTGCGGTAAAATATTAATAGTTCAACTAAAAAGAACTGCACCGCACAACATGAACGTACAGACAGTTTAAATGGGATGAGTTCCGGTCAGCAGCAAGTCCTTTTCCATAACAGAGGACACGACTCCTGCCGACTAGAGCAAATCTATAAAGGTCTTTGCCTTTCCCAATACAGTAATTATAAAGACGTATCGCAGTACGATTGAGAAATACGTACTAACGAGAGGTAAACAAGGAAAAGGGATTCTTGGCGAGCCTCAGTAATATTACCAAAGACATCAAACAAAGAAAAGGGGAGAAGTAGCAGCTCCGTAGAAAACAAACGAAGGGCGGCATCAGAGTCTTCTGCTCAAGATGTTACCAATGATCTCCAACGAGCGCCTACGGCAATAGGAGGTTCTTTAATACGTCGAATATCTTTCTTTATCCATCTAGCAGCCATTGGTCTTGGTTACTTGATGTGCCATAGTGTCTCCGAGAAGGCTACTTGGCAGACTAGAGTTCTTTCACCAGGCCTTGGATCTCTTGCTAGTGGTAGAAATAGGAGGCTGAGCAGACAATGGAATCGGGTCCAATGGATCATGGAGACCTTAAGTTCCTTAAGGATCAGGTTTAGATGGTGGCTGGGGGCTCCTGGTCTCGTTCTTGTATGTCATCTGGATGCAGCCTTGACAAACTATCATCAAAGGAGGTCAAATAACATTTGATCTAGAAGACACTAAGAATGGCATCCGGGCCTTTAGGGAGTAGCAGGGCATAATCCCTTCCTAAAGCCCCCTGCAAAAAAAAAAAAGCCCAGTCTGTGGTGCATCGTGTCTCCTTCTCTTGTCTCTGGCATACCACTGCCGGTGCTTCATCAACCCAACTAATGGATCCAACAGAGAACGTCTTCTGTAGCCACCAACCCAAAAAGATCTTTAAATGACCCAAGATCCTTGTACACCCGTCCAAAGAAATGACTGGGTGCAAGAAACTGCATCTGAACAAGAATCAGAGAATCTCAGAGACACTCAGATGATGAACAGCCTTCTCCTCCATGCAGTTGAAGACGATTGCTGGGAGTGTCAGTGTTCGAAGCAGAAGCATCCTGGATTTTGGCCAATTTGTCCTCCGCCACAACCTTCCAGAATCTCTAGCGTTATTGGGATATGTTGTTGATGGGCTTGAAATGGTGATGCAATGGCAACATTCTGCTGTCACCGATTCACACAACAATATGACCATAAGGGTGAGAAATCTTACATATGAGCAGACATTGAGCCTATGGTGGCCTACATCCTACCAAGGGGAGGAAAAAAAATTCAATACGCAAGGCTGGCAAGGGCAAAAAAAAAAAAGAATTGTCCTCAGTAGCAAGTTTGAGTGACACCTCGGCGTGCGTCCAGGGGGTAGAAGTTTGAAGGTATGATGCCATGACAGTTCTTTAGAATTCATTTATTCCGTTGTTTGTACTTTTCTTTTTCAAAGAGCGCGGAGGTCCGCTGGTGGCTGATTTAGGATATTAACCAATTTCCTGCCACTAAACAAATTAAACAATGGGGGGGTATTCATGCAGAACCCCGAACAGTGCGACCCCAGTCATGCTACACGTATGCTATGATTGCAACACATACAGCTTGTTTTAACCTCTGCCGAGTAGCGGATCACACTACTACTGGACATTAAAGGCCATCTCTGCTGCGGCGGTCATCAACATTATCAGAGCCCATAAACCACATCGAACCGAAAATAATCCACTTTTTCGTTGTGCCGTAAAAAAATAGGTACGCGGCGAGAGCTTTGCATACCCCTTAACCCCTGCTTGCCCAAAGTGGCCACAAGTCCGGTGTCAGGCTGCCTGTACAGCAAAGATATAAATCAGGAGAGCCCCGGATCTCATACACCCCCACGTCATGCTTCATCCGACACGTCACACAACGCATAACAACGAAGAACCGCAAAAGCCCTTGTAACCTTGACGTAGAAAACACCTTGTTAACCTGTTAATGCCTGCAACGCAAGAAAGCACTGCCATTGGTGGGTTACCCGCTGATCTATCCTACCCAGATCTCTTCCTCGTCATTCCGGGTACAAAAACAATCTGATAGAATTCTCATCATCTTTATCACCGGCTCAGTTCGGGCTTTTTTTTTTTTCTTCTAGTGTAGAGATATTAGATATAGTTTCAGGAAAAAAAATGTAAAAGAGGAACTGTCAAAAAAAAAAATAAAAAATGTAAAAAATATAAAATAATAAAGTTAAAACCACATCGAAATCAAGTCTGAAATCGCCCATTTTTTTTTATGTAATTCCGCTTTTTATTAGCCAACGTACCTAGTCTGGGTATTTTAGGCATAATTTCTGTAATTTCCCATGATCCGTGCAGATGGCATAGAAATCTATTTCATTTTGGTAGCGTCCCCATGGGAGGCACCATCTTCCAGCTGAAGCCGGTGGCATCTTCTATTATTGTTTTATATAGCACCGTCATAATCCCGCAGCGCTGTACAATGGGTACAAATGTGACATAATTTGACTAACAGAAACAACGGGTAAGACTCCCCCAGTTGTTGCCACTCACCAGATATCACCGGGGTTGCCGTGGCAGCCGACTGGCGCCAGGACAGCGGCGCAATCTGCAGGCCGTCGGCTTTTGCAGGAGTACGGGTTCCGTCTATCACGGTATAGGGGACTCAGAGCTCTGAGGAGACATCGGCCGCTGTACAAGCCACTAGCCACAGAAAATCTCAACCAGTCACTGGACTGTTTTGGGATGGAAAGCGGGTTACGATCCCCGGGTGTCAGCACCAAAAGGGCATTAAAGTTATTACACCTCTGCAGAAACAGAAACAGGAATCTAAGACAAGGCCGAGGACTGATTAAAGTTGGAGTCTTTCCTCGGGACAAATGGGCAGATAGAAGGGGCCGAACGGGGCCGATCTGCCGGCAAATTAAATGCTTTAAAGAAATAAAGAGCAATTCTTGCCCCCCTCACCGGTGTAATTCACACGCATTGGGCAGGTAAACACCTTGGGCGGTGCTCCCAGGAGCCCAATTTTTGTCCAGCAGGGGCAAGTGAGACAGAGAAGCCCAGTCCGAAAAGCCCCAAAATCCACAGGGAAAATCCTCAGGGATTCAACTGCTTCACCCCAGACATACTGAGCCTAACCTCACACCCCACGCAGGGGCAAATAAACCCCACGCAGGGGCAAATAAACCCCACGCAGGGGCAAATAAACCCCACGCAGGGGCAAATAAACCCCACGCAGGGGCAAATAAACCCCACGCAGGGGCAAATAAACCCCACGCAGCCCCATTCCATGATCATACAATGCCCCAGAGCCTATACTGCCATCCCACCCCGTAGGTACCCCAGTCCCGAGTACACAGAGGCAGTTGGGCAGGTACCTCCTCCCCCACACAGCCCCCAGCCCTGTGTTGACATCTTACCAGCCGGAGTTGGCTGATCTCTTCATAGTTCAAGAAGTTCAGGATGTTCTCGATGGCCACGATGGGCAGCCCGAGCAGGGAGTTACCGGGGTACAGCAGCTCAGAGGACGGGGAGGCCGGCCTCGCTCTCTGGTTCCAGGCAGACACCAGAATAATCCCGGAGTCGCCCTCATCTTCACTGAACTCATCCACTGCGAACATCTTTCCTTTCCTCCTTGGAGGAAAACCCCGCCCCGTCCTACGTCACTTCCAGTGGGCGGAAACACCAGGCGACCGGTCACGCCCCCTCTCAGTCACCATCCGTGACGTCATCACAACAGGCCGCGCTTCTGCGCCGTCGGCCTGGGTGGCGCGTCCTGTTTGCCGGTTGCCTAGGTGACTGTTATAGGACCCCTTTGCTGCGAGTCAATAACGACATATTACGAATGCAGGATTGTTTTCAGGAGATTGCGGGACAATCTATGTAATTTCCTTTTTAAATAAAATGTTTAAAGAGACCTCCGTGTGGCGGCCTAGATGTAGTGGAACTCCAACTCCCATAATGCTCTAATGATGATCAGCAAGCCGGAGGCATAAACGGATAAATATATGTGTGTGTGTGTATATGTGATTAAAAATAATTATATATAATTACATATATATATATATATATATATATATATATATATATAATTCATGTTAAAGTTCAATAATGGATAGAGATCTCCCAGATGCCTTATGGATGCCAGTGATGTCACTTGGCTCCCTGTGAAGGTTTTATTTTAATTTTTATTTCATTATGCTAAAGTGGGAAAAACTTTGTGCTTCCCTTTGGTCTCCCCTG
This sequence comes from Sceloporus occidentalis, assembly GCA_023333645.1. NCBI lineage: Eukaryota > Metazoa > Chordata > Lepidosauria > Squamata > Phrynosomatidae > Sceloporus > Sceloporus occidentalis. The sequence continues at coordinate 469,955 of JALMGF010000199.1, forward strand.
TTGATCACACTGTGATCAGCCAGCCGGGCTCCATAGCCAGCCAGCAGGGGAGAGATCAGAGATCTGGATCTGGACAGACCCTCCTAAGATTCTTCTCTCCTAGGCCTAGCGGCATCACTGGGTGCCTGGTCATGCCTATGACATTGGCATGGTAGGCAGCTACTGCCGAGGTAAGTGGTAGTGGGTGGCTGGGGTGCTCCCTGGGTCAGACCTAAGGAAGCTTCCAGCCAAGATGCATCCCTGTATATATACGATACGGCGTAAAGATGTGAAAAAAAATAGACACGTTAATAGTTTCTTTTTATCACTTAAAAAAAATGCAAAATGAGTGAACAGAAGAAAAATCAAATCAGTATTTGGCGTGACCACCCTTTGCCTTCAAAACAGCATTTTTTATAAAATAGAGACCTGGAAGAATTCTAGACGGCTCTCACTCGCCATCTCCGATAAAGGCGCAGTCATTCCCTCGTTATTTAACGAATGAAACTCAACGTGCTTCATCAGCCTTTTCTCATCGAATTCCAAGCAGCATTTCAGAGAGGACCCCTGAAATATTTGGTTATTAAAATGATAACCAAAAACTGTGTGCGTCCCCTAAAACTGCTACTCCACTTTGACCAGTTGGGGGTCATGGGTTGAAAGTAGCCCACCGACTATTGAGCAATATCCAAATATACCGGCCACGTCATTATTTTACACCACTAGGTGGCAGAGGCGCACCTCTTCTAACTACCTCTGCCACAGCAGCCAACAGGGGGTATTATTATGAATTAATAATATATGATAGCGCCATCATATTCCGCAGTGCTGTACAATAGTTATATTAGTATAACCATTATTATTTATTTATTCTTTATGACAATTATATTAAATTGTGTTTACAGATTAAAGTGGGTATATATATATATATATGTATACTAGATACTAGGAGCCTACCTTATATGTGTTCCATATATATCTATATTATTATACCTCCTCATAAGTTATCTCTCCCCTGTTGTTAAGTTGATGACTGATGCTGATTGGTTCAGGCAGCTTTTGTAAAGGTGTGGGGAGGTGATAGGAGGATATTGATTAGCTAATGATAGTTGTGCCACCAGTGGCATATTTACAATCGGTGCCACTCTAGGTCTAACCCAAGGCAGGGCCATCTGCCGCCCCTTCCTCGCCACTGTCCTTACAACTAGATGTTGGGATATGATGTCATATCCCAGAGCTCCACTTTGTAAAGGAAGCGAGTGGTGGAATGAAACTACGAAGGACCATGTGACTCCGCACAGCCCTCCATGGTGTTAATGGGCTGTTTGGGGACATCAGTGATCTCCCTTTTAATCGACTTATTGGGTCGTGGCGGTTACACTCCCTGTTATGCGACAGAGGGGCTGCGGGCCCCCCCCCCTCTGGAATTGCCGGCTTTTAAACAATTACACCGCACACCACGAACTATAGGTAGATTTAATGAATGAATAAATAAGGGAATTTTATATTTTCTGTATTACTTTTCTAAATTTAGAGCTAAGTGGTACTCACTTTTTGCAATTTAGGAAATTACAATTACAAAATTTGGAAGCAACACCCCACTAGTCATGTTACCAATTCACATTGTCTGTAGTTTCAAGGTAAAGGTTTATATAAAAATACCATTTCCTTTATGACAAAGTAAATTAATCATACTGAGAACGATCCTCGCTGTAGGTGGAATCACAGAGAGATGCAAATAGTTTGTAAATATACAGTCACCGGCGTGCAGTATGCTTTCTGCGCGTTTGTCACGGAACGCGTGTATTTCTGGATTTGCATTCCTCGGGTGACCGTGTTATGACACATTCGAGTCGCTCAAAGTGTTACCTTGTCAGGTTGAGTAATTATTTTATACCAAGAAGAATACATTTTAGCTAAGATGGGAACAGATGGGAAAGAATATATGAGCTCATTAGAATGCAATCATACAATGTAGCTACAAATTGCTTTCTTCCCAGGTGTGATATCATTTTTGTTTTTGTTTTCAACAGATGGGAGAGGTTTTCGGGACTTATTTCCCCAAATTGTGAGTTAGCTTGGTTTGTGCACTAGTTCTCCAAGCTGGTTGGAGGTCTGGCTTGTGTCACGGTTGACGATCTCTAAATGACCTCTAAGGGTCAATCCTACATGATACCTCCCAATGTTTCAAATGGACAAACAGGACCCAGCTGATTTAGGTAGTTATGGTTGACTCTTTGAATAACTTTGTGACCTACTTATTATTTTCCTTGAAGCCCAAGGTACTCATTCTTCCCAGTTTGTCGTGTAGAAAACCAGTGACTGTGCTAAGTGGTAGCGTTACAGTGGAAACCAGGTCCTCATTCTTTATCTTCTGGGGCTCCACTCATCACAGGAGGTGGGATATGTGGTCCCTTCTATCTCTCCTAACACTCAAAGAGGGGCTCTCTGACGCCTTCAACAAAGAGTGACGGCCAAAAGGCACATCCCACCAGTCCATCAAAAAGTTGAGTTTTCAGGGACCCAGCTCCACTATGGCGTTTTCAAACAAACCACATCAGGTGCAAAACCATATCAAAAGAAACACGTGTGCCCTGAAACAAACTTTTAAAAATGTGCAACGGAATAAGGCATTTAGTAGAAATATAATTTATAAACATATTTTCCATCATTTTCATGCATGGGATTGTGGCTTTAAGGGTTGTAGAACCCTGTGATACCCTCATATCCATACTTGGGACCTCTCTGTGTTTTGGGAGATATTTTTATTTATTTAAATGTCAAGATCACATCTCAGTGAAGCTGTTTTCCACGCAGCCCGTCCTGAGGGGTTAAGCAGTGAATTACATCTTTAATGGCTTTCTTTTTCAAGAACATGGATGGATCAAGATCAGACGGAGCACCAGGCCCTCTTCCCATATATATATATATATATATATATATATGTGGCTTTTCTGCCACTGATTGGCTGCCTTTAGAGAATTGTCGAACCATGTAGTAAAGTGGGAGCTGCAGCTTCTCCTTTAGTGTTTTTTTTTTTTTTTACTTTTAAAGAATGCATGTTAAAGCTACTTTAAAATGCATTATTCTTTGTCCCTATAAGGGCAGAGTTCTACAACGAAAAGATTTAGGAAATATCCCTACCTTTGCATAATGCACAGCCAACTCAGACCTGCTTGAATGAGATGTTAACTTGGATTCTCCAAAGTTATAATGGCTATACACACACACACTGCTACTTAAGAGACAACCTCATGCATTCAGACACTTACCTAATATTCACACACATTCACACACACTCCCCTGGTACACATTCACACACACACACACTGATTCCCAGACACATGGATCCACCTTCCTCCATGCTCAGAGTATCTCTGCTCCTAGCATACAAAGTGCTGCTGTTCTGGACTCCTGCCTCCCGGGCTAGTATCATAAAAATTCCTTAGACCGCACACCTTCCTTGAAAGGCTGGGTCTAGTATATAACTAAAAATAAAAAGTGCTTGCTGTGCTTAATACTGAGTGCAAAAACATGTCGTGTGTAACGTTCACGCTAAACCCCATGTGCACTGCGCCCAGACTCGGACCATGGGGCTCCAAGCGATCTCGGGACTTCAATCTAACGCAGCCTTAAGGCCAGACGACCAAGCTTTCCACTCCCACCGGTACTCATTTAATATCAGCCAAAAGGCGAAAAGAGAGTAGGGGGTCCTGCGGCAATTTTTTTTCTTTATTTAAAGCCCAAGGGGCTCTTTCTCAGTCCTCCGCTGAAAAAACGGTGCTCAAGTGGTAGGGCCACAGTGGCAACTTAGTCCCCTCATCTTCTGGGACTACACTCCCAACAAAAGGATGCGTGGCCCCTTCTCTCGAAAGCCAAAGCAAGGGAGGGCTAGATCATCTTGGGTTATCCCCAAAAGGAGAACCCACTGGTGCCTTCAAGGTAAGGTAGTGGATAAAATGTACAACCCATCCCCCACCACCCCAAAAAGATGAGACGTTTCTCAGTGTACAAAAACCCATATCAGGTGCAAACTATACCAGATCGACGCATGCTAAAAAACTCAAAAGGTGCGCCATTACTGGCCCCAACAATACCACAGCAGCCATAGGCCGGGGCATATTAAGGTTAAAGTGAGAAAAGGTGAAGTGCAATTGTGCCCCCACATAAAAACCACTATTTGCCCCACCGTTTGGCCACCTTTTACTTGCTTGCTAACATAGACATCTGCCCTGATGCCTTCCTTACCATCTCAGCACGCTAGGTTGTTGCTATGGTTGCCTATATGGCAGGACCCACTTCCAAACCTTATTTCTTATATTTCTGAAGTATAAAGCATTACGTGACCAGGACACACCTCTCCATTTCACATCCCTGTAAACGGACCAGGGAAGTCTGCTGGTGTGACCTGGAGGCTCCGGGAGAAGCGCCACTTCTTTAGGTCTCCACCAGAAGACTCTGTTAACTGACACGCCCCACTCCCCGCCCATTTCCCCTGATTAAACAGTGGGGTGGGCGGTCCTGCGGCCCGGAGTCCCCAAGTACACCCAGCAACCATGTAGGGCTGAAACAACTAATCGATAAAATCGATAATAATCGATTATGAAAATCGTTGGCAACGAATTTCATCATCGATTAATCGATTTTTATCGATTATAAAAAGAGGGTTTTTTTTCCAGAGCAAATGCTCTGAAAAACTCCTCTCCTTATAATAATCCGATCTCAAACTGAGATCGGATTATAACACCAGAATCCAGATCCCCCGCAACGCTGCAGGAGACCTGGATTCCCCTCACTGTCGGCCGGTCTCTCACTTCCGTCTCTCTCTCCCCTCCCATACACCCCTCAGACTCCTCCCCCTCCCATACGTCACTCTGCCTCTCTCCCGGCTCCGTTACTGACAAGGACTTTCACTGCAGCTTCATAGAAGCCACAGTGTAAGTGAAGTGCAGTAACGGAGGCTGTCTGCGATGCAGACACTCACAGGCTGACAGAGAATCATCCTCTCTGTCAGCTGGTGGGGGACTGCATCGCACATACAGCCTCCGTTACTGTCAGTAACGGAGCCGGGTAGAGAGGCAGAGCGGTGTATGGGAGGGGGGAGGAGTCAGAAGGGTGTATGGGAGCCACCCTCCCATACACCACTGTGGCTCCTCCCCCCCAGAGAGGATGATTTTCTGTCAGCCTGTGAGTGTCCGTTACTGCACTTCACTTACACTGTGGCTTCTATGAAGCTGCAGTGAAAGTCCTTGTCTAGTGAAGATCCGTTGCTGACAGGAGGCAGAGTGGAGTATGGGAGGGGGAGGAGGCAGAGTGGAGTATGGGAGGGGGAGGGGCCAGAGTTGTATGGGAGAGGGGAGGAGCCAGAGTGGTGTATGGGAGAGGGGAGGAGGCAGAGTGAAGTGTGGGAGGGGGGAGGAGGCAAAGTGGTGTATGGGAGGGGGAGGAGGCAGAGTGGAGTATGGGAGGGGGAGGAGGCAGAGTGGAGTATGGGAGGGGGAGGAGGCAGAGTGGAGTATGGGAGGGGGAGGAGGCAGAGTGGAGTATGGGAGGGGGAGGCGGCAGAGTGGTGTATGGGAGGGGGAGGCGGCAGAGTGGTGTATGGGAGGGGGAGGCGGCAGAGTGGTGTATGGGAGGGGGAGGCGGCAGAGTGGTGTGTGGGAGGGGGAGGCGGCAGAGTGGTGTATGGGAGGGGGAGGAGCCAGAGTGGTGTATGGGTGAGTTATAGTGGTGTATGGGGGGTATTATGAATTTCAGGGAATATAGGGGGTATAAGGCATATCGATATTAGGCATATCAGGGGGTCATAAAACATCTGGGGGTAAAAGGTATATCAGGGGGCTCAGTTGCATATCACTGGCATATAAGGAGTATAAGGCATATCAGGGGCACAGTGGAATCTGGCATATAAGAGGTATAAGGCATATATGGGGGCAGAGTGGCAAGCTGGGGGTCTGATGTGCATAACCGGGGGCAGTTTGGTAAATAAAAATTTTTTAAATAAGGCTTTTTTTCCTCATAGTTTTTATTAAATATGAAAAATAGTTAACATATGAATTAATATTTACTAATAACTTTGTATTAAAACCTAGTTTGAGAAACACCGTGTTTGGGTTCTTGTAGCTTTTATTATGTCAGTAAAATAAGAAGGTGAATAGAGAGAGGCCATTGTGATAAAGAGATGAAAGTGTAAATTGTACATTTTTTATTACATTATTTTAAATGTAAAAAAATTGCATTTTTTTATCCGATTAATCGATTAATCGAAAAAATAATCGGCCAACTAATCGATTATTAAAATAATCGTTAGTTGCAGCCCTACAACCATGTAGAAAAAGTACCTGCTGATCACAATGCATGTGCCTGAAATTTAATACATTGTTACCATTATTATTGTTTTATATAGCGCCATCATATTCCACAGCGATGTACAATATCACTGTACAGTGTGTTCCTGCCGAATTTACATGTTTCTGTGAATTATTTATTTCCTTCTTTAGGGCAGGGACAATTACCAATAATGCACCAAACAGGGTGGTGTTTAGCCCGGCACTATGTATACGTGGTAAATCTGGTCATATAAATGTAGGCCCCAGACAAAAGGGACGAGACGCCTGAGTTCCGGCAGGGCAGGTTCGTGGAGTTTTAACCCCTTAAAGTGTTTATAGGCCTGGAGGTTTGCCCCCTGGCGCTGAATATGTTAAATGCCAGGGCTATTGCTCGTTGCTACAGCAACAGCCGTCGTGGCGCGTACACAGGGCGGGTCATGTGACTCTCCTGGGCCAGTGACGTGTGATGTCACGGCTCCCGGTGGGGGAGGAGGCGGGCGGTTCAGTATCGGCCTCTTTACCCCTCTCAGACACCTCCCTCCGCCGTCAGACAAAGCCGGACAGCACGGGGAAAGGCTGGGGCCGCGGAGAGTGAGCAACAGGTTGGTTTGTGTGGGGTATTAGCGAGCCCGGGGGTGTAAACCGGAGGGACGAAAACATGGTTAGTGCCAGAGGGGCTTAGTCGGGAAGGGCAATGCCCACCCAAGGCACGATATCCTGATGCCCCCAGCGGTGCCCACACAGAGGGCTAGAAGGGGCCCACGGAGTTCGTTGTTTTGGCTGAAGTGCCCACTGGGCGAGGGTGAAAGGCTGGATGGTGTGGGCGGGGGAGAGGTAGAAGCGGGGGGTGGGGAGAGAGAATTGCCCCTCAAGTGAAAAAGATTGATAGTGGGGGCAGGACCTCCAAAAAAGGAGGGGGGTGCTAAGTGTTTAGTGAGGTGGAACATCAACAACTTAGGCTTAGGGGGTGAATTGGCAAACGGGCAACTAGAACACTCCGGGGTGGGGTGTCTACTCAAAAAGGGGGTGATGAGTCGGTGTCCACTCACTATGTTAAAAGGGTGGGTGAAGCTGTGTCCAGCAATAGACGCAGAGTATCCGAGGAGGGCCAAAGTGCCCCAGGTAGGGGGAGCAGGTGTCCCCCGGGGGGGGCAGTTCTTTGATGTGTGATAATTAATGAGTAGGAAGGAGTTTGGCAGACAGGCGGGGGGTGTTTGCTTTAATTATAAGACAATAATAGGGGAACCGGGGAGCCGCGCAGGTTTACAATACCACACGTGTGTGTGTGTGTGTGTGTGTGTGTGTGTGTGTGTGTGCGCGCGCGGATCAGACCTAATATCTAATTGTTGTGCTTTTACAGATCCCTACCCCGACAGCAAGTGCATGAACCTGTCCAAACCGAGCAACCGGCACCCCCTACTCCAGCAGGCGCTGCCGCAGGCTGACACCCTCTGCTTAAATGCGTTACGGACCCAAAATGATGCCGGTAAGTGCCTTATCAACTAGAATCTGCCAGTAGATCGGCCCCTGTCTAGTCTGGCCGTGTCCCCTGTTGTTGAGACTCAAACCTTAATCAGTCGTTGGTCGCCAGGAGCCGGATGTCTATCCCATGCATGTTTATATTCCCTCACTGTATTAACCTCTACCACTTCTGCTGGGAGACTGCTCCGTTTACCCACCTACCTCGCTGCAACGTAAAACTAAATATGCCCTGCTTGCTTTACGTTTTCCGGCTTGACACATGACGTCGCTGTGTGGCGATGTGTTTCTCCGTTACTGACATAGAACGCTTTTAAGTCGTTATTATATGTATGTAACCCGGTCATCGGGTTGGTTGTTGTTTGTTTTTGCGCTACAGGAGTTCTTGGCGCTCCATAAGTAAAATACAATAATATTGGTTCTTCTATTTGTTCTTTTTGCTCTTTATTGCTGCTTTATGGCTGACGCCAGCTATCGGGTTACGGGTATTGTGTATGTAGCGTGTTGGGGACACGGGAGACGGGCTGGATCTGTCAGTCTATAGAAGTCATTGTGACGACCCACCTGCCAGACGCACAGCGTTACCCCCTATTCTGGTAACTCGCTCCTGGCTGACTACAACAACCCGTCGTAAACCCGCATTACAGAATAGCCTTTTGGCTTTTTCGAGGATATTGCGTTTATTGTATTTGGTGGATTAAGGAGGCTTTGATCATCGTAGTAACCGAGTCTGCCTGGTTCACCCCTTCTACCTGTACTCCCCGAAGGCAAGAAAACCCAGAATTAAAGGTACTTTCCACATTTTGACGCTTCCTTCTTGACTTCAAAAGGCAATCGGAATTTTTCTTGGTTTAAGAATATTTTAGAGTTTCCAATGCGAAATCTGACCTTTTAAGTCAAGGAGGAATCCCCCCCCCCCCCCCCCAAAGGCAAAATTAGGGGGGAGAAAGCTTAATTGAGTTTTTGGCTTCTTTTTGATCACAAGCAGGACGGATTACTCTGTTACTATGATGTGTGTTACCTGCTCGGACACAGAAACCAGATCCTTTTTAACCCTGAATAGCTAATTAACGCAAAAACGAAAAGCCTTGGGGATCCCTCCCTGTCGACCGAGTCCGGCTGCCCCCCCTTTAACTTCATGTTTCTTAAAAGGGGCTCTTTTTTAAGGAAAATACGCCAGACTGATGTGCGACGGTTATAATATCTCGTGATAACAATTCTTGTGCTTGAGCAGAATAACGGCTCGGGAGGATTTTATATTAATGAGTCTCCTGAAACGGCAAGATCAACTTTTTTTTTTTTTTTGTTCATTTTATTGATTATCAGCCGGTCCTAATCTAATGTTTGCTGCGAAAGTCAGATCCCCCCACCCCCCCAAGAGATTAGACTATACGTGCGATTTGAACTTTTTATGTGATATGTCGGGGCTGGCCCGTTGCTCACAGCTATGGAATTCGCTGCTAAAAAGTGATATCTGTTGAAGGGAACGGTATGTTTTGCGATACTGCCTCCCCCCCCCCCCCCCTTGAGGATTTTTTGGTTATTCGTCCCGAGGCATTCTGTTGGTTAATAATAGGCGAGAAATTCCACAGGACTTTTTGCGATGAATGGGGTTTTCGGGTGGAATGGGTATTGTTTGTATTTAAATGATCTTCTTCTCAGAGTGCTGGAAAGGGTTAAAGAATCCATTGCAGAATATAATTCCTGAATGGTATTCACCGGGTCGATGGTGACCAAGGCTTTTGTTATCCTCTTGCACAGCGCTGCGGAATACTACGGCGCTATATAAAATAATAATCGATGGACGTAGCCATGCTCATAGGTCTGCGGTTAGCCCGCTTTCCCTGTGTGGGACCACTGGACCAACTGGATTTTTAGGGTCTTATTGAGGTGCTAAAGCAGAGCTTGTGATCACCGTTGAGCCTGCTGCTTGCATTTGGGGCATTTTGGTGGGTGTTTGTTGGCCGTCGGGCTGACGCCGACTGGTAAGTCCTATCTCAGTAATGTGCGGTATGTGCCCTGGACAGAAATCTGTAGCGGGAGGTAATCGTTTACCCGCTGAAATTCCTCCCCACTCCGCTGCCCTCTTGGGGTATTACATCACACCGCTGGCAGTATTGCATCACATCCTGGCTAATGATTCCCTACGGATTATCTCGGATTTGTAACGCCGTCCGCCCCGTACCAGTCCGGGCACCGCGTTCTGTTCTGGGGTCTCGCAGCTGTCGGCTTTCCCGTGGTTCTGACCCGATCGTATCCGGTAACCGTTGGTGCCGTTCTAGTCGGGGAGATTTGGATCGGTATGGCCTAAGAGCTCTGGGGAGCATTCACTAAACAGTGCGCAGGAGAAGCCCGCTGGGGTTGTTGCTTCGTAGTGAAGGTGATGTTCGGCTCTCCTGCGATCTCCTTAGTGAATGAACGCGTCTAGCAGCTCCTCGGCTCATGATGTCAGAGCAGATATTCTGGTGTGATGTATGGACGCTCGCCTGGGGTTTATTCACTAAAGGAGGATTTGGCAGGACAGTCGTGGCTTGAACTCTTCTGTCGCTTTAGTATTGGGGCTTTCGGATACAAAGCCATCGTTGCCATAGGTAACGGAATCTTTTCACGCTCTGGGTGTTGGGTGGGCTGTTCGGAGAGATATACGGGGTATGAAATCCTTTTAGGCCGTTGTATTCCGGTGCTCAGAAACCGATCACTAATACAATGATTTGGGGATTCTTAAAGGGACAGCAGAGAGCGGCAACTGTTTTTGTTTTGAACTTTGTGGTAGAAAAATATAAAATTGCGCCGGGACCCCGTGATCATTATTTGTTTTTCAGGCCTCGGTAGGCTTTGCTGTTTGCCGAGTTAACGAGATTAGGAGATCTGGAAGGAAATTAGTAGGGCTGCAACTAACGATTATTTTCATAATCGATTAGTTGGCCGATTATTTTTTCGATTAATCGATTAATCGGATAAAAAAATGAATGTAAATTTTTCATTTATTTAAAATAATTTAATAAACAAATTGTTAAATACAAACATCAGAATAAAAAAAAACTTTGATAAAATACATTTCTTGTCTTTATTTCCCAACCAGCCCCCCCCAATTAATGCACGTTTGAGCCCAGGCTTGCCACGCTGCCTCCCACATATGCCACGCCACGCTGCCTCCCACATATGCCACTCCACGCTGCCTCCCACATATTCCACTCCACGCTGCCCCCCACATATACCACTCCACGCTGCCTCCCACATATACCACTCCACGCTGCCTCCCACATATGCCACTCCACGCTGCCTCCCACATATGCCACTCCACGCTGCCTCCCACATATTCCACTCCACGCTGCCTCCCACATATGCCACGCTGCCTCCCACATATACCATTCCACGCTGCCTCCCACATATACCACTCCACTCTGCCTCCCACATATGCTACGCTGCCTCCCACATATACCATTCCACGCTGCCTCCCACATATACCATTCCACGCTGCCTCCCACATATGCCATTCCACGCTGCCTCCCACATATGCCACTCCACGCTGCCTCCCACATATGCCATTCCACGCTGCATCCCACATATGCCACTGCACGCTGCCTCCCACATATGCCACTCCACCCCCACATATGCCACTGTGCCTGATACGCCTTATACCCCCTGATACACCACTCCATCCTCCCCAGACATGCCACACTACCTCCCAGACATGCCACGCTGCCCTCCCCACATATGCCACTCCAGTCTACCCCCAGATATGCCACTGTGGCCCCAGATATGCCTTATACACCCTGATACACCACTCCGTCCTCCCCAGACATGCCACACTGCCCTCCCCACATATGCCTTATATACCGTATATGCCTTATACCCCCGGATATGTCTCTCCGTCCTCCCCTGATATGCCTTATACCCCCCAGATATCTCATGGTGCCCTCATAGAGTCACAGACCCGTTCACAGCACACTGACACCATACTTTTTTAAATAAGTACTGGGTTAATCTTCACTGCCCCAGGATTTAGATTCCCCTTAGTTTGGCCCCCCTTTATCTCTAACTGCACCTTAAGTTAACTTTATTAAATTAATCAAATTAACCCTCAGTCCTCATCATTAAATTAACCCTAAACACCCCATTAACCATAACTACCCCTAAATTAACTCTAAATACCCCATCAAAACAACTACCCTAAATTAACCCTAAACACCCCATTAACCATAACTGCCCCTAAATTAACCCTAAACACCCCATTAACCATAACTGCCCCTAAATTAACCCTAAACACCCCATTAACCACAGCATCCCCTAAATTAACCCTAAAGACCCTGTCTTATTGCCTTGTTGCTATAGATGGGACCCTTCTGTTAGTTGCTATGGTAATAAGACCACTTTTTTAACATTGTATTGGGATAGATTTTTTTTTTTTTTCTTTCCCATAGTGTGTCTTGTTGTCACCCGGTCTGTCAGGTGACGATCGCTCTCCTGCGGGTCTGTCTATGACCGCATTGCAGAGAGTGCTTCTCCGCTCTTTCACACACAAATACCTTGAATATTTGCTTTGGTTTCGGTGTGAGGCCCCTGGGACCGGCCCTGACGGCGCATGCGTACCATGTATAGTATATAGGATTAGATATGATGATAGGGGGACGGTGGCTGCCTTTACCGGGCACAACGGGAAGTGTACGTGTCTTGTCATTGCGACCAGCTCTTCTTAGCAGGCACTACGTAATCTGCAATGTAATGAAGTTTCTGAGAGGTTGGTAGATAAGTGGAACAGCCTTCCAGCAAAGATGGTAGAGGTTATACACAGTAAGGGAATGTAAACATGCATGGGGTGGTAGATTCAGGAGCCATGTGCCTACGACAGGACCAGGGAGGGGAATCTGTCGGCAAATTCTATATTTCTAGAATGTATAATTAATTCATTGAGATTATTAGTGTTTTATATAGCACCATCATATTCTAAACAGGACATAAGTAGTGTATATAACGTAACAAGAGGCGAGGAGGGCCTTGCTCAGACGAGCTCGCGAGTTAGAGTGCAAGCTCTTGGGGATGGAGCAGGGGTCGGTAAGTTATTGGCGGCTCTCCAGCAGATAAACCGGTTGTGTTGTGATTTCTTGATCTCCTTTCGCATGCAGTCCTGGGTCTGGCTTTTCTCTCCTTATCTGATCGCATTGTGTGCAAAGTATTAATCCTCCCCTCCCCCGCTCATCTCCTTGCTGAAGGAAACACTTCATGGCGGCTCCCGTTGGCTCTGTTTACTTTCCTATATGTTGTCGTTCTGTAAAGTGCGATAACCTGCGGATTGTACACCTTCCGTGCAAACATCGCGCATGTTCACTAAAAGTGTGTAAAGGATCCCTGCCCTTTTGGGAAGCCGCTGTTCCTCTGATTAAAGAACGCTTGTCGCTCTGCTGTCTCGGGGGTCTATAGAAGGCCGGTTATGTCTGAGTGACTTTCAATAACCCATGTGTAAGGGGTTTAAAGAAAAGCACCAAAAACACAGATTTTGTCTGATATTCAACCCTGAGGTCTTATTGAATTTTATCTTTTTTTGCGTCTTGTTAATAGTGATCATGGTTGCTTTTATCGATATATTTTTAGGAGAAAAAAAAAAAACCCTAAAAAGACGGTAAGCTTTTGCCGCGAAAGCAAAGTCTTTAAAGTGACGGTTTCTGTGAAAACCTTTTATCGGAGGATTTTTGACCTGTAGCTCTAGTGATTTCTATGCGCGGCGTAGATTGTGGGTGTATTTTGACCTCTTACATGCGTGTTTTGCCAATTCTAGAAACGCCTGAAACATGTCCCTCGTTTATGAATTTAAGGTGCGTGTGTATATTTCCTGGCTTTGACATTTTTAATGTGGGGAAAAAAAAGTGTTTTTACTAATATCTAAAAAATAAGTTAAAGTATCCTTTAATTTATTCCGTATTAATATTTGGAATCTGCCTTATGTGGGAAGCAACTCTGGGTCTGCATAGAAACCTGCAAAAAGCACTAAAAACAATGAGAAAAGGTAAAGCTGATCATTATCACTTTTTTTATTTTGGTCTTTTGATTAGCAAACCGCGGTTAAACATGGCCAATGGCAACAGACCGAGATCAGAAAAGTTTAAACCTTTTTGTGTTTCAACGTGATCGCTGGAATTGTGTATGTAATACAGAAACTTACATAACCGTCTGTTACAATATATACGGTGCCAACAACCAGCGCGAAATAACGCACTACAGCTCAAAGGGTGACTTCGAAACGTCCTTAGAAAAGCAGATTTTGTCAATGAAATAATGAAATGGATCAGAAATCCAGCCTAGACGGGGTTAATGTTCCAAATGACTATTGTAGCTGGAAATGGCTGATTTTTAATGGAATCTCTTCATGGGCTTACAGAGGCCCTTTATCACTCCCATCACTCCTGGGTTCCAATGGCCCTTTATCACTCCCATCACTCCTGGGTTCCAATGGCCCTTTATCACTCCCATCACTCCTGGGTTCCAGTGGCCCTTTATCACTCCCATCACTCCTGGGTTCCAATGGCCCCTTATCACTCCCATCACTCCTGTGTCCCAATGGCCCTTTATCACTCCTATCACTCCTGTGTCCCAATGGCCCTTTATCACTCCCATCACTCCTGTGTTCCAATGGCCCTTTATCCCTCCCATCACTCCTGTGTTCCAATGGCTCTTTATCACTCCCATCACTCCTGGGTTCCAGTGGCCCTTTATCACTCCCATCACTCCTGGGTTCCAGTGGCCCTTTATCACTCCCATCACTCCTGGGTTCCAATGGCCCCTTATCACTCCCATCACTCCTGTGTCCCAATGGCCCTTTATCACTCCTGTGTCCCAATGGCCCTTTATCACTCCCGTCACTCCTGGGTTCCAACGGCCCTTTATCACTCCCATCACTACTGTGTTCCAATGGCCCTTTATCACTCCCATCACTCCTGGGTTCTAGTGGCCCTTTATCACTCCCGGGTTCCAGTGGCCCTTTATCACTCCCATCACTCCTGGGTTCCAATGGCCCTTTATCCCTCCCATCACTCCTGTGTTCCAATGGCCCTTTATCACTCCCATCACTACTGTGTTCCAATGGCCCTTTATCACTCCCATCACTCCTGGGTTCTAGTGGCCCTTTATCACTCCCGGGTTCCAGTGGCCCTTTATCCCTCCCATCACTCCTGTGTTCCAATGGCCCTTTATCACTCCCATCACTCCTGTGCTCCAGTGGCCCGTTGTGTTCGCTAATCCAAGTTTAAGTTTAAAAGGCTAATTCATTGTTAGAAACCCTTTTGCAATTATGGTACAGACACAAATTTCCAGCTTTTCCAAGAAATGGTTAAATGACCGCAAACTTTTGACAGGTAGTGTACGGGGGAGCTTGACCGACAAGCTTACGCTTTTGGAATCGGGTGTTCATTGGTCTTGCGGCCGGTACGTGTCCTTTTCTATGTTGGCCCGTTAAGAGGTATCCCCTTCGGCTAGAGGCAGACTGAAGCACGGTGTCGGAGGCATCTCCAGTATTGGCATCCTCCTGCAAAGGGGTTAAACGACCCTCAGTGATGTCATACAATCGGCACCTGATTCATCTCGTCCCTGAAATCATCGAAATGAGCCAACCTCGGATACGCCCCGTTGGCTGCTTTCTGCAGGATAATTAACGGCTTTTTAAAAACTTTTGAATTAAAGCCAGCATTGTCTGACCGTATAAATAGCAGCCGTATGGAAAGCACAAAAACAATGTGTACAATAAAAAGGAAAAATCTGCCATTTTTTTTTTTTTTTTTTAAAGTCCTGTAAACAGTTCCTCTCCACCCAGCTTACTTCACAGTAGAAGTTCTCTTTAGTAATTACTATCAATGCCAAACGGATTTAACCCCGTGAGTGCTTCAACCTGTGTGTGTCCTTGAGCGTAGATAGCTAGTGGTGTGTGTATGTATATATATATATGTGTGTGTGTATGTATGTGTGTATATATATATTTATATATATATATATATATATATATATATATTACACATTTTTTTCATTCATTTTTTCATCAGGCGGTGCTATAGTTTTTTACCCAACAGTTTCTGGAATGTTCGCTCTGTTCCTCTGCGGTTTTATCTTTCACTTGCAGACGGACGATGAAAAATCATCAGGAACAGAAGACCTCAATAGGCTTTTGTTTTCCATAAAAAAAAAAAAAAAAAAAAAAAAAAAGTGTAATTCCAGTGCTGAGCGATATCGTGTTTATTCTACCCCCTCGTGTTGTATTTGGAAGCTCCAGGGCATCATCTTACACTAGATAATATTTCTGCTCTGCAAGCCCGGAAGATTTCCTTCCAGCCGACTACTCCCAGAATCCCTAGCCAAGGCGAGTGGCCATTCTGTACAGTGTCGTATTCCATAGGCGAGTGTCATGTCTGTCATGTCAGACGTCTGTCTGTGCGGCTGAGGATAACTTCTTTGGTTCTTTGTTTACTTCTGGGTTGTTGTTGTCGTCGTGATGGGAGACGCATGCAGTTATTGGGGCTGTTTGTGCTTTTACACAATGTTTTATGATACAAAAAATACAAAGGGGACAGGAAGGCATCTTTCTCGTCGTTTGCCTTGTTGTTGTTTTATAGTCTAGAAGATGCATTGGAAACGAACGTGCAGATTTTTGTAACAGGAATGTCTGTACGCCAAAAAAAAAAGGGCCAATAGTAAGAGATTGAGCTTCGGGTCAACTTTTGTACAAATTCCCCGTATAAAAAGCTTTCTATTTGCTTTACACACAGGATGGAATTTCGACAATTTAGATTTGTGCTCGGGCGCCAAAGCTAAATAAATTCTGGTATTCTTGGCATGTCGAGTAGAAATTCTGCCAGCTGTGCTTATATATCTGATATATTTCTATATATATGTGTGTGTATGTATATATATATATATATATATATATATATATATATGAGTAGAGGTTGTAGCCGTATTAGTCCAGTAGTGTCAGTATCAAAAAACAGATGGAATAAGTATCTTGTGATAATACCTTTTTTATTTGGACTAACAGAATTTTGGAATGACAAGCTTTCGGGAGCTCTTCTCCCTTTCTCCTCCCGAAAGCTTGTCATTCCAAAATTCTGTTAGTCCAAATAAAAAAGGTATTATCACAAGATACTTATTCCATCTGTTTTTTGATATATATATATATATATATATATATATATATATATATATCTCTATATCTATATCCTTCCTTCACTCATTACTAATACCACAAAAAGATTCCTTCGTAAAAGATTGTCGTTAATTAAGCCTACATCTTATACCCCGAGATCGTACTGTAAGTCAATTGGCCCTCGACCAACAATAAAAGAATAATATCCATATGGTGAGGACTGTTGCACTGGCACACTGTCTGCATTGTTCTAAACAATCGAGTATCCCATTTTACATCACTGTTGGATCTGCTAGTAGTCCTTTTAGGGGTTAATGTATGAGCTATAAGGGTTCTTCCTGGCTCTGTGCGAGCGTACAGCTGTTTGCTTCCTATAGAACCGGTTCGTCCTGTCGCCGGAGGATGCCGCGCGGTGCCCGGCGTTGCGCTTGGCACGGCGTTCTGCTATGACATCATCACCTGGAAGAGTAAGCCTGACTTTTAATGAATGGAGGATGGGTAATTGGGCACTCGTTGTCCTTCTGATGACACCCTTGGGTTGGCCTCGTATTCTTTTTAATAACTAATATAGATGAATAATATTATAAAGGTTTAATTAAACAATACAATGAGAGAATTTATATTATAAAAAAAAACAAAAAAACTTTCAGGTTCTATAAAATATTGCTGATGTAGGGAAAAATATTAGTCGGCCTTTCTAAAAGTACTGTTCAGCGTTTTTCTTTATTTTCGGTTACTTTAAAGGTTTCATTGAATTTGCTTTTCTGTTGCCCAAATCTTGCTCCCCGCTTGTGATTTTGTCAGCGGGGGAGACAGGAGATAGTGGGCTGGTGTGATCAGGGCGCGGTGGGACTTATGTTCTGTTTGCTCGCTATACTGCGCTAAGGAATATGGTGACGCTATGGAATATGGCGACGCTATGCCATTCTGTAATCTAGGTTAAAAGCTCACCTTTTTGGAAGCTTGGCTATATCGCCAGTGGCAGCACCGGCGTTATCTGATTAATATTTTCTCCCAAAGATCTCTCCCTGCTCCTCCTGCCGCGCATACACAGGTCGAATTAATCTTTGCCGGTGCAATCTCTTTATAGTGTAAAAGAAAAGTGAATTAGGGGAAGCTGCAGCTCCAGGGCTGCAGTGCAGCACACCCCTCCCCGCTCCCATTGTAGCATCACTGATTGGCTTCCAAGCAGTAGCAAAACACATTAAATCGAGCTTCTGGTACTCATGGGCCGGTCTCTGTATCTGTAGGGGGGGTTAACCCTTTGAGTGTCGGATGCCCCATAATGTATCTGGAAGCCCGCCCGGCACACACACGGCGCATTGTTCGGCACATTGTTTGTCGGTGCGACCGCCCAGCTGATTCATCTGTTATTTAAAGAGTGTGTGGGATTATCACGCCGTTAAATCCCTTCTGGTTTAAAACAAACAGGATCAGATTAAGCAGAGGACTCGCCTGTTACCTGCAAACCCGCAAACAACTCCAAAAGCCCCATACTGGAGCGCCTCCTGGCTTCTTAACGCTTTATGTGCCAGGTAGAAAGCGACACAGCGGTCTTCCTCCCCTCATGTATTTTCATACTGCAATAAATGGTATTTACACCTCGCACAGATCTTTCTCTTCTTGTTTCTGAGACCGACAGGATTTTTAGCCGTTTGTTCCAAGAATACGCCTTTTGCCGAGGAACTGCCGACATCCGATGAGACGTTTTCACAGCAGAATGTAATAGTTGGAGACCTTTCATCCCGGCATTCACCTCGTTCTAACCCGCTTTGCCTTTGGAGAGAGGAGACGGCATTATAAATGTCCTCTGGATCTTCGTTTCGTGTGCCCTGCTAAAAAATCATTTAAATCCTTAATTCCTTGAATACGCTGGTGATAGATGGGATCTCGGGGCTGCTAACTTCTTTGTAAAGCCTCCATAGTGTGAGCTGCAGTGCTTAGCAGACTTGTTAGTGAATGAAATAGTTATATAGTAAGTGTGTGTGTACTATATATATATATATATATATATATATATATATATATATATATATATATATATTGTCTTTTTAATATTGTTAGTCCAATAAAAAAGGTATCACCGCATACTCTGCAATACTCTATTTTTTGACATCGTGTCTACTGGACTAATACGGCTTCACCCTTTTACATTTATATATATATATATATTAATACTTTTTTTTTTTTTTGGACATGCATATCTTTTGCGGTCGAGCGTCCTGCATGTCTATCGCAAACTCACCATTTTCCTTCTCGGCCCACAAAACCACACAATGCGCTCATCTGTTTGTTTTTCCTCCTCTGTATTCTCATTTCTGTAGACAGAACGTATTTGTTTGAGAAAACCATCCAAACCTGAGCTCATTCCTCACGCCCCAACCCAAATAAATAAAAAAAAATAAAATACAAAAATGGTGGCTTTGGGGGGGGGGGGATCACTGCAGATGTGGAATGTATACATTGTCGAATTATTTTTATGGCCCTCTGGTGGGGGGGGATGACTTTGGACTCATTACGCAATCTATGGAAAACTTTTTTTAAGTTTTTTTCACGTTATTTCTAGAATATGCATATTACGGTACGTGTTAAGTATACGCGGTCATCGCTGGTGTATTGTCGCTTTTAGCGATGCTTGGTTACGTGTTTTACAGCGATGTACCGGGAGGCTGATGATTGGCGCATTCTGCCTGTTGGCAGCTATTATTTCGCACTCGGCCTGCCGCCGGTGTGTATAAAGATCCAGACCTCATCTAACAAGCGAAGAAGAAGCTTGTGTTTTATTGTAATTTTTTTAAAATGACTTGTATGGATCAGATTTCTGTAGATGACAAAAACTATGTATTGTAAGGGATTTAATTAGAAGTAATACATTCTTATTTGTTTTATCTGTATGGTTTGGTAAAGTCATGGTCTCTCCGAATCTGGTCACTGATTTTAAAGTTTTTGGGGTTTTCTTGTTCGGGTAGGAAGGGATATCAAAGCCTTAATTAACGAGATGCAGACAAGGCGGTCACATTGTGTTCCCGATGTTGCGTTATTTTTCCTCCTGCAGTATTTTTAACGCTCTTTTTCCTCCTCTCTTCCAGATGTTCCTCACGGTTTATCTCAGCAACAATGAGCAGCATTTTACAGAAGTGCCGGTCACCCCCGAGACCACCTGCCGAGACATCGTGGAGCTGTGTAAGGAGCCGGGCGAGACGGACTGTCATCTATCCGAGGCGTGGAGGGGCTCAGGTACGAACCCCCCCCCCCCCCGCCGCATAGACCTGTTTATTCCTCGCGTGGGGAACGTGCCGTTCTAGAACATTTAGCCACGATGAGCAAGTCTGTGATCTATAAGCTCTCGTCTGGTGTGAAACGTATGGTAATTTAAGAGTAAAAGTATTTCTTTTGGCGATCTCATGGGGCACTTCGGTTCTTCTAGCTCTTTTTTTTCTTTTCGGACATCCTCTTAATAAAGGAAAAGGACAAGGCTTGCGACGATAAGGCAATCTTTAGACAGTTCGAACAGAATAAGTTTGTCCCTCGCAGGCATCATGAAAATAAACCTGTTCTAGAATTACAGACTAAAGAGTGTATGTGTCCGTCGTCAGCCGGACCCCGCTCTCGGGCCGTTCTCGCTGCAGACGTTTCTGTCTCGTTTCTCGGATAGAACGGCCTCCGGTTTTCCCTTTCATTGTTGGAAACAAAATGTAAGGGTGACCTTACTGTCAACCTCGGCAGCTGTTATCCTCGCTTTGTTTTCCGAAACCTTGCATTATTGTGCCTGGGTGAAAGAAGACGCCGGGAGACTCACTAGAGGGGCAATAAACGTTTTTTTTTTGTTTTTTTTTTTAAAACCATTCTTTTTACAGCGCTAATCATTCCTATGCGCTCCTTTTTTTGAGACTTGTGAATGCTCCGAGAATTAACCATCCATCCATCGCCTGTCCGGTGCTGCTGCCTCATTCCATGTTGATTTCTGGGGTGTTGGAGGGTCTTGCGGCCCCCATTATTGCTGCATTATCCGTGCTAATTGTTCAAATTGCGGAAATGTATGTTTTTAATAGACGCGCCGAGGTAGCGGTGGTTCTCGGATTGCCATAAAGCTGTCTATAGAACCCATTTTTTTTTTGTATTAATGTTTTTGCATCTATTCTCCTCTGATGAGAATATAAGGGATAATGTTTATGATCCGCTCCAGCATAGTGTGTAGGTGTTTCACATTTCTATAAGCTATGTGAAGCTGCGCATGTTCTGTCCTCCTGTATTAAGCTGAAGAACGTTTTCTTTCCACCCGTTGGCCATTGGTCTTAACATTTGTGACTTTTTTTTAAAACCCCAAAAGCCCCCCCCTCCCTCTCCGGCCAGGGTAACATCCAGTTGGCCATAACTCCATCATACAGTATATGTATACCCTGCTATGCAACGATTAACTCTTTCTCGGTTGGGTTTGTCCACTATTGTGTTACTTAGACACGTTCGCTTCGACAACTGCGTGTCTGTGCGTTAAAAACACCCGGGTGTTTGCGATGGAGCTCGCGGCACGTTCCGTGAGTTTATTCACGGTTTTGAAATGAAGCCATTGTTCCCGGCAGCGGTTGTGACAATGGCGGATTGTATTGATGCCGATGTCCTTCACAGAAGACAAAGCCGCCTTCTAAGCACTTTAAAAAGGTTCTTACCCAAAGTAACTGGTGATAGAGCAAGTCTGTAACGCTAGATTTACTCTATTCAATGAGAGAGCCTTACAAGGAAAATGCTTAAGGTGTTTGTGTATTCTATATAATATATATCTATCATCTTCTTCTTCTTCTTTTGAACTTAGACTGTAAGCTCTTCAGGGCAGGGACTTCCTTTCTCAGTGTAACATAAATGGATGTATTTTTCAAAATAAAAAATAAATGGTAAACCTGCCATAAGAAATTGGCCAGAGTAACTTGCGCAAGATTTCAAACTTAAAATATGTCCGGTGAAAGGAAATCCCGACCCAACAAGGAACGGATCCTGCGTGTGAATGTCCACCCAGGCATCGGCAGTCACGTGACTCTCGAGCTCATTTGGTTGGTTGTTTGATGTATTTTAACACGTTTCTCCCATATTGTGTTTCAGAACGTCCCGTGGCGGATAACGAGCGGATGTACGACGTTCTGCATAAATACGGGACGCAGAAGCACGAAGCGAGGTTCTACCTGCGCCATGACCGCCCTCCGTCTAGAGAATCGGGTCAGTAAGGTGGTGCAATGATACCCCAAAAAAACCTCTATCTCTCATAAATCTACATCGCTGACAATGCGTGGTTCATGGGGAGGCAACTTTAGAAACATATAATTTGATGAGGAACCATCTGGTCTCTCTGGTTTTCTATCTGTAAAGACCTGAACCTTTATCAGTCCTTGGGCTCGTCTTAGATCCAGGAGCTGCTTAATGACTGTTAACCACATACCCCATAGGATACTCTTTGTATAGATTGTGGACATTAAGGCACATGGGATTCCTACTCGGTTGACCATTGGTCCCAATAGTGCCGTATGACTGCCCACCACCGGTGATGACTAGAAGGAAGCCGCTGTGATGCGTGTTACTGAGTCTCTGCAGCTTTTTTTATTTTCATTTTATTTGGTATTTTTTAGCTAATGTGCGTCATTATTTTCCATTTCAGTAAATGCACAGAGGGTCAACGACCCCAATATGAAAAGGAACGGAGTGAAAGCCCTGGCTGACCGGAGGATAGAGAATGGGGTAAGTCAGGACATGATGCTCGTAAGCATACAGCGTTCTCTGAAATCCATGTAACCTTCTAATACGGAAAGGAAAAAATATGGAGTTTCCTATCCAAGGCTGTCGTTAGTTAATCATTATAGGGCTGTCACAATTCTTGGCTAATTGGTTTGTACCACATGTTGACATCCCACTGCTTAAATTCAGGTGAATGGTCCCAGGATGGACATGACTCTGGCTGAATTGCAGGAGATGGCAGCCCGACAGCAGCAGCAGATTGAAGCCCAACAGCAGATGCTGGCCACCAAGGTACAACGAAACGGGAACCACCACCCTCACAGCCTCTAAGATGACTTGTCAATCAGGGAAATTGTTTTGGGGATACTTTAGTTTCAATGTGGCAGAAGGTGGCAAAACTAGCATTGTCTCACCTCCTGCTTTTAAGGCTTGAGTGAGAAATTCAAAGGCTGCCTGATCCAAATGAAAATCTCTCATCAATATGGCGGCAGAAACTCCCGCTGTAAGAAGCTCCGCATACGTTGTTGGCACTATATAAATAAAGCTAAAAGATAACCGGGAAGGAATAAATCATATAGATTCAAGTTAAGATAGCTCTTCCAACGGTATACGCAGAAAGTGGTTTCCAATGTGTGTATTTTATCATATATTATATATCGGTAAATTACATGCATGTAATTAGCATGTAGGAATGGGAAGACTTAACCTTAGATCCGATGCGCAGGTCCATGATGGCTCTGGTTTTATACACCGGGGTCAACATAGGAGGGTAAAGCTGTACATAGCTGTTCAGCTTCTCCCGCTATTTACGTCTGGAACAGCTTCGCAGAGGTTAGTAAAATAATCTCAATAACTCTAAATCCATAAACTGGTAACCTTTGACCTTTCACCGACTCGTTTAGTGCTATTCTTTGGGTATAAATCCTGGCTGCGGAAGCCCTGTATTCTGTATAAACGCTTGCTTTATAGAGGAGTCTTGTGTTAATTAGTTTATTTCTCGACACAATGTTACAAAGACTAAGCGGAGGCTCGTGAGATTTGTAGCCGGAGAACAGAAGATTGATCGCCCCCCCCGTTACCGCCGTCCTTTGTGCTCGGACACGCGGCTGGGACTGTGAGCCGCGTTCGATAAAATCTTTCCCGATTATTTAGGAGCAGCGCCTGAAGTATCTGAAGCAGCAAGGCCAGCGGCAGCAGCAGCAAGCGGGCGAGCAGGAGAAGCTAAAAAGGCTCCGTGAGATCGCCGAAAACCAAGAGGCCAAGCTCAAGAAAGTTCGGGCCCTCAAGGGTCACGTGGAGCAGAAAAGGCTGAGCAATGGCAGGCTAGGTGAGCTACGGTCCAGAGGCCGCCATGTTTATTTCTCCCTGTACAGCTTGATGAGCATTCGTTGCGCGGAATGAATTGTTAAAGGAAAGTGTCTATAGAAGTCGTGCATTGTGTACCTGCATGTAATGAGTCGGTTCATTGACCCGCGGAGTTTCTATGCTTCCCTTCTACAGGCGTGTCTTTAGTATGTTCCAAACTCGTTTTGAGCATTTCTACACGCTTCTGTCACACCGTGACCGAGGGGCTTGGATGGCGTTTCCCCCAGAGGAACATTGTGTGGACCTGTAGTCTACAAATAACCCACGTAACCAGCCCGTATAAATAGCACCGAAACACACGCCATGCGCAAACCACTAACCAGCCCACTGTATGCAATTTTCTGCCCCCACACACTATTTTTGAGGCTTTTATGGAAAAGTCCCACCAGTCTTGGTATATTTCCATGATCTTACTGCGCGGACCGGATCATATCACACGCTGTTTATATGTGCCGTGTTTACATGCCACCCTTTCCTCTTTGCCAGTGGAGGAAATCGAACAGATGAACAACGTGTTCCAGCAGAAGCAGAAGGAACTCGTCGTAGCCGTGTCCAAAGTGGAAGAGCTCAGCCGACAGCTGGAGATGCTGAAGAATGGCCGAATTGAGGGTTACCCTGACAACCAGTCGGCCGTCGCTGAGCTCGACAGATTGTATAAGGAGTTACAGGTAAAAAACGCGTTTCTTTTATTACATACGATTACTTTGCACCCTCTAGTACGCGAGGCAAAGAAAATGTAGCAGATCCGCGTTTTATTCCTTCCGCCGAAGGTTTAATCTCATAAAAACCTTTTCAGAAGCTTATTTTTCCCCTCAGTTGCTATGGCAACAATCTATCAATGCCTGCTTTTGTGTCACTTGGCGATTAAGCATTCCTGGCAAATATTACGCCGGCAACAATTTCACCGGATTAAAACGTTTATTTTTTTTTTAGGGGTTTTGGGGCATTCAACAGCACCAAGAAGTATGTTTCTAATGCTCAGGGATTACCAGATTAATACATTGTGATTAATTCCTGTTAATTAAGTGCACTACAGTTCAAAAGTTTAGGGTGACTTAGAAATGTCTATTTTAGAAAGAAAAGCAGATTTCATCCACTAAAATAACATGAAATGGATCAGAAATCCAGCACAGACGGGGTTAATGTTGTAAATGACTATTGTAGCTGGAAACGGCTGATTTTTTTTAATGGACTCTCTTCATTAGGCGTACAGAGGCCCTTTATCCCTCCCATCACTCCTGTGTTCCAATGGCCCTTTATCACTCCCATCACTCCTGTGTTCCAGTGGCCCTTTATCCCTCCCATCACTCCTGTGTTCCAATGGCCCTTTATCCCTCCCATCACTCCTGTGTTCCAATGGCCCTTTATCACTCCCATCACTCCTGTGTTCCAATGGCACGTTGTGTTCGCTGATCCAAGTTTAAATTTAAAAGCCTAATTGATGGTTAGAAACCCTTTTGCGATTATGTCACAGCCAGAAATGTCCTTGTTTTCTGTGAAAAAACGCCCTGTGACCCCAAACTTTTGAGCAGCATGTGTGTCTGAACCTGAATCCATACAGCGTGGGTATCGGAATGAATAACTTGTTTTGTGCTGGAACGTGCAGTGAATGTGCGTCCGGTGCACGGATTAGCATGCGCGGCTTCGCCTGGCTTTTGGATCCCCGTCTCTGAAGAGTTTTGTTCTGTTTTTTTTTTTTTTTTTTTTTTATTTGCTGACCGCATTCAGTTAAGGAACAGGCTGAACCAGGAGCAGAATGCCAAGCTGCAGCAGCAGAGAGACAGCCTGAATAAACGCAACTCGGAGGTGGCGGCCATGGACAAGCGCGTCAACGAGCTGCGAGATCGCCTGTGGAAGAAAAAGGTTGCGCTGCAGCAGAAGGAGAACGTGCCGGTAAGTGAGGCGCCCCGTCTGATACCCATATCTGGCTTCTTTATCAGCCGTGCGTGATAGGAGTAGTAAACATTTCATGTCGGTTTAACCAGATTCAGCACAGATGATTAGGGTATGGCAGATCATAACTTGCAGCCTGGTCTGGTTTTTAAACCCTGTAATCTTCATACTAAATAATGACTCCGGCGTGATGACGAGCTGTGTTGACGGTTTGCTTCTCCTTTACATCCCACGTTTCCGGGAGATGAGCCAACGTTGACAGGCGGCTTAACCCTGGCTTTGTAGCAGATCACATTTATATCCCCATTCTGTGGCCTGTAGCGCTCTGCATCGCATTCCCTTATCGCGACGGCGTTGCAATAAATTCTCTCGTAGTGTGCACTATTGCCCTCGTTTGCTTTCAGTATTTTTAGTTTATGCTACATACAATAAACTGCACCATTTTAATATGAGATTATGTGAAATATCTATTTCGGATTAGATTTTAAGTGCCTAAAATTGAGCAGATTACCAGGTTTTGATCTATAGTACATCACACAAAGGGTTGTGTTTCAGTCCCGTATAATTCACTATTCATTATGAAGGTCCAACCCCGGACAGCTTCTGTTGCCGGAAGAGCTTGGCTGGCCCTCTATAATGTATAGTTCAATCAGCGAGACCTCATCAATCTTCTCACACATTGAATTATGCATGATGCAGGATCCCACAAACCGCTTAGTGATTAAACCCCATACTCTGACTTGTTTATAATCACTCACTATCGCATGCGAGAATTGGATTCCACCCTTTGGTGGTATTGCTGTTTTTTGTTTACCCCCCTTTTGTGTTGAAACGCTTGAAACCTCTCTTCAATCTAGATTTCATCTGATGGGAATGTACCTCAGCAGGTAGCGAGCACTCCCAGCCGAGTGGCTGCCGTGGGTCCTTACATTCAGTCTGCCACCATGCCACGTATGCCCTCCAGACCAGAGCTGCTCGTTAAACCAGCCGTTCCAGAAGCACCCGCGACCACACAAGTGCCTGACGTGACACTGAAATCACAAACTCTGCCCAACATGAAAACTTCATCCCAGGGCAAGACAGCATCTGGTAATTCCCTCCGCTTTATTATTATTCTAGTTTTCTGCTTTCGTCATCATTATCAATGGGATCTCTAGTTTGGTGGGGTTGGGGAACTTTGGTTCCCTTAGTCTTTGCTATACTTACCACGTTACATTTTCTTCAGGGAACGGAAATCAATTTCAGTGCCCTTGCTAGCAGCAGAAATACCTGCACCTCTGACATCATACTCCAGTGACCTCATTAGCAGATATCTGCACCTCCTGACATCATACTCCAGTGACCTTTGTTAGCAACAGATATCTGCACTATGACCTAATGTGCTGGTATCTTTGCCAGTGGCAAAAATATCTGCTCCTCTGACATCGTATTCCAGTGTCCTCATAAGCAGCAGACATCTGCACCTCTGACATCATATTTCAGGGCTCTTAGTTCATAGGTAGGGGAAACTCTGAACAGGGCAGCTTGATACAATGAGCCTCCTAGCCTCTTCTTGACTCCACTGCTGATGATTACTCATGCGCAAGAAGTAAATATACAACGTATTTTTCAATATGTGTCCTTTGTGATTTCTTCGTTGCCGGATTCCTTTTACCCTTCAGTTTCTTGCATCGTCTCCTAATCTAAAGTACCATAATTACGCATATCAATCTCACAGCACCGCGCAATATGATGGCGGTAGACATCTCAATCATTAATACTAATATGTCTTCCCGGGAACATTTTAAAACTCTTCTTAATGCGTCTCATGCCGAGGGTCAGGAGACAAAAACAGGTTGGAACTATTGTTAGCGGCGGCTGCCTCTGCGGTGGTATTTTACACCCCATCAGGAGAAAGCCCCCTGAATTGCCTAGAACACACACCATGCTTTGTCTATAACATTTGTGCTAAATGTGTTTGTCAGGCATGGGGATTCACAGCGTCAAACTCCAGCCGAGTGGGACCGATTGGAGCAATACGAATGGAGATGCTCAAAACTCGCTGAGTGTCGCAGGACAGGGTGAGTGAATGAATGAATGAGCGAGTGAATTGGTGAGTCAGAGACACGCAGCAGCAGGGCCCTTTTTTCTTAATTTTCTTAATTGGGTGTTTGTTCTTAAGATGTCGGCTTTATTATGGATGAATAAACCTTAGAATTAGAAATGCAGCTGTCTCTCATTTGCATAATCAAGTTACCTTGTCTCACATACCCCGTACCAGATTTAATTTCTTCTGCAAAATCCCAACATATGGCGAAATTAAATATATTGTAGAAAAACACAATATGGCGTGAGAAATTGGCGTAGCTTTCCTTTATGATTCATTTAATTTAATCAACTTTTCCATTGCCTCTGCGCTTTCTGAATTCACCATATATTTTGTAAATTGCACATTTTTTTTTCATTTTATTTTTTTTAACCATTTTGATTCTTGACGGAATATTTTGTCACAAGCTGCTTCTGTTTTTAACGACTGCATACTTGTTACTCGTGTGAATACTAAGAGTTGCAGAATGTTGGTTAAGACTTTGGGGTTGGTCGTTGTACCTCTGGGGTTAAATGTTTTTTCCTGTTTTCCTGTTAGTGAACTTTATTATAAACCCTGACACGACCTGTAGTATTAATGCCACCTCCTCCTTTTTAGCCCCGGACGCAGATATTTCTGTACGAGAGAAGGACAAAAAGACCAGACCTTGTTCGATGTTTGATTCGGTTGAGTCTCCTCCAGGGCCACCAAATTTCGTGACTTTAAGAAAAAATCAGAGCAGTGAAGATCTTTTGCGGGACAGCCAGGTATGAGCAAAATGTTTTTTTGTTTTTTTTTATTTTTTTTATTAAAATACGTTGCATGTCTAGTTCGTTATCTTCTATGGGGTTCGGCTCCTGATGACCTGAACATTACGCACGGTCTGTTTGATGTATGAACTGATGCTTATTCAGCTCCGTCGGCTGAGTGTTTCTAATATGAAGCGGTTGCGTGTTTACGACGTATGTTTTGCAAGACGTTTCGTAGAAAGTATAAACTTCAGTAGAAAATAGTTTTGCCGACTCTTTGATTCTCTGCCAAATGTTGATTTTTGATCTGCAGCAACTGCCCTTAAATATGGCACAGATGTCTTGACTTATTTTTTTTTTTTTTACATTTTTTTTTTTTTTAGTTTCCTAACAGAAATGTGGCAAAGGTGCCACCACCGGTGCCCTCCAAACCGAAACAGGTCAACCTGCCTTACTACAACCAGAACCAGCCCACCCAGCCCCCCTCCCGTGGACCCCAAATCTGAAGTTGCTTCCCAAAAACCTCTTCCGATCTCTGTCGGGAATAAGCAGAAAGTGGCACAGCCACAGAGGGTTCCCCTTCCCTCAAATCAGGAACTTACCCCACCTGTCAAACTGGATAACCCCCCTGCCGTGGCAGTTCGTCCTTTCACCCCGCAGCCTGCTAAAGATCCGCCACCTCCACCGTTCCGGAAACCCCAGATGGTGGCCGCCAGCTCCATTTATTCTATGTACACCCAGCACCAGACCCCGGGGAAAAGCTACAGCGTGCAAGGAGCCCTTCACCGAGCTCAGGGAAGGCCACATTATCCTAGTGGTAAGACTTTTTTTTTTTTTTTTTTTACTCGATTGTCTGAATGGTGTGATGGGAAAGAGCTTTAAGGGGAAATCCCACCGTAGTCTTAATAAAAGTATTAATTTTGAAAAAAGTAATTATGGTTTTCACACTTGGTTGAGGGTGTCAGTGGTCAAAAAGTCCTTATCGTACTAGAATGTCTTGGTCTTAATCACCCAGATGGAGTCTCAGGCCAATGAAAGAAGGATATCATTAGCATCGCCATAAAGAATCCACTCTCTGTGAGGTTTTTTTTTTTTACCCTAAAATGGTGACATAGCGGTCCTCAAGTAAAGGAAGTTTAATTGCTCAAAATAAAGTAACTTTTCTCGTATGCCAAACTTAATTTTTTTTTTTTTTTTGCTTGTGTCTAGTTTACGGGAAACCTGTGATCGGTGCCGGACCCCAGAACCAGCAGTCCTTAAACACATCTGTAGATGGGCAGGCAAAGTCCAGCAGCCCCGACCCAGAATCGGAGCCTCCCGTTTCTGGTAACGAGACCCAGGAGACGGAAAGAATTCCTCGTCCGCTTAGTCCAACTAAACTCCTGCCATTCCTATCCAATCCGTACCGAAACCAGAGCGATGCCGACCTTGAGGCTCTGAGAAAGAAACTCTACAATGCTCCCAGGCCGTTAAAGAAACGCAGCTCCATCACAGAGCCAGAAGGACCCAATGGACCAAACATTCAAAAACTCTTGTACCAGAGGACTACCCTGGCGGCCATGGAGACAGTCGGCGCTCCTAAGCAAACCGTGGTGCCGATATCCGAGAGCTTGGCCGAGAACCAGAGCGAGCAGATCACGGTGGACCCAGAAACCGAATCTTCAGAAACCTCGTCGTTCCTCCTGGTTCTTGATGCCGAGCCGGTTGATGAGATTAACACAGAGGAAATCGAGCTGCCTTCTCCTGTGCTGGGTCCAGATTGCATACCCGAGGGAATACCGACTGAGGTTCTTCCACCACCACCTCCACCACCACCGCCTGCTGAATCCGAGGAAGCACCGGAAGAGGTTCAGCCAACCAACCCCTATATAGAAGAGTACCCACCTTATCCTCCACCTCCCTATCCCACCGCAGGGGAACCAGACAGCCTAGCTGAAGAAGCACTCAACATGCGCCCTCCTGAGATCACCGGACAGTTTTCTTTGCCCCCAGTAAGTAGGATCTGTTGCACATTATTTAAAACTGGGACTGTGTTTGTGAGGCTTTGTATTCTGTATAAAGTACAGTAAAGCTCTTAATGCCTAAAATAACAAACCAAAGATTAAAGAAATAACATGACATTCCAATGAATACACTTTATCCATCTCATTCATACGACTATACTTTTTTTTTTTTTTTTTTTTTTCTTATTTATTTTTATTTATTTATTTTTTTTCGTTGCCCAACTTCAAGTTTTTCATGGATTAGAATAAAAATGCTACTTCTTTAAATGATAAATATATACCTTTTTTTTTTTTTTATGTATACTTTACTCTCAGAAGCTTAGTGGGGAAAAAATATACACTCCTTAGGGGAGAACTGCGAGAAGGCTGTATTTTCATTATTAAATGATTGACATAAGCTTCCCTCCTTTATGCTTTTACGCAAAAGCAAGAGAAATGTCAGAAGAAGAGACCCTTACATCTAAACCTCTGACCATCTAGTTTTAGATTATGAAGTTTATTTTTAAAGAGAGGATGCTAGATAAGCGGAGCAGCCTCCCAGCAGCAGTGGTTGTTTGATGCTGAGATGATGCACAAGAGCACGTGGTCTCTGGGTTGGGACGAGCTGGTTGTGTTATATTATGACTTCTATATAGTAACGGCGTTTTCTGCGTCTTTCCATCCGCGTATAGAAACCGTTAATCACGAGTGTTCTGGCCGGCAAGTAGCTAAATGCTGCCGCCATAGAAGAAAAGCAGAATGACCTCCTCAAACATGTAACGACGTTTCTTGTATGTTGCAGACGGCATTGTAACCGCGTTCACTTGTTACAGGGTAAAAGGACCAACCTGCGCAAGAATGGGTCGGAGCGAATTGCACATTCGATGAGAGTGAGGTTTAACCCCCTGGCGTTGCTGCTCGATTCCTCTCTGGAAGGGGAGTTTGACCTCGTGCAGAGAATAATATATGAAGTAAGTGAATAATTCACTGGAATAATGTAAAGGATTGTTAATGTTTTAATCCATACAAGTGTGCAAAGGCTCTGTAATGATGGCGCGGGGTCAGAAGGGCTTATGGGGGGGGGGGGGGGGGGGGACAGTCCTATCCATGTATTTGCTCCATTCATAGGAAACCGTGTGTGTGTGTGTAGCGTCTCTGTATGTGATGGAGCACGGTCCTTTCATTTGACAGATTCTATCTGCTGACAATAGAAAGTTTGTGGGTAGGTAGAATGGGGTATGATATGTCTTGAAATCATAATTATTAGTGACAAGCAAAATGGCCGCCGTTTATTACACTCATCCTCTCTCAGTTCGTTCTACTTAATTATCTGTTCTAACGATTCCAACAACTCTTCTTCAGGTGGAAGACCCGAGCCAGCCCAATGACGAGGGCATTACGGCCCTCCATAACGCGGTGTGCGCGGGTCACACGGAGATCGTGAAGTTCCTGGTGCAGTTTGGAGTCAATGTGAATGCAGCGGACAGCGACGGATGGTACGTTTTACAGAATGTAATCATCCTGCGCGTTTTACACAGACCAGAAGCCGTGCTTTATGTACGATGTCTTTTCTGTGTTACAAACTTACCCTGACGGGAAACAAATTATGGAAATAAAATCCATATACACAGACACTAACTTGTATTTATTTTTATTTAAAATCACTCCAAGGGAAAACACACAAAAGCCCCCAATTTGGAAATATTCTTTTATATACTTTTCCAAAATCTCAGGGGTTATATAGTAGAGAAGTTTTTTTTTTTTTTTTCTTTTTTTTTTTTTTCTTCAAAACGTTTTTTTCACCGATTAAAGCCTCAATTTTTAACAATAAGAAAAGAAAAAAGCTGTGTCACCTTTTGATAACGAAGGTTTGCTCCGAGTTGTGTATCGTTAATATCGTGTCCGCTCTCCCGGCAGGACCCCTCTGCACTGCGCCGCGTCGTGTAATAACGTGCAGGTTTGTAAGTTCCTGGTGGAGTCGGGGGCCGCCGTATTCGCCACGACCTACAGCGACAGACAGACGGCCGCAGATAAATGCGAAGAGATGGAGGAGGGGTACAGCCAGTGCTCGCAGTTTCTGTATGGTATGTATTTTATATGCAGGTCACGGCTTTATTTTTTTTGCACCAGTTTTATTCTCTACAGGTTTAGTTGTTTTGTGCTATAGAACGTCGGCTTGCTGTGTTGTGTGTGTTAAACACTCAGCCTTTGTGCAGTGAAATGCAGTGTTAATACAATGAGTTGAAATATTAATTCTCTCTGTAATTCAGTGACGTGTTACCATTTAGTGAATAAAGCCCCAAATCTGTAACCATTCAGGATGATGGAATTAGATGCAGCATTATATTAAGACCGGGAAGGTTGTTAAGCAAGGTGAGAAGCTTAAAGCAATGGGAATGGTACTGGCTCCATACCGGATGTTTGTAAGCCTGCGAGCCGGGCCATCGTCGGCTCGTCAGACGCTTTAAATGTAGGGACTGTAAGAAGCGCTGCGAGAATGCTTGTCGCAATGTAAATAAAAGATGATGCAATGAAAGCAAACTCTGCCAGTTCTGCCTGGGAAAGGGGTGTAATAATATCACATATATGCAGAGTTACAATACAGGGCAATAGCGGCTTCCTGCATGCGCAGCCAGCTCTTTATCTGCGTTTACCTCCACTGATTAGGACGTCGCGGCAGGACTCGCCAGGTCTGACCTCCCTTGAAATCCAGCTGCGGAATCACTGAAGTGAATGCGCTATGGAGCGATGCGGCTGATAACCCGCTGCTGCGCAGGCATTGTGCTCTTTGGGTACTTTCCATGTTCGCGATTCAGGCCTTACAGTGAATGTTCGCTGCAAACGGCTGCAATTTGGGCAGATTAAAGGCTTGAGCCGTTCTCTGTGATTAGGTCTCTGATCATCATCTGCATGCGGTCCGGATAAATCACTGCCCAACCCAACAAAGCCGGCATAATGGGCTTTATTCACTAAAGGTTTGCAGGAAAGTAAGTTTCTCCAGCATGACTGGTTAAGACGGCCCCGCGTAATGTATAATTCAGTGGGCGAGGGGCCTTTGAAGAAACCTTGATGAGGTTGAAACAACTTTCCTGGAGAGGAGTTACTTGCAAGTGACGTTTGATGTTATTCTGACACCAGCATAATCTAGAAATATGTTTGTTTTGCCAATATTGTGGCCATACCAGAAATATATTTATATATATAATTATTGGAAGACATTCTTTTTCGCCATTATTTTAGTCCTCAGCTCACTCCTTGTATAATCTAACATTGATATTTATTAAAACAATATTCATTTTTAGTGTCCATTTAAAAGGCTTATGAAGGTATATTTAACCTGTTTTTTATACTTCAGTCCTGCTTTGCACAGGTCGATGTGTTCACTTTATGGTAACTGTCGGTCGGTAGAGAAGATTAACGCGAGACTTTTCCATAGGTGTGCAGGAGAAGATGGGCATCATGAACAGAGGAGTAGTGTACGCGTTGTGGGGCTACGAGGCGGAGAGCGACGACGAATTCTCTTTGAAGGAAGGTGACTGCATGACTGTTTTGCGAAGGGAGGATGAAGATGAGACGGAATGGTGGTGGGTCCGCCTGCAAGACGGCGAAGGATATGTTCCACGCAACCTGCTTGGGGTAAGTGTCGGCTGGATGGTAACTCGGCAGAAGATTTGGGGTCCGGAACACTTTTATTGGTGACTTTCAGTTGTAAACAGTAAATACAGAACAGTGTCGCCATGCTGTGTGATATTGTCCTTTAATTCCTTTAATTCCTAGTTTAAGGGTTGTAAGCAAAGTTTTTGTTTCCTTAGAGCGCACAATTGGTTAAAGTTTAATGTGAATGCTGATTCAACTACTTTTGGCATTTGCGCTGATCTTTATGGCCAGGGGGGTTTAGCGCTCAAAGGGTTCAGATCCCTCGGCCCTTCCTAGTGGCTTATGCCCTCCACCCTATATTGAGCTAAATGGAATCTTGTCTGCAAAGAACTCTTTCTCATTTTCACTTTGTTTTTTTCTTTCTCCCCAGCTCTACCCAAGAATTAAACCAAGACAGAGAACTTTGGCTTAAACGGTTAATGAAGTTTTCCGGTTGGAAAAGGAAGAAATGAGGTCTCGCTATTTCACCAGATACAGAGATATCCCCGTGGCTTGAAAGCAGTAAAGACAGATGGATGTATAACGGATGCGTCGCACCTCCTCGGACTAAGGACCTACTGCCTCCCGTACTTCTTCAGACGCTGAGATGTTTGTCGGCTTTTCATTTCGCCGAAAAGTTTAGTGCCCTCCTTCTCGCGCTCGTCTCTGGCACGTCCAGCATCTTTGAATTCTTTAGACCTTTGGATGTTCTTTCTGCTTAAAACAAAAAAGGACCTTTCTCGGGCGCTGTTTAGACATGAACTGGTTATTCGAAAGATGTTTTTAAGAGTTCCTTTTTTAATTTTTTTTTTTTTTATTCACTAACATGAAATGTACCAATATCATGAATTCTCATGTAGGGTTAGGGATTTTCAGTATTTTACAAAAAAAATAAATCTATATTTATTTTTTTCTTTATTCTGAGAATATGTAGTATATATATAAAAAAATGTAGGTTCTAAAAAAAAAAAAAAAAGTAATAAAATGTAACCGGATTTTATGTAACACCATTACTGTAAAGCGTGGTGGTTTGCGTCATGCTGCGGGGGATGCCTGGGCTTCTTGTTACAATTTAAGGAATAATGAGTGGGGCCAATATAAAGATTATGGCCAAATTCAGTCCATTTAAAAACTGGATTTAGGGCTAATGGATCTTTAAGCAGCACAAGGTCAAGGCAACATTACAGCGACTCACGAGAAAAAAAAAATGGTGTATGTCTAAGACGGGTCCACTAAAAGCCATGGTCTCAAAACCAATTGAACCTACTTGTGGAATGTGACTATAAAGTCCAGCCTGGAAATAGTGTGTTAAGTGGCACTGTGTGCTGTTATGGTACATGGTTACCCAAAAGACACACAAAGGTACTGTGCTGATAGGTGGCTCTACCGAAAGTGTGGGGGTTGAATACGTAAGTTCTCAAAACCATTTAATTTTACCAAAATACAGCCCATGAAAGTCATATTTAATTCATTTTGCATTGTACTGGAAGCAGGTGGTTTAGTTTATTGGGGTTAATAAATGAGACTCCGCCCCCAGCTGCCTCTCCAGGAAGCAGGAAGTGTTCCGGTGTACACATTGCACATGCGTAGCAGCGCTTTCATTTTAATAAAGGGTTTTTAACTTGTTGAAATTACTGGACGTAGCCCTAGCCAATCACGTCAATGCTACTTGAAAACTGATGCTTGATTGGCTGCTGCTGCTGCTACTCCCACCAAAATTCAATGGCAAGACTTTAACGGGGGCTACCGAGCAGGTGCAGGGAATGGGCTTTAGTTAGAAGCAGCCAAAGGAGTATTTGCGTGAGAAATGACGTTTTCTGATGACGGAACGATGCATGCAGTAAAATGAATTTGCCTCCATGCAAAGTGGACCCCAACATAAAATTAACAGAAACTACGATTTTGGGGAGCAAGGAGTCTGAATACCAACATTATATTATTTATATTATCTTTCCATTTTCTCAGGTGGGCATTCATAGCGTACTATTAATCTATTTAATTCGCATTAAACATTCACGGGGGAAGGTAAAATAACCGCACACACAAAGACTTAGTTTATTTTCATTTATTTCTTTAACAAAGATATTTTGGGGGAAAATAGTTAAAATTAAGGCTTTGGTTCTGTTTTCTACTCCCCTGTCTGAACACCTTGCAGGATGAACTATACTTTCATGTGTGTTGGGGGGCATATAGCGACGCATTCGGCAACCTCAAGAACCTGAAAATGTGCCCCCTTTGTGAATTCAGGCAGGTGGGGAGATGGGGTTGGTCCCGTTTGGGAAGCTAAGGCAACGTTTTTTTTTTTTAAATATAGCCTTAAGAGTCTCGGCTCATTTCCAGTGCATTTGTATTCCAGTCTTAGATTTATATTTTAATATTTTTAATATTTTTTTTCAGTTATTTTGTATCGGTTGTTGCAGAAACACTAAAGAGAATCATGAAAAATTCCATTAGTAAATCAAGTCTTGGAGATCGCAGTCGGACTTAAAAACCCAGAGCGCTGGACATTGTTGGAGGGCCGAACACTGACCGTCATGAACGGTAAGTATAGGCTCTGTCCGGACTGCGATCTATGAGTCTTATTACACCTGGCGGCTCCCGCTCGGCCCTTTTCCCCGTCTTCAAACCGTCTTACGTAGGAGTTTAAGACCTAATGATAGATATGAAAGCTGTAAACCCTACAGATGAAATCCAGTCCTCGAGGGCCATCATCATACCAGAACTTAACAAAATATATATTTTCTCTCCCCATGTAAGGGTTATGTTACCATGGAAAACATGTATTTTTTATTTTTATCTCAGATGCACCAGATATGATAACTACACCTTCGCCAACAAGTTCTCAGAAAAAAAATAAAATAAAAAAAATTAAAATATTTAATAAAAAAAAAATTGAAGAAAGAAAAAAAAATGTAGCCACACCCACATCTCAATCTTATTAGAATACAGGTAGGACTCATTTAAGCAACACCCACCTTTACCTGGTTAGAGTATGGGTGGGACTATTTTCAGCCACGCCCACTTGGGGCTCCGTTAAAAATGAATGGTTCCACGAGCTAGCCGAGTGTATCTAAGGCAATTCCAGCTCCGCGGAAAACCTGGTTTGTTTTCTGGACCTCGAGGACTACATCGGGAAAGCCCTTCTTTAAACATAATTATTATAAAGGATCTAAAATATGCTTTTTAAAAAAAAAAAATAATAATTGCACAATGGTGTTCCAAAGGCATGGAAAGGAAGAGGTTAATATGTTAACCCCTTCAAGACTTCTGCCAGAAGTACCTGGCACAGATATTTATATTATATTTGACCCGTTAGCTAAGAGAGTAAGAGTTTAGCAGTCAAACAAAGTGCCCCAATCCCCCCACAAATCACCCCAAAAAAACATTCACTACAAAGCTTGCAATTCGGGGCTATTTTCTTTCTATGCATAGTAATTATTGAGGTTTCTTTTCCTTGCTGCACATCAGAGGACGGTGAAAGACATCCACTGCAGAGAAAACACAAATATATTAAAAATAATATTGTCTGTGTACAATACCACTAAATAAGCAGTGGCTACCACTTCTGCTGGAAGACTGCTCCCCTCATTCGCCACCCTCTTAGTAAAGTGAAGTTTGGTAACAACTGTTTGTACTTACTGAGTCCAGGGTGAGAGGCACAGATCCGTCGTTGTCCTTATCCAGCTTTTTGAACAGTTCTACCAAAATGAAGATAAACAGAAAGGGTTAATTTAAGCTGAAATAAATATATAACGGATCCGCGTATAGCGCGTGCCTTTCGTTTGTTAATCAGTCTACTTGTTTTCAAAATAATCATTTTAAATATTTAAAGCGATGCTGATGTCTGTGGCGAAAGATGGCACGGCAAACAATATCTAACCAATAGCCTGTGCTGAAGTTTAATCCCGCCTCTCCTTACCAATCAACAACAACCAGCAATTTAACAGAAGGGGAGCGATAACTTAATGGAGAGAGGGGGAATCATCACACCTGGGGACTTCACAGGATAGGCTAGCCAGGGCTCTCCCTCCTCTAAGGGGGTGGAGCTAGCCACAGGGGCTATCCCCTCAGAGCATTAGATGGGTTGGTAGTGGGAGGGGAATTGGGCGGGGAGTGGGCGTGACTAATCTAGTCTAATTTTTTTCTAGAGCAGACTGGGGCTCCAGCCAGCTCGATGGATCATCGTGACGTATTAGATTTAACAGGACGTTGATGCATTTTAATTTAGATTCCTGGCGTATAAAGGTACGTGATTGGTTACTCACTGAACATGATCTCCAGACGGAGCAGACATCTCACGAAGTTATCAAAGTCAATGGAAAGATCTTCATCAGCAAATCGAGCCACTAGAAGCTGGTGCAGCTCGGAATTCAGCTTAAACCCTGAAATGATTACGTGATCAAAAAAAACTAAAAAGCTTTACATTTCGCTTAAGTTACGATGATTTATACGCCATACAGCGTATTATAGCGAAACGAGGAGGTCATTCACCCTTCATCCTCTTATTGTAACTGGTTACATAGGAATATATATATATATATTATACATACTCATATATACACACACATACTTCCACACAACCCATGACCGTTTTAGAATCCACCGCCATCAGGCACATATTGCATTATTATTATTATTATTATGGTACTGTTTTTCATTAACTTTAATTTCTTCTATTTTATTCTTTGGGATAAGAGCAACAGAGGTTTTTTTTTAATATTTAAGGCTGCTTTCTGAAGTTTACTTTCAAAACCGTTAATTGAATAGTTTTATGGGGTTTTTTTTTGCGTATAAACTTGGTGATCACATCTCTACTAATTAATGAGGTCACATTAATGGTAGTTTTAATGCCAAAAGCACCGTCCAGAATGTAGCTAACCTGCTGCCTGCAGAGCGTTTCTCATTTCATAAGCGTTCATCGTTCCGGATTTGTCCACATCGATGCTCCGGTAAATTTTCTACAACAGACAGAAAATAATAAAAAAATAGATTCAAATCTTACAAGAAAAGTACGTTGTTTTTTTTAGTTTTATGGCTTAAAAAAGTGAGTTTCTGGGGCGTAATAACCTGCCCAGTTCTTGCCACTAGATGGGGCTGTTACTCTTTAGGTTTTGGATAACTTTAGTTGGGGGGGGGGGGGTTGTGTGAATGTGACTCCCAGGATTCACAATTGGCAAACATGACCGTCTGCCCAGTTCGGATGATCTTTTTAATGGATACATTCTGAGACACAGCGGAACGACAAACAGGTTCCATCCACTTAAGCCCTTTTTGGTTGCTCACCTACATACCACACGCTTCTACATTGAGAATCTACATTATTATTATTTATTGTTTTATATAGTGCCATCAAATTCCGTAAAGTTAAGGGCTTAATATAAAAAAAAGTCATTCTGATAAATAATGCAGGCAGGTGACGGGTAAAACCTACCTGGTATTTCTGTATTTTTGACCACAGGATGTTAAATTCCTTCAGACCGAGTTTTCCTGATCCGTCAGACTGCAGAGAAGGAGTTAAGGATATTACAGGGTATGCCATGTTTAGGGTGACCACGTCGGACTAACATAAATTTCACATGCCGTTGAGATATGTAAAGTGTCGTCATACAGAGGTGGCAGGGAAATGGTTAATCAGTTATACCTTCTACACGCTGCAGGGGGCAGCACTTTTCAAGCCCTGTTATCCAAAGGACAGCAAGTGGACATTATGCAGCCTTACAGTAAAGTCTTTCCATCTGAATATTAAATAAAAGGGAAATCTGCTCAGCTAATTGGCACTCATTTTGGTTTGCAGAATCCCCCTCTGTCTGCTGCCACCCATTTTCACTAATTACATTACTGGGAGGGTGGTAGATAAATGGAACAGACACCCATCAGAGGTGGTAGAGGCTAATACGGTGAGAGGATTTAAACATGCATGGGATAGACATACGGCTCCTGAATCCAAGATCTTCCTCATTTACAGTCTGTATGTTCTAAGCAGAGAAAGTGAAATATTGAAAAATATTTGATAAAACCTCAGAACCTATTATTATTATTATTTATTAATTATTATCATCTTTATTAATTATTATCATCTTTATTTATTTATTATTTATTTTTATTATTATTATCTTTATATTATAAATATTATTCCTGCAGCGATACCCTATAGATAATTCTATAATTCTGCTCTATTGATTATGGCTGATGGTTGGCAGCCGCTTTCGTGTTGAAGGATACATCGAGAAGGTCGACGATGGTCCTGCAGGTTTCCAGGCTGAAGCCGTCCGATTTTATATCGTCCCCTAAACGGAACACAAAGCGATACAAATAGCGAACAGGTATGGATTAATCGCACATTTTCACGCCATGAAACACAACAACGATAATTGCCAGAAGCGGGGATTTTATGTCTAGGGGCGTTTTAGGAGGTGGACACTGATACTCCGAGGGCACTGCTGGCTGGCGTACGGGGCAAACAGAGAGCAAGGAGACTTACGTTTTGACATCACTTTCTTTAAAATGTTACAAAGCTCAAACGCGGAGATCTCTTTGTCCTGTGGAAGAAAAGTGGGGGCAAGATATGAGAAATACACACGAAGAGGAGACTTGTGAGGTTTGTTGCCATATTGAATGGTACCGGGTAATGAGACCATTAATATTTGAAGAAAACTAGAAATAGATGGGAGATAATAACCATTTGGCCCTTCCTATCAGCTTTCTACTTGGAAACCTCAGCGATTGACGCCCGCTTGTGACTCCAGCATAGTGTTAGTGTAACTGTGTGGCAGTCATTGGAGCCACTCCTGCATTGGACGTCCTGATAATAATCTGTTCTTTCTTCCGGTGATGAAACGATGCTCGCTGGACACGCTCGTACTGTCTAGTATTTTACATTATGCAAACCATGCGAGAAATATCATGATCTGTTACTTGAGGTTGTGGTAGATACGTGGGAGACCCTCCCAGCAGAGGTGGTAGATGGTATTACAGTGAGGGAATTTAAACATGCATGGGATAAACATGGAATCTAAAGACGAGACCAACGAATGATTAAGGTACGGAATCATTTCACCAAACCAAGTTACCAAACACAACAAAGTTCTTACATAACCTGGAAAACCTACAAACGGATCATACTTCAGAACCCCCCATTGTTTATGGCTGGAGACTAGGACTAGTGGGCACTACGGTAGCTGTATGCATGTGCCTTTGGGTCTAATGGACCTTTAAATTGACTGATTTAGATATACACGTGCCCCCTGGGCCTTGTTTCACAGCCATGTTAGATGTGGATACAATAAACAAGGCTGCAGCGCATGCATATCGGCTCAGCGCAACTTATGGATTCCAAAGCTCAGCACTGGCATCCGCCGTGCAAGCGATAATGGCACAGCCTGCTAGAGGGTACGTCGGCGACATTCTTCAGCGGAAAGCAAAGAGAAGCCAAACAGGGGGCCTGCTGTGGTTTAAGCCGGTGGCATTAAGCTCCTCCATGTTGGTGTCTACTGCCTTTGGTCTCATTGACTTAGCGCACAGCGGTGGAGTCCCAACATACAGTCATAGAGGTGGTCAGAGAGCTATGGCCAGTGATCAAACTTTCATCCAATCAGGTCAGTTCAATGAATGTATTTTATTCTTTAGAGGTGGCAG
Source organism: Sceloporus occidentalis (assembly GCA_023333645.1). Taxonomy (NCBI): domain Eukaryota; kingdom Metazoa; phylum Chordata; class Lepidosauria; order Squamata; family Phrynosomatidae; genus Sceloporus; species Sceloporus occidentalis. The sequence continues at coordinate 511,915 of JALMGF010000199.1, forward strand.
ATATCACCAAGATCAATCAGAAACCCCATAAAATTACTGAGAAAATACAGTGATTAGTCCTTACTGGGTTTCTCCAACACCCACTGCCGTCTCCATAATGACCCTAAGCGTCCCGAAACATGTTTGAAAAGCCGTAGATCGTAATATTCTCTGCATGAGACCAAATCTGAGGACTGCACCTCGAGTGAATGCAAAAAAATGGGGAAGGCCTGGTTCCTTCTACACCCAACAAGAAGCCGTGTAGGACTACAGCCAATAAACGGCAAACACACACTCCACACGAGAGGACATACAACATGCTAAGTATTATTATTTTGAATGGACCCCAGTATGAAATTATGTCATACCTCTGGTGAGATCTAAGTAGACGGGAGAAGAAAACCAAAGAAGAACGATGTTAGTATGGGATAGGCGAGTGACTCGGCAATGACGGGTGCATGCAATCATTCATTAGTGACTTTAAACATGGTAATGAAGTATAATAATTACTGGTATTGTAAAGGATACTGAGTGTGAGTGATATGGCAGTGAGTGTCATACTGGCAAGTATCTGTTTGCTTTGTGGTAGTGAGCAGGGCCAGACATGGGATAACTAGGTGGTCCTGGCACTTTAAGGCCAGTCTAATGATGTAAGCTCTGTCCTGTGGCTGGATATGAAAAGCTGCGCGGTATGTTGGGTATGGCGTTAAGGTAGTGGCTCCCTAGGCATTTCTCTGTTGTGCCAGATGGCCAGTCTGGGCCGGATAGTAAGTGTACAGCCTCGCTAATAGAATGAGTGGATGCGTGAGGTGTGTTAGTTGGAGGCGATCCGGGCATTTGGACAGCACTCACCTCGCCTGCCAGCTGCTGAAACAGTCTCTTGAAACTAGGGTCGATCTCATCTTCACTGAGCACATCCTTGAAAAGAGACAATGAAGGGTTAATAAGCAGATATTTGCCAAAACACCAAATCCACCCTCCAGTATAAGCGCAACTCGCTGGTGTTACCAATATATGAAGCCCTTCGTTTATCGTTACCCGGAATTTTAACGCTTATCGGACATCACATAATTCTTATAGAGCGCCGGCAGATTCCAGAATCAGTTTTTATGCTCATGTAGCTCGCAGCCGGGCATATCCAGGGGCCACGAGCTGCTGCAGGTATACGTAGCGTTTCTAAGGCGACCAGGCATTTGCCCCGTGAGCCAGATGGCCAGTCCGGGCCTGTACCCCACCATCTAGTTACCCATCTTTCGCTAATCAAAATGCTATAAGCCGTATACCTCGTCAATGTTCGCTTCGATTTCATCATCAGCCACACTGGAAAAAAAACATTTAAAAAAAAACCTATTAAATTAGGAAATATGAGTGGAGTTCTACTTTTTCCCTGAAATATTTCAGATATTTGTCCTTAAAAATGTCAGTATTACCCCATAATATTTAATAACCAGGCTGTGCCGCGGCTATGGCCACCAAAATGAGACAAGGTTAAGCAGGTTTTAATAGAAATTGGGGTTGAAATTCCATCAGTGAACAACATTTTTAATATATAACCCTAAAATTAAACTTTTTTTATATTAAATTCATAGTAGTTCCTTAAACATTAAGAAACGCTCATTAAATGTAAAGAGGGAGCCCCCCGTGCCATATACACCGTAGCTATGGAGTGCCAGAGACAGCATATACCTGGAGACAGGTGATACTCACTGTGACTCCGCATTCTTCTCGGAGAAAACACGGACACAGAAGTCTCCGGACTTTATTGGGCTCGAAGGTTGATGGAACGATGACATATTCTCCCGGAGGTAGTTTGTATCGGTTCAGTACTTCACGTAGGTTGATGAAGGTGTCCGATCTTGCTATTGCCTTGTTCCTCAGAAAAAAGTCCCTGCTCAGGTGGATATTTGTCTGGCCAACCAGCTGAAATATAAGGGACAGACAGAAGTCCCATATGAATGTGGAAATCGAAACCTTTAATTCTCTAAACTGTTTGTCAGAGCCAGATCCCCCAACAAAGACTTGATCCAAAGTGACAAAATGTTTAGGGATGGTTTTTTCGACAAAGTCAGGGATTTTGTAGGCATATAGTGAGCTGTATGATTAAACAATTATACCAAACAGGTACTAATTATCATCAATTTAATATGTAGATTGAAACACAATCATTAGCTGAAACAGCAGTGTAGGAAATAAAACTTTGAGGAACAACAAAGTGAGGTTGCTGAAGAACTCAGCACAGCAACAACCCTTGTGGCAGTGATACCGCTTCAGGCACACCTCTGCTTCGCAGAAATTACTTTGCTACGTACTCCATCGGATTATATTCCGGTATGTTCTATTTCCCGCTGTCCTGGCACTTACTCTGCAGTCTACATCTTTTGGATCACATCTCCACATGAACACCTACCTCTGACGGGTAATTATAACAATATTTGTTTGTGGCTAGAACACAACACACGGCCAACATACCTGTTGAGGAACCTGAATTGGAAAAAGAGAAACAAAAAAAAGGAATAATTAGAAAAAAAATGCCCAATATTTGAACAGTGACAAATCAGTTAAAACTTCTTTTTAAACAAACTTCTTAAAACACAGTTAGTGTGTCCTCCCCCACGGGGCAGAACAGGAATTTATTCACTAAAGTGGGAGTTTGCAGGAGAGATGCGAAACTTCACTATACATTATGAAGGGCTGCCCCTGAAGAATGTATACATTGTCTTTTCATATTGTGAGTTAAAACTGCTTAGTGAACCAACACTCTCTTTGGTAACTTAAATGTGACCCGGTTGGTGCCAGATGACCAGCCACAAGTTGAATTAGAGTGGTGGAGTAGAGCTCCCCTCCAACAACTAGGAGGCTTCGGGTTCCCATGTTTTGTTGATACTTTGTTTATTATTTGTTTTATTATACGCTACCTCATAAATAGCAAATCCGATTGTGTGCATGTCCTCTCCCATCTTTCTCTGCTTCCTGCGATTCTTCTGGATCAGACCAACAATGAAGGTGCAGCCTTCCTCATTGTCATCTGGATCGTCATCTGCCTCATCCAGCTTGATCACATACTGAGGGTTTATCCAGAAGGTGTCTGCAGAAAATCACAATGAAAAAAGAAAGAAGCGTCACCTTCACTGCTCTAAATCAACATGTTACTTGTATTCATTTCTCTCCAATACGTTTTATTAGTTTCAAGGTCATGAAGCTAAAATCTGTCTCTCGACGGGGCAAAACTGGGTTTACCTAATCAGTTTGTGTACCAGCCTTATTATCTGACATCGCCCTGGCAATCAGAAATCTGTATGTCGCCCTCCATGGCTCTTCCACGGCCCTCAGTGAGTATATTTGACATCTACATGTTAATGATATCTCTTCACTGCCATCCCATGCTTTGGCCCACTGAGATTTGGAACCCAAAAAGGTAGATGTGGGCTTCACCTGGGAAATTCCTACATCCACCAGCGGTTGAGCCTCGTCGCCACATGCCGTCCATCTTGGCCAAACTCCACTTTCGGTACTTTTCAGAAGTAAGGGTGTCTGGGGTCAGGTTGCAGATTTCCAGTCGGGAATAGTGTCTTAAGAAGTCATTGTAAGACATCCTATTAAAATGGCAGAAAAGACTAATTAAATTGGCTACTTAGGTGGACATTTGGCTCCACCATGTTCTTATGTATGGATAGCATGGGTGGGAAATAGCCCTAGTAAAAAAAAATAAAAAAATAATAATAAAAAAAAATGTTTGGATTAGAAAGCTTGCTTATGATATGCAAAATCCACAAACGTGAACTAGTTTTTTCCCTGGTGCCGTGTCATAAATAAAATAATCTCCAAGCAAATTTTGTATTTCTTCTTGAATCAGATTAAAAATGAGTTTTTGAAAATAAAGATTTTAAAAAAATTCTAATTTTAGCCCCATAATATGAAGTTAGCCGAAGAAAGTAAAATTGGAAAAAAAAAAGACTATACAGAAAAAAGTTGAATAAACAGAAAGCACTATTTGTCCTTGAACAAACAATATAAAATTTGTGTGGCTTCAGAAACATGGAAAAAGACAATTACAGTTAACCAAATATATTAAAAAAAAAAAAAAAAAAAGCTCCGGACACCTTGGGAGTAGAATGCCTTAGAAGGGGTTAATTTACTGAAAACTAATGTAACTTATAGCAGTGACTGCCTCTCACCAGAATTCCCCGTCATCACATCTTTTAATCAGTCTATCTCGATCATCTGGATCAACAGAATTCCACTCGTTAGAACTGAAAATATCGAAAAAGACGGGACTCAGTCAAGATAATTAAAAAGTCAAGATATATTTTTAAAAAGTACTAGACATATACTTTGAATGTCGGCGTCCTGTGATACTCCTTCTACGTTTCTGTGGGATATGATAGAACGCTAGAAATAAATATATATAAAAACAGAAGAAAAAAACCAAACTACATAAACAGAAGCAAGTCCATTTTTCAATAGGGTGGGGGAGGGGGTTCAATCCGAATAAAATGAAAAGTCAGTTAATTGGTGAAAATAAACTATTTTACCCGGATTATCATAATAAATATTAAATCAAGACATACTTTTTAAAAACTTAGGCCAGGTCTAACACATATTAACATATTGACATATTAAAAACTTAGGCCAGGTCTAACACATTGCTCATGCTGCACGTAATTGTTTTATACATATTCCCGAAAACAACTTCAACACACTCTGACATACAGAAAATACTGGTTTAGTGGATATTTCCGTAATCACAGTTTCTTGTATTTATTAAATTTTTGTTCTTTGGCAGACGGGTGACTTTATTTTTATAGGGTTTTTGGTTTAATGAATGCCTGACCCCTGCACTTTCTGTATGACCCGTTTTGTTTAGGCTCAACAAACGTCTTGTACTTTTCAAATGCATTACTTTGCATTTATCAACGTTGAACTTCATATGAAAACTTTTTCTTCCCAATTTTAAAACCTTTAAGCAATGATAATGTGATTTTTAACATCCATAATAATGTTTTTTGCCATTTATATATACACACTACATAAAAAATCCTGTTAATCAATTAAAATAAAGCTATTCCGTGCCTATGATTTTGTGGAGCTGAAATTCTCCAATATTTAACTTAAAATGTGACCTCCCCCGGGTTAGCCCCCCCATATTAAGAATTTTTACAAAAGATCATTGCATTTGTTAGATCTTTGTTAGATCAGGTTTGATCAACTGTTTTTTTCGTTAGATCTATCATGCAGGAGGCGGTATTCACAATCCTATTTTGTGTGCGGGGGATGGGTATACATAATACGAGTTGGCCTCCCCTCAACTGAAATTTGGAATTTTTTTTATGGATTTTGGTAGATATTCGTTAGATCAACTGTTTTTTTCGTTAGATCTATCACGCAGGAGGCGGTATTCACAATCCTATTTTGTGTGCTGTGGGTGGGTATACATATGGGCTGGCCCCCCTCAACTGAAATTTGGAAAAAAAATTATGGATTTTGGTAGATATTCGTTAGATCTGGTTAGATCAACTGTTTTTTTCGTTAGATCTATCACGCAGGAGGCGGTATTCACAATCATATTTTGTGTGCGGGGGGATGGGTATACATACGAGTTGGCCCCCCCTCAACTGAAATTTGGATTTTTTTTTTAATGGATTTTGGTAGATATTCGTTAGATCCAGTTAGATCAACAGTTTTTTTCATTAGATCTATCATGCAGAAGGCGGTATTCACAATCCTATTTTGTGTGCTGTGGGTGGGTATACATATGGGCTGGCCCCCCCTCAACTGAAATTTGGAAAAAAAAAATTGGATTTTGGGTAGATATTCGTTAGATCCGGTTAGATCAATGTATTTTTTTCGTTAGATCTATCACGCAGGAGGCGGTATTCACAATCCTATTTTGTGTGCTGTGGGTGAGTATACATATGGGCTGGCCCCCCCTCAACTGAAATTTGGAATTTTTTTTATGGATTTTGGTAGATATTCGTTAGATCCGGTTAGAACAACAGTTTTTTTTGTTAGATCTATCACGCAGGAGGCAGTATTCACAATCCTATTTTGTGTGTGGGGATGGGTATACATACGAGTTGGCCCTCCCTCAACTGAAATTTGGCCTTAGGTGTTCAGGTGCCCTGTGCAGACCACCCCCCAAATTCCACGGAACAGAGGTAGAGCTCAGCGGGACATAAATTCCAAATTTCAGTTGGAGGGGCAACCCATATGTATACCCGCTCACAGCACACAAAATAGGATTGTGAATACCGCCTCCTGCATGATAGATCTAAACGAAAAAAACAGTTGATTTAACTGGATCTAACGAATATCTACCAAAATCCATAAAAAAAATCCACATTTCAGTTGAGGGGGGGCCAGCCCATATGTATACCCACCCACGGCACACAAAATAGGATTGTGAATACCGCCTCCTGCGTGGTAGATCTAACGAATAAAACAGTTGATCTAACCGGATCTAACGGATATCTACCAAAATCCATTAAAAAAAAATCCAAATTTCAGTTGAGGGGGGGCCAACTCGTATTATGTATACCCATCCCCCGCACACAAAATAGGATTGTGAATACCGCCTCCTGCGTGATAGATCTAACGAAAAAAACTGTTGATCTAACCGGATCTAACGAATATCTACCAAAATCCATAATTTTTTTTCCAAATTTCAGTTGAGGGGGGCCAGCCCCCCTCATTAAATATGCAATATCTCAGTAATTAGACTAGATCTAAAAAAAATGTTGTCTGATCAAACCTGATCTAACGCAGAGCTATCATAATCAGTAACATTTTGTTGAAATTTTTGTTGAGGGGGGGCTGGCTACGGGTTAGCCCCCCTTGAAAAAGATTGTTAATATTGCCTATTTTAGAGTAGATCTAACGAAAAAAACAGTTGATCAAACCTGATCTAACAAAGATCTAACAAATGGAATGATCTTTTGTAAAAATTCTTAATATGGGGGGGCTAACCCGGGGGAGGTAAAATGTGACGATTTCTGAACTTTTCACTTCTCGTCAACCCTTGAAATCTCCCTTGGTTCATCAGTCAGTTTCCCTGCTCTCAGCAGTCACTACTTACTTGTCACTCCATGCTCCCGTCCACACATCCACTTCTCCCCATGGATTTCGGATCCGAATCAACTTTTCCTGACTCCCTCTGTAGTTTACCTTTTGTAGTAACAATCAAATAGTATTAGAATTCTCAAAAATCTATAAAACGGGGCATAATTATATTCCTAGACAGCTTTACAAACATTTATGTAATTAGACATATTGTATAGAAGCCTCATAAAAAAGAGACCACCGACCTCCTCTGCTGCGGTCACGGAATACGCGTGGCCCTTCACCAACTTCTGGAACGTAATCGCTTCTGTCTCAGCAGCGCTGGTGATCTATAACACAAAACGATCGCAACGGTGACCTTTTAAATGGTGGTTTCACAAATCACAGCAATTGGGGCAATTTATTTCTGATATGGTGAAGCCAGCAGCTAAATATTGCATCTCAACACAGTAAAGCAATTTATTATAAAAAGATATTTTTTTATTAAATTATTATTACAAATAATAATGATAATAATAATAATAAAATAATAATTTAATGATAATAAAAAATAATATTTTGCCTTTAAAAGCAGTATTGAAAGCCGATATGGATAAGACTTTGAAATGCCGGTGAAACTTTATATTTTTTGAGACAATTATAGTTAAAAAGGGCTCTTTTACAAAAAGATGTGAATCAAACATGCAAAAAAAAAAAATCAAACATCACATTTTTAACTCTGCTCTTTGATTTATTTAGAGCTTGTGGCACCAAATGAATGTCTAAAATATATAAATGAAGCATTTTGAAAGAGTTCACTCACATCTATGGAGCAACCTAAAAGTGATCCGGTCTTCAGGGCTTTTTGGATGATCTTAAAGAGATTGTCCGGAGCCTTCTTCAGTTCGTACCATTCTGCGATTCCTCCTGTAAAGTCTTCGAAACCTTCAGTGGTGCTTCCTCCCGAAAGGGCTTCATAACATCCATTCAGCCTGAATCCGAATGCAAGGCGATCGTTAATTATTGTCCATAATAAATAAGAAAGGAGGAAATAAACGTAATAATTAATTATGGTAAATATTATACATTATTGTTTTCATATGATCCATCTAAACAGCCTATGAAAGATTCGCAACCCAACGCTTAAAAAAAGTATGGTAATGAAACGCAGAAAATGAGATTTCTTAGAGATTTCGATAATTTGTGGCTATAATTCAGATGGCCGACGTTAGCTCCGTCCTTACTTGGCATAGGCCTTCTCCAGTAGGGCGCTCCAGAATTCACTACCTTCTGCCGAGTGGACAAAGACCAACTCTCCATTTTTGGTTGGGAGCCTGTCGTCGATGACAACATCTACCCATTCCCCGAACTGCCAGAACTGAAAAAAAAACACCAGGTATAATATAATATAATGTAGTAACATATTATATGTCAATCGATATACCAGTTAAACTTAGAGCATACATGATCTATAGATGTCTCCTAATCCTAATAGGCTTTATTCAGCAAAGTGAATGAGTTTTCTAGAAACTACACCAAACTACATTGGAAGGACCCTGGTGAGCTTACGACCAAGTTTCCTCTGTACAATGCATAGTTAAATAAGTGAGTTCTGCTGAAAGTCCCATCAACAACTAAACTATGCATTATGCAGGGCCAGGAGAAACCTGCCCAGGTTGGTCCTTCACAACGTATCAATGAGACGGAGGCAACTCTCCTGAAGACCTCTTTGCTGCACTCAATTTCCACTAGGGGTGGAGGGTAAATTAGGTATGGTCGCCATCAAATTAAGGCAGTCAGATGGAGAAGAATAGAATTTAGTGATGAAGGTGGATGGGAGAAATAGTTATGGAAAGCTTTATATGCGTGCTCAATGAAAACTGAAGATAATTAAAGACACATATAGCATATATCTAGTTATATCTTCCTTTTACCCATTTTGTTCAAATAATTTGGTGTTGTCAAATATTGTAGCAAACTCGAGTGCCAAATCTTGTTCTGGATATGAAACCCATAGACACAGAATTACAGATGTCAACAGCAGCTGGGAACCATTCGGCCCACCCGGTCTACCCTTATATCCGGTTATAAAAATCTCAACTCTCATCCGGGTTCTTGGTTTTGAAGAAAAAAAAAAACATTCAAGAAATCCTGAAAAAACCTGAATAATCACCTGGAAGTGGAATATGCCGGCATAGTTTTCCTGGAAGCTCTGGTCTTTGGGAACCACACGCGACAGAACTTGTTCGTTGAGGGTAAGAGACGCGATGGCGGCCAGAAGCCAGCAGTCCCCTGCAAACATGGATGTTCTGTTAGCTGAAAATATGCTTAGGAGTCAAATATACGAGTGGATATCATTTGGTTGAAGGGACGAGAAATAATGTAGGGGACAATCATGTCCAACAATCTCTCCCCACGGCTGGTAATACCACTGCATGTTCTCCTCTATCTTCAACGGGCAAACATGACTTGGAAATATTCCCAGTATTGAAATTGCCCGATGGGGTGTAAGAAATACATGTATGATGCTGTGTTTTACTGCAAGTAACTGTATCAAGTCCATGAATATGTAGTCATATGACAGTATGAATGGCCGCTTGTGCTGCTGGAATAGCTCAACACATTCCATGCGGAAACTCAAGAAATCTCCGGAAGTAGCAGAGACCCCGGCCAAAAACTAATGGAAAAACCTGACGCATGTTATGTGCTATGAAATCCAACACGTCCCTGAATGGAATTGTAAAAGCAAAAAAAAAATAATAATATATATATATATATAATTATGAAATAAAATGAATCTGTGGGATCAAACAGCATTCATACACGCATATAAAAAAATAATAAGAAAATTACAGTTTTTTTAACAATAAATGGGTGTAAATTGTTACTTATTATAAGGGAATACGCCGGTAGTGTGGGAACAATTAAATATTTGTTAGTATGAAATGAAAAAAATAGATAGAATACAAAAAGGGGATATGTGGTCACCCTGGGCTTATGTAAGTCCTATGGCGCTTGAAGGGTTAAAGCAGACTGTCACGTTTCAATAATTGTATATAATAGTGTTTGCAAATTAAAATAAGCAATGTAAATAACACCTCCTAGAAAGAATTCTTTAATCATTAACTATTTTGTGCCGTTCTTCTTTTTTTTTTGGGGGGGGGGGTATTTGTCATGTGATACAAAATCAATCATTCACAGGGGTTGCTGAAAAAGCATGGGGAAAGAATAATATGATCGATCGGGTAAGGTTTATTTGTTTAAAAGGGCAGTATAATGTTTTTGACACTTCTCACTTCAAAAAAGAGGCTGCCCTGCTGCAGCAGCTGCCCTCCTCCTCCTTCATGGTCTGACTGTTCTTGCCACTGATTGGCTGCTTGAAGCAAACAAAATGGCAGCATATTCCCCACTGAACAGACTATAGAGCGAGAATAATGTTTTGGATAAGTGGAGCAGCACCTGTAACCCAATAAACTCCCATGCAGTAGTAGTAGGTACAGGACAGAGTACCCAGATGAGTCGAGTCATTCACTTTCATCTTGGGTGTGGAAAGCCTTCACACCCTCTGCCACGTAATACAGCAAAGAAGCTGTTAGCTGAAAGAATGCATTTGCAATGAGGCCGGGATTATTTCGTACGGCCAGAAACTGCGGATCTAACCGAGAGGCTATTATGTATCCAGTGCCGTGCGTTTACATCTCGGATACGTTATTCACGTTACTTTGTGCCATTATCCTGAAAAACTGGTGTTTGTGAACTGGATTTTGCTTTTGGACTGGGTTGGGACAGCTGTGTGCGAAATGTGGCTCAACCGGTCTTCGGACTTTAATTAGCACCTTGTGAGTGTTCCTTATTCTCTAACGTGACCCAAATGCACAATACAGCGCTAGAGTGTTTATATAATAATAATAATAATAATAGTGAAAGTCTTATAATCACGACAAACCATATTTATTTACAGATGATTTAACCTTCACTGCAACCGCTATTACCGCATTTTTGCTTGGTGTAGCTCTCCAAACGTAGGACAAGTAATGCGCCTCCGGCATAATATTTGCATTAAAACGCTTGGCTTTTAATATTGATTCCTGCAGAGAGTCTGATCTCCAAAGTGCGGATATTTTCCTCGGCTACAAGCCTTTGGTTAAGTAACTGACATGGTGGTACTGAACCCGAGTGTCAGGATCCCAGCGCAGGGAACCAGAAGGCGATTCAGGGAAACACCACACAACTAACCGATCCACAACACACACAACATTTTAACTACAACACAATGCATTTTGATTACAGTATACAGGGGACCATGCCACGAAAAGCCACACTTCTACGACTAAATGCAAAATTCCAATCATCTTCATCCCTGGCAGAGTTTTTTTTTCTTGGAAAATGGGTCCCACATGTTAAACATACAATTTGGCAAGTGTGTTAAAATTTACATAGTAAACGGCGCACTTAATATTTTTTCAGAGAGGAATGATACTGGAAAAATCCTGCTGGAGAGGAGAGATGTAAGCGGGGCAGGTGGTGGGATGTGTGTATATGTGTATATGTGTTTGTATAAATGTATGTGATGTATGTATGTATATATGTAATGTATGTATGAGAGCGTGGATGAGCCGACCCTGAGAAATCGTGAAGATTCTATGTAGTGAATCGCCAAATTAAGTCACCTGCATTTAAGCAGGGGTAACAATCATAACGTACTGGGCGCAAAAGCACCAATTGGGAGTTTTATATATGATCACGGAAGTATAGAATAGGAAGGGGGTCAGCTAACCCTGATAATTTACCCTGAGATTGGAACAAATACCCTGAGAGTCGGGACAAGCCCCATGAATTCCCCGATATGCACATTCCCTATTTGGAAAACATGTGAAAAACAGCATTTAGTAGAACGTGCCCACAAAAAAATCTCCCAGTGTTAACTTCTCCTAGGATGTCTGCAGTAACGATCGGTTGTGCTCTTCCAGTGCTGCGGGTTCTGTATAAACTATAATGTAAAGTCATGCTAATAACACAGGCGGTTATGATTCACGACTGGGCAGGGCGCTGGCTGGGGTGTACTCGGTTCTGGTTAACACGTATTTCTACCGGTATACAGGAAATCAGTAAAAGTCAGAAAAATTACGCAAAATCATTGAGTAAAATGAAGCAATGTTCTAAAAATACATGATTCGGGGTGTTTTCTTGTATATATTTTTTCTTTTCCTCCATGAAACAGCTCAGCTTTTGTGCAGATGACAGTGGTCAGAAGTAACACAAGTATACACAGCGCCTACATGTGAACATGTGTGTATTATAAGCACACATCATTCTCACACAAATGTATATGAATGTGTTGTGTACTCTTAACGCACTAAAGCAGGGGACACGGACATTTTATTGTAATACCAACTTTTTATAGTAGTTTTTTTTGTAAAAGGGGAGGAAAATTAAGCTATAATGCAATCCTGTTGCCATGGTGATCAAACAGGAAATCACACACGCCACCGTTCACATCAGCTTCCTGTTGATAGCGTCTACAAACTTAGGCAAAGAATAACTGAGCTGATTCACTCCTAAATCATGTCTTTGTATCACTTATATACATTTGGGGCTTTTAGTCCTGACTTCTTGGATGGGGCAAATATTTTACCTCCCAGACACTGGAGAATGAAATTGGGTTTAAATACTTCCTGGTATCTAGGACATGCCTCTGTTGCCAGGGAGATAAGAGAAGGGGACATGATCTAAAGTCTCCTATTGGAACAGGTGATACTGGAGAACAGGTGTTGATATCGCTATAATTTGATTCTGCGTCCGCCATCTTGGATCTCCCCTGCACTGGTCACATTGTGATCAGCAAGCAAGGCTTCATTCGCTTACATTGCTGACCCTGTAGTGTCTCTCCTATCCTTGCGGGATCAGGCATTCCTTATATAACGGTAAACTGGTGCTCGCCTTTATATACAGTTTGTCGGATGGAAGCCAGTGATGCTGGCTTCTGCTTACAGGGGGGGAGTTCAGGCTGTCAATGGACAGTCTGATTTCCCATGTAGGGGCAGGGAGACATCCACGCTGGTGCAACAAATTCATGACGTACTAGTACGTCCTAATAGGAGTTAATGAAGACAGAAGGTTGAATAAATTGTTCCAAGCCATCTCTGGCAATTATTCAGCTACCCAGCAGTTTGCAGGTGGATTGAACATTTCAGATCAGTCACTTCACTATGAATGGCCAACCGCCAAGAGCATCACTTTGAGAGCGTTTAGCATTGTGAAGGCGGTGGGTTGTAACGTTAAACCGCCCTCCCAATTTAGGGAATGGACCCTGGAAAAAAAAAACGTTTCCTTACCCAGCGCTCCTTGGCAGATGTCAGTTCGAGTGGCTCCTCCAGAGATGAACTGTGGGTTGGAGCACAGCTCCTGGAATAAAAATCACAGAGAAAACTGTAAGTCCAAGCACTGCGGTTATGAAAAAAAGCCGTGAGTAACATCCTGACTTACTAAAAAACAGGACGGCCAACTATTTCCCTCCAACAAACCACCACGAACCAACAGCAACACCAAAAGCGTGACAATTCGAGTGACTCACGTGAGCGCTCAGACTTTCTGATCACAGAAGAGAAATATTCACTGCAAACAAAGAGGGCTGACAATAGGGAAAGGATGCCAATTGCCCACGGGGAGGTAATCTGATTTAAGGGTACACTCCATGCATTGTATGCACTTTAATGAGTAACAAAAAGGTTAATATTTAGGACCCCCTGTTTCTCATTAATGGGGGGAAATTTTCTTTAAGAAAAAATATGTTTACAAAAAAAGCTTAAAAAAAATAAATAACTCGACTATTTGATGAGAATTGCTTTTTGGGTGGAATATAATAAACATGCAAGTAATAATACCACTAATAATAATAATTATTATATATAGCTAATAATTTACCCAGTACATAGGTGCCACAAACTCACGCTGACAGAGAATAACTCATAAGTGAGTTTAGGATGGCTCAGGCTTACCGACTCTATATATGTTTGCGTTTTATATAATATAGTATAAAGAATAAAATCCTATTTGAGAGGCTATCGGGGTAGACAATAAGCAGACGTGCAGTGAGTTCATTCCCCAGAGATCATCATCACTAATGAGCGTGTAGGATTCTGCAATGCTTTTCAGTAATTGCATTATTCGTGGATAATAGTAAAAATAATAATAATAATAATAGTAATAATAATAATAATAATAATAATAATAATAATCTGGAGAAGAGGCCATATAACATGTAAAAATAAAGAAATACGTGATGGAGCACTCTCCAGGAAATAAACATTGTTCCTATACAGCTCTGCAGAATACATATATATATATATATATACATATAAATCAATAAATAATGACGGTATATATCTACATTATACGTGCCTGTGTCCATGGGTATATGCATTGTCTGTATTAACTGGGAGACGGTTAAACTCAACATTAGGTTGCAGCTGTACGCCGTGTAGGGCTGTTTGCGGAGTTCCTCCTTTTCAATGATTCTTTGCCGTGCGGAATCTCAATACTTTGTTCTCCAGCCCTCCCGTCTCCCATTATCAGCTGGGCTTAATGGGATTTTTGAAGCCCCGCATTTCACAAAGGCCAGCTTTGGAGGGGGGGGCGCATAATTGTTCATTTAACAAAAGGACGGATTTTGTGAATAAAAAAAAGTCTGATAAACGAATGTACAATTTAAAAGTCAAACTTAGCCAGAAAAAAACATAATTTTTCAGACCAACGCTGGTCCGCTGGGAGCTGCTTGAGTGATGTTAGGATTGCAAAGGCCATCCAGTAAATTAGCTTTGTCTATAATTCATCAGCTGACAAAGCAGTTTGTAAAAGCTTTCAGGTATATCCTGGTAATTAGATCCTGCAGCCCTAAGCCTGGGCGCTTTGCCTTCAGAACGACATAACGAGGATAAAGAGTAATGGAAGTCGGAGTTCCAAGAAGACTAAGTGCAGCTTTTTGACTACAACACATTGGCACCCGCAGGCGTGCCAAAAACGGGCAACATTTTGACCCCGAGCCTTGAGTACCTGCAATATTCAGAGGCAGAGGGTGTAGAAGACATTGGCCGTGAGAGCTTGCAATTTAAGGAATGATACCTGGGGAATACTCAAAACATTAGAATGCCGGGAAAGAGCTAGTTGAAGCAGGGATTCCATATGAAGTAAAGTCTTGTAGACAGAAAGTGGTGAGGTTAAGGTAACGTCATTAATCTAGATGGACATCCAGGAAGATATTCTGGGATATGCCCAGGGCAGCAGGTCTGGGGGTTGGCACTCTTGTTGGGTCATCAGACTCCCCTGTCCACGGCTACTCAATGGGCTAGTTATGGAGATGTGATGGAGACGAGCTCCAGGGGACGTTGAGGGTCAGATCTCAAGATAAAAACATCACTGGGATATATTTTGATATAAGATAAGTCATGTATCACGGTGAGGGTTATGTACGTTTGTTTGTTGTATTCTGGCAATGCGGGGACCGGCACGGAGTGATGAGCAAGAGATATTATCAACGCTTAGCGTAGCGACAGAACTGGGAAATGAGAAGGCCAGATGGGTAACAGCAATCAAGATAAGAAATAATCGGCGTATGAATTAGCAATTAACGAGGTCTTCAGGACCGCTTGGCCAAAGGGTACATTTTCCCCCCTGATTTAAATATTGTACAGACACAAAAGACTGATATCTTATTCGTAAATGAACGCACATTATATATATATATATATCTAAGAAGATACAGTGGAACTCCATTCTTGTGACTATTTACAGAAACTTTGCCTCTGGCTAAAAGACGCGCCCGCAGTTCTGTACAAAGGCGATACGTGACGTACATGATAGGGTCCTTTTTCAAGTGTATGACTAGGAGCCAAATGTCAAGTAGGAAGACTATAGTTAATGGCAGGTGTTGCCTTCTAGATATGATACTACACGGTTATGCCGGTAGTTGTTATTACAGGTACTGCCTTATTGCTGTCAGCAGAGGTGGGCTGAGGCTCATGGCATTAATAGGTGAACAGCAGCTGGTGAGCTTTGGACAACCATAGCAACTGCATATAGCTAACCCCCAGGGGCTATACGATGTATAACGTACCAGACGTATATTACCGAAACTAAACCTGGGAACAGCAGAATCTATCCGTCATCCTTAAAGAAAGACTAATTCACATCGTTCACCTGAAGCACCCTGACTCGAGCCGCACTCCTCAGAAATTGCCTCCATTGGGTCAAACCGATGCGATATCCTCTACAGGAATTTATATCCGTTAGATACAATGTATCCCTGGGATGAGTGTTTCTGTAATGTGCATTAAATGTAATAATATTGATTGATCTCTGGAAGAGAAACCATGAGAGCGACTGTCCCTTTAAACTCCGCTAGTCCCCAAAAATGTATAGTTTAAAGAGATAAAACACCATCTTTACATGTTTTTGGTGACATTAGTGCTGAGCTTGTATCTATACCATAGTTTTTTTGCCATTGGGTGTCCCACCAGTGACCATTAAATATATCACGCTGACCGATCACTTTACAGTGTCCATTGGCGACACTGGCCTAGATCTAGTCCAAAGTAAACTCACCCCTATATGGGGGTACTGGTGGTGTGGTGGTAGCCCAGAGCTCAGGAGCCCCTAGGCAACGTGCCTAGTATGCCTTTATAGATAATCGCTGGACTCATTGCTGATAAATTTAGCTCTCAGCGATATTAGTAGAGTCTTTAATTACAACGTTAGACCTTCCATGGATCTCCTAGGACTTTCTGGTCTCCTGTAATTGCTATAAAGTGTCCGTGCATTTCAAACACTAATGCAAAAGACGGACGATTCCTCATCACACCCTGTAGTTAAAAGCTCACAAAAAGCCTCAGTATTTAGAGAAAAGTCTCTTTGGCTATGAATTCGGTTAACCCCTTCAGAAGGCAGAAAGCTGCACAATGGTAGCAAGTGCAGAAGGCAACATGATGCTACCAAGGGTTGAATGCTGTTTCCCCCCCCAATTTTGTAAAATGATTAAATAGGTTTAGTAATATAGGGTTATATTTTAAAGAGATGTTCAATTTGAATGCACTGCAGAGCCCGTCGGTGCCCAGACGGAGCACAATGCTGTTTCTGTTCGGTGAGAAGAGCGCATGGTGGGCGTCCTGGGGAAGTCTTACTTTCAGTCTTTATATAAAAACAGATAGAAATCCGTGTTTGTATCGGATGGCGTCTAAACTAAAATAAAAGATTTGTTTGTCTGTCTATCAATGATGTCAATTTTACTACAGGAACCACATCAGCGACCAATGTAAATGTCCTAACAACATTAGTAGGAAAGCAGATCAGACTCATTCGGCCCATCTAGTCGTCCATTTTTCTTTCTGTAAAGACTTAAATCAGTTGTTGGTCTCGTCTTAGATTCAGGAGCCATATGCCTATCCCATGCATGTTTAAATTGCTTGCTGTCTGAAACCTCTGCCACTTCTGATGGGTGGCTGATCCACTTATCTACTGCCTCTCAGTAAAATAAACATTTACACATCACATCTTACTGGGCTCTGAAGGATGTTAATACTATAATTTCTAAAAAAACAAACAAAAACAAAACAGGATTATAAATGAAAAAAGCTCCATGTAGCGAGATACTTCCTGACTGAGGTATCATCTGCCTTCAATTTATTGCATCCCATCACATACACGCCATCCCACCCCTCCTGCCTGGCCGCTGGGATTTTAAATACAGTGACAGCAGCCAAAAAAAAAATACTTCTGTTTACTAAACTACAAAACAGTTTAATAATAATAATGGTTTAGTAATAATAATAATAATAATAATAATAATAAACATATTAATGAGATCATAAACCTGCCCTGTTGGGACAAATAGTAAAATTCACTGGAATCCAAAACCAGTGTGATATTAACCCATTCCATGCCAAAGTGGTAAGCCCTGGCTTTTCAAGAGTTAAACACTAGTGCCCACTCACCACAGCGACTCAGACTTACCGTGGGTCTCTTCCACACCACACCTTGACATTTGGAAGAGTTAGGTCCCAGTTCATTAAAGCCCAGAGAGGAGTGGATGGCAGGAAAGCAGGGGTCTTTGAAGGGTGTCCCCGACTCCAGGCACTCCTTCCTCAGGGCATCAAAGTCCTGGTTGAGGTATTTCAAAGCATGTTCGTTAGTCCCAAAGCCATGTGCCAGCTCTCTGTCTTTGGCCAGTTTAGCTGCCAGCCCAAACATAGCTGCAGTCGGTTTCAAAGGGGAGCAGATGGGGCAGTTAGATCAGGGGCAGTCCAGGGTAGAGATGGGCAGCAGGAGGCTCCTCAGCTTGCAGATGATGCAGCAGCCAGGGGGTGGGGAGTCCTTCCTTTGCAGCAGTTGAGATACCCAGGCTGGGGCTAAGGTGTCTCCTGAGCTGCAGCCACTCCACCAGACTGGGGCAATGATGCAGCTGGCAGGCATTTACCCAGACTCCTCCTCAGCAGGGGAGGCATCAGCTGCTCAGGGAGTGTCCCTGCTGCATGTCAACCCTTTCGCTGCTTCTCCCCAGCATTATCCGGGGCTGACAGCAGGGGCTACTTTGTAACAATTACACAAGGACTCTACCTGCTGCTACATGTGTATCGCTTTTTGTTACTCTTTGCTTTACTTTATACTTCTTTATAGTCAATTTTGCTACCAAATACAACATAATAATATTAATAGCATTATTTACTTTATGAAACAATCCCAGATCGATCCCTTAAATACAAGCAGTTACTATCCTATAAGCAGCCCAATGACCCAATACATTTGAACCTTATTTGAAATAAATGGTAGGAAATCATAGTGTACAGGAGAAAACATAATTTAAATATAACAATGTTTCACCCCGCTAGGTCTGTGTCCCGAAAGGGATTTAGGAAGGTCGAAACGTTGTCTGTTTCTATGGTGGGAAAAGGTAATTTAAGATGCCTGCAGTTGCAGCCATGCAGGGTTTTTTGGGTATTGTGGGCAGACATACCGTAGACTCAAGGAGGCAGGTCCAGGGGTAAGGAAGTCACCTTCTGGCCCAAGGGGCAGGTACAGCTGAATGCCCCCTTGGCTCTTTGCCCCCAACCCAGTAACATACACTCTCTCACACACACATGCACACTGACCTTTACATACACACTCTAACATACTCAGTCTATTAAACCACACACATCGCTGCAGATCATCACACCTCACACCCTTACCTTGTCTGGAGCTGTTCATTATAGCTGCTTTGTGTACTTTGTGACCAGATGGGTCGGCTGGAGGAGCGGCCCTGGGTCAGGCCTAGGAAATGGCCCAAGGTAAATACATCAATGCTCTTGGGAATCAGTAACAGTGATGCATTTATAAGGGAAGCTGATCTAAGCATGAACAGTCACCCCCACCCCACCTCAAATGTTTTGCAAGGGATCATCTTCTTAGAGCTGAGCATCCTTATTGTGTAGAACACTAGAACATGAAGTAATATCTTAACCCTCTGCCCCAGAAGGTCACACGGATCTTAGTAGGTCAGATCTTAGTAGGTCAGTTACAAGGGACAGCTCTGATCTCCCTAAGAGACCAAATCAGCCAATACGGCCATCAGGCCCCTTGCAAAGCAAAACAGTGGCATCCCCCCACCTATATATATATATGACATCATGTTCTATTTCTTATATCAGGCATTTAGTTCTATGTAGATGATAATATCTATCTTAAAAATTTATGTAAACCGATCCGATCTATGATGATGTGACAATGTATATTGACACCATGTAACTGATACCCCATCTACAGCCACATATGGGGGGAAATAAGAAAGGGACAAATATTTACCTATACGAAGAGCCAACAGCAAAGGAGGAATTAAATCCCTGAACTAAATCCAAATCTTTTGTATCCCAGTAACATAAGAAATTAACTTTTATAAGTTAAAATAAACGCAACAAAATTGTATTGTGTGTTGATTCAAATGAAAAGCTATGGATTTTATTATAACTGCTGTATGTTCCAACAATAGCACAGATGCATTGACTTTGTGTGTAAAACAAACCTGGACGAAGAATCCTGGCTTCAAAGAGACAGATCTTGGAGACCCAGACATAACTCTCTACCCAATGCAAGGAGAAAAATGCTCAGGACAGAGACAATTAGCGCTATATCTCTGATTATCTATCCCTTCCATGATGACAGGAATGAGGGTAGGGTCACTGACACCTGGGTGCAGGATGTTTTTGGCATTCTCCCCAATGGGGGGCTCAAACTCAAACCCTCCAGCCACTCTCAAGCCCAATGATGCAAACTCAAAGCTCAAAGCCACTGATCTTTCTGAGCCACACTGATGTCCACTCAAACACACATATCACACATCTCAGCACTAACACCTCACTCGACCACCTACATAGACCACAGTCCACCGGACTTAAATACATTGGCTTCCCCATGGTATATTGTCACAACCCAGATAAATTAATCCCACAAACACTGCATATTAGACAGACCGATGCCTAATGCCCTTATTAGTATGTGCCAATTTCAAGAAGAATACATATTAGCTTGGATATATATATATTACATGCCCCACAGATGGGGCTAATGACCGATAAAATAATACATTTACTACCACTGCCAAAACCAAAAGTATGTAACCCGCACAATTTAATGGTGACACGCGTCCAAACCTAGCTACAAGCAACCTCAAGGCTTCAAGCTATCCCAACTTTAAGGCCAGACGACCAGCCTTTCCCTCTCTCACTTTCTATCGCAGAATTGCCACCTGTATATAAAGCTTTCGTGCAGCTATATGAAAAACATAAAATCTAAGAAACAATAGTGTGTTTTTTTGGCTTGTGTTCAATGTTCGGCGTGTCATAAGCCTTGATTTGAATCTGTTCTGCATGTTTTCTTTCGTATCACCTTACAGAACCCAAGTGACACCTGAAACAATGTATCCGGGAAGTCATTGTTTACTCCATTAAACATGTATAATGGACTTCTAAATATATCAACATCTCAGGTCCACCAGGAAAAGAGGGCAGGTACTTGTGTGTAGGGCTGAGGTTAGCCCCATTTAGACTTAAATAGGGTGGAGAATGGGCAGAACCTTAAGCAGGGATTGGATGGAACCTGGCTGGAAGTGGGTATGGCCAAACGTCGCCAGACCATCCATCCAGATATCAAACAAACTGGCCTGGAGGCTTGGTGATCAGCTCAAATTTCAGGAGCCTCTGAATAAAATCCAGATAGTTTTCAGTTTTTCAGCATATTCAACATGCTTTTAAGAACCCTTTTCAATAACTCCCTGGGTGAAGCACCACTTCTCCAGGTCGCCACCACTGGAGCGGCGTTGCTACACACCCCATTCAACACTCAGTTACCCTCAACCCCCAGTTACCTTGGCCAGTTTTCCTGCATGTGGGGCTAACCTCGCATGCCAACTTCAAAGGGACTGGCGACCTACATCAGCGGGACCACCTACCCACATCCCGAAAAGAGAGGGCTCCGGGGAGCTGGAGCCTGGATGTTCCCATGTCTGTGTACCCCCTCTGTGACAAAATACCCAACGTCTCTGACTATAATGCATACGTGAGCTGGCATCTCAGCAGGTTAAAGGATAACCAGCCAAGACTTCCTACCAGCCTATGTATTTTTTGTGTATACGTTTTGCGTCGATTGCAGTGAGATCTACTGGAACTCATGAAATAAACCGGTTCCACCAGAACCTGCCTGTCTGGCAGGGAAATCCCACGGTATTCGCAAAGTGAGGTCTACCTACACAAATCAGGCAACAAAGACAGCTCCTGGAACAAACGAAAATTAGAATGTCCGTGACACTTTACCTTCCTTCTGTTCTCTCTACCATTCACTATAGATATACCGTACATAATCCTTACATTTGCTCTTTTGTATTTCTGAAAGAATAGACATGGGGTAGAACTGGTAGAGGACACACGAAGGGCATTTGTGTGATCTCAGTGTTTTTTTTTTATCTTTGTATAATATTTTTGGTTTGTGAGTAGTATGTTCTATGAATTTTTTTTAATCAAATTATTTACTTTTTATTTTTATGGGTTTTCTATACAGCCTCTTCTTGTAAATGTATTAAGGGCAGGGTTGGATCGCGCGCGTGGAGTATATTCTCTGCCAGATGTCTCTTGCACCCCCGTTATTACTGGGCCACTTGGCTGGACTTGCACTCCAGGTTGACTTTTGCCAGCCCTCCACTGATTCATAGGTAGACTCAGAGTCACTGATTTGAGACCACATGGAAGGCACCCTGCGGGTAGGTGACTATTTGGAAATATATATATATATATACATTTAAGTATGTTTTCCTTCCCATGTCATGCCCTAGTAACCATGACAACCATGACAATCATCACCGTGCCCCCTGTTATTTTTGCACAAAAGTGCTTTGCGTATGCAAACTATTTGTGTACCAACACACACTCCTTTCTTTAGCCCGCGGCCTTCTATGCACCCCTTTGAATATAATTCCTGGAAAAGCCGCTGCGCATTTCTTGATAATCTTTGAACCAGGTCTATGGGCTACTAGGACTATGATATTAAAATTTAAAATGTAGAGGGCTGCATAAAACAGGGAGAGTAGAGAGGGTTGAGGGGACGTGTATTCCAGGGGAACTGTCACGTCTCAGATAAACTCCGTTTCAGACAAATTCAGGTTTAGATTTTCCAGCATCTGCCTCCACCAAAGGCATTACTTATTACAAAATGTCCTTTGGCTCTCGTGACCCCTCGGTGCAAATTGGAGCCCAAGGAGGAACTTGTAACTTGCCTCGTGGACTCTACCCGCATTCAGCCGTCTCTCTCAATGTCAATGGCGCACCCATCACCCCTTCTCCATGCACTTGCTGCCCTGGCGTCACCATTGACAGCCACCAAGTTCCTGCCTAGTGAGTTGGCTTATCCAAGTTAGACTGGCCCTTTTTGCAAAATTTGATTGGGCCCTCCTTACCTTTTGATTCTGTAAGTCTTGTTTTTTGTAACATTGTTATAATAATAATCCTTAACAATATGCATGAAACTGTCAGAAAGTTGTTAGCCATTGTAGATATTGGGGGTATGTTCATACTAGAGAACTACATTGTAAGCTTGTGAGCCGAGTCTCTCCACCTAATGTATCGGTTTGTCTCAGTCTGTCAATTCTCGTCTTGTCAGACCCCTTGAATTTATGTATTGTATTAAGCGCTGCGTAAACTGTTGGTGCTATATAAATTAAAGATAATAATAATAATACATCTTTTGGGAAGGAGGATCCATGAGGTTTGGGGGATACCTGCACACAGGGGCGAGGCTGGCCCCAGGCAGTATTAGGTGGGTGAGGAGGGGGCGCAGCCAAACTCCACTCCCCTGCCCCCAGGAAGAGGAAGCTGAGTGCTTCACCCGGAGACTCTGGGTCAAACCTGGAGAGCTCCCACGTATGAGTTCGTTACAGACGTACAAACAACGTAAGGGCGAGGCAGCAATTTAAAACACGCGGTGTGGGAAAAACTTCAGCTTCCACGCAGCACCATGGAAAATATGAGATGTATCTTCAATACTTAACCCCTTCATGACAAAGCCCGTACATGTACGGGCTGAAAATACATTGTTTTCATGGGGTTAAGGGACCGCCCATTGTCCTTAAGGGGTTAAAGATACAGGCAGGTTGGGCACAACACAGGAAAGCCATGGAAGCCGCTTCCAGCCCTTGGGCCTCCAGATGGACTTTATAAAAATGTAGCTTTTTACAATTTGTATTCAGTCTCCCTACATTGCTCGTCGGTTAAAGGTTAAAATGTTATCTACTGTACTCAGTGTGCCGTGTATCTAAAGCAAATACGTCTTTGCGATGCCTTTGTTTCCTCGGAGAGACGCGGTCCATAATAAGCTCCTGATGTTGGCTCAAAATTCATTGTTTTCAGCGCAGCAAAACTACACTTTTTCAAGTTTTCCTGTTGAGTCAGATCAGGGGTGAGTCACACTCCGGAATGCGATCTGACTTTACTCCCTTCCCAGGCCCGTGGCCTCCTAGAAAATCATTTCTCTGATATTGATTTTTACACGTTGAAATATAATCATTTTTTTATGCAGGATCCAGGGTGTTTCATCTTAAAGGGACAGTTTAATGTCTCGGGGAGTTATCCCAAACAGTACATTAATCTGCACTATTGAAGGAGTTTACAAGAAAAACCTACTTTAGTAAGAAGCTTCAGCTATAGAGCTGCAGCTCTCTGCCTTCGCTGTGGTCTGATAATTCTTGCCACTGATTTGCTTTTTGAAGCAGCCAATCAGTGGCAGAAAAGCACTTTCATTACAAGCAATGAGGGCACTTTCTGCTGCTGCACAGAAAAATAGCAGGGGGGGGCGCAAATGCATATGGGGGATTCTGCATTTGTAAGGGAACAGCATAAAAAAGGGACCACTATTATTATATGCATTAAGTGGCTGGAGTGTCCCTTTTAGAGACACAAACTATTTGTTATATTATTGGTTTAATTTTTTAAGACATAGAAACATGAGTGGGAAAAATGCATAAAATAATCACAGTTATGGGGCAAAATCAGACTTGTTAACACAGCAGACTCCGGTGAACCCTGAGATGACAGCTGGACGTCTGCATTTACAGTTATCATTCTAGGACTTCAGTCAAACTAGAAAATCTATTTTTAAATCAGCTTCCCAGCTGTCAATCAAGTCGGCGTCAGTGAAGACACTATTTTTTTCAAAATAAGCCAATGTGCCAGATTTTTCTGCTTTTGAATGGAGTCCCGAAATCATTACAGGAAAAAAGATTTCCCTATCTAAGGGGTTTCTTGCTATTTTAGACTTTTCTTAACACACTTTATTTAACTCTTGCAGGGCTGGGGGACCTCCACTCCACAACCCTACAAATTTTTTTTCCCCATAATACACAGGTGGCAAGTCATCACCAAATAATGCCCGAGTGATGCACCTGGTATGTCATGGGTTAAAATCGGTGCTGCAGCACCAATTGGCATAGTCGACCAAGTGGTCACCGAATATTGTTCCTAGAGGGACAGTAGTGAGGTACCTGGTATGTCATGGGTTAAAATCAGTGCCGCAGCACCGATTGGCATAGTCGACCAAGTGCGTGGTATGGCATGGGTTAAAATCAGCACCTATTTCACCCTGAATTACATGACGAGTGCTGTCTGAGGTCAGCAAGAGTCAGTATTGATGATTCCGAGCCGACAGGTTGAGTGTATTGAGCGCCGGTAGCGCTGGAGACAGCGCGTCTCTTATAACACGTTACATGCCATATATAGGCATATATATATATATATATAGGTTTGTCCGTGTAAAGTTGTTGTTTTTGGGGTGAATGCAGCGCCACCTACAGGCTCACTACACCAATTACGGCAATACGGAATTTACAATATAGACGTTTTAAACGAGCAGTTGGGTCCCTCTAGTGGTAGGAGTTAGGAAGTGACGGGCACATAAGACAATTGTGACTGGGGTGATATACCGTATTGGCTCGGATATAGGCCGCACCCGAATATAGGCCGCACCCTAAAAGTTAGGTGCTTTTTTAAAGAAAAAAATATCTTAGTAAAAAAAAAAAACACTTAGTAGAACAGATATGCTGCCACTCTGCCCTCCCCAGACATGCTGCCACTCTGCGCCCCCGAGATATGCTGCCACTCTATCCCCCCCTGAGATATGCACTCTGCCCCCGAGATGTGTCCCCCCGAGATATCCTGCCACTCTATCCCCCCCTGAGATATGCTGCCACTCTGCCCCCAAGAGGTCCCCCCCCTAGACTTACCGGTGCAGACTCCCCGTGGTCTTGCAGGACAGCTACGCAGTATGCGTATTCAACTTCCGGTGCTGGCACTTCCGACGTTTACCGGCTGCGGCGATGCAAGCATTAGCAACCTCTCGCTGCTGGCACGTCTGCACGATGTGACGGTCTGCCGGTGAACGTCTGTGCGATGCGCTTAGACAACCTCCCGTGCCGGCACTCCCCCCATTGAAAGTGCTGGCAGGGGAGGCTGTCTGAGCGTATCTGAGAGTAGGATACGGGTCTGCCTGCCCGGCGCCCGGAACTGCATGTCCCGGGCGTCGGGTGCTAGACCCCGAATATAGGCCGCACCCCCACTTTAAAGACTTAAAGTGGGGGGGGGGAGTGCGGCCTATATTCGAGCCAATACGGTATTTATTTCTGAAGTTTTCCTAAATATAGACTCATTTTATATCATTAGATTAATATTGCTACTATTTACCACTAGCCACTCGGCAGCTACTCCTTTAGATAAAAAGGGGCAGAATGGGTCTTATCTGTTGTCAAATTCTATGTATCTATGAAATTAGCAAAAGATTTTTATTTAATGTCACACGGACCTGCCAAATTATTATTATTATTATCTTTTATTTACATAGCGCCAACAGTTTACGCAGCGCTTAATACAATACAGAAATATTCAAAGGGTCTGACAAGACAAGAACTGACAGACTAAGACAAACCGATACATTAGGTGAGAAAATTAGAACCCTTAGAACATGAAGAAACTGGTGTTACTCCTATAAAATGTTGATTGTTATCAGTGGTTCAAGTGACAAATGGACATCCATAGAAAAATATCCCATGTGGCTTTAATACAAAATCAATAAGATCATTACCGTTCAATTGATTATTATAGAACACGGAAAGGAGTGTCATCTAAATATTTAAACACTTTCATTCCTGGAAACTGTCACAATTTGTCTCAGTCTCTGCAGAAACTGTTGGTGCTTTATAAATGAAAGCTAATAATTATAATACTAATAATGTTCAGAATTCGTTCTTTTGGAAAATTGCAGTAAAGAGGTTCCTTAAATGTGTTTGGCCCTAGAAATTTATGCCACCACATTTATAACAGGATTGTTACCTTGCTCAAAGTGATAATTTGTTTTTTAGTAAAAATTATTTATTAATATATTTTTTTATATAGTCTACCAAGCAGCATAGCAAAAATAGCAACTTTTCAATTACTTTTAATATTCGCAAAAACAGATTTTTTCATCACTATTTGGTGGTGATTTATTTTTGAAACTTGTTTTTTTCTTGACATAATGATCAGTCTTATGATGGAATAAAACTCAGCAAGAAAAATACTTTGACATAAAAGGACACATTAGGTCATGCTTAAAAAGATCAATTGGCAAGCTTTAAATACAGAACAATCACCATGGAAACCGATGGAATGATATTTTTGATTATGCCACATTTAGCACTTTGCACTACAACATGACACATTGACCCGGAGTCTCCAAGTGAAACTCTGTTTCCCCGAGTCTCCAGGTCACTTGCCTCAATGAGTGCTTGTGGTGCCCTTGGAGACATCACAGCCTCTTTACACTTCTGTGCTGCTTGTAACACGAGGTAACTCACCTGAGTGTGGTTATAAGTGGAGAATTGACTTGGATCTCACCTTCATAAACCCTCTCAGCAACCCAAGTAGTCATGAATTTCCAGAATGTTCAGAAATTCAGGATAGTTGCTATTCTTTGTAGAAACATCAGGATAGACATCAGGATAGACAAGATGTTGAAGGTTCTTGACACATGTGTCTCCTGTGGTGCCTTTGCCTGGGCAAAACAACTTGTACCGAAGGGCAGAGAAGACAATGACTGGATTTATATTAGTATAGCTGATATTTCACTGGGTAACCTTAGAGATAATTGTATAAAGCTCAAGGAGAATTGAAGGTGAGTTGAGGCCAAATGAATGAATCCATTTATCAACCCTGATGAGGTTCTCAAGCGGGAAGGACTGAGGTGACCCTGCATGCTGGACAGTTAAATCCCCAACATTATCTCCCAGACTTAGCTATGCATTATGTCAGCTGAGCCCTGCTTGTAGGAGACTCCCTCCAGTATTGGTGCTTCACAATAACCAGTTTAATTGGTGAGATTAAAATGTTCATCTCAGCTAATATATGAATCACCATTTAGTTAATAAACCCTTCAGCGTTTCTCATAATCCTAACACTTACCTGCATGTTATGCATATCTTCTTACATACACAGTAAGAAGCTCTGCTTATTAAATTAGAAGAATGGTAGAAAGTCCGGCAGCTGCATTTCAATGTTGATAAATATAAAATAATGCACTTTGGGACGGAAACTGGGGATATTACATGGGGACTGGGGATATTACATGGGGACTGGGGATATTATATGGGAACTGGGGATATTACATGGGGACTGGGGATATTATATGGGGACTGGGGATATGACATGGGGACTGGGGATATTGCATGGGGACTGGGGATATTGCATGGGGACTGGGGATATTATATGGGAACTGGGGATATTACATGGGGACTGGGGATATTATATGGGGACTGGGGATATGACATGGGGACTGGGGATATTGCATGGGGACTGGGGATATTGCATGGGGACTGGGGATATTATATGGGAACTGGGGATATTGCATGGGGACTGGGGATATTGCATGGGGACTGGGGATATTACATGGGGACTGGTGATACTACATGGGGACTGGGGATATTACATGGGGACTGGGGATATTATATGGGAACTGGAGATATTACATGGGGACTGGGGATATTATATGGGAACTGGGGGTATTGCATGGGGACTGGGGATATGATGGGCAAAGAGTTTGACAAGAGGCTGGGTTGAGGAATCCAACAGGATGACTATATGGCATGAGGGAGATATAATGGTGAGATGTAAAACATGGGGGAATGTAATGTAATGGTGGGGGTTAAACCAGAAAAAGAGAGAAGAGTAGTTTAAATAAAAAGAAGAGGAATAATGATAATAATAATAATAATAATAAAGACAACGAGAGTAGTAAAGAAATAGTTTAATAAAAAAAAGAATTGAGAGAAAAGGTAAGTTGGGAGGGGTAAAAAAAGCTAAGGGAGAAGTAAAGGAGAGGGTTTAAAAAAAAAGGGGGAGACATCAAGGAGGAATTTTGTAATTCTCTTGCACGTCCCTTGAAATTCTCACTGATTTTTTGCTTAGTGAATAGACCCTAGAACATTTCATGACTGTAAAATTGTAATTAAAAATCATTTTATTAATAATGATTATTTTTATTAGTATTATTTATTTCAATGAAATTACATTTTTATTTTCAATGTATATTTAATTGTGTTTGTAGCTACAAGGGGCTACAAACTATCTTGCACCAGGACCTTTAGCTCATTAGTTCCGTCACTGCTTAGATGCCATATAAGGAAGTTTTACTTCAACGAGAGGGTGGTCGACAACAGCCTCCCAGCAGAAGTGGTAGAGGGTAATACAGCGAGGGAATTTAAACATGCATGGGATAGACATACGGCTCCTGAATCTAAGACGAGATCAACGACTGATTAAGGTTTAAGTCTTTACAGCAGAAATACTTTGTATTTATTTATTTTAATACTTAATTATAGAAAGCATATGCGGGTTATGATGTAAGATGATAACGCAACAGGAAATCCATATGTTTAGACAGATAGTAAAGGAAGCTTAATATATTTAATGCAAGCAAACTCCATGTATTAAGGAGGCACAGCCCTATAGATCCAGAGAAGAATAGATGTAAATATGGTTTGCTTAGAATCGGGTTAAGCTGATAACGCCCTTTCCATTAAGGCAGTGCGTCTCAGAGCTCGCGGTCCGTCTTCCGTTGGGCGGAAAGGATTCCAGGCTTGGGAAAAGAAGAATTTCAGATGTTCAAGGTTAAAAATAATCAAATAAGCAAATAAAGTCAAAACAAAAGGCAAATAACAATAATGTCTGGATTGGCCGTATTCTTTCTGTGTGGTTATAGACTGACGTCCTCTACAAATAAAGCATCTTCACGTCAAGTGCCGGGAAAGCAAATATCAGCAAAAATCGACAGATCCAAGAAGAAAGCGAGATTAATTATGCGATTATGGAGATGCAACATAAGGGAAGATAGCCTGACAAACAGTCCCTACATACAACTGTTGATAATATTCAAGCACTCCAAGCACTGGCCCAATGGCGTAGATTGGGGCGCATAATGTACTTTTCAGTCTCGTAGAAAGCATGAACAATAGTTTCTAATTTTTCTTTCATTTATGTTTTTTTTGTACAATATCAGAACTAAAATGATATTTCTGTGCCATACCTCGTATCCTGTGCATAAATGGGAAGTTGACCTTGAAATATTAACCCCTTTAACAGCATGTTATGAAGATCCTACACCATTCTAACCAAATGGCTCTAATACTGGTCTTTATGGTCGTTATTTAAAGATACACTCACCTGCATTCAAGCAGGGATATCCACTATGACATACTGGTAGTGTACTTGGGTCACAGTAGTGTAGAATAGGAAGGAGTCAGCTCCAGACTGAGAATATGCCCCTTCACCCTGAGACTTTGAGATTGGGACAAAACCCCCAGAGACTCAGGATAAACAAACAAACACCCTTACTCCTTATCATACTGCCTGTGATAAAGGAAAGAATGACTGTCTTTAATTACCCATCTGAACACTCTGACTAATGAAAGTCTATGGAGAAAGGGACTTCTTTAGCATTGCCATAAAGCATCAGCTCAGTGCGGTGTTTGAGCCGGGAAAGTCTCCCAAAATATCACATGACTGACAGCAACGGCGGCTCCAGGTCTGCAGATAAAGGGTGTTTATTGGGTCAAAATGAGATAAGAGCAGTTTTTTTTCACCGACCAACATTACTGTATACAGCGCTGGGGGGTTATATTACTGTATACAGCACTGGGGGGTTATATTACTGTATACAGCGCTGGGGGTTATATTACTGTATACAGCGCTGGAGGGTTATATTACTGTATACAGCGCTGGGGGTTATATTACTGTATACAGCGCTGGGGGTTATATTACTGTATACAGCGCTGGGGGTGATATTACTGTATACAGCACTGGCGGGGTTATATTACTGTATACAGCGCTGGGGGTTATATTACTGTATACAGCGCTGGGGGTTATATTACTGTATACAGCGCTGGGGGTGATATTACTGTATACAGCGCTGGCGGGGTTATATTACTGTATACAGCGCTGGAGGGTTATATTACTGTATACAGCGCTGGGGGTTATATTACTGTATACAGCGCTGGGGGTTATATTACTGTATACAGCGCTGGGGGTTATATTACTGTATACCGCGCTGGGGTTATATTACTGTATACAGCGCTGGGGGGTTATATTACTGTATACAGCGCTGGGGGTTATATTACTGTGCACAGCGCTGGAGGTTATGCTAAGATATTTTTTTCCAGGGGAAACATTATTATTATAACACTATTAGAACTTTATTATGTATAGCAATGATTTTTGAAATGAATATTTTATAATTGTCATGGAGAATATCCTGCTAGGTTGGGCGTTCCAGCCGTGTACCTGTCGCTCTGCCGTATCCCGTGTGCTACCTTTCCTCCCAGTGCTCCTTGTGTACATATTTGCACTGGCATGATTAAGCTCTCAGATTTGTGATCTCCTCCCCTTCACCAGGAAAGCCTCCTAAGGCTGTTTTACATCTTGCTCCTTACATATAAATACACCTGTCCTTCCAACAATTTACAACTCAGTCCCAGCGTCCAGAGAAGCATTTAGAAAACATTCAGTATGTCAGGAGCTGCTGCCAGAGTCGCCAAAGACAGATCGTTAGCCGATGGCCAAGGTACCAATAAAAACCCGGCCAAATATCTCAACCAGGATTACGAAAAGCTGAGAGCCCAGTGCCTGGCATCAGGTGCCCTGTTCAAAGATGAAGAGTTCCCAGCGTGCCCATCTGCTTTGGGTTTCAACGATCTAGGACCAAAGTCCCCCAAATCCCAAGGAATCGTCTGGAAGAGACCCTCGGTAAGACCTAAGAAAGACAGAGCTTTGAGAAGAAGATTGTTAATTATTTTTAAGTTTATCACCCAGACAACGGTCCAAAAAAGATCACATTTTACAAATATTTTTATTTATATGTATTTCTCTATATCTGTTATATAATCTGTCTATCTATTATCTATCTATTATCTATCCATCTCTCCATCCAGCCATATTATCTATCTATCTATCTATCTATCTATCTATCTATCTATCTATCTATCTATCATCTATCTATCTATCTATCTATCTATCTATCTATCTATCTATCTATCTATCTATCTATCCTATCTATCTATCTATCTATCTATCTATCTATCTATCTATCTATCTCTCTCTCTCTCTCTCTCTCTATCTATCTATCTATCTATCTATCTATCTCTCTATCTATTGGTACACATGTATATAGGTTATGATACAGACACAAAGAGTATCTATACTTTATTAGACACAAAAAAGTAACAACAAGTGGCCTTTTATAGCAACTATTTGACTTTTGAGAGCCACTTAACACATAGACATGAAATACTAATTATACATTCATAGTTTGTTTACTACCACTTCTGCTGGGAGGCTGTTCCACTTATCTACCATCCTCTCAGTAAAGTAAACTTCCTTACCTTACATTTAAGCCTCTGATCTTCTAAAATAATGGCCTCTTGTTCTTTGAAATAAACTTCCCTCTTGTGCTTTGCTAAATCCCTTCATCACTGCCAAAGTTGATTAAAATAATTGGACTTTATATTGATACATTGCACACGTGCTTTTTTTTTTTTATATTGAAATAACACAGATTACTTTAAAACTTGAAATTGTCACAAATAAAAATCAAAATATAGTAAATTAGCGTTACTGAACAGCAGCTCATCAATCACGGTGTAAAGTGCTCTCTAGTATTAAGCCAATAAACCTCCCATTGTATTCTTAACAGAGAAACATTTAAGAAGCTTTTTTCACTTTCTATGACATCAGTGGCTTCTTTAACATCACATGACTAATACATGTTTCCAGAAAAATTAATAATAATTAATAATAATTAACTGTAAAATTTTACTTGATTAGGAAGGTTTTGGTCATTCTATCTAATGGTGGATTTAGTGGTAAAAGTATTAGATTCAGCAACATAGGTAGAACACCATATTTTAAACACAATAATAAAAGATATATATATATATGTATATTAGGTAAGTTTACAATAATAAGATTAATTAAAAAATAATATATATATATATATGTATATAAAAACATTTCCAGGCAAAGGATATCCCTCCGAAGCGACTATGTCTTTACGGGTGCAAAATCCATTTCCCCTTCTTTCTTGCCCAGTTGCCCTCCTTTTCTATAACCTCATATTATTTTAGTGAATAAAGGTCTATGGCAGCAATAAACTTGCAGTGTGTTGGTGTGACAGCTGCCCAAGTACTGGATCCCTGTGCACTGAAGATGTACGAGGGATGTGAACCAGAATGTCCAGTTTCTTAAAAAGGACATTTAATGTATGGCTCCACGTTTAGCGGATCTGTGGCAGTTATTCTGAGCCGGGTTTAATCCGCACACAATCAGGATCTAGGGCGGGTAATACACCAGAAATGCACTAAAAACTAAATCTTTCTAAATTTTCATTAAAATAAGAACGTTATTGGGTGGTGGGAGAGTAACTATGCCCATGATCCCGGGGTGAATATAATCTCGAGGCAGAAGAAATCTTTCCTAAGAGCACCCCCTTGGCTTCTTTTCTATTAGAATGTATGTAGACATGTGTCTAATTTCAGAGTACCGACTCCTCTCATACTGTAATAATAGTGAAGCCCTAATTCCACGTACCACAGGCGAGTAAAAAGACAAAACAAAAGAAAACAAACCAAAAAAACAAAAACAAGATGCACAAAAAATAAACAAACAAAAATCCGACGCGTTTCGCCAAGGTATGACTCGGCTTCGTCAGGGGTTTTCCAGTACATTTTGAAGACAAATAAGAAATAGGAGAACTCAGTCAGTGGTAGAAGGAGAACCTTTTCTCTTCTGTTAACCAAATCACTTCTTTTTCCTCTCTAATTTGCGGTGTGGAGTTTGTTCAACTCTTTTAGTCGAAGTTTTTATCTTTCATTGGCCAACATAGAAAAAGATAGAAAAAGATGTAAAGTTCCAGAGGCTTTCAGAGGTCGAATGTCTGAAGATTCCATCTAAAGAGACACCTGAAGTCCTGACATCTAATGTAACTTTACATCTCTTTGTATGTTGTCCTAACAAAAGGTATCAACTTTGAGACTCCCAAGACTTTGCAGGAGAGCTGGAGAGCTGAAAATGTCAGCCGTCTTTACATTATGAAGAATCATCCCCAGAAGACCTCTGATGTAGTAAGGGCTGAGGTAGCCCTGTATAATGTATGATTTATATGGAGAGACTTCATGAGTGATTTCACTGATGTAACCATGCATTATACGGGGCCAGGTCAGCTCTTATTGCCAGAGATGGTCACTGGAGTTGGCTTCTCATTCTGCGCAGTGAAATAAGGTAGTCGTAATGCTAAACTCTCATTCTTCCTTCTCGTCAGCTTTCTTTTTATTGGTTCTTAGCTGTCTCTGCCTGATTATGGTTTACTGTTACTCTCCACAGGGGCACTTTACCCAGTTCCAAATAATTAGAGTTTCTCATGCCACCTGTCACTTGTAACTTGTTCATTCCATTTGATGTCTCATTCTGCACGTTGCCTTCTCAAATTTCATTCATTCTGCCTGTCTACTAACTCAACCTGGACGGCATGATCCATCGCTTTCACAGAGCAAGAAATACCCTTACATTGTGTTAGCCAAAGGCACAGGGTAGATATCATGCGGATAATAATGCCCTTGTCTGGTGTTCATTCCCCTGCCTGTAAGAAGGAGACACGCAGATTCTCTGATTGGGTTAAACGTCATGAGTCCCATTAGTGGTTTACACACCTCTACGTTTAGATCCAGTTAGCAAACTTCATCCTAAAATGAAATGTAATCTCTACGTTTGCTAGAAATCTGGCACAACACGGAGATGGGATTGATCTGTCTATAAAGCAACACTTTTGCTGTGAAGGCAAAACGCTATCCTTCCTACATCCATAAAGCTCTATACACCCATCCCAATCAAGACTTTGTTTTGGGAGACATTCGTGCTTAATTTTGTATTTCTTTACTGTTTTATCTGGAGTCCAAATGGCGATCTAAAAAAAACCAAGGCTGTACATGCGTTTTAGATTTCGATATTATACGGTGGGTGTCGTAGTCAGACCAGATACTTCGTTACCAACGGGAGCTTCTGAAATGAGATCATACAGCCCTGCATTATATAGATAATGTCCCATTCCAACTGGGGGACTCTCCCTTAAAAGCTCTCCCTTAATGCTAAACGTCTTGAATCCGTGCCTTGTTATCTCCGGATAACAGCTGTGTCTTTACTCATACTTTGGTGTAACACCACTGAATGATAATCACTGTTTATGCCTCCTTATTAACCTAAAAATAGTAAAAAAAAAAATAAGAATACTGGACTGGGGAACCAGAAATATTTGTACAATTCGGTGCTGGCCCACGATATATATATAAGGGACGGTGTATGTATATTTTTGCGGCTGCTCATAGTTCCTATACGGGGAACGTTCTGTATTGGATTCCCCATCAGGCCATTTCCTATTTTAGTGACGAGGCTCCCAACATGAAGGATTTCTTATGTTTTCTGCTATTTTCTCTTTTATCCACCTCTCACATATCATAATACATTAAAAACCCTACGCACACTCTTACACTGTTGGATTATATGGCACGGGGGGGGGCACTGGGGGCTTTAAGGGTCACCAAGGGGGCAATAATCCGACAAAGAGTCAGTGGAGCTTAAAACCACCAGAAAATCGGTTAATAAAATAATATCGTATAGTACATTTACCATACACTAATAAAGGTTTATTCACATGTTGGTTACAGGAAATTTGCCCCAAACCGCACTTCATCGTCGACGGAGCGACCCGTGCTGACATACGACAAGGAGCCCTTGGTGAGTAAACATATGATTGCAGAAAAATATTATACAGAACCGGGGTGATTCCATTATTTTAAGCAAAATGGAATAACGAAAAGAAAAAATGGGCAATTCTTTAGCCGGTGGAACAGCTCCTTTCAGCACAAGGAAATGAGAGATCCTGTATCTAAAACCAACCTCAGAATGGATAAAAAGCAAACACATTTCCACGTTTTAAACCCTGCGGCCTGTCGGGTTGCTAGGCATTGTATCTTTATCTGGTCTGCTATGGAAACACGTTATCGAATGAACCGACACATCATGCTAACACCCCGCAACATGTAGTGGATGGATAGACATGGTGTCAGACAGATTTCACCTTAAGAAAATATATGTTCTGTGAATATCCCACCATCGCCGGTTCGTGGTTTGTGTATTTCCTGAAAAGTCATCCCAGTTTTAATTTAGTTTAGTAGCATTAACTGTGCCTTTTAAAACTAGTTGTTTTTGTTGGTCCCATAAGAGGCCATCTGATCTAATTTCGAGTGGTTTCCTCACAATTTCAGTTTTCTGATGGTTTTATAGGCTGTAAACGAATGGCTTAAAGTTCGAGAGAGGCATAAAATTACAATCATAATCCAAACACTGCGGAGAGACGTGGAGATACTCTCGTTTTGTTGAATCTGGGTGTAACCTTAGGCAAAATTTCAAGACATTGTTTGACTCTGATTCTTACAAGGTGATTAGTGTACTGTATAGTGTCGCTAAAACAGAACAATCATGCAAATCAATGAAAGATCATGTCAATGAATTCACTAAGTAAATTGAAATCCTCCATTTTCCCGGTCTAAGCCCCTCCCCTTTGCTGCTCCAGGAACCGCAGGATGTCCCAGGCTGCGTTGGAGGAAAGGCAGGAAACAGCAGGGTTTCTATGGTTACTGCATTGAGAAAAATAAACATGGCTGCCCTTTATTGTCAGATTCATGAAACGTAATATGCACTAAATGAATGAAGTCCAGAATGGGTTCCTTATATCTCTGCTTACAGATCAGAGGTTTAGTGAATACATTCTTACAGTATTTATGGTTCCTTTAGCAGCCTTTATTAGGTTGTTTGGTCTCTATTTAAAGCGGCAGCTGTTTATAGTCGAGATGATTCAGTGACCGATGGGTTAATATTTTACGGGATTTCGGTGACCTCGTGTTCAAAACTCCTATCTTCTCAAGTATTCCTATCGTAAAGTAAAAAATAGTGCCGCTTAACTATAAACAGAAGCACATAGCGAGTATTATAGATTCCTCCTGATCACGCTTCAAGCTGCAGGCTATTTTTTGAGAGGATCTATTACAGTTTAAGAGAAGCTGTCCTCTCCTTCACAAAACTTATTTTTTTTTTTTTGAGTAATCCAAGGATTATAAACCAGGATTATAGCATTTCCCAAAGACTCGGGATGCTGGTACCACTTCTTTTTTTTTTTTTTTTCTTTTTTTTAAATTGTTATTTCTAAACATAAAAACACATTTATAACGTACAAACATAAATACACATAGCATTTGATACAAAAGATTTACCACATTCTGTTTGTAATATTTCTTATTACCGGTAATCATATTTCTATTGTATATGTCATACTAATATGTACAAAGACGTAACTACGCAATCTAATCATACAGACGCTACATTACAATTATTATATTAAAACATTGTGCTAATTATAACCCTTATTGTCTCTAATTTACCCTTACATCTTCATTTAATAAATTGTGTCAAATAGTGTCAAATGATGTACTGAGTTATATAGATTTACATAGTTATCATTCATTCATCAAACATTCACCTTTGTTTTAGTTTATATGGCATCGTTTACATATTTTTAAGCTATTAAACTTAATTGTTAACTGGTACCACTTCTTAATCCCAAACTGGTACCACATCCTTCAGACAGAACCCTACGTTTTAATCTGAGTTGAAAGTCTATCATTTAAGGATCCCGAGAAACGCGGAGGATGTTCGTGGCGTCGTCTACGCCAGGGATAGCGAATGTGGCAGATTTATGGCGTCATTGTACTCGCTCCCTCTTTATAGGGAACATAGAGAATGCGAGCCGTATCCCGTTTTAGATTTTTACAGTTACGGGATCGGGTGCGCTATTTTTTTTCAGGCTTTTATAGGAAACGGCCTTAGAAGAGTCCATTGTAAAGCCACCAGGGTGGCATCCTTATTTTGAGGTCATAGTTGCTTGATCATGACCTCAGTCCCAATGTTCTATCTGTCGGATATTACAACCCAATGATGAATTATTTAGAATATATTTTTTTGCTAAATGTTTTAATGTAACTTTAAGCATTAATGCTGGGCACCCTGCATTTTATAAGGTTTTCACCTACCTTTACTATACGATGATTTAGGGTCAATATCCTTAAAAATCAAGGGGTTAAATCCATAACCTCTGAGAATAACTCGGATGAATATATCTGCTGGAAGAGCAGTAGAATTAAAGCTTTTAATTGGTAAAAAAAAGTCATTTACAAAGAAATGCAAAATGTTTTTGAAAAAATCCCAAATTCATTACATGCAGTTGATTGAGA
Organism: Sceloporus occidentalis; assembly: GCA_023333645.1. Taxonomy (NCBI): domain Eukaryota; kingdom Metazoa; phylum Chordata; class Lepidosauria; order Squamata; family Phrynosomatidae; genus Sceloporus; species Sceloporus occidentalis. The sequence goes on from JALMGF010000199.1 coordinate 550,349, forward strand.
TTTTTAAACCAATATGCTAATCTAATTTATTTAGAACCTGGATCTACCAGAAAGACCTTATACTTTCCCGTGCAACCTGATACTTTCTGCTCTGATACATTATTATATACATTTTTTCTCGGAATAAGAGTTGCTTAGCAACAATCTTTAAAACAATACATTGCAGAAATGTCCTATTATGTGTTTTTTTCTTCACGCTAGCACACTAGACATTTGCTCACGCTGCTATTTTTTTAGGGGAGCTGAACTCAGCTCTCAGCTAGGGGTGCTTTATCCCCCCAGACCCCGTGCATTTAGACAGAAACACCCCCCGCTCCCTGTCTGTATTCTTCTCATTCTGCGTCCTTTGTCTTCTTTTGTAAAGGGGATTGCTGGCTGTTGGCCGCCATCGCTTCACTGACATTGGACCAAAACATCTTAGCGCAGGTTGTCCCAGAGGATCAAAGCTTTGAAAAGAACTATGCAGGAATCTTCCACTTCCAGGTAATTCTCTAAACTGTGAACGTGAACGATTTCTTAGGAATTTGAACTAAAATCCCACCACGAGACAGGGGGAGAAACAATTGTGCAGACAATCTGAAGTCTGGACATGTAATAAAAAAGTAGATGACTGAAAGGTAAAAAAAAAAATTCTATTGAAACTGACTGCACTTCCTGAGATTGCTGTAAGAGATAACAGGAAGTAAAACGTGCAACAGAAAAATGGTTCCCCTACATTTGGCTTCTCAACACACTGGAATACTGACGCATACCCAAAATGCATCATGTTTTCTTTATCACGGGAGAAAGTAAGATTCTTTAGTGATAGTTATTTTTTTGGGGGGAGGGGGGTATACGATATATAACAAATGGGTCATTTGAAGGGGAGGTTAATTTATTTTTAAATGCTTGATGTATCCGGAATCCACAAAGCCTGGATACAAAGCTAAATCTTAGGTCTAGAATTAATGGACATTTACTTTTTCTCAGTACCTGCAATAGATTCAGGTTGATACTACCATGGGACTGATACACCTTTTAGATTAAAATATGTCCGTACGCATTGAACAAGGCCCTTTGTTCTCTCAGTTCTGGCAGTATGGAGAGTGGGTCGATGTAGTGGTCGATGACCGGCTGCCCACCAAAAATGGAAACCTAGTGTTTGTGCATTCGGCAGAGGGGGACGAGTTCTGGAGCGCCCTTCTGGAAAAGGCATACGCCAAGTAAGTTTCAGCATCTCTATACAACCTGTGGTGAGGACATTTCACGAGGGACTGATAAACATTTGGGCCGCGACAGAGGGTTCCGGCAGACGCTGGTTGTTGAGTGCATCCGGCTATATATATATATATTTATGGACCTTTCTGGAGCTGCTGTATTTTTCTGAAATGTTTCTCTCTACATCCAAGAACCAGGATACATTTACAGCAAGTAGTTGCTTTACATGAATCTACTAATTATTGACATAAAAGTAATACGTAATTTAAGAATTGCAATGTTGTATTGATGTTTTTCTTTTATCTCATTGGTCTGCGCTTTGATCCAAAGGCTTAATGGATCCTACGAAGCCCTGACTGGTGGTACAACAATAGAAGGGTTTGAGGACTTTACTGGGGGGATCTCGGAATTGTATGAATTAACAAAAGCCCCGGCTGACTTGTATGATATTATTCAAAAAGCCCTGAAAGCAGAATCCCTCCTTGGATGCTCAATTGATGTGAGTTTCACTAATCTGAATTTACAATCACGCTGACTCGTATAACTGCCACCTATACAGCTTTTAGCTTCACTAGATTCATTCCTTAAAACCTCTTATGTTTTACTTTCATATAGAAATGACAGCGCTTCTCAACCAAGTACTAGAATTTTTAATAACAATTAAGAACTTTAGTGTCGATATTCTTATATCTATATATATCTATATATTCATTTATATTATTATATTATATTCTAAGTGCTGTACTGAAAAATAATAGAAAGGGAGACAAGACCATTCTTTATTTCCTTCTCCAATGTATTGTTTCTTTAATATTATAATAAGTATATTATATTTATATATGTCATAAATTAATATTATTCCCTGGTCTCTGCTTGGTAACAATGTAACAATAAGATTCTAAATACAATCTGTCATTATGTGGCGCCCTCTTGTGGCATAAATGAAGAAGGCACCTGAGGCTCTTCACAGATAAAACATTTTGAAATTCCAACCACCTTTAAGCAATTATAAGCACAGTAAGGTTTATTCACAAAACTTTTGGCTATAGGGAAGAAAATTTGGGGCTTCATATTGCACTCCTGTCCAGCACCATTTTAGGTGTCTTCTGGTGTCGTCTGGTGTCATTTTAGTATTCCATTGGATTTGGAGGGTTATTGGGGGTAATAGAATTAATTAGGAATCCACAGGATGTTTATTGTTATGTTATTGTAATAAAATAAATGCTTTTTGCTACTTCATAGATTACCAATGCCTATGACACAGAAGCCATCACAAGCCGAAAGCTGGTGAAGGGACATGCCTACTCGGTAACCGGAGCTGAAGAGGTAAACGTGATTTTGTTGATGTAGTTTAGTCTCCAGCACAGCCCAGCAGACACATATCCATCATTAAACAGGGGAGTCATGTACAGAGGGGTACATCTTCACCGTAAATGCCGCCCTACCGCAGTGAAGTGAATTGTTGTGCTTTGTACATTTTCAGGTACTCTACCGAGGCAATAAAGAGAAATTAATAAGGGTGAGGAACCCCTGGGGAGAAGTTGAGTGGGATGGCCCTTGGAGCGATGAGTGAGTTTTTATTCTTTAAATTTCCACTTGCCTGCCTTTTATAAAATCTGCTTTTTACTGTCATTTCAATTTTTGTGGGAATCTTAAGTAAAAAATTATTTAGAAACCCCTGTTTTGGGGCTGATTCCAGATCCAAAAACATCACCTTGGGCACTATTAAAATTACCGGATCCAAGACATTTAACACATATTAAAATAGGAAGATGTAGATGACCTGTAAATAATACATCTAATATATACAGTATATATAATTTCTCAAAAAAAAAGAAATGTAGATGATGTGATGACTTTGATCCACGTGATCATGTGACTTTAGGCATATAGTCATAATAGCTTTTAATGAACTAGCCCACGCGTTTCACTTTTTGGTAATCTTATATCTTAGCTTCTGATACATTGTGTGGTTGGGGGCTACAGCAAAATGGTACCTTGGTCTCTTTAGTGTTTAGTTCAGTTTGACACATATTTGGCACCCCAAGACTATGGAAGGGTCTGATAAAAGACAGGGTGGTCCTCAAGGAAACTGTGACATGCCCGTGCGGTAGGGGGTAGAGACACCACTGATGTCAAGAGCTGTGTCGGGCAGACACACGTTATTATTATTGCTTTATTTGTTAGGGCTCCGGAATGGAATTATGTTGATCCCAAAGTAAAAGCAGATCTTGACAAACAGTCAGAGGATGGGGAATTTTGGTGAGTATTTAATATTTCCCCCCGAAATGTACTGTCTCTTTAAATCTTCAGTGATTGCAGTTAAGGATCATAGCTTTTTCCTTCTGATGTCCCTCTCGAAACATTCTTTGTAGAAATTCTGCAAAATAGTCTTATCGTCTTAACTGACAATTAAACGGGAAAATATGGAACGATTATTTTATTTGACATTTTATTTTATATTTCAGGATGTCCTTCACAGACTTTGTAAAAGAATACTCTCGGCTGGAGATCTGTAACCTGAGCCCCGACACCCTGACAAACAACGAACAGCACAAGTGGAATATAACCCTATACAATGGGAGCTGGACGCGAGGGTCTACTGCCGGGGGCTGCCAGAACTACCCAGGTAGCATTATAAAGCATACCTCAACAATTCAGGTGTCCACCTTGGGACATCACAACGCGGATACCCGGGAGCTGCGATGGAGATCTGTGCTATATCAGTACAGACCTCTATTGATTTTTATAGCTCCCCGGGCAGGTCATGGGAGATCAGAGAATTACCCCAACTGGCTCATGACCCCCACTGCCAGCAAAAGCAGGAGAGCAGGGCAGCTGTGCGTGACACTGCATGAAAATCAGGACACTTGGGAGGTATCATAGTTACATAGTTATATAGGCTGAAAAAAGACATGCGTCCATCAAGTTCAGCCTTTCCTATATCTGTTAATTTTTTTGCTGTTGATCCAAAACAAGGCAAAAAAAACCCAGTTTGGCTCTTTCCAATTTTGCACTAACCAGGGAAAAACTTCCTTCTTGACCCCAAACTGGCAGTCAGATTTCTCCTTGGATCAATAAGCCGTTTCCCCATAATTACAGATTATATCACTGAATATTATGTTTTTCCAAGTATCCATCCAGTTGAAGAAGTGCAGGCATCATGGAATGGACCGCCCTTAGGAAATAAGAATTGGACTGCTTGTCTGTAGCCTTCAATACTGCTATTTGCTAGAAAGTTTTACTGAAGAGGCAGCAAAATCTAAACTAACATTAAAATAAAGATATGATGGTATGTCAAGGTCCAAATATTGGGATGCTTGTAAAGTTAAGGACCCGATCAATAAAAACAGATATATGGAATAGAAATGCTGAAATATTACTATAATATTCTATATATTATATATTATTATATATATGTTAAGTTGCTTGTAACTAACATTTACAATTGCACACATAGGAACATTCTGGACAAACCCACAGTTCCGGCTTAAGTTAGAGCAACCCGATGATGACCATGATGGCGAGTCCCATGAGCCGTGCTGCACCATGGTTTTGGGTCTAATGCAGAAGAATCGCAGGAGGCAGAGAAAGATTGGAGAAGACTTGCTCACCATCGGCTTCGTGATATACGAGGTGAGTCCAATGAACCAAAGTTAAATTCAAAGTTAAAAAAAGAAAATAAGCCTATTTTAAAACAGTTCTATAATCCAGTTTTCACTCCTGGTCATGAGGTGGGATGGTAAGACCTACTACTCAGAATGTAATCGACCCAAATAAAATCCACACAGTCACTTGTAAATTTATTTTTTTTCTACCGTCAAACATTGATTGGAAAAACAATGATATTCCATTACTAACACAAAGAATTTTATACTTTTTTTTAATTTCAGGTTCCAAAAGAGGTAACGATTGATTGATTGATTGATAAGCGCATGCATGCTTCCAGCAGTTCAGTTGGTCAAAGAAGAAAACTTTGGTGTTTTTTTTTAGTAGGGTTTGTTTGGTTTCAGGAATTGTTGAATGGTAATGGAATTCTTAAATGACTTCATGACAGCTTGTGGGGTTTTCTGTGTGCAAATCTGGGGTATGCAGATACCAAGAACACAATGAGACCCTACAAGAGAGGGATGAGATCTGAGAAAAGAGACAGAGGTAGGAAAAAAGGACAGAGGGATCTCTTTCATAAAGAGGGGCCATCGATCCAAATGAAGCACTCTGTACTGGTGATGATGGTGATACTGGTTCTTAAAAGTAATCTTAATGCACTAAGAATACTTACTTGACAGAAGAGTAAGAATCTGGCCGATAGATACTAATAGATCGTAAGAGCCGGGCCTTCTTCTCCTTCCATAACGTGTCTTAATGTTATTGTCAATTTTGTATAGATTTTCAATTTCAGCGCTATCCTTTATTGCTGAATAGCGTATTTTTTGTTACTGACCAGCGGACCCTCTCTATATAAAATGTAATATAATGGCAATAGTTGTGTTTTTTTATACTAATAATTACTAGGATTTTTAGCAGAATATCTCAGTAGAATGTAAACCAGTTTGTTGTTCAAAAAGACTACATTTCAGGCCAAAAAAAGTTATTTTTTATTACAAAGTTGGAGAAAACTCGTGTTACTGTAAAATATTTTAATGCCTTTCCAAAATGTAAATTGTTGGATTGCATGGGACTTGAGGTGTTTAGTTAAGGCTTCCAAAAAGAGAATATTAAGATCAATCGCTGGGATCCATTGGATTTTTACTATGTCTTATCTTTAATTCACTGTCCTGTTGAATTTAGCTTCAGGATCAAACTGATGTCCACCTGGGCAAGGATTTTTTCAAGAGGAACCGATCCGTAGCCCGATCTGACACCTTCGTCAACATGCGCGAGGTGTCCAAGCGGCTGAAGTTGCCTGTTGGGGACTATTTGATTGTCCCGTCCACTTTTGAACCCTTTAAAAGTGGAGACTTTTGCCTGCGCGTCTTCTCGGAGAAAGAAGCTAAATCTCTGTAGGTATCTCTGAGTAATGGTTCGAATCAATATCCTGAGCCAAGTTGACTCTAAATCCTAAGCAAAAGACATGAACGTTTCGGCCATACTAGGTCCAGATATGTTTGTAGTGAAGACTTCCTTATCCTCTATGCCCTGTTGCATTTTCCTGTGGGGTATTTATGTGGTGTGTTGCCCTAAGCCTGACCCAGGCACGTGAACCCAGTTGTCCTTCAACATCTACCATGACTCCTGTTCCATGCGCTGCCAGTGCTGGGACATGATGTCATAACTGGAGCTCCACCTCAGGAGGACATGTTGAGCAGAGAAGATACTATGGAGGCTCTTCTGGCTAACCACAAACCTCCGTACTAAATGGCTCAGCAACAAGGGAGATCTCTTATTTCCCTACCAACCCCATTGAGTGGTGGCCCACCGGAATACCTAGTCACCCAATAATGTGGTCTTCCTCAGGGGTTGCCATCTCCATAGACCTGCTGGCCTAGCTGGCCAATACCAGTATACACCGCTGGCATTACCCACATTTTTGTCAGATATTCTAGATATCATATGGTGACCATAACTAAAAATTATGTTTTACAATCTTGCACCTTCTACCCTATAAAATCTGTGAAGGGTGGAGTCGCTTTAAATACAGAATGTTTTTAGCTATTTAGTTTTTTTTTAGCTCTTTGCAAGAATTTTTGTGATAAATAAGAAATAGGTCTTTGTTTAATAAACAGGTAGGACTTCAATATAACGAATTGCCTCTTTTCTTCCAGGGAAGTTGGAGATGTTGTGAAAGCCAATCCATATGAGGTACCAACCTTGCTAATTTTTTATGGCTCTTAACTAATTATTTATTGTCAAGCGGTGATGATCCAACGGCCGGCAGCCTTTTCCAAAGGCAAAATCTAAATGCACACGAGGAATTTCACAAACTGGCTTTTTTTGTTAAAATGCATCAATTGATTTTTGCAGAGGATAGATGTTTTGATTACATGCCAGTGAGCCAAAGATGTAAAACGGCACAGTCTCTTAGCAGTGGCGTAACAAAAAGATACAGATACATAGTAACATACTAACATACTGACATACACACACCAACGCACACAAACAATAATATACTCACACACACAGTTATATACTCACAGAGACACACAAAGTGATCATACTATCATACTTACACACACCAGCACACTTACTTACACACTAACACACTAACGTACATACACACACTAACATATCTGCAAATACACAAACAGTAACATACTAATATACTTACACACACACAGTCATACTTACACCCATGCTAACACAGTTAAACACACACATACACACTAACACCCTGCCATCCTACCTTTGCCGTTCACCGGACGGTGAGAGGGCTGCAGGTTGGACGCCCCTGGCCTATAGGCTCCTCCATCTTCGGTTCAAAATGATTACAAATCTCGATGGATTCCTAAACACATTTTGTGTGTCAGCTTTTTACTGGTGCGCTCCATTGGGCGGCCATTTTGAATCCACAGCAGGCTACAAGCAATATGGCATGCAAGCGGGGAATGGGATGATATTTTGTGCTATGCTTAATGAACTCTGCAATGCTATCTGTATTCGTTTCAGCCTCAAATTTCTGAGAAGGATGTCACCGAAGACTTCAAGAACATTTTTGATAAAATTGCAGGAGAGGTGAGAGAGAGAGAGAGCGTAATATTTACAGTGCTCGATTTATTTGTGGTACTGGCGAGCTGTCCTGATTGCTTTTTACTTGCAGAAAGGTGAAGTTGATGCCAAGCAGATTCAAGTCATTCTGAACAGACTTCTTTCCAAGAGTAAGTTGATCATACATGAAATACATCCACTGAAAGCCAAACATATTAACATTAACCCCTTAATGACAAAGTCCGTACATGTACGGGCTCAAAATGCATTGTTTTCAATGGGTTTAGGGACCGCTAATTGTCCTTAAGGGGTTAAGATTAGTGTAGATTTACCTCCTTTAAACTTTGGAACTTGGTCTGCAAATGATTCCATGCGCAGCTCAGGGTTTAGTAAATAAGTCCCACAACGTCATTGTTTCTACAGACAGCTGGCTTGGACCACATTGTTAAAAAATGCCATGGTAACCCTAGAAATGCCCCAATAATATTGCTGGGTTTTTTTTACACGATGCAGGAACTGATTTGAAGTCGAGTGGATTCAGTCTGGCTACGTGCAGAGAGATGGTCGCCCTGCTGGATGTATCCTTTGAATGAAAATGTTTTTTTCCGATGGACGTGGTCTTATTTTAAACCTAAAGCACTAAAATTATTAAGTTTCAATATAATCAATCGTTTTCCTATTTTTTTTATTTCTTTTTATAAATGTACAAAAATACATATAAACTTTACATACATAAACACATATATAAATTTACATATAAAAACAAACATTTAAAGAAATGGTGTATTATTTATATTGATTCCTTTTCTTATTAAGAATTTATTTGAGTCTTTTTATTTAGTTTTCAATAATCAATATAATAATCAATATAATTAGTGTAATCATCTTCATAATTTACCATTTTAGGGAATGCTTAATTGTCACGTGACACAAAAGCAGGCAATGATAGGTCACTGCCTTAGGAACTGAAACATATTTTTTTCAAGATTTTATTATTGTTTTTCGTTGACTAAACCCTCAGAGGAGATAATGAAATGATAGGTCTGCTATTTTCTCAACACTCCAGACAGTTCAAATAACGTTTTATCTAAAAGTAACCTTTATTTGTATAAAAAAAATAACACAACAGCAAAAGCTGCCCCTTAACGTCGCACTTGACAGATGGATGGAACTGGAACATTAAGTATTGTGGAGTTCAAAGTTCTATGGATGAAGATCCAGAAATACATGGTCATTATACATTATTAATGATACTTTTTATACGGATCTTACAAACTTTATGATAACTTTTAATGGACGGATGTACATAGAGCGGGTAACATCTCTTGTGTTCCTTCTTTAGGAAATATACCTGAAGGTCGACACTGATCGATCGGGAACCATGAATGCTTATGAAATGAGAGCAGCTTTACAAGAAGCAGGTGAAGAATATATTCTTATTGTATTTTATAATAATAATTCTATAATATACTTCCTCCGAATTGCTAATTGTTTAGAGCCATTGTTTGTCCAGCCAGTGTTTAGAAAATATCCTGAAGCCCAAGATGTTGTTGGCTAAAAGTCTCTTGTGGAGACATCATGTTGCCCCAACTTGGAGTAGAATGACTTCTAAAATAGGTCTTCAAGCTTTGTTTATGTTGCTAGGCTTCATAAGTATTTCACAAATGTGGAACTAGTGAAAAGTTGGCTCAGTAGGATTGTTGAATTACATATAAAACCACATTAATCATTCGTTTTGTAACATTTTAATTACTCAGGTTTTACGCTTAATAACAAGATCCAGGAGAGCATCACCCAGCGCTACACAGACAGCGACATGACTATCAATTTCGATGGGTTCATCGCATGCATGATGCGGCTGGAGACGCTTTTTAGTAAGATCATTTTTTGGCCATTTTTTGGTTATAATGGTCAGTGGGGCACCTATCGACACATGAGCCAATCCAGCCTGGAGATCAGACCTATTATTTTGCCAAATAAATAAACCTTTATTAAGTCTGAAGCCTGAATTGTGTACAGACCCAAACATTAACGATGGGCTTGAGTACCAAGGCTGTTAGGCAAAGAAAGGGCACCGCAGGCTTTTTATGGATACTTTAATTGCAGTTCCTCGTACAGCCACCGGGGTGGTTAGAGTCTCAAGGAAGTAAGGCAGCATTTTCCCGTGCCTAGATCCTTTCTGTGCTTTGTTTTATTGGAATCTTTATTTCCCTTGCCATTCCAGGTGGCACATGAGAAGAAGGCTCCGCCTACCAGGTAGGGCAGGAAACACTATAAAAAAAGGAGACCTCCCCCTTCCTCCCCAGTGTTGTTTCCTGCCCTACTCAGGTAGCGGTTAGGCTTTAGCTTACCTTTTTCTCTTCTTTTTTGTTTTCCTGGAGCCCCGGGGGGGCGTCCTTTCTCTCCGATCCCCGATAGTGATCCCGGGGGATCCAGGGTGATGCGGCAGCCTCGGAGGCTGTAACTCCGCGTCCTCGCGGTTACTCGAGGCTCAGTCCTCGTTAGATGCTGCCCACAGCCCAGGGGGCTCACTGGGAGGTGCATCCCCGGGCTCCGGTTCTCTCCGTCCCGGGGAGGAGGAATCCTCAGCGTGAGTCACGGCAGGAGAGCGCTCCGGAGGCGCTGCGAGCGGGACTCTATAGCCGGCTGTGCCGGTTTCACGGCACCCGTTTTTTTCATTATTTCTCCTATCTGCTTTACTTCCGGCACTGCGTCCGGGGTCACGAGAGGTCAATTGACAGGGAATTTCCGGATGTGACGTTTTCCGGGCCTGGGCGCCTAAATGCCGCTATAAAACCGCCAGAATGGGTAAGATCCTTCCTTGCTCTCGTTCCTGTACTGTATTTTTGCTTTTTCTACTCCTTTTTTTGTGCCTGCCTGTGCCTGAGGATTGTATATTGCCTTTTTCAAGTAGGTTTTCCCTCCTGGGTTGAAACCATTGCCTATTTCTATTACTTTCTGTGGTCTCATCCTTGTGTTTTTTCTCCTCAGTCATGTCAGACAAAAATCCAGACATTCCTCCTGAGGCCTCCCCACATAGGAAGTCTGTGGGAAAAACGAAACACAAAGCCTGCTCTTCCTGTAAAAAGACCCTACACGACCCCACGGCCAAAATGTGCAGCTCCTGCTCTCGGCCTAAAGAAGTTTCCGCAACAGAATTTACCTCCTGGTTGAAGGGAGAACTTCAGTCTACCTTTGACTGTTTTCGGGCCATGGCAAGCTCCCCTCAGGCGCCGGTGCCTCAGCATCAACTTTACCAGCAGGGTCCACCAAATGTTCTTCCAGATGCCCTGGAAGATTATTCGGCTCCTTTTTCGGAATATGACTACCAGTCGAATGACCCCCAGTCTTCGGATGAGGAGGGGGAAATTAAAGAGGAAACCTTTTTCTTCCCAATCGAAGAAACAGGGAAGCTCATCTCTGCAGTCAGATCTACTTTGAATCTACAGGATGACATGCCAGTCTCAAAACCGGATCCTTTTCAGGGTCACTCTAGGAAACCGCAGACCTTTCCAGTTCACGAATCACTTTCAGCAATAATTACGGAGCAGTGGAGATATCCTGACCGGAGATTCTTCACGTCTTCCAGAATCAAAAAGCTGTTCCCTTTTGATGGTAAGAATTCCGATGCCTGGGAAGTTCCGAAAGTGGACACCGCAGTAGCCAAGGCTACGAAGAAAACAGCCATTCCGATGGAGGACGCGTCCCATTTCAAAGACCCCATGGACCGGCGGGCTGAGAATGCCGCCAAGAGGGCTTTTGAAGCAGCAGCGGCGAACTTTCGTCCAGCCATTGCCATAGCGTCAACTTCTAGAGCCATTAAGATCTGGCTTCAACAAGCGGTGGAAGACCTGGCAGCTATTCCAGGGACTGAGCAGGTTGCAAGAAACCTGTCCGACACCTGCTTAGCAATTGACTTCATCTCCGATGCCTCCATTGAAGCTGTCCGTGCATCTGCTAAAGCTACGGCACTTTCAGCGGTTTCTAGACGAGCGCTTTGGCTTAAGTCATGGTCTGCAGATAATGCCTCAAAACACAAGCTGTGCAGCATTCCGTTCCAGGGGAATCACCTCTTCGGCAGCGACCTCGACACGATTCTAGAATCCACCACGGGCGACAAGCACTGGTTACCTCAGAGGAAAGGACCACCTCGTTTCAGGTCTAATTATTATAGAGCTCCAAGAGACAGGGAGTTCTACAGGGCCTCTACCTCCAATCAAGACTACCAGTCCTTTCGTGGTAAACCCTACGCAAGAGGTAGATTCCAGAGAGGAAGAGGCAGAGGCAGGGACGGTAAATCAGGAAGGTTCTGACGCCAGCAGGCTCCAAGTAGGGGGCAGGTTAACCGGTTTCTTTCATGCCTGGGAAGAGATCACCTCAGACCCCTGGGTCCTTCGCATCATCAATCAAGGCTATGCACTGGAGTTTACTCACCTACCTGCCCAGAAATTCCTGCTGTCCATGCCTCCTGCGGATCCTTGGGAAAGAGCGGGATTTTTTTCCACACTCAACAACTTAATTCACGAAAGGGCTCTAGTCCCGGTGCCTCATCTAGAAATAGGAGAGGGAACCTATTCCCACGTCTTTGTCGTGCCAAAACCGTCCGGGAAATTCAGATTAATAATCAACCTACAGTTGGTAAATGCCTGTATAAGATACAACAGGTTTCGGATGGAATCCCTGAAGTCCGCCACAGAGATTATTTCATCGGGGGACCTCATGGTCACTATAGACCTGCGGGATGCCTATCTACATGTCCTCATCAGGGAAGACCACCAAAGATTCCTCCGTCTGGCCGTTACACTGCCTCAAGGTGTTCGTCATCTTCAGTTTCGGGCCCTTCCTTTTGGAATTGCTTCAGCACCACGGATCTTCACGAAACTCATGTCAGTGGTCGTGGCCTTCCTGAGGCAAAGAGGCATCAAAGTGGTCCCATACCTGGACGATTGGCTACTAATTGCAGCCTCGGCATCATTGCTCCAATCCCATCTAGAGTTTTCCCTCAGGACTCTCCACAACCTGGGATGGTTGGTGAACTCTCTAAAGTCAAAGTTACTTCCAAACAGACGTCAGACCTTTCTGGGAATGATCCTCGATTCAGACGTACAGAAGACGTTTCTCCCGCAGGACAAAATCCTAAGATTACGGGAATTCACACATGCGGTCCTACAGAGCAAGTCAGTGTCCCTCAGATCCGTCATGTCTTTGCTCGGTCTAATGACCTCCTCCATCTCGGCGGTTCCCTGGGCACTGGCTCACGCAAGACCTCTTCAACAGTTTTTACTGGATCACTGGGATCGCTCCAGGACGTCCCTATACAAGAAGGTCCGGCTTTCTCCCTTCGTTCGGGAGTCACTCCGTTGGTGGCTGTCAGCCAAGAAGCTTTCACAGGGACTCCCTTGGCACACAAGAGATTGGGTGGTTATCTCCACCGACGCCAGTTTGACAGGCTGGGGTGCTGTCATGGGAAGCCATATTACCCAGGGAACCTGGTCTCCTCAAGAATCAAGCCTGCACATCAATCTTCTAGAACTGCTGGCGGTCTGGAGGGCTCTAAGGTTCTGGTCTCCAATCCTGCGGCACAAATCCATCAGGATCCTTTCGGACAACGTCACCGTGGTGGCCTACCTTTCCAAACAGGGTGGCACCAGAAGCAGACGCCTGCAGACCCTGACTGCTCAGATCTGCCGATGGGCGGAGTTCAGTCACTGTACTCTCTCCGCGGTCCATATCAAGGGTTCACTGAATCAGGAGGCGGATTACCTCAGCAGGAACTCAGTACCTCCGGGAGAATGGTCCTTAAACAAAAAGGTCTTCGCCTTCATCACAAAGAAATGGGGTACTCCCCAGATAGACCTGATGGCCACGCATCTGAACACTCAGGTAAAGGAGTTTTTCTCTCTTTCACCAGTCGGCCGTCCCCGAGGCCTGGAAGCACTCTCGCAGACCTGGGATTTCGATCTCGCATACGTTTTTCCTCCGCTTCCCCTTATCTCCAGAGTGCTCCGGAAAATTCGGGAAAACCCTCAAAAAGTCATCCTGGTTGTTCCTTTCTGGCCTCGAAGAATTTGGTTCTCGGACCTTACCACCTTGTCCATAGACAAACACATGCTTCTTCCTCAGGTGAAGGATCTTCTCGTTCAAGGTCCTGTTCTCCACCCAGATCCCTTCCGATTCAACCTCTCTGCATGGCTTCTGAAAGGGAGATCCTGACCTCTAAAGGATTAGCTGCACCAGTAGTGCACACCATTCTCTCCAGCCGCAAAAATTCTACGACCGCCAAGTACCAGAAGGTTTGGGAAACATTCATCGCCTGGTGCAATGTGCACGAAGTATCCTCTCCATCTATCCGTGAGGTGCTGCGCTTTTTTCAAGATGGCTTTGATAAAGGATTCCAACCTGCTACTATCAAGGTCCAGATCTCGGCACTGAGCAACTTCTTGGACTTCCATCTGGCTTCCCATCCTTGGATCTCCAGATTTTCTAAGGGAATGTGTAGACTTCGCCCTAGGCTCCGTCCGTCGGTCCCGCCTTGGGACCTTAACCTTGTGTTGCACCAACTCACCACGTCTCCCTTCGAGCCTCTAGAGCAGGGGTGGGCAATTAATTTTCCCATGGGGCCACATGAGAAATTGGAATGGTTTTAGAGGGCCAGACCTCTACAAACTACAAACTCCGAAGCCTTGTCCATTTTGTTAACTTATGTGCTGTTTAATAAAGTTATTCAAGCCTACGTCATTGGTAGAGGTGCTTGAATAAGTAAGGCCTGAATAACTATTAGCACAGCACAGAAGTGAACAAAATGAACAAGGCTTCGGAGTGCATACCGTATTTTTCGCTCTATAAGACGCACCTGCTGATAAGACGCACCTAGATTTTAGAGGAGAAAAAAAAGGAAAAAATATTTTGAGCTAAAAAATGGGCTAAAATATTTATTACAATAACTGAATAAGCTATGAACACAGTAAGACACACGCAGTAAGACACACACAGACACAGTAAGACACACACAGACACAGTGAGACACACACAGACACAGTAAGACACACACAGACACAGTAAGACACACACAGACACAGTGAGACACACACAGACACAGTGAGACACACACAGACACAGTGAGACACACACAGACACAGTAAGACACACACAGACACAGTAAGACACACACAGACACAGTAAGACACACACAGACACAGTGAGACACACACAGACACAGTAAGACACACACAGACACAGTGAGACACACACAGACACAGTAAGACACACACAGACACAGTAAGACACACACAGACACAGTGAGACACACACAGACACAGTAAGACACACACAGACACAGTGAGACACACACAGGCACAGTGAGACACACACAGACACAGTAAGATACACACAGACACAGTGAGACACACACAGACACAGTAAGACACACACAGACACAGTGAGACACACACAGACACAGTGAGACACACACAGACACAGTAAGACACACACAGACACAGTAAGACACACACAGACACAGTGAGACACACACAGACACAGTAAGACACACACAGACACAGTGAGACACACACAGACACAGTGAGACACACACAGACACAGTAAGATACACACACACACAGTAAGACACACACACACAAACACAGTAAGACACACACACACAGTAAGACCTCCCTCCCTAACCCCCCTTCTCAGTATCTCCCCTCTAACTCCCTAACCCCCCCTTCTCAGTATCTCCCCTCTAACTCCCTAACCCCCCCTTCTCAGGATCTCCCCCCCCGCCCCGGTCACTTACCTTAAACTCCTGTGTTGGAAGCGTGAGGCGTTTGTCTCGGGTGCCGGCGCTTCACTGCTGATCGCCGGCGTCTGACGTCATATGCCGGCGCCCAGCGTAAAGCGCCGGCACCCGAGACAAACGCTTCCAACACAGGAGTTTAAGGTAAGTGACCGGGGCGGGGGGGGACACCGGACTCATTGGTGAGTCACCAGGACACTCTTTGCGGGCCGGTCCGAGCTATTCAGCGGGCCGGATGTGGCCCGCGGGCCGTGCTTTGCCCAGGTCTGCTCTAGAGGATACCTCTTTCAAGCTGCTCACCTACAAGGTTGTCCTCCTAGTAGCCCTCACTTCTGCTAGGAGGGTGAGCGAGCTCCAGGCTCTCTCCAGGGTAGAACCTTTTCTCAGGATTCTGCCGGACTGCATTATCCTTCGTTTGCCTCCGGAGTTTCTCCCTAAAGTAGTCTCTCCCTTCCATTCGGATCAGGAGATCGTTCTGCCTACTCTCTGTCCGGATCCCAAGAATCCCAAAGAACTGGAACTCCACTCGCTAGACCTGCGGAGATGTATCCTGTCTTATCTCTCACGTACGTCTGCCTGGAGGAAATCCGATTCTCTCTTTCTGTCCTTTGCGGGAACCCGCAAGGGCAGATCAGTATCCAGGGCTTCCTTGAGCCGCTGGCTTAAAGACGCTATCACCTTGTGTTACGTCTCTGCGGGAAGAGTACCTCCCTCCGGCCTGAAGGCTCACTCGACCAGATCCGTCTCGACTTCCTGGGCTGAACTCTCCGGGGTGTCTCCGTCTCTCATTTGTAAGGCAGCGACCTGGAGGTCGATTCATACGTTCGTAAGGCACTACAGGCTGAATCTTCATCTCTCAGATGAGTCTCAATTTGGTCGTTGTGTCCTACAGACTGGAATCCTTCCCTCCCTATCTTGCTAATTCTTCTCATGTGCCACCTGGAATGGCAAGGGAAAGAAAGAATTCTTACCTGGGAATTCCTTTTCCTTGTCCATTTCCAAGGTGGCACACTTTTTCTCCCACCCATTAAATTTACTTTGTTTGGTTTTTATTTGTCTGAGTCTTTCTTTTTAACCACACTGGGGAGGAAGGGGGAGGTCTCCTTTTTTTATAGTGTTTCCTGCCCTACCTGGTAGGCGGAGCCTTCTTCTCATGTGCCACCTTGGAAATGGACAAGGAAAAGGAATCCCCAGGTAAGAATTCTTTCTATGTTTCTTTCTGTTGGACTGAAGAGTGTATATGGAGTGTGTTGTTGGCTCGTGGGCCCCTGGGAATGCCTTAGGCTGTTTCACATACACTAGTCTTGGTACTATGGCTTTAGAAAGCTTATATTATGCGACGGCATATACTTCTTATAACCATTGAGTTTCACAATCCCACTCTGCCTCTTTTTCAGAGTTCATACGTTCAATTAAAATGAATAATGGCCATTTCTCTCTTGGCTCACGTATATTACATTCTATTTTTTTTTAAATTAATTACAGAAATGTTTCAGCTGTTGGACAAGAAAAAAAAAGGAGCCATCGATCTCACTTTGCCAGAGGTACTTCCAACCGTGTAATGTTCATTATCGTAACCCTCCTAGTCCCAGGCATGTAGAAAGTTATGTTAGAAATGAGAGCGCATTCTATGATTTTTTACATTAAATGGTATTTATAGAGCTCTAGCGGATTCCATGCTGCTATTTACTATAGGGGAAGAGGTAAAATGTACAACTGACAGAATACTAAACTCGCAACACCATTAGCACTTCCCCTTTAATATAACTTTATGACGGTACTACATAGACCTCTAGAGACTCATGCGCGATCTGCTAAAACAATATAGAGTCTAGGAAGCGCATTACACCGCACGCCTAGGGCTGACAGTAGGACCCCAGTAGGACCCCAATGTTGTCTACAGCAAGAGATCGTGGAAAAACCTCATATAATCAGGAGTGGACAGGCCATCTGGCAAATGCCCGGTGGGCCCGTGGCCGATAGGTCTCCATGTCTACAGCCCCTACTGGATATGCGCGGACCCACATTGCGGTCGTATAAAAGACATAACATGAGGGCATGTGTATCCAGCCGGCGACCTCTGGCCTTAAAGTGCCAGGACTGCGTAGTCACCCCCAGACCGGCCCTGCTTATAATAATAACAATGTGACTATTTTAAGGATAATGAGGTTCTAATCATTGTTCTCACGCACTTTTTTTCCTCTCTCACAGTGGCTGTGCACTACTTTGGCCTGAATACAAGATAACGTTTATCAAATGCTCATTATATTAACGTATTTAATCTGAATCAAGCTATTTCTGGCATTCTGGTGCTTATTAATGTTAATGAAATACTTACTTCCAAATGTATCCTTATAAGCTCATACTTTTCTTTTGTCTTTGAGTCGATAATAAAGATTAGCTCATTAAAACACTGGAAAGAGAGGTGTTTTCTTTGTATTTTGTGTCTTTCCTATTTTATACCAGTTCATATATTCTGGAGTTATATATATATATATATATATAACATCGGGTGGGGGATACACTGCGAGAGGTTTGCCCCGGGCTCCGTAATGAGAATATAGATGGCTCTTTGGCCATTTGAAATGTTGGGAGGTCTATGTGTGCTCTTCTCTCAGAGTTTGGGGTGGAAGAACTTGACCGGCCGCACAGAGCCCTGACTTCAACCCCTTCGAACAACTTTTTGGATGAACTGGAATGGAGATTGTGAGCCAAGCGTCTCGTCCAACATCAGTGGCTGACCTTACAAACGCTCTACTGGGTTATTGGGCAAAAAATCCCACAGAAAATCTACCAAAATCTTGTGGAAATCCTTCCCAGAAGAGCGGAGGCTGTTATATTTGCAAAGGAGGGGGGAGGCAACTACATATTAAAGTCTATGTATTTAGAATGGGAATGTATCATGCACACAAAAAAGTTACAGTGCTTTCGATTCAAATTTTGCAAGTTTGTTAAAGAACCCGACGCGTTTCACCTTGGTGGGCTTCTTCAGAGGAAAGTGTTAAAAGCTATACAATAGATAGTCCTATAGAAGAAAAAAGGAGAAGTGTAAGATTAGGAGATCAGAAGAGCCAAGGTTGGACAAGCTTCCTTATCGACTGATTATATAAAATGCAATAAAATTGCGATGGCTATAATTTGAATCAAGAGAAGGCGTCTAAATCTTTGTCCCATCCACACTGTTGCGGAACCAAAAATAACTATAAATAAATCAGCTCCTTATTAGCTGTAAGGAAGGGAAGCCAGGTTGTTCACTCAAAAAGCACAATTTCACCAGACAGAATACTTA
Source organism: Sceloporus occidentalis (assembly GCA_023333645.1). Classification (NCBI taxonomy): domain Eukaryota; kingdom Metazoa; phylum Chordata; class Lepidosauria; order Squamata; family Phrynosomatidae; genus Sceloporus; species Sceloporus occidentalis. The sequence goes on from JALMGF010000199.1 coordinate 569,272, forward strand.
TTTAAAGAGATTTATTTACATTTCCAGAAATCAGAGATTCTGTGCACAGTTTATAAAAACAGTATCAAAATGTAAAAAATGTCTAATGCGTTCAATACATTACACCAATAACTGGTCCCAACAGCCATGCGTAAAAATGCCAGAATTTACGCATGGCTGTTGGGACTGTTGGCACCTATTGCAAAACTGACAAGCTTTGGATCCCTGCTCTCCGGATTTCTTTGGCGTGATCTTGTCCAATTCATATATAATCCGCTGTTAATCATCTTCATTATGATTTTCCTTTGTCCCACTTTAAGGAAATGCTGCACAGACCCACTGTAGAAAACAAAAAGTTATAAAGAATTAAAGCAGGACACAGAGCAACATAACCTGGGTCGACCCTGAATCAAGCAGGTTTTTTTTTCCCATCCAGATTTATTTAATTTTTTAAATATGTTTTATATTTTTCTGCTTCATGGTAATCCTGTGAGAATAGTATGTTTGCCTCAGGAATTCGTTCACGGTTTTTTCTTTCTAATCCCCGTCAGATGTCATGTGTCTTTACTTGTGTCTCTGATGTAATCCCCGTCAGATGTCATGTGTCTTTACTTAATGTGTCTCTGATGTAATAAACCCATCCCAGAATCCCAGGCACTAAGTATGAAGTAAGCACCTGGTTATGTTTAGACATAGTATGTAACAGATACATGTTGCCAGGTTTGCAGTGATACATTTATACATATTATTGCGCTCTAATTTACATGAAATCATTGAGAAAATCATTAGGGGCAGTACTAGCATCTGTGGACAACGGGGCTTTGGGGGTAAAATGTAAGGACCCCCTGCACCATACAGGACGGTGCATCATAAATACATCTAGAAATGGGGAAAGTACACAGGTAACTCCCCAGCTTTTGAGGATATGCAGTTTCAATGGCTGCCCTGGTTAACGACAGCAAGTGCAGCTCATGAAGATCTGTGCCACGAAGTGCTGGAATGGGGATTAGGATTGCCTCTGGCACTTTTAAGGCCAGTGGCCAATAAATGATGGATGTGTGGCCACCAGCTGGATATGGGGGGGGGTCAGATCGCCACAGGGTATGCCGCCGCGTTTATCCAGCCGGTGGGAACACACTGAAAGACCAGATCTGCTGCACAAAAGGTGGCCATAAAGGCACGTTACATACACATTTATTGTATCAGAAGCAAACAAGATTTAGGAGATCTGTAATTTTATTCTTCCATCTAAAAAAAAAAACAAACAAAAAATGTCTAAGAAGCTTTTTTTCTTAAAATTCCCTGGGGTGCAATATGGGTTGGCCCTGTTCCCAGAAAAATCTATGAATGGGGCAACATTTTCCTTGATTAAAAAAGTGTATATATATATATATATTGGAAGGGTTTGGGAATTTATTTTGAATGCTGTATTTAGCTATAAAAAAAAAAAAAAAAAAAAAAAAAAAAAAAAAAAAAAAGGTAAAATTGGCAGGGTAAGCAGAACAGCACTTTCAAGGTTATAGATCTACAGACCTCTTAATGAATAGCTGGCCTATTGTAACCTTTTCCTCATACCTCATATAACGTGAGACTGATGACATCATTCTCCTCCGTCTTCAAGATCTGAAACATGTCTGCGCAAATATAAAAAAAAAACAAAAAAACCTCACATCGGATTAAAGTTATATTTACAGAGATTTACGTCAGGTAAACAATGTAACATTCATTCTGGTTAATCCCCATCAACAGACCTGTCCAGTTTTCTAGCTTTTATTTTGACAGTTCCTGACAGTGGAAAATCCAGAAGTTCTACAGTTACCGGAGGGCTGGCACCTGCGGGCCAAGTTACCCCACCCCAAAACCAACACATACGTGTGTATTAATCAATTTGTACTGGATCTCCGTGTAGAATTTGGACCAAGGCTGGGTCCAATTGCCTACCTGCTCCCCGGCCAACCCACCCCTGAACATATTCATGGACTTTTACTGGGTTATCTTTTACCCCCACCGGCCTATCGAGCAATGGCCTCTGTATCAGGTGCCGCTTTAGAATTCCGTGACTTACTGAACATGGTCTCCAGCCGTATGACACAGCCGATGAAGTCATCAAAGCTAATAGTCAGGTCTTTAGTGCCATATCGTTGAATAATGACTTCGAGAATGTTGTCATTCAGATTAAGACCTATAGATTGAAACAAAAATAAGAGATTAGCGTCCGTTCTCACATAGGTATTCATAGGGTGGTAGTCTTTTCTGAATGATAATTGCCACCAAGGCAGAAAGCTTCTTCCCCTGTCTGGACCTCCAATCCAAGACAACCGAACGCATGGATTTCTCTGTGAGGTCAAACGGATCTGATAGTTTGCCGTGTAAGAAGTATGGTTTCCATAGCTATACATTCAGAATGTGCATTATACAAGTTCACATAACACCAGTGATTATATTATAAGGTGACCAGATTTCCCCATCACCTGGGAATGCATATAGAGAGAGCCCAGGTGTTCTTTGTAGTCTACAGAGAGGCTACCATCAGATGGCTTTGTCTCCAGTGGGCGGTAGGATAATGGCGTACACACCGACTAATGTCCTCTTGTGGATCTACAATGCAGCAGCGACTGATGATGCGGGCAAATTAAACTGTATTTGTCATGGCAAAAATTGCTAATTCCTTCTGCTGCCTCCCAGGACACCACTAGGGGGTGCTAGAGGTGCCAGGCGCAAGGAACAAAGACCTCAACTGTTAACCCCCTTTAGAGCTTAGTGCATAAATGTGTATACATGTGCCAATCAGAAACAAATGATTCAATTCCATCTTGTAGGACAATTTTCATTTTAAAAGGAAACAGAAAATACCGGTAGAACCATTTCATTCACCTGCTTTCTGCAAAGCGTTTTGCATTTCATAGGCGTCCATGTTTCCCGACTGGTTGACGTCCACTTCCTTAAAGATTTCCTATTGTACAAAAATATAAATAAAAAATAAAACAAATAACAAAAATTAAGGGAGTGATTACACTGTAGAGAGCAGTGCTGGATATTTATATTTAGCGCCCCAAAAAAGAAAGGGGGGGATAAGCGAGGCATCTCTGGAGCCCCCAAACATGGTTTAGTGATTTTACTCAAAGCTGCCGGTTTCCCCGTCCTTTCCGATTAAACCCCTCCGCAGGCTGTCCACGCCAACTATGATTGCATTAGTCATAGCGCGGCGTCTCTTAACCTGGCCGGGTGGACAACATCAGAGGAAGAGTTTAGTTGTCTTATTTCATTTTTATATTGATCGTGGTTTTTTTGGAACCAGAGGCAGGGAATTGCAATTTTTTTATACATATTTTTTTTTTGGGATGATTATGCTATATTTTGGTAGCATTGAATATATATAGTATTTATTTCCTTTCAATGCCTATTGTACTTGATGATAATGGTGTATTATATGTACATTTTATGGAATCATTTTTTATATGCATATTGTGGCATTGAGTAATTTCAGTGCTATTTTTTCTGTATATATAAGTCATATACGGTATATTTCTATTTATATAGCGCGTCTCTGGACACCCTGTTCTATCTAATGCCATACAGTTCAATTACACAAGAGCTGAAGTACTTAAAAAGTTCCGAGATTAGACAAGTGTTGAGGAAGCAGTGTTCATTTTGAACTTGTTGCCCAAATGCTTGTCTTTTTAACTTTTTTAAAGCATATATTTGTTTATGCTTAGATTGCGTTAGTTAATTCTTTCAGCGTCCCCCGTCTGTTATTTGCTTGCTGTGTTCTGCAACCGAATATTACTCTTGGCCCATGAACTCAAAGCGCTCGGAGGGCTCAGAAAAGGACAGAACTGTCCATTAACTGTTACCTCTACAAACCTGTGAAATAACGGGACGGGGTCAAGCTGATGAGACCCCGGAGAAAATCAGCGCTTTCTTTGGACAGGGTTGTGCCTTGGGAAAAATATTATATCCTTGACAATTACCATGTAGTTCTGTAACTTAATCCAGAGAATTCTGAACTCGTCTGTGCCCAGGGTTCCGGTTCTGTCCATCTATAAATGGTTTAGTTAAGGCAACAACGAAACCTGCAAATCCCATCCAACCCAGCAGGATCCATTAATAACCAGGATCCTGAAAAGTTTAAAATATGATCTTTGTGACCCGAATCTTGTAGAACGTCGCAGCGACCGGTTCTACTTCTGTGCTCCAGAGTCAAATTCAGCCAGAGACGTTACATCTAAAGAACCCGGTGAATCCTCCTAGATCTGTAGGTTATTCTGCGGATCATTAAACAATGTGAGCGAATAAACACCATTTGCATAAAATGAACCAATTTCTCCCGCTGTTTAATGGCATTGGAAAGCAGCGTTCTAATGGACTAGTTGACGGTTGGACTACAATCGAACATTCGCTCCACTAAGCGCAAGCCGTGTAGAGAAGGAAGGATACATCAAATAGATTGATCATTTCTTTGCACGTAGCCAGACTGAACCCATCTGATTTAATATCAGGACCTGGAAAACAGAATACTTTATTAGAATGGGATGAGAAAAAGAAAACGGCACGTCTTATCTGGCAAATGAAACAGAATGCAGCAGGGTTGGCGGCATGGTTCGTTGAGAAAACAGTGTTTTTTGGGGATTGCGAAAATTAATGTTCAGCATTTTGATCATATGAGGGTTGTACAAAACCAGTGTCATGTACGTTGTATTTGACAACTTGGATTTTGTATAAAAGTGGTCTGCAATTAAACTTTTAGAGCTTTAAAGTCACCCGAGCACAGACGAGATGTCATTTAATTCTGCTGCAGACTACATATAACCCCCTCCCCCCCATAAATATATAATATATACATTATTAGTTCAATCTATTACTCTAAAAATCTTGACTATTAACTGGCATTATCTGAATTGTGGGGAAAAAAACACTTTATAGCATTTCAAGTATTTTTACTGTAAATATATCTCAAAATCTGTGTAATAAATAGTATGGATCAGTTAATTAAGTATTTGGCAAATCTGTATAAATGATAAATCGATTTATTAAAAAATTGATATTATTATCAATCCATTTAATACGTTGATAAAATATTAACTTACTAGTAAATTAATAAATATTACAGATTATAAAAGTGACAGTTACTCTTACACTGTACACACAGACAGTACAATACAGCAAGTGATTTCTAGTCGCCATGGCGACCTAACGCCCAAGATTTGTCCCGTGCTGCTGTAGAACCCTATCAATACCCTCATACCCGGCAAACATCCCGAGCTCCTAGAAAAGAGGGGCAACAGGGGATGAACACAATGGCATTTAGAGGGACTACTCCTCCTAAACAGGGACATACTCGAGCCAAATATGTTCCTTCACTAAAAATCATAAAACATGCGGTTGCCAAGATATTATGACATCATTTATATAAACCAGGATGGTTGTTTTTCTTACAGTTTGATAGCCTCTCACTCAGAGTCTTCTGCAGCTCCTCGGCGTCAAATACGTTTATCTGCAAATACACAAAGATGGCGTATAAACAGGCGAGGTCTTCGCTAAATTCATCCGAGCCCCATTCCCAGAATCTCTGCTCCCATTTATCAGATTTTTGTAGCAGGTTGGAACTTTTTTGGGAGGATCTCTTCCCGAGAATGGTGAAATCGGTGAAAGTCATGCCCATTGTCTATTTGGCATCACATACAAGTCATATTTACCTCTTGGTTCATCTCATTGGATTCAGATTCACTTGTTGTGTCTACGGACGTGCTGGGCAGACTTAGCTAAGAGGGGAAAAACAAACAGAAAATATAAACAGCCAAAATATACTATATAAAATATACCTAGCAGATTTATATTTAGGTATAAACAACATCATAATAAATAAAAATACATAAAATCTATGCAACTCTGTAGTGTTCTTACCTCGTTTTGACCGGGGTTGATGCCAAAGCCAATGTCACCACTGGAATACACAAACAAAAATATATATATGATTCTAGGATATAGAATGTGAAACAGAATTATTCTTTGGGCAAATTATAAGATGGTATATTTAGCGGAATTAGCACCGTTTAGCAGGGCTGTTGTCACGGACCGGGTCCAAACAGATGACTGAAAGGACCCAGCGCGCCCGAAGATTGTATGCAGGAGTCACAGTGCAGTAGTGGAGTTTGGACAGGGCCTGGTTGCAGGGTGACCGCACTCACCCAGGTGTTGAGCACCTAGGGTTGTGCAGCCAAACACCAGCGCCCTGATATAGCAGCGGATGAAGTCCAGAATAAAGTAAAGTGATATCCTGCAGGCACCCTGGAGCAGGCATGAAACATATCACTAGAATCACGTGCAGGATGCTGCAGGCAGGGAATATGGAAGCTAAGCAAAGGATATAGCAGAAACATAACAAGCAAGGGACAGGGAGACCAGGCACGAAACATAACCAGACAAGACATACATGTTACAGGGCACTACAGTGAACCAGACAAGGAATAAACATTACTAGACAAGATATACATGATACAGGGCACAACAAAGGACAGGGAAGAAGGCAAGGAACACAAGGAAAGGAGTGAGCTCGGACGCTTCCCCTTTAAGCAAGGATAGGCCATATTAACTAGGACATGGGGAGAGGAGAGAGGAACCGGAATCCTCAGATGATACAAGGAAGAAGGGCAAAGGTACATAAGAGACAGACAAACATGAATACAGAAACTAGCCTAAGACTGATTGATAACTATTGGCGATTCCGTCACATCATATGGCCATAGTATGCTTAGCCCACCACTACGCCAAAGTACTCCAATGACGGTGGGTCCTAACGCTAATCCCTAATGACAGTGGTACGAAACAAACCAACCAAACAAACAAACAAACACGTAAACCAAACACATAGCACTGAGACATACCTTAGACTGCAGACTGAGACAAACAGAACACACAGGTGGGACGCACCTTATAAAGGAAACAGAGCTGAAGCAAAGAGCTGAAGCAGAAGCAAGGAATGGAAGATCAGAACAGAGCAAAAGGAAATCCAGGAATGGATCGAAGCAAAACAGAGAAACTTAAGCAAGACAGATATGCAGCTCCGCAGCCTGGGCAGAACGTGACAGCTGCCCTGTCCCTTTTGTGCCCTTTCTTAGGAATGGGCAAGCGGTGGTCCTGCTCTGGCTTGCGCTTGTTATATATTAGATCACTAGTGGAAGGGAGAGGTCCGGTAGGTAGTGTCAACGCGGGGTCTCCCATGTGCGGAGTAGGGAGGTGTGAGCCCTACTTGCCCCGGCTTAACGGCAGCCATGACCGTCAGAGATCAACAAAGGCAACGCTTAAACAAAAACACTCAGAGAACAGACGTTACTAGCAATTTAAAATTTAAACAGGACCAGGGGCAGAATAAGTAAGAACGTCACGTTTCAGACATAAGGCACTTACTTCTTGATCGTGTAGACAAAGCAATATTCCAATACGATGCTTATAACGTATAAAACATTGTAGAACAGGGGTAGGCAGCCTTCGGCACTCCAGATGTTGTGAGCTACATTTCCCTTGATGCTTTGCCAGCATTATGACTGTAAGAGCATTATGGGAGATGTAGTCCACAACACCTGGAGCGTCGAAAATTGCCTACCCCTGTTGTAGAAGAAACCCAATATTAGAGGAGGGGGGAGGGAGTACACCCATTATTTTGGTTTCGATGAAGGATCAGAAGGGGTTAACAGAATTATTAAAAATTTCATTTGAAATAATTTTTCTTGTAAAATATAAATCCAGTGGGCCCATAATATATGGAAGAACATTGTGCTTACAAAGCTCCAGCCTTTTTCTCGGTGAAAACGCGGAGGCAAAAATCGGCTTCCAGGTTGGGGGTGTAGGTGTGCGGAATAATCATATATACGCCGACAGGTAACTTGAAACGACTTGAGATCTCGCGGTGCTCTTTGTACAGAACCTGCCGGGCGACGTCTTGGTTTTTCTCAAAGAAATCTTTGCGAAGTTGGGTTTGGCCCGATTTCTGCAGCTGCCAGTAAGAAATAATAATCTGTTATTATGTACGGATCAAATATTTTACATTATTAGAATGGAAACGCCAAGTTATATAATTTATAAATGAATTGGCAAATTATTTTTTGTGCAAAGTTTTGCCAGTAGAATATTGTCTATGAGTTGGTGTATGTTAGAGGAAGAGACAACATTCCCCTCTCGAGGAAACCTAAAAGTAACAAGACAAATGCCGCAAGTATTCTTATTAATGGTTATCTTTTGGAAACAAAGAAAAAATTATAAATTCTATGTGAAAACAGCGGGGAAAATTATATTTGCCATCTGATTTTTCTTTTCTGCTGTTAGAGTATATCTAATATAAGAATTAGATAGTTGACAATATTCAACCAGATGGGGGAGGGGGGCATCCAACGGATATGTTATATGTATGGATGTGTTAGCGTGTGTGACTGTGTGTGCCTGGATATACAAGTGTGTCTGCGCATGACACTTTGTGACAAGTTTTATTTTTGGTGATAAAACAATGGATGTGGTTTTGGATGGCGTGTGTGTGTGTGTGTGTATGGGGGGGGGACTTGATTCTTGGACCCACAGCACAAAATCTTGGGTCGGCACTGGTCCAACCAAACAAAAAGTAACAAAGAAGTACAAAATAAATGGAATCCACCGGTCACTACACGGTTCTGTCTAACAGTCATTGACTGCACAGAGAAGGTCAGGGACTAAATGCTGCGGAAGGTCCTAGATACTTTTGACATTCTTAGGGCTATATATTGAACTACAGGAACAAACACACATTGTCTGTATGTGGTAACCCAAAGTCACAGGGGACAAATACCTACCTACTTTGGCAGCCCTTCCTTAAAAACAACAATGTTTTATTTTACGGAGAGGGAGGTTGATAGATAGTGCAGCCTCCCATCAGAAGTGGTAGAGGTTAATACAGTGAGTGAATTTCAGTAGGCAGGAGGTAGTCATGAAGCTACCGTGAAAGACGAGGCCAAGGACAGAGTCTCTACATCAGGCAAAATGGTCAGACTAGAATGGTCTAGAATGGGCCAAATGGTTCTTACGTCCTATTGTCTTGGGGTACTGAATGTGGTAGATCTATAAGTAGTGTTTTTGGGTTGCGGGGGGTAATAGTGTTAAAATGTGACATCTTTCAGGGGAATAGCATGATAGCTTTACGGTTTTGGGAGATATTTGCAAATTATCCAAAGCCATAAATTCAGACGCGTAAAGCAGGACCCGTCGTACCTCTTTGGGGACCTGCAAGAGAGAGAAGGAGAAAAGGTACGTTATTTCACAACGATCGCATACACCTGCATGCTAACGGAACATTACTCATCATACCGGCACACTTCCCGAAACAGACCCTCTGAAATTATCGTTCCGCACTATTATTTCTGCCATGAATCTTAATCCTTTTTGAGCATAAACATTTGCTCTACTGATCATCATCTTTGAGTGAAACATAATACATAGTGATGGAGAGATCCATGGTTATAAAGAATCGGAGAAGAAGTTCATTTTTATGGCGGCAGGAACACGATCCTCTTCTGCTTCTATCCCGAAAAGTCTTAACATGTGTTAATCTTATCGACATTCTCTTCCTACTTCAATGGGGCTTCAGAATCTGCTCTCTAAAACGAATGTAATGCGGTCGCCGGCTAATTAAACCACATCCATATACACATTGCGTGCTTATATTTATGTAACCAGCATGTGGACCGGCGGCTCTTACCGCCTACCAAATCGGGTCCATTCTTTGATACATACTACAGTATTAACTAAACTGATTTTCATGGAAATAAAACTCTTTGCCCAAATAAAATGAACATTTTAATAATAAAATAAACAAAAAAAAAAACTTTAAAAGTGAACAAATGTATCCATATGGATTTGTGGATTACAGTCTGGAGGAGTTTATATTACTGGATAAACTAACCCTCCAAATCACAATAACGTTCAGACCATTTTTGATCAAACGTTGCTATTTAGCATATTTCACAAAAAAATATATATATTTTTAGAGCCTGAAATTGTAACCAATGAGCAGAAGAGCTCGATATATTTTACATCCGATTTTTTAAGGAGACAATGAAACGGCACAAACCCGATAGATATAATATCCGATGGGATGCAGATTTGCTCCCAGCGGTTTGTTCCTCCTGCGATCCTTCTGCATCAGGCTCACGATGATAGTGCAGCACGGCTCCGTAGCAGGACCGGCGTAATCCTCATCGGGGTCTTCCAGTGTAATCCAGAACTTTGGGTTGGTCCAAAACGTATCTGTGTAAAGGAGGAGAATTACGCACAGGGATGGACGCTGCATTTCAATGCTGCCATTTATCTGCCACAATAATACCTGCTGAACAAAAAAACCCCCTTTAAACAGCAGAAAACATCGGCCAGAATAAAGTTAGCAAAAAAGCCAATTAATTTCATTGTAAAGAGTCATCATTTGTCGTTGGTCTCGCCTTAGATTCAGGAGCCGTATGCCCATCCCATGCATGTTTAAATCCTCTCACTGTAACCTCTACCACTTCTGTTGGGAGGCCGCACCACTAATCTACCTTCCCCTTAGTAAAGCTCCGCTTATCCTTTACACCTACCCCGTGCATACTAGAATGATAAAGATCACAACACAAGATTGCCAGGAAAATATATATAAGTTTCCTTATTCAAGATTCCTCCCCATACTGTATGTTAACGTTACATGTAACTTGTGTTACACGGGTTGTCTGACATGCTGTCTATTCTTGATCCCCTTACCTTTGTTTTTTTGGGTCCCGCCAGCATTCAGCCCCTTCTTCCAGCTCCCTGTAAATTGCGTCACACTCCACTTCTGATCGTCGGTGCTAAGCGCGTTGCTCAGGTTAATATTACACACCTCTACCCGAACATATTCGCTGATAAAGTCTGAAATCGGCATCCTACAAACATGAAACAAAACACTGTTACAGATCCATCGTCGTGCAAATTAGGTACCATGATCTAGTCTCCCCAGTCTTGGCATCGTCATTGAACGGTTAGTGTTTTAGCGGCTATTTGGCTCCACCTCTGGTTCGGAACGATGACACTTAACCACTGCTCCTCATTTATATTATGTTATATTATGTGTTGAAATGATTATTCCCATTGAGTGCGTCACTTTTACCCTAGTGAAAATAAATGGGGTATTTCGGGTCTGTTAGTGGACGGAGCTTCGTTCGGGAGCCTCGCCGTTGCCTATACAACCAATACACTTTCTATTCTTCCCTGGCCTTCCAGCAAGTGAGGAACATCCATTAAGGAGAGGCCAATTGTGGCAGGTGAAACAATGGCAGGCGATGGCTGTCCGAGTCCCCGACTAGGAAGAAGCATCTGAGGTGAACTCTGGGGAGTATTGTGTGCTAAGCATACCTGGGAACCCTTGGGGTTTGCCCGGAGATTCCGGGTGAAGCGCAGCTTCTTTGGGTCTCCAGGTCACCACTGTGAAACTCTGGGTCGCGGGAGCGGCGTTGTGCCACGCCCCACTCTCCGCCCACCTCCCCATAAACAAAAGTGTGTGTCCCGCGACATCAGCGGGACCGCCCACCTACATCCGCGGGACCACCCACCAACGTTAGAGGGACCTCCTACCCAATCCCGCAAGGGGGCCAGAAAGTTCCCGAGTATGGTGCTAAGCAGAAGACGAAGAAGAAGTAATTTGAAGAGCAGATTGGATACATTTTCTTTTAACGGACAATTAGGTTCGAGGATTACTCACCAAACTTCTCCATCATCACACCGAATATTAAGCGCTGCACTCACATTGGGATCGACCTCATTCCATTCTGGGGCACTTTTTGGAAAAAAAAGAAAACGTAGATACATTTCAACATTAAACTTAAAATAGACAAGTAATAGTTTGAGAGAGATTCAGTTCATTCACAGAAGATGAGATTGGTGGCAGGATGTGGCAGAGCCAGCATTGTCCAATCAATTTCCTGTCCTGAAGTCGATGGTGAAGAATAATCAAGTAGATCCAGTGAAAGGGGAAATTAAGATTGCTGCTCCCATATTTTACACGTAAAATGTTTATTTTTATAGCGATGTATTGCTCATCTTTTGGACTTGGAGGACCACAAACAGGCCCGGAATTCGGTGCATCTTTGCCTGACATCAATGGATTTTAAATTTAGCCGCCTGCGCTCACGACATATCTAAAAATAGTGGGCCGCTTGTAGCACAGAACAACGAAGCGTAGGTGTTAGAAAAGTGGCATATCCGGTTTAGTTACGAGAAATTGAGTCATCCAAATATTGATTGACAGCAAAGATAACGTAAAAGGGTAGAGATTCATCGAGGAAGTCAACACATCGGCACGGACAGGAAACCTACGACCCCGCAGCAACTACAGAGAATGCCAGCGCCGGCTCGTACTTTCCTCATTTCGCCAGTTCCCACACAGGGTGTACAGGAGTGGGTGTGTGAAAATAGTTCTGCAATTACCCGAATAAAACAAAACCTGAAGTTCAAGTTTTCTGATCAATACAATTGGGAAAAATGAGACGTCAGTCTATAAGTAAATCAATGGTTTGTCCGTCTGTTAATGTCTTCTCCCCATTCAGAGATGGGCACCAGCATTGCTCATGGTGGACAGTTTAATGAAGTTCTATGGACCTTCACAACCCTTGCCATGGACACCGGTGTCCTCGTACGGACACTTTGCCTATCCCGGTTCCCATTCCTCCACCACCACACTTGGGTCTATTGGATATATAGAAACTTCTATAGGGTATTTTCTGCCTGTTTACTTTGCGTCGTAAAGGATTGTTGGCCCATTAATTAACATCTCCCATTACACTGAGGCAGCAATACATTTAAAAAGGAAATGATAGTCCTTAATTTCTGCTTCCATATTTATGGTAACAAGTTATTACATATTAACCCCTTAATGACAAAGCCCGTACATGTACGGCCTCAAAATGAATTGTTTTCAATGTGTTTAGGGACCGCACATTGTCCTTAAGGGGTTAATTAACAATGATTCACCGAGAACAATTAGCCGTATTTGCCATACATTTGTTTTATGTAACGTAAAATCATTTAAACGCCCCGGCAGCTTGATTTTGGAACACGTTCACCATTCTGCTAACTCCGGTAGGAGAGCACAGAGGTGGCTCGGAAAAAGAAAAGTGTCTTCTAGCAGGATTCCCCGTCCTCGGGGGTTTTAGGGAAGGAACGATGAAGCAATAACAAGATCAACCGTAGCCAAGAAGAGACTGGGGCTGGTCCTGCTGCTTTCAACAAGTAGAAGCCGACATCTAGGCAAGCCTCAGACACTGCCTATGGCCATTTACTAAGAATTGTGTTATGTCTCTTGTTATAATCTTTAGAATCTTGTGATACTTTTTAGCGGACAAACATTTCATAGAACAAAAGCAAGACCCATGAGGCATAAACTCCCAAGACCTCAGTGCACCTTTCTCCAGAAATGATCAAACTCTCCTGAGCTTCCAGGTATCAGAGGTTCCCAGGGGTTCCAGGTAAAGCGGTTGGAAAAGTGAGGTTAGTGTGTTTGCTCCTCCAATTCGCGTATCAGGGGCCGGGAAGCAATTACCGTATTTGCTCGATTATAAGACGACCCTGATTATAAGACGACCCCCAAAATCTGAATATTAATTTAGGAAAAAAAAGAAAAAGTCTGATTATAAGACGACCCTATAGGAAAAAAGTTTTACTAGTAAATAATAATTCATGTCTATTTTTTTGTTTTTAATTTCCTTTTATTTACCAACCTGCCCCCAGTTATGCTCATCTGCAGCCAGTTATGCACATCTGCCCCCAGGCATGCCTTATACCCTCCTATATGCCACTCTGCCCCATGTTATGCCTTTTAACCCCCTATATGCCACCCTGGCATATAGGGGGTTAAAAGGCATATCATGGGACAGAGTGGCATATAGGGGGACACTTACATACCCAGACACTAAAATACCCACCCAGACACTTACACTTACCTACCCACTCTGACACTTACCTACCTACCCAGACACTAATATACTCAGGCACTTCACTCACCGCGATGCCTCAGCAGGCGCTTGCTGCAGCTCCCACGGGATTTCAGCATGACGCTGTGTGACCCCGCTAGGCCCCGCCTCCTCCAGAAAATTTAAGAGGTCTACCGGATCTGCTTTGGGACGGCACAGTGCCGCCGGGTCCCGGTCCTGCAGCAATCTCCCCAACCGGCTCTGCTTCCCCGCAGTGGGCGGGCTATCCCGGGAGCAGGAAGGTACGCGCGTATGCAACCTCGGCTGCTGCCGGCACTTTCGCCGGTGCTCGGTGATAGACGCCGGCAGCAGCTGAGGTTACCATACAGGAGGATCCAGGTCCCCTGCAGCGATGCGGGGGATCTGGATCTTAGTCTAATAGTCAGACCTCATTTGAGGTCTGATTAGAAGACGACCCCGATTACAAGACGAGGGGTATTTTTCAGAGCATTTACTCTGAAAAAAACCTCGTCTTATAATCGAGCAAATACGGTATATTTACTTGCCCCTTGGGCTGGAAGGTGCCAGCCCTTCCCTGTCAGCTATAGGACAAACCAGACACTACCTCTAAGAGAAGGTTACGGCCACTAAACGGCATCTCCTTTTCTCTCCTCAATTTGAGATTGACACAATGCCTGAGAAAGATCCATGAACCTACTTATCACTCCAGGCTCCGTTCCATTCTTTGTATCCCCAAGGATTTCGCACCCTGATCAATTTAACTTTACCACCCCGGTAGGATACCTGAAAATCACAAAAAGAAGAAATTCACATCAATTCAAAACGGTTCCCTAATCAGCAGTCACATCTGATGACTGTAATCCGTACTTATTTACCTCTTCTGCCCCGGTGACAGAATACGCATGTTTCCTAACCACGCTGTTATTTGCAACTGTTTCGGCCTCTCTGGAAAACTCATCAGATTTCTGTGGACATTAATGAATAGCATATTATACCATTTGTTACCAATCGGTTGTACAACAAAGATCAATTGCTACCTTTATTCTACTCCCACCAGGTCCCTAAAAAAATGCTTAATGGAAACAATAGGTCCCGACGTTCGTTTCCTTATCCAGTTGAACTTACAGAGGAGCAGGTGAGTAAAGCTTTTGCTTTCAGTCTCTTCTGGACTATCTGGAACAAATTTTCTGGAGCTTTATCCAAGTAATAGAGTTCAGCTGTCCCGCCTGTTAAATCCTCCAAAGCCTCTACCGGTAAACCTCCTTTCAGGGCTTCATAGGAGCCATTCAACCTGTAGGAACAGATTTAAACCCTAAAAATTTAATGCATGGCCTTAAAGTATAAACACAGGTCCTATGGAAAGTCACAAATGAGATCCCCAATCTGGACCATTAAAAACTGCAATCGCCCCAATAGAGCAATCTATGGATGAAGAATTCCATAGGCCTACATCTAATGGGTCTTGGACAGAAGATGCCTCTGAACACTGGTGCGTCTGACCTTCTGTACCAGAATCTCCTGTGTAACTCCCTTGTAAGGGTAAGGGATGGGATCCCAGACACTACGATAGTCTCACTCACTTGGCGTATGCTTTTTCCAGGAGGGCGCTCCAGAACTCATTGCCGGCCAGTGACTTCACAAACACCAGTTTTCCTGATTTTGTTGGTAACCGGTCGTCCACTACGACTTCTACCCACTCGCCGTACTGCCAGAACTGAGAGAAGCAAAATCATAGTAACGCTCAGATTAACATTTCACATGCCCACGAGACACCATAAATTCCGGCGTCCCCCACATGCACCTTACCCACCTTTACATCTTAACGATGGACATGAGGAAAAGTGGTGTATAAAGTGAATAGACAGAGTATAGACATGAATGGGTGGTACTGGGAATTTAAGTTAATATATTTGTGATCCTAAAGCGACACCTTACCCCATCCCTGAGTATTAGACCACGCTGTGCATGAGCCAAGCTGGACAATACCTTTAAGAGAACACTCACTAGGACCTCATGAGAGGAGACGTTTGAGCCGGCAGAGCTAGGTGTTGGGCTCAGGTCAGCATTGGCTCACCCAGCTAGAAAAGCACATTCAAGCAGGGACTTCAAGGTCATCGATACATTGCAGGAGGACATCACGAGACTCAATAATCAGTAGTGCAGAAGGATGAAGAAGGTCTCACACGTGTTGTAATTGACAGGTGGTTGCTGCTGATCACAGCTCAGGGGAAACCGAGACCTTTAATAAACTGGCTAGGCAAGTTTTTCGGGATTTTGTAGACCAAGAATGAGTGGGTTGACATGTTACCGAAGAAAAAGGACAATGGGGTGATTCGTAAAGAGGTTGCAGGTGCAAGAACTGGAGAGAAGTGGCAAAAAGAAAATATTTTGACAACTACTTTATTAATAAAAATTCTGAATCCCTGCCTTAAATCACAGTCCTACCTTAAAGCGGAAGATCCCTGCATAGTCAGTCTGGAAACTTTGGTCCCCTGGAACCACCAGGGAGAGGAAGTCTTGATTTTGTGTCAGCGAGGCGATGGCGGACAGTAACCAGCAGTCTCCTGTTGAGATAATAAGGAAAGTGTATGCAGTCGTATTAGACGATATCGTCTTTAGCCGAGGTTTTATTGGGCTTGTGTAGAAAATTATATAGTCACATAAGTTTTTGGGACCTCATTTGGAATTTTGCAAATATCTGAGGAAGAGACCTCTAACAGTCTGACCCCCAAAATGACTTAGGGATATTTACTGTATAGATTTTTTTTTCTTTTAGTGATGAGTTGAAGCAGACAGGGTCCATCCCGACGGTACTCACCCAGAGATCCTTGCCGGACATCTCCGTGGGTAGCTCCACCAACAATAAACTGAGGGTCAGGTTTTATTTCCTGCGTAACAGCGGAAAAAAATTCCATTAGTTGAAAGAAAATGATCCAATAGTCACAATGTTACAACAACTTCTCGTAAACACTTGCAGGGGGCTTGGGCACATCTATCACCTC
The DNA here is from genome assembly GCA_023333645.1 of Sceloporus occidentalis. NCBI lineage: Eukaryota > Metazoa > Chordata > Lepidosauria > Squamata > Phrynosomatidae > Sceloporus > Sceloporus occidentalis. The sequence continues at coordinate 586,208 of JALMGF010000199.1, forward strand.
AAATACATAGAGGGAAGTTCCTCGAGGTAACCTACCCACAGCAAAGCATTGTAGGGCTGTACGTGCTGCGTCCCAGGTACTGGAACTGCTTCTTTGCACATACGGGGGCTGATGGGACTTAATAGCCCAAGTGTCTGTTTAGAAGGGACGGTGCCCCTTTTCCTCCCCTGATGTCCCCTTTCCTAGGCACTACGAATGCCTTACACAGTTATATGAGTCCATGGTAATAGGTCACAGAGTCACATAAAAGGTCTTGTAAAGTCCTGCCATGAACCCGTCTTTGGCCAGCTGAAGTGTATGATATGGTAACTAGCCTACGGACCACTTAACTCATTAAACCAACATTTTTTTTAATTTATTTTTTTAATTTAAGAGCATTCATTGATTTATATCATTTATATGTGTGAACATGGTTGAAATTCTCAAATGACTCTGATATTCAAAATTTTTTCTGGAGCCCAGGATTCCGTGCTTCCAGCGTTGATGTGAAACAGAAAAACTAAGTTCTCCATAGACCAGATCCCCAAAAGTCTCCTGGGGCTGCACTCCTCTAATGGAGTGCGGCCTCCCCTTACTATATGCACACATATAACTGGAAATATGTTACATTGCTTTAGCCTTTTTGCTCTGGGCTTCATAAATTATATTCACGGTCTACTCCTTATTATAATTATGATTTTTATTAGTGTATATACGGTATCTGCGTTTTATATGTCATTCACTACACATAACTGCCTGGGGCCATTCCTAAAATCGCATGTAACTGAATGACAGGTTTTGCTATTTCACCTCCTACCGGAAGCGTTTAAGTTTAATTGCAACCCATTGAAAACAATGCATTTTGAGCCCATACATGTACGGGCTTTGTCAATAAGGGGTTAAAGAGAGGTTGCCTTCCACATGTTTAATTTACAGAGAGGGTGATAGATAAGTGGAACAGGCTCCAAGCAGAGGGGGTAGAGGGTAATACAGTGAGGGTATTTAAACATGCATGGGATAGACATACGGCTCCTGAATCTAAGACGAGACCAACGGCTGATTTGAGTTTTTATAGGAAAAAACAAGCAAGTAGATGGGGCAGAGTGCGATATATATATATTTTGTTTTCAAATTTAATGTGACCCCCTACCCACTAAAGCAATCGGATGGGACTCATGTTCACATGTATTACCGTGATATATTTATTTTTAAATATAATTTTGCTTCGCAAAAAAAACAAAAAACTATTTATTTATATATATATATATATATATATATATATATATATCATATCGGCGCTATTGACTTATGATCAGAGGCGTATATAGGGTATGGCAGCCATGGCACGTGCCATGGGCGCCATCTCTAGGGGGGCGCCGGTGAGCGGCTTTTAAATGCAATTTCAGTGCTTGCCATAGGCGCCATTTTCAGTAGATACGCCTCTGCTTATGATAATATATCCATCATGGTATAATATTAAGCAGCAAAGGCTAGCCAGGAAAGTGTTAAAAAGCACCCTACACACCGCTGAGTGACACCCAATCTAAGTGGCTTCCCTATTTTTAAATAATTGTTTCTAAATATTTGTTTTTAAATTAAAAAAAAAAAAAAAAAAAATTCTTCTAAATGGTAACATTAAAAAAAAAAAAGCCCAAAGCCTCTTTTTGGAACGTTGGGAGTTGTGGGAGTTGTTCTTACCGCGGGTCTTTTCCAGACAATCTTCTTTGCGTTCTCAGAGTCCGGTCCCCAATCTTTCAGACCCAAAGAAGTTGGCCCAGCGGGGAAAGCGTCATCTTCAAACAGACCGCCGGACGCCAAGCACCAAGCCTTCAGCGTCTCGTAGTCTTGGTTGAGATACTTCACCGCGTTCCCGGGGGTGCCGAGACCTCGGGCTACAGCCCTGTCTTTGCTTATTTTAGCAGCGACTCCAGACATGCTGCGCGTTCGGTCTTTACGTTGGCGTTGGAAGTTTAGGTTTGATCAGCCGGAGTGGGACGTTTATATAGGGACAAGAAAAAAAACACCCCCGGAGACATCGCTTTACAAGCGGGAGGCAGTCCGTGACACGTCAGAGGTCACACAAAGCAGGTGTGACATCCTCAGGATTCTTGTGTAGGTTTAGAATGACGTCATTAAACACGAATCTGGAAATAAGGATTCCGGATGAACGGCTTCACTCCGCACTTTGTTCGAAAAGCTGACTATCTCTGATTTTCACTCTTTATGTTTTTTTTAGCCTGAGGTTAGAAGCTCAGCGAGGAATGTCAGGCATTCGTAGATTTCCGCCATCGCACTCAGGTGGAGGATAACACAGGATAGGGGTCACCTGGTGAGTTCCAACTAAATGCAGATCAGCCCGTTCGGCCCCATCTAATCTGCGGTAAAGACTTAAACCTTAATCAGTCGCTCTCGTCTTAGATTCAGGAGCCGTGTGTCTATCCCATGCATGTTTAATATCCTCACTGTATTACCCTCTACCACTTCTGCTGGAAGTCAGTCCCATTTATCTACCACTCGCTTGTAAAAGTTAAAATTCCTTACGTTACATCTAAACCTCTGACCCTCCAGCTTTGGTCAATGATCTCTTCTAACGTTTCTTCTCTGAATTCCAATATTTGATTGTAATTTTAATTACATTTTTTTGCATAATAAAAGTAAAAAGAGGCTATGAATTTGGGGATTGTTAAGTAGCCAGGAAACCCTTATTTCTTTCAAGTTCGAATCAGAAGACTCTCTGCTGATGCTACACCTTAAATGAACTGACGTTAAATAAACGGTAATCTGTCCCAGGTACCTGATCCACATCCATAGATGCCAACAGTCTTAAATTTGCTCGGATGAAAGTTCTGGTTATCAAGAAAGCTGGCAGGTGAGCCCAAGTTTGACACTGTGTTCGTGTGGCAATTTTATAATCATTTAAGTGATTCCTTAAAACAGCTTTTGCAATTTGTGGATTAATAAAAAAATTTCATTACTGAAGCATACCTTCTAACTGTCTCGATTTACACGGGACACTCCCAATTGTGCCACTCTATCCCGCCGTCCCGCCAAGCTCTTCGGGTCAGGGGTAGAGCTCGGTGGGACGCAGGATTTGGGAGTATGATTAGGTGGACCCTGGAAAACCATAAACACAGGGGAACCGGCATTTAATTATCTGATCTGTGAAATAATTCCCTGGGGTCAGCTGTTAACTCGAGGACCTGCTGGAGGCAGTGAAATAGTATAATAATTATCAGGGTCCGGAGAATACGGAGCTGATGTTATCGGCATTAAAGTCTATCCTTCCAGCGACAGGAGAAAAACATAGAGACGGCCTGATGCAAGATAAAAGCTCCGTCCCTTAACGCCCAACTCCCAATTGGCCACCCTACTCTTCACCAACTCCTCAACAAAGTTCACACCACACTTTGTTTAGGATAATGGCTGCAGCTTTATAGAGAAAATATAAAGTGCATAAAAGCATCAGTAATAACTCATCCATACATTAACAAGCACTGACAATAACAGAGAGACCATCGCTTTGCAACCCTAGCCCTCCCCTCACCACTAGCCCCAAAACACCAGCTCAGTGGCAACCACACGAAGCGAGCCCTATGAGCGCACCTCCAACCAGGGCTGGACTGATGGGAATGGGGCTCTGCTTCCAGCTTTGTGAGATCAGTTTGGGGAAGGCCCTTATCTATTGCAGCGTGACTGCGCACAAAGAACTTGGAAGAACTTGACCGGCCGCAAAGAGCCCTGACCTCAACCCCATCAAACACCTTTGGGATGAGCTGGACCTTCTCCTCCAACATCTCGTCCAATATTAGTGCCTGACCTCACAAATGGTCTACTTGATGTATGAGCAGAAATTTCCACAGAAACTCCCCAAAATGTTGTGGAAAGCCTTCCCAGAAGAGAAGACGCTGTTATAGCTGCAAAGGGACATATTAAAGTCCCTGTTGGTGTAATGGCCGGGTGTCCCAATACTTTTGTCCATATAGTGTACCATATTTAGGATAGCCCTATGCCTTCTTATTGAAGTCTTACATTGTGGCTTTGTATTAAACTCTTCTACTTCTGCTGTAGGCTCCTCCATTTAGTAAAATACTTTCTAACCTCACATCTATACTTCTGATCCTTTAATTCTAGGTTATGGCTTCTTCTCCTACAATCGTTCCTCTTTAGAAATAATTATCCTCCTAGGCATGGTTTATCTCCTTTAATTATTTAAATGTTTTTCTCTTATCCCCTCACTTCTGTCTTTCCTCCAAGCTATAGGAATGGAGACAGTTTATCAGATAAATATATGCTGAAGGGTATCTGGTCAGCAACATTTGAAATGTATATGTTGTGTCCTGCGATAAATGGCTGGTGTGGCCACCCTATCGTAGAGTCACAGAATGAATGTGTTCTACTTTGTATAATTGTATAGAAATTTATATTATTTCTCATGTCTCAGCTCCTTATTGTTTATGCTCCATGTCTCTTTTAGTCTGACAATCCGAAGACTCCGATAACACCGACTGGTTGTTTGGTAGGTCACAGACCATGGGCCCATCCCTGGAGGAGCCCCAGACCATTAGGCTTGTTAGGTTAGGGATAAAGATGTAAGGTTATATCTAAAAAAGAGACCTCTAAGGCTATGAAAGGTTATGTAACTTTACATGTATTTGCTGTATTGGCAGTATGAAGGGTATCAATCAACTTCCAATACACATATATACTGTACACTCAACTTGGGGGTTAAATCCACTCTTCTTCTTTGATGATTAGGATTGGGACAAAAGTCAATAAACATTAGTGCTGGAGCCACTGGAACTGGAATACCCTCAAGTTAGTACCTTATTGTAAACTACTTTTACTGAAGAGAAGGGTGATATAACCATTTATTACCCCAAGGGTCAGATAACTGGAAGGACACAGGAAAGCCATTATCTAAATGACATGCCTCGGGTCTTCCAAAGATCCTATACTTACAGACCTGATGACAGACACTGAGTAACAATAAAGTAACGGCCGCCCCTGCTCTTTAAACGCTGTGCGAGTATACCAGGGTGCTTAAGACGGTTCTTTGATCTTTAACGTATAGATTGAGCGTTCTTTTCGAAGAATGTCTGCTTGCCATTAAGGAGAAGAATCGCATGCAGAGAGATGTTTTTTTGACAGGCCCCTATTGCCAGAAATGTATTGTATACATCTTTTCTATTCAAGTACATTTATAAAAATGATGTTGTATCAATAACAATGTCTTTTAACGCACATTGGACTTTTTTTTAGTTAGTAGTAGGTTCAAAAAAGACTTCAGTCCATCAAGTTCAGCCTTTCACACATACGTAAATTTAAGAACCCCCCCCACACAAAAAAACATGGCACAGTAATGGTTAACCTGTAAAGGATTAGAATAGCATTTTTAGCTGATAATTATTAAATATTCTGTAAGTGACCAGCACTGATTTTTTTTAATGAATTTGATACTATGCAGGGATGTTAATTTAGCATTGATATTAAATATTTATTTATCTGCTTGCATTACTTATGAACAATGCAGGGGTAATATTAATTTTATGGCAAGACAGGAGGCTTCATATTTGCTATCTCTTCCTTTACGGAATATTCGGCTCCTGTCTTTATTAAAATTCCAATTATTCAGTCATCAAGTGTAGAATAATTGCGTACATGTCACGCTACAACAAAGACCTTATTTTGCCCTTACCTAAGGCTACTATATATGGCTGGACAATGATTACGGCATACAGTTATTAAGAATATGACATCATTTCGACATCATGACCTGTGACACTTTCCAAAACATGGGAAAACGGAAACATGGGATTTCATTTATCTTACTGAGGTCTACAGTCTTACCTGGGGGGGCAAGAAAGCAAATCCTGGTATAAAAAAGAAGCAACATACAGTTCCCATGAACTATCTATCTATTATAAATATCTTGGAGGGGTCCCTTGTTACAGTGTGGCCCCAGGGCCCACCTGACCTTAATCCGCCCCTGCCTATACCTTGTCTTTTGTTGGTTTGGCAGTCAGGACAATTTCTTGCTGAACAGAATAGTTTTTAGAGTTTCTAGAATTTTGGATGTTCTGAAAAAAATCACATAATAGCTCATTTTTTTATTTTTTTTTTAATTATACAATTTCTACCAAAACCGATTGTGATTTGTTGTGACAATGATTAGTGAGAACTTGTGTCAAGGAGAAACAATTGTGAATTTTTAGTGTTGGCTGGGTGTCCACCTGGACGGTTCTACCCCAACATCGTACTGAGCCACCGTGGAATGATAAAAATTATATTACTATGTAATGGAACCAATATGCACCTGGCCTGGTTGTCTGAAGGTCTTATCCTGTTGATGGCATTTATGCATTTATTTAGTATTTATAATATTTTTAGCTTAATGCATTTATTTCGGGATATTCAAACAATTAAATATTAGTCATTATTGGCAGGGTTCTGGGAAATATGGTCAGGATATGGGTAGGTTGGTCGGTTATTCAGCCATGGCCACTTGGTTCTTCCACGCCGTACCATATGAGAGACTGAAGATTCACCAATGTTGTCATAAACATTTTTCACTATTCCACGTTTAGAGCATCCTGCATTAAGGACAAAATTCTCTACTTTAACGGTCAACCAATTCATTCCTACTTAAAATGCTGTTGAGATTGGATCGCCCACTCAATTGCCACTAAATGGCAAGGGAGTGTGGCGACCCAGGTTTCACCAAGAGTTACTGAGGGCACTCAGAGAGATACTGTTTAGGGTTCATGATATATCCCTTCTAGAGACTCAATATAAATGAATGAACAAATGGTTAAAAGAAGTCTTTACAGCGAGAAAAACAGGCAGATCAGGTGGGTCAAATGGGTCTGATCTGCCAGCAAATTCTATAAAAATGAAAACTTAAGCCTTGACATGAGTTTTCTCGAGGCTGGCCAAGGTGTGTTTCTCTGGCTTATCAATCACTCGCCTATTTTTGTGTCACAATTATCTTTATATCATTGAAGTGACATTTGTCATAAAACCTTGCACAATTGTACAAAAAACATTATAGGTGGTTTCCATCAAACTTAAATAAAAATGCAAATACCTCAATTGGAATTAAACACAGAGCCCCAAAAAAGTATAATCAATTAAAATATAAATTGAACTGTAGTAAGAACAGTAAGCATTATAGATTTTTTATGACATAATGCTAACTTTAAAATAAATTGTAAAGAACTCGATGTGTCTTTAACATATTTAATATAGTGTAACAACTGGGTTGACATTGCACTTGTTACACTTTTACTCTAACATGCGCACAGTAACGTTTGTCACATAATACAAAAACAAAGTGATTTATGCACTTAGTGAAAACGTCTAAAAAGAAAAAAAATTACTTGTGGTGGGTGGAGGGTTAAGCGGGAGGTATTTTCTTTTATATATGAATATTACTTACTTCCTTTGTCACATAATGTCTTCCTGTTACAGTTATTTAAAGAACGCCCCGAGTGATTGAATTTACCATACCTTGGGTTAAAAAGAGTTCAGAACCCTTATTCATTCTCTCGTGTTAAATAGTACATTTAATTTTTGCTATATTTTGCATTTAAATTAATGAAAAGTGAAACAATGTTTAACTCATAACTTGTTTTATGTTAAAATTCCATTAATAAAAGCAAAAAACATTGCTTCCATAGGAATTTAATTTAACCCCCACAAATCACTATTTGGTGGCCTTTCATATTTCGGGCCACTAGTTTTTAAGCTTGTACCAGCTTGGCACGGTGTTTGTGTAAAACCGGCCCCTTCTTTTTGCTTGGTTGTTGCTTGAGGATCACATTTTTTAAATAGCGTCACAGATTCTACATGGAGTTTTAGATCAGGATTTTTTTTTTAAGCTGGTCCTTTTCCAGAACTTTCCTGTTGTTACACTTATGGTGCCTGGAAAGCAAACAATGAAAAATGTTACCTTTAGGCCCATCCAGCTTTTTTTAAGCAATACCCTGGAGTCATCATTTTCTGCCCATATAAAGGGCCATCTATAAAATGAAATTTAAAAAAACCTAAAAAAAAATAACCTAAAAAAATAAATTCTCGTACTGTATTAATATTCAAGCAGGGTCAGCGAGTGCAGGGATAAATGGTACCTGTACCAAGACAGTCACTAATTGAGGTGAGAGCAGGTTTTATAGTGGGTCAGAGGATAAAGCTCCACCCCCTCATGGCTAGTCCCCTCCTCCCATAGCAGAATCCACCCTACAGCACAGAACCACCAATCAGGAGACCACACCCTTCGGACGACAGTAGGGAAGGAACCAGGTCGGTGACTCTTGCTCCGAGCGCTAGAGGGCCCCGGGGCCTGACGTGTGCCCTGCTCATGTTGATAATCACATTTTTCCTAGTAATTAAACTAATTATGCTTTATCTTACCCATTGTACTGCGCTATGGAATTTGATGGCGCTATATAAAACAAGAAATAATAATAATCTTGTTGCTGCTGACAACATGTGCATCCAGATGTAAATAGGCAACACAAATATTGCGTAGACAAAGCACTGATAATTTTTCCTGGAATACTTAATTGTCATGTGATCCAAAAACAGGCACTGATATGTTGTTGCCCTAAAAGCAAAAAAAAAGGTTTTTTTGTTTCTGTTGCTGAAAAAAATTATTAAAGTTATTCTAAAAAAAAATAAAAACATTACACAATGAAAAATAAGAAGGCTCCATTCTATCAGCCAAAAGGCCAGCGTCATTCCCAAAAGTTTTCTGTACATCGAGGATAGAATTGGGGAGTAAAACAGATCCTAGTTGTTAAAAGCCAACAGACAATAAATGACAGATGTTTCCGGGTTACATGCGCCGCACGCTACGCTCTTCCACGTCTGAATCATTTGCAAACCTCTGCATAAAACAAATATACAAAAAAACCTCAAATATACGTGAAATGATAATTTAGATTGATGACTCTGGACACAACTGACAGAAAAAAATATATTTTATTGCAAGATCTAGGATTCTTTGTTACTTTGAAAACATTTAATGACTGTTTGTTCCAACGATCTTTTTTTTTTTTTTTTTACATTATTTGCACCAACGTTGATTTCTGAAGAGCGGTTATACCGATTAGTGGAAGTCATTTTGTGTTTTAGACTCGTCTGGGTGTCCGGATGCACCATTCTAGGCCATTCTAGGCCGTTCTAGGCCAGTCCAGTACCGAGCCGCTGGATAGTGAGGAGAAACAGACGTTATTTTGATACAGAGATAATATTAAGGAAATATCTCTACCTGCTGATGGGCCGGGCTCAGCCAGCATTTTTTTCAGAAAATGATCATCTTTGTTTATCTTAATATTTTTGGTGACATATTCTGGCCTAGGCTGCACAGAGCCCCGACCTCAACCCCTTCGAAAACCTTTGGGATGAACTGGAACGGAGATTGTGAGCCGGGCGTCTCGTCCAACATCAGTGCCGGACCTCACAGACGCTCTACTGGATGAATGGGCAAAAATACCACAGAAACTCCCCAAAATCCCGTGGAAAGCCTTCCCAGAAGAGTGAAGAGCTGTTACAGCCGCAAAGTGGGGACCAACTACATATTCTTGGAATAAGATGTCCAAAAAACTCATATAGGTGTGATGAAATAATTTAACCTGCAAGGAACAGGATTTGCATATATACATGGCCGCAGTGGCGTCGCTACAGGGGGGCAAGTGGGGGCAATTGCCCCCCCTAGGTTAATCCTTGCCCCCCCTGTTGCCCCCCTGCTAAATTTGGATCCCGTCTTTCTTTCTTTTTTTTTATTTATTTTTTTAACGCGGAGGAGAGAGAGGTGCGGCCCGAGTAAGATCGGCAGCCAAGGCAACCGATCTTACGCGGGCCGCACCTCGAGCCCTGCTACTTACCTGTGGGAGGGTCTTCTGTACTGCAAAGAGGAAGCGGAACCTAGCAGAGTTCACGTGACATCACATGACTCTGCTCCAGTCCCGCTTCCTCTGTGCTTTACCAGAGAACGCAGAGGGAGGCCGCGCCCTCTGCTGAAGTCTGTGAGCGGCATCAAGGAGCTGCAGTGCATGTAAGGGGGTGGGGAGGGAGTTTAAATGAGAATGTATGATTGAGGGAATGAATCTGTGAATGAATGATTATATGAATAAATGAGTGTGTGTGTGATAGCATGGATGTGTAAGTGCTGGAACCTAGGCATGATGGGACTGTGATTGCTGTTAGCAATCACACTCCTATCATGCCAAGTCAGCCAGTACATGCTGAAACCTGGCTAGCTGCCCCCCTTGTCTATGGATGCTGCCAGCAGTATGGGGTCTGCACATCACTTACAGCCATCCTGTACCAGCATGTACTGGCTGACTTGGCATGATAGGAGTGTGATTGCTAACAGCAATCACAGTCCCATCATGCCTAGGTTTCAGCATTTACTGGTTGGATGTGTAAGTGCTGGAACCTAGGCATGATGGGACTTTGATTGCTGTTAGCAATCACACTCCTATCATGCCAAGTCAGCCAGTGCATGCTGAAACCTAGCTAGCTGCCCCCCTTGTCTATGGATGCTGCCAGCAGTATGGGGTCTGCACATCACTTACAGCCATCCTGTACCAGCATGTACTGGCTGACTTGGCATGATAGGAGTGTGATTGCTAACAGCAATCACAGTCCCATCATCCCTAGGTTTCAGCATTTACTGGTTGGATGTGTAAATGCTGGAACCTAGGCATGATGGTACTTTGATTGCTGTTAGCAATCAAACTCCTATCATGCCAAGTCAGCCAGTACATGCTGAAACCTAGCTAGCTGCCCCCTTGTCTATGGATGCTGCCAGCAGTATGGGGTCTGCACATCACTTACAGCCATCCTGTACCAGCATGTACTGGCTGACTTGGCATGATAGGAGTGTGATTGCTAACAGCAATCACAGCAAGCACAGTCCCATCATGCCTAGGTACCAGCATTTACTGGTTGCCTGGGTATGATAGGAGTGTGATTGCTGTGTGGACGGCAGGGCCGGCTTTGGGGTGCGCAACCTGTGATCTATGCATGTAATTTAGGGGGTTTTAAATATACCTTTTAATGCTGTGTTTTTATGTGAATTCCAATTGATCTTTACTTGCAAAGCTGGGTTTTTGCGTTATTCTGTAGATCCATATCTATATATTTCCATACATTATTTATGTGTACCTGCAAATACAGTGTTTGTATGTCTTATTCAGTTGATTAATACCTGCAATGCTGTTTCCATGTATTTATTTGATCTATACCTGCGATGCTACGTTTCATATATTATTATTGTATACCTGCAAATACAGGATTTGTATGTCTGATTCTGTTTATTTGATATATATCTTCAGTGCTGAGATCACAGGTGAATTTCAGTTGATCTATCCATGCAAAGCTTGGTTTGTGTGTTAATGTGTTGATCTATACCTGCTATCGGCAACTGGGGCTAATATTAATATATATGGGCAGCAGGGGCAAAAACACTAAGGGGGGTATAAACGACAATGCAGTGTGAAAAATCCATCCTGATGCAGACGTCTGTGACGTGGATTGTGTCCTGCTGTTTGTGTGTTTTTGGTTATCAGTGTGGCAGAGCCTGTCCTCGGGTGTGTGTATAGGTGTTGGTGTGGCAGAGCCTGTCCTGGTGTGTGTTCAGTTGTCAGTGTGGCAGAGCCTGTCCTAGGGTGTGTGTTTGGGTGTCAGTGTGTCAGAGCCTGTCTGTGTGTGTGTGTTTGGATGTGGGTGTGGAAGAGCCTGCCCTGATGTGTGTGTTCAGTTGTCAGTGTGGCAGAGCCTGTCCTGGTGTGTGTGGGTGTCTGTGTGGCAGAGCCTGTCCTGGTGTGTGTGTGTGTTTGGATGTGGCAAAGCCTGTCCTGATGTGTGTGGGTGTCTGTGTGGCAGAGCCTGTCCTGGTGTGTGTGTGTTTGGATGTGGGTGTGGCAGAGCCTGTCCTGATGTGTGTGGGTGTCTGTGTGGCAGAGCCTGTCCTGGTGTGTTTGTGTGTATGTTTGGTTATCGGTGTCGCAGAGCCTGTCCTGGTGTGTGTGTCTGAGTGTTGGTGTGACAGAGCCTGTGTTGGTGTGTGTGTCTGAGTGTTGGTGTGACAGAGCCTGTGTTGGTGTGTGTGTCTGGGTGTCAGTGTGTCAGAGCCTGTCCTGGTGTGTGTGTGTGTGTTTGGATGTGGCAGAGCCTGTCCTGATGTGTGTGTGTGTGTGTTTTTGGTTGTCGGTGTGGCAGAGCCTGTCCTGGTGTGTGTGTGTGTGTGTTTGGATGTGGCAGAGCCTGTCCTGGTGTGTTTGTGTGTATGTTTGGTTGTCGGTGTCGCAGAGCCTGTCCTGGTGTGTGTGTCTGGGTGTTGGTGTGACAGAGCCTGTGTTGGTGTGTGTGTCTGGGTGTTGGTGTGACAGAGCCTGTGTTGGTGTGTGTGTTTGGTCATCTGTTCCTGGCACTTAACTTACAGTAGGAATTATTTAATTTATATTTATCCAGAGATAAAACGCCCTCCTGAAGTTGTAGTGACTTCAGGGGACAAAACGTTCAAGGCCCTGAAATCATTTAGTGGAAAAGTTATTTATTGTGTTATAATATTTATTTCAAGGATTAGTCGCACTCAGTTGTGGCTTCAGGCTTCCCATGTTGAATGATCAAGTATTATTTTAGCCCAATAACAAAAGTATAATTCCATAGCACATTACTTTTGGAAATTATGAATGCCCCCCAGTTTGACTGTGATATCTTGTGTGCCCCCCCTATATATTGTTTCTAGAGTCGCCACTGCATGGCCGGCCCTACAATGGAGCAGAGTGGGGCAATTGCTCCAGGCGGCACTTTTGAAGGGGCAGCACTTTGCCGACCCAAGCGGACCCAAGCGGAAGAGAGGGTCGCCGAGTGGTTTTTGCTTACCAAGTTGTCGCTACCCGCTCGGTGCCCCTCTCTGTCCTCTGTGAGCCCTCTAGCTCGGTCTCGGTGCCGGCTTGTAATGCTGAGCGCCAGAAGATGACGTCATTTCCGGCACTCAGCATTACAAGCCGGCACCGAGACCGAGCAGGGAGACTCGCCACAGGACTGCTGAAAGGTAAGTACAAAGGGGGGGGGGAGGTAGATAATAGGGAGGGAGAGGAAGGGTAGATAACGGGGGGGGGCAGAGGAAGGTTAGATAAGGGGGGGGCGGCATTTTAAACTTCGCCCCAGGCGGCATTATGTCTTGGGCCGGCCTTGCATATATATATCTTATATATTTTATGGGGCTGCAGATTCAGTCAGTGTTCTATAAATATAAGAAAAAGCTCAGTAGGATTACTGTATGAAAATTCTGCATACCGCAAAGAGGGACAGATGGCTGACTCTTCTACTTGCTTAGCTGAATATCTGGGGGGAAAAAAATAGAAATCGATGTGTTAAGTACATTAGTCTCGCTATCATGCATATACCTGCTGATGGGTTTACAAATGCATTCTGGTGATTCTTTCTGCTCCGGGGAAACAATGTTAACATTCATGGTTTCAATGAACGTTAATGGGTCACGGCCATGGCCAGCCAGTAAAAATGAAAGTTCCCGTAATTGCAGATCTCCTAAACGACCCACATTAATAAGAACTAAACCCAAACAGCTTTATAAATGTGGCAGAGGGGCTGTCAACCCCTTGGAACCGCCAGCCTAGGACTAGCAATGGAAATCAGTGACTTACTGTACAAACTTTCAAACTCCATGAGACATTCCTTGAAATCGTTTAATTCAAGAGGCACATCAAAGCATTTTTCAATGAACCTCTTCCAAACAATAGTATCATATTCAAAGCCTGCGAAAACAAACACAAAATGTAGTTTTTTTACACCAAAAATAAAGATAATCATTTTTGTTAGAGAATCAAACTTTGTTCAGTTTAGGAATCAGACACATTTATCAGTCGGTGTTTTTTCTTTTATCAATTTTCAAATTATATTTGTTTTTTCAGCGATTGAAGCGCATCCAATACAGCTGCACCTACAAGGTATGGATGCTCAACCCCAGTAAAAAGAGCACATGTAGAATAAAGTGGCTAGACCTGTTTAGATATTAAGTAGCAAAAAAATATAGTAACGCAATACACCTGGAAAAAACATTATTAGAGTAGAGGGAAATCGAAGAGAGGAGTAGGGAGAATAATTGCGGTGATCGCATCTGGCGGCACTCAAGTTGGCCCAAGCCGACCAGGGTACAGAACTGTAACCAATAAAATATATGGACAAAAGTATTGGGACACCTGACCATTACACCAACAGGGACTTTGATGATATCACATTCTAAATACATAGACATTAATATGAAGTTGGTCCCCCCTTTGCAGCTATAACGGCTTCCACTCTTCTGGGAAGGATTTCTACAAGATTTTGGGGATTTTCTGTGGGAATTCTTGCCCGTTCATCCAGTAGAGCGTTTGTGAGGTCAGACACTGATGTTCCAGTTCATCCCAAAGGTGCTCGACGGGGTTGAGGTCAGGGCTCTGTGCTCAATGGGACATACCAAGACACTGTGGACAATTCTTTGCTTCCAACTTTGTGAAAGAGACTGCGCCCCAGCACACAAAGCAAGGTCCATAAAGACACGGCTGGATGAGTTTGGTGTGGAAGAACTTGACCGGCTGCACAGAGCCCCGACCTCAATCCCATCAAACACCTTTGGGATGAAATGAAACGAAGATTGCGAGCCAGGGCTATCTTTTAAATTTAGGGGGAATCACATCTTATGGAGTGTATGTAAAATAACCCTGGCAATTGTGATATATAAGAAGTGAGACTGAGCTTTTTAAAGTTAAAAAATGAAAGTGCAACGCACCTGAGTTTTGCACAGGAATCACCAAAAATGTAGCTGGCTGATCGGAATCATTTTCATATTCATCACTGGATATTATCTATGTACAGAAGAAGACACACAGCATAGCTCAAGACGAAGCACAAAGGTTTTATTTGTTGGCTTTGCCAAATTTAAATACTTAGGTTTAATAAGTTTCCCTGTTTGCATGACACATACCACGCTTTCTTGAATTCTGGGCATTGACCGTGCCCTATAAATCTACATTCTGCATGCAGAACTAAACTCACCCAAATACTACCACTGAAACCGCCATGCTACCTTGGAACTTACGTAATTTTGCGGAAAACTTTCATCCCCCCAAAGCTCCGGCAGTGGGATAGCTTGACTGAGAGTTGCGATGGAGCAGAGAATCCAGCAATTTACTGAAAAAACCAAAGCACAGGTTATAGCGACCTATCGTGATGGAACACAAATCAGTTATTCGAGCGTTGGAATTATTATAGGAAACCGGTGAAAGACTAAAATATCTCTGGTCACGGTTGTGGCTTCGACGTTGTGTCCAACAAACAAATTTGGGTGAAAAGTTGTGAAAGTGGCACAATGACTACGCATTTTGGCGGAAGTTTGCAGGTTACGTCCGTGGAGATGCAGACGAAGATAGACGATAAAAGGGAGAAGCTGAAGAACAAGAAGATGCGGAGGTGGAAGTGGTCGTCAGAGAAGGTAGGGAAACATTTAGAGAGCGTAAGCAAGAGAGTGAGAGTATGAGTGAACGATAGTGAATGTCCCGAATTAAAAATGCCCCCCTGATTTTCATCCAAACCAAATGGGAAGGAAACATAATTCCTGCCCATGGGCAGAAAACTGTCCATGGCTGGAGTTGTATATACTTGACCCTACCCAAGAATAGAAGAAGGCTTACTGACCTAAAAGGACATTACAACGACATGTAACGCTGGGCGGCATTGTGGATCGGTCTATACCTGTCCACGAGAGTGACATTAATCATACAACATTACATGGTTTTCAATACGAAATACTAGATTATGTGTAAATTTGGGTCAAACACAGCACTCACCTAGTGTAACTTTAAGTAGCTCCATTGGAATTAGTGGCCCTGAGCTCTGCTGATACGGCTGCACCTATGGATACAAAGAAGCGAATGTAAAACAGATTTTATATCGAGTGCACAGAGTGGTCGTTGATTAAAAAATACAAATAGCTATTTTTTTATCAAATAAAGTGAAACAAATTATAATCACAATCTAAAGTTAAAATAAAACCGAACTGTGTGGAGCGACTTTTTGGAGCGTTTTCAATAATTCCTGCTAAGAGGAACACTTCAGTAGAGGCAGGCAGGGGAGGAATCAGACGATGATCACATGCGAGCATTAAAAAGCATTGGAGTCCATGCAAATTCCCTATAACTCCCCTCCCAGTGCAACCGGTTGGGTAAAGTCCTTCTGGCCCTTGCGGGTTTTGGTAAAGGATGTTTGCTTTATTCTCTTTGGATAATTAAGGAAAAGTTTTATGGCTGAGCGATGGCTTCCGATTCCAAGTCTTACGCTACAATTTCAAATGTGTTGGGCAAGAGGACTGATCAAAATGAAAATCAGAAATGACTTTAATTAGAAAGTCTAAATAAAAGAATATCTCTGGTAGTAAGGAGAGCCCTAAACAGACCAACAATAATTTGCACTTTCCAAAAGGTGAGGAACCTGCGCACACAAATACACCACAGGAACAGTCCAAATACCACATACCGGCCCCTTCTCATGCCGGTCATCCAATGTTCCAGATCTCGTAACGTGTGTTCACTGCCCTGATTCTGGACCATACCTGGGATCTATATCTCTCTAAATTGGCTAACCCTGGCAGTTTAAATGTTAACCCTGTGATGGCCCATCATGCAGATTCCATATAGGCACTCATCAAATGTGTTAACCAAACGACTCTAATACCCGTCCTAATGGAAACAAATTGAATTGTCTTTATCAAAAAAATACAAGATTGAGTAACATGGATTCAAACAGACAAAAGCCATTCTGCTCCAGAACCAACATTTTTACCCTTATCTCAGAGTCAGGGTGAAACCCTGAGAGTTTCCAGATATGTCAATTGGTAATGTAACCTTCTCACAATCACACAACAGTCTTTTATGGGTCATAAAACACTTGCCTATATCATCTGATTTTTTTTAAATGTCTAGTTTATTTTGTTTCCAATTACAAATCAACAATTGCAACTCAATAAAATCCTCTTGTTGGTAATGAACACAGTAATAAAATATGGTACTGCGAAATGATTCGGTATCATAGCTTATAAAGTAAAAATGGATACTTTTTGATTTGTTTGCTTGTTTTTTATTTCTGTTGGGTCCACATATAAACGGGAGTGTAAGGTCCCCCATAGCTAATGCAAAATGCAAAAAAAGTATCATTCTGGGGGTTCCATTGGCCGATGAAAAAATCAAAAGGTCCAACATCCATCATTAGGTTTTTGGGGATCCATATCTGGAATCCATAAATGATCTGCATTTCCAATAAAGCGGATTTTATTCACCTAAAAATCATGATCATAGAGATGATTTGGAGGTATGGGAGCCAGATGAAGAATGATGTCACAGCCTCTGATTACACACTTATTGTGTTATTTAATTGCCAGATGTTTGCAGCCTAAATTGTAAATTCCGCAATCAGGGTTCTTGGGGTTAATAATGAAGTATGAGATTTCTTCAAAGCTTTCATAGGCCTTCACAAATCAAAGGGTCCTGCTGGTTGAGTAAGAAATTTAGAAGCATAAAAGTCAAGACCAAGTAAGAACCATTCGACCCATGTAGTTTCCAACTTTTATGCCAGTCCTATCTGGTCTTGTCTTTTATTTAAGATATTTATATGCCCATCCCATGCATATTTAGATTAATTAATTGTATTAACATCTACCATGTCTCCTGGAAAGCTGTTTTATGTATCTACTACCCTCTCAGTAAAGTAAAATGTCCTTACATTACACCTACAGACTGAGACTGTCTATCATTTTCCCACAAGGCAGTATCATAAGTAATCAGGTTATTTGTCTAGTAGATTAAGATAAAGTAAACAGAGTAAGAACGCATACACATGACAAACACCCAGCTGTCTGAAATCACTTTATTATGTAAAAATATAACAGTTTCAAACACAATATTTAAAAAGACGTTGACTGTAGGAATGCCAACAAGTATCTAAACTTGCGTTGTTATACTAGAACTAGACCAAAGCGATGTTAGAAAGTTTTAATTATGAGATAAATCCATGTCTACAATAATGATATTAGATTAGGTACTTCTGGTACTTCTGTTTGCTTTATTCTCTTAGCTTTGGGTGATTGATGGCTGAGCAATGGCTTCCAACTCAATCTTACGCTACAATTAAAATTTTTTGGGGAAAGAGGAGACTGATCAAAAAGAAAATCAGAAATATCTTTATGCACCAAAAATCTAAAAAAAAGGGTGTGAGAGCAGCCGGACCTAAAGCTTCAGGAGAGGTGAGAGGTAAGCAGGGGCAGACAGGAGGAGGTATGTATGTGGGACATGTTGCTTTGGGATTGTTGGGGCAATTTTCACACCAGGGCCCTGTGGTTTCTAGTTACGCCCCTGATTACACCATAAAATTAATGGTACTTTCTCGTGCAAGTCATCCAACCTGGTAGATCTCCTAATGTGTGTTCGCTGCACCTGTAGGAGATGGACACCGTATCAAAGATCTGAAGGGTCACCATATTATTTGGGCAAATAATAGATAGACATGATTGTCACCTCCTACCATAATTGGTGGCCCTGGAGTACAGTTTTCTTTTTTTAATTTGATTTACTTCATTTTTCTTTTTAATATAGTGTAAGGATTAAGCAGTATAATTAACACGTTTCTGGCGAGGACATGAAAGTTTTCATTTAACTTGCATGGTCTCGTCCAAATCTTACAAAATATGCCCACACAATCAACATGGATTTTAGTAGAAATGCTTGTTGTTCTGCAAGTCCTAACATGCAAGGGCAAAGGCATGTCTCTTCAGGCAACTTATCCCTTAGCTTGAGTGACCACTTAACGTTTTAGTAAATATACCCAAAAATCGTGTTTTTCCTTACTAGCCAACATTCTGAGACATTGGTCACACATGGTCACGTTAGCCAGCAGTTGGCATGTAAAGCAGCTTATCGAGTTTAACGGCATATATAACATATATACTCTGCAAAAATAAAACCTACTATTATACTCCCCGGATTATATTGTTCTTTAGTGTTCAATCATCCTACAACTAGGTGCTGAGAGACTCTCGTAGTTAGGAGACTATATTGAAATATTGATTTCATAGAGATTTTCCATCATCCCACTTTCGAAAAATGCTGCACAGAATCCCTGCGGGAACAAAAAAAGTGACATAAATGTTTATTATTCTCATGAACCTATGGGCCATAAAGCAGCTTTGACAGAGTGTTACTTGATCAACAGGAATTTGGCAACCCTGACTGATTTCTTTACTTTATCTAATGATTTGTTTGTTTTGAGATTTTTAATATTTTTCATTATATTCTTCTGCTTCGGGGTAATCATGTGAAATCTGTGAAAATATTTGCCTTTTCTAAGAAAATAATATGTGATTATAGTTGTGCCATATGCTCTTCTTACTGACGCTATAACTCTATAACCGTCAAATAATTGTGGGAGTTAAAAGAATGTTTGTAGAAGTGTTCTCAACAGAAGCTAGAATATTTCTCATCAGTGATTAAAGGATCACCTATTTCTTCTCACTTTTCTAACTTTCTGGGGAAGCTGGACCTTATCCCTAGTAATCTCACAAACGTAAACAGAATATGGTGATCTGAACTCAACCTCAACCAGCCCATGGCAATCAACCTCAACCAACCCATGGTGATAACCCTCAACCAGCCCATGGCAATCAACCTCAACCAACCCATGGCGATAACCCTCAACCAGCCCATGGCAATCAACCTCAACCAACCCATGGCGATAACCCTCAACCAGCCCATGGCTGCATCAGGAGAAAGGTTCACCTGCAGATCTAGAAACTGGTTATCTTGGATGTTTAATGGACAGCATAACCCAAAGCTACAGTTCCTATGGCTGTCTGGTGAGTAACAGTGAGAGATGCACATGAGTTAGTAGGGAAGCGTGATCTGTACTATGTAGGCTGACATCTACTACCGACCACCCAAACCATTGCTTACTACAGAGCTAGATTTCTAGCCTCATACTAAAAGTGTATGTAAAGTGGGCTGATGTGAAATCTATTTGGACTAGTGTTCTAGTTTTTCTTCTATAAAATGAAGAAAGTATTTCAAATTCCTCTGTAGAATTTTCTAATAAGCTTAGAAGTGTGTCCTTTAGACAGATGTAACACAGTCCACTTACATTTCTGTCTATAGAGGGGGCACTCGACAACCCCGTCTCGTACATTCAAAGAGGACCTCTAGCTGGTCTCCCCTTCACTCTGGTAGCTGCTCTTCATAGACACAGCATCCCCGTCTGGGCAAAGACACAGTTTGCCGGCTGCAGGCACAAGGTAGTTTTATTTCAAACATGTATTGCTGCTAATACTCCAGCTCCTGAGTTGGATTTGATTTACACATTCCGTAGTTGGCTTAAGAGTTCAACATTACAGAATTACATGGTAAATGCCATTGATATAAGCTGGTTCCAGGCGCAATCCAGGGTCTCAGTTAAAGGACGCCACTGTCTTTTTCTGAGCTCTGCGACCACCTTCAGAGTTCATTCTGAGTATTTTGTTACATAACAAAAAGAGAACAAGGTGAACACTGATAGAAAGTTTGTGTCAACTCTAAGCAGTTCTTCATGGAAAGAGTTACAGGAAGAGTATTTAGGGTCCTTAAGAAAATTACAAGGCAAGATTTTCCAGTCTCATCTTAGTGTCAACAGTAAATCCATTTTTTCTAATTGACACATTCTATGCATAAACTAATACATTCAAAAAGAGTTGAAAAGGAATTCATTTGTGTAACGATCTAAAAGTTAATATTGCTGTAATTAAAGCTGCACTTCTTCAACTCTTGTCTAATCTCAGTACCCCTCATTTGATTGCATTGCACAGAAGTATAGTTAGTATAGGAATGAATAGTATAGTATAATGAAGTGGTTGGGGTATCCAGGGATCTTCAGAGAGATGCACGTGATCCTTACATTCCCTATATGACTAATGCAAAAAAATCAATGCACCAAAAATATAACGCAGACTGGTGCATCTTGGCATGGGCAGCTTGCGGCAGTTTTCAGTCCAGAAGGAGAACCGTTCTAGAATAGAGAATGGAAGAAGGAATAAAGTTTGGACCTCACCAGCATCAGCGACTTGTTAAAGTGATTTATCCAAGAAGGGGCATACTGGGGTGGCACTAAAAATTAATTGAGCACCTAAATCCTCCAGTGGTATAAATAGGGTGCATCTGAGACCATTACTTAACCCAGTGGAAAAGGGAAAAAAGCACTGCATTAAATTCATTCCCTTCTGTGAGGTTATGAGGTCTGCAAGTCAACAACGTCAAAAAGGTATTTGTGCCCTCCCCAAAAAACAGCACCCTAGCCAGTGGAGAAGCAACAATGACAACAATAATAGTTGTCATAAGAATATTCTTTTTTTATTTCTTTGTAATATTTCCTTTAGTTGGTTCATATTCCTACGCATTTCCATATGTGTTATTTATTAATATTCAGTAAAATTTTGAATAAAAAAATGTTCAAGAAACTTCTGTTGAACGATAGCTTCCTAAACTCAAACATCCGCCCCGACCATGGAATTCACCCTCTAATATCATTTAGCTCACGTCACATTGATTGTCCACTCAATTGCCCCATTCTCAACATTGTTCTAATGTTACCTTCATTTCGTTTTCCTATTCCATGTATCTATAGAGCGCCAGCTGATTCCGTAGCGCTGTTACAAAAGGGAAGTGAAAACTGACATCATTAAAGTTGACAGTAAACAGAATGGACAGTAACGTTAATGCATGTTAAATTGTGCTGGCATAGATGGAGAAGAAGAAGAAGATGGCAGGTTCTGCTCTTGGGACCTCACAATCGATATTAATCCTCAAGAGTTTGGCTGTCCTTGTGGGCACTAGAGGCCCAGGACCTCCATTCAGTATTCTGGTGGCCCAGATTCAAAGCTCACATAGCAGCCAAAACCCCCATGTCAGGTTTTAGCTTTAGAACTTCTTCTATGGATCAGTAGTGAGCTAACAAGACATGTTCTTCAAACTAGTTGGTGCTATGCTCAAAGGCTGTGTCTGAAACAGCAGTCACATGCAAATGTAAGGAATCAAAAAATGACACTCATTGTGTAGTTGTGTGCATGTTTTAGCCTTAGAAATGGCCATATTGGATAACAAATAATATTATTATAATAATAATGGTAACATTTACCATTGCTTTCCCTACAATTTAATTTGTACACACATTTTACAGTTTCTATACACATTATTGTGACTTTTTCCATACTACCTTGCCAAAAATTCTAACTTTGGTAAAGTGGGACTATGCCTAGTAAAGACGGGCATCTGGGTGGTATGTGTTCGGGAATTGCTGGTTTATATATGAGCATGCAGTTGTATAGATACACAGCAGGGGGCGCACAGGTCTTAATCCGGTAATAACCTCATTCTAATTCCATGTTGAGGCGGCAGATGTCCAGCAGGCGGCGCTCGGGGTTAAATAATAATAATCTCATTCTAATTCCATGTTGAGGCGGCAGCTGTCCAGCAGGGGGCGCACGGAGTTTTAATAATAATATCGTTCTAATTCCATGTTGAGGCGGTAGCTGTCCAGCAGGGGGCGCACGGTGTTTAATAATAATAAACTCATTCTAATTCCATGTTGAGGCGGCAGCTGTCCAGCAGGGGGCGCACGGAGTTGATAATGATCTCATTCTAATGTCATGTTGAGGCTGCAGCTTCATGTCTTGTTAAGTTTGCTGAGTGCAAAGTGGAAAGCGCGACGTGGAAGGCAGGCGGGAGCTGCCCCCAGGTTCATGGGCTTCCCCTTGGATATGAAGCCGAGTTTTTGAACTTCTAAATCCCTCTTCTCCATACCCTGCTGCACCCCTCTGTGACCCGGTACCTTGAGGGCACCATGGATGGACTCATCGTGGTCTTCCTTATCTCCCTTGGCATGTTCTTTGGCTGTTTTCTTCTGGGTTTAATCCCTCTTGCGGTTAAACTTTCAGAGGTGAGTTTTTTATTTCAGCAATGGATGAATGTAATAAATAAACCTTAGGCACTTTGACTCGTGGAAAAAACTCCCATCATCCCAAGGCACCAATATCCGGAGTGCCAGGGGGTTTCTTACACTATGGTGACAATGAGTTTGTTGTGGTTGCTGAATGAAGTTGTGTTTGGGGAGCCTGACCCCTATGGGCAGAGAGCGGGTATTGCACTTTGATAGCCAAAGGGATACATTTCCATAAACCCCACATTGGGGGAACATTATTATTATTATTACTTGTAAGAATTTGGGGGGTTTGCTTTAGTTCTCTGGTACAAGGAAAGAGGAGTCTGTTTAACCCTTTGGAGAAATCACTGGCAACATTCTGTCGCTTTTAATGTTAACCCACTAGGTGCCAGGCATGGGTCTTGTAGCTGTTGATGAGAGATGTGCCTTCATTGTGAGTCACTGGAAAACTACCACTTGTTAAAATGCAGAAATGTAGCTGTGAATGGGTGTCATGGCAACAGAAAGCCCAAAATGCAGAAATTTCCGCTGTGAATGGGTGTCATGGCAGCATTAGAGCTCTTCTGCAGGAATTTAGCCAGTGCCAGACTGGGTAAAAGTTCACAATCCCTGATCCACGCTGGGGAAAGTTTGGATTTATGAGACCAGTGCTCCGGAATCCACTGGCGCTATAATAAATGTAGTGTAATACACATCAGAACTGATCAGCATAGTACGTCCGTTTTGTTTTAGAGTTTGTTAGGGATATTTTTTACCAAATGAATACACCTTTTATTTAGGTTTTGGACAGCGATGAAAACGCATAAAAGGGGATATTCGCTATCCCCGGAGATAAATTTAATATTTATCCTTTTTCGTTATATCACAAAATATTTTTTTGCATTATTTCATTATACGTTATGGGGGTCGGCTCAACCCTTCGGGGGGCATCATTTATAATGCATTGTGATGTCGGAGATCAAACACTGAACTGTCCTGGAGACTCCTTGTTTAGTGAATACACCCCTTTTATTTCACTGATACCCAATGAAAAAAATGGGGCACGACTACAGCAGTGCAAAGGACATTCTGTAACACATTTACAACTGTGTTCTTTATTTAATAAAAGTTTAAAAGTATAAAGTAACACATTCGTTAAACACCTTGTAATATGCATTACATTTATTTATATAGCGCCAGCAGATTCCGTAGCGCTGAGTCCGTAAAATAACTTAAAATCACAAACAAAAACAAACATGTAGGCTCCTGGGAACTTACAATCTAGTCGGTGGTTGAGGGGGAACAGTAGGACAGGACGGCTTGGATGGGGATGAGTTGGTCGAGTCGGGTTCAGGTGGCTTGATTGGGATGCTGGCTGAGAGTGTTGGTTTTCAGACTTTTGAACATGCATGTGATAGGCTGCTGTTACTCCCATTGACTACAATGCGAGTTCTACTGAGCATGTGCAGAAAGCATACTGAGGTATGCATCCTGGTTTCTGTAGAAGCAGCAGGGGGAGGAGTTCAATGAGACAAGTATAATTTTCTAACTCCAACTACGGAGTTCTTGGCTCGATCTGCATGCAGTAAAATCCACATGAATGAAATGGACTTTAATATGCATTTAACTTGAAAATAGGACGGAAGAAGAAGCTCGTTTATCATCCAGTTTCAGAGTTTTGTTTTTGTTTTCAGTATCTGTGCTTTATTTTTATCCTTTCCTGCCTCGTGTACTAAATTCTGCAAGTCAGTCATGTGACCGTATTACATCATAGCTTAGTAAAGAACCCTGAGGATGGTGCCAGATGTCTTTTTATATGTTGATTGAAGCGGGCCCTCAGAGTTCCTTGGTGTGAATTCATTTCCAGTCGGATCCTGGGGGGGGGATGTGTGAAAATAAACAATTTACGTGTCAGCTGCCCACCTGTACGTATTAGACGTCTGACATGTGCGGCCTACTTGCCACCAAACACTTATACAAATATCAAGTATTTGGTTTTAAGGCATGAAAACCAGTTTTTTTGTTGTGTTTTTTTCATTAGCTTCTGAACCGCTGAAAGATCCCATTTAGGATTTTTCAACAGTCCAACAACCGAGCCAACAACACCCCAGTCAGCGGGAGATGTCATTCCTCAAAATACACCATGACGTATTATGTGGGGATCCATGAGTGACATCACAACCCGTCTGGTGTTCTGGGAAACGGATGACATAGTGCTGGTCGTTTTATTCGTCTTCCCGCTAATCTCATCTCTGGTTGCTGCTTAATCATTGCAATACATGAAGTTTGAGAAGTCGCACGGACTGCGTTCTTCTGGAGAAAACGAGTCAGGAGTGGAATTTTCCATGCAGTATACAGTGAAATGCGTTCAGCCCCATCCTGCCGTAAAGACTCAAACCTTAATCAGTCGTCGGTCTCGTCTTAGATTCAGGAGCCGTATGTCTATCCCATGCATGTTTAATACCCTCTACCACTTCTGCTGGGAAGCTGTTCCACTTACCCTTTTCTATACCCATAGTGTTTCTAGGAGACACACACCTTTAGATTACAGTTTTAATCCTCCATCAGTTGTTTTTGTTATTATATGCATTCATTCACCTGTTGATTTATGTTGGACGTGACTGGCATCGGCCGTTGCTGCCCATCCTGCTTTACAGGTGAGAGACACACCTGTGTGTTTGTATCCGCACTTCGCGGTTACACACAGGGAACACGGGTCAGATACTCGCCCCGGGCATTTTCCCAGCCCGTGTTTGGACTTTGTAAGGCACCCTGTCTGTACCTTTTTAAAATGTAACGGCTGATCTGGGGTCTATACCAGACCCAAACTAGTCCACGGCCCGGGCTTTGTCAAGCAGAACTCAAATTCCTTCTCCGAGAACCAAAATACAGAAGGGAAGGAAGAACCCGGCTGTTCAAACACGCACCAGTCTCCCCTGCTGTTATATTAACCCTTTCATTATCGGATAATCATCGGAAACGGGAATTGCAACATCTTGTTAATTTCCTGGACAAGAGTTCTCCTGTCCCCTTTTCCTCCCCACATTAATATTAATTTAATATTTATTACTCCTTACTTGATGACCCTCGAAAACGCCCTACATTGGCTGATTCTACCCACTATCCTATAGCAACCCCGCCACACACAAACCGCTGTAAAGGAGTGATGAAGGGGTTAAGGAAGGATAGGACTGGAAAATCTATTGCAGATTTTTGCTTCTGTCGTACTTGACAGTAGGAAGTACTGAAAGGGTTAACTATGAACTCTACATTTGTTGCATTCAGGTTTTTTTTCGTGGAACCCATAAACCTTATTGTTTCCTTAAAGTCCCAGGAAAAAAAAAATATATTCTTCTTTGAGCCATAAATATACAGTACTGTAAACTGTAATGTTCTTTAGCATTGAAGAAAAGTTGGTTTTATTCCGTTTTGCTTGAATAAACTCCCTTTATCTGCAGACCTGGAGCTGCCATCGCTGTCAGTCATGTGATGTTTTGGGTGACTTTCCCGGCTCAAACACCACACTGAGCAGACGCTTTATGGCAATGCTAATGAAGTCCGTTGCTCCATAGACTCTCATTAGTCTGGCTGGATGATGATTAAGACCGAACCATTCTGTTGTTTCCCACAAGCTGTATGATAAGGATTTGGGGTGTTTGTCTAGTAGATTGGGGCTCAGATAGTGAGAAATGATAGTGAAATGCAGCCCCCTGATTATATTATATTATGGGGCAAAAACTAGCCTGTTTTACAAAAAATACAGTATTTATGAGAACGCATTTTCATGGAATAGATGTAATGAAAAAATGTGGACATTCCCCTTCAAATCATTAATAAATGCCCTGTAATGTAGCGCAACCTGATAGTTCTCCTTTTTAAAAAAAATACATTGTTGTAAGGCAGCTACTTTGTGTGTTTGGAATTAGGATTTTCAAGCATTTATTTATAAAAGCAATTATTTTATAATAAAATGTCCATAAAGGGTTTCTTAAATATAAAAACACAGCCGCTTGCTCCTGGAATTAAAATGTTGGGTAATGATGTTGTTCTTTGAGATGGTCATATGATGCCTTCGCACACATATAAATAATTATATCTAATAAATGTATTTATTCCCTATATTTATATATATTTTTTATTTTATTTTTATTTTAGTGCTTTATAGATACTTTAATAAAAGTTAAGTTTTATTTTTAAAAAGTTAGGCTACAGCAAGATTTGTGTTTTTTGGTTTTTTTGAGTTTTTTTTCCCCATAAAAGAAAGTCCTGCTTCTAGCAAAACTATTCAAAAAGCCGCATTGGTCTTTTTTGAAGCCCCAGATCTCCCTTTCATATCCGCTTTTCCGCGATGGGCTGATATAAATGCAAATTATCTCCGAAACATGAAAGCGGCATCTAAAACCAAGATCAATGCCAAAGTTTTCCTTCGTCAGGACAAGGGTTAGCGAGCCGCCCCTAAATGTGCTTTTCGAAGCCTTTGAAGTCGTTCCGTTCTTAATTTAAATAATTTTCCTGTCCTCCTTTATACTGATTTCATTTGAGTTCAAGCAGGGCTTTCAAAAACGTATATATTTTCTGTTTCAGCGCGATGTAGATTATCTTTGGGGGTAGGGGATTGTGTTCATTGTATTACTTATAATTATTTGTAAAATGTAAAAAAAATCGTTTTTTTGCTTAAAAAGCGCCTGTAGTTGGCTTTCTCAGAGTGTAACCCGTTTCCGCCTGATTCCATCCAAATTTAAACAAAATTTTTTTATTTTTAAAGATTATTTTTCCTACCGAAGACTTACGGTAGTTATCTAAATTCTATCCATTAAACTTACCATGTACTAAGCTCACCAATTGCTGACAAACTTTTTTTTTTAGGTATACAATCCTTCAAACTACCCCCAAAATACCACTAAACTATCATTACCGCTAAAGTTTTTTTCCCAGGTATAGAGTTATAATAAAAAAAATAATAATAAAACATGCACAGGACAGACTGTTACACAATTCTTTTGCGTTTGTTCATAAAACTATTTGGGAGTATTTTGAATGTTTGGCATGTTATGTCCCCCCCTTCCTTCGGAGAGGCATTGAGCAACTTGATCTGTAACCTCTTAAAAAAAAACAAAAAAAAAAACTTTTGTCTTACAATTTGTAGTGGCCTCATTTTGAGTATATTAGATTTTTTTCTATATATTTATTTGTTTTTTTCTTCCAGCAAAAACTCCAGTTTGTGAGCGTCTTGGGTGCCGGATTGCTGTGTGGGACAGCTTTGGCTATAATTATACCAGAAGGAATCGAGCTGCTGGATGGATCTTCCACGGGTAACATTTCCACGATCATTCTGTAAATTAATAGGAGAAAGTCTAGAAATACTTGAAGGGGAAGAATTATGGCGAATGTTTTAATGTTTGCGTTCAGATAAAATTGCGTGGGATTTTAATATACTTTCCATGCCGACCTGGCGCTCGCTATTGTATATTGTTATTGTTTAACCCCTGCTCCCAAACCACAGTATGTTCATTTACTGTATTATAAGACTTATTTTTTTGGGGGGGGGAAACATCTTAAAAAGCAACCTAATCTTATAACCAAGTTCATCTTTTATTCAGACCTCAGATCCTTGGCACTGATGCCCAGCCGACTAAGCTGCTAGGTGCTTGTCACTCACACTCACTCACTCTTTCTCTCAATGTCTCCCGACCTTCTGTGCCGACCGCTTCCGTGTCCCTGTCTCATTTTCTGCTCTTCTCTTGCCTCTTCTTGTTCTTCTCTCTTCTTTCTTCGTCCGCTACTCCCTGGTATCAGCTCCGTTATCCAGGTACTTCCGCGTAAAAGGGAAGTATAAAACCCTCCGCGCACCCCCTCTACCCCTATTCGAGGAGCAGGAGAGAGGCTGTCCCCATGATGTGCGCCGAGGCTCCGCCATTTTGCAGAAGTGCTCCAGGAGGCCAAAATATCGCAGGCAGGTTCGCGTAGAAAGACAAGTGTTTTTGCACCTGGATAACGGAGCTGAGACCGGGAGAAGCGGAAAAAGAAACAAGATGGAGGAACAAGCAGTGGCAAGAGAAGAAGCGGAGCTGCAAAAAAACGGGAACACGGAAGTGGTCGGCGCCGAAAGTCCAAATACTTTAGCGATGTTATCGGCAGATCACATGCTGCAGTGTGTGGCTGTTAGCTTGATAACACGTGGCTGTGAGAGGGTTAAAATGTAACCTGCATTCACACGTACAGCAATAGGCGGCTGATGGCCTTAAAGTGCCAGAGCCGCTTACTCATGCCCAGTTGCTTTATGGGAAAACTATCCCTGTGGTTACTAGGAATGACACTCATGTAAATATGCTGGTTCCAGGGTTTTTCCTCTTTTTGTTCATTACATTTCTGTCTTTTTCACAGGTGATCCAATAAAATGTCAGAACGTTGCAGATGATCTGAACCTCACGAAATCTGCAGAGACCAACTCCTCCATCCCCCCTCATTTCTTTGTCGGTGTCTCCCTGGTGTCGGGGTTCATACTGATGTTTCTTGTCGATCAGATTGGAAGCTATTGCTCTTATCATGGTAATTCGGTAAACAGTTGCTTGCGGCGGAGACAAAAATGCATTTGGTGAAGATAAATCTGTAACTAAATGCATTATTCGTAGCACAAATGGATGCCAAGTACCCTAACCAGACAAAATAATTATTATTATTAATAAGTGAAATATATATTTTTTTGGTGGGAACACTTAATTATCATGTGATCCAAAAGCACAAATGATTTGTAAGTGATGTGATTTGTATGTGAAACGTTCACAGTTTTTCCCACCATGGCCCGTACCGGAGCAGATTTATTCCAGGAACTGGAAATTATTTTTTGGTAATCGATATGTTTTCCATGTTTCAGATCCTACAACAGGGATGTCGGCTGGAACGAGCATAACGGCCACTCTTGGCTTAGTCATTCATGCAGCAGGTAAGAACGATCTTCAAGTAGAGGCAGAACTTTGGAGAATTCAGATACATTATTGACCTAAGTTTTGATTATTTTGAGGGGAGGGATAATTTTGGGCCAATTGTAACCTAGTTTGGTAAAATCCTACTTTTTGCTGTACAACATAGAGGCTGTAGGGTTTCTAAAGTTTGGGCTCTTGAAGCGATCCTCCCGTAAGTTATGGAATGACCATCTCCGAGTTTGCCCAAGATCCAGTCAATATCCAGACCTGCCTCATCTAACTGATTGATTGATCTATATGTTTTGGGGTAGATCATAAGCAAATATTGGCAAGTGATATTTATTATTAACTAGTTGTTGGGATGGACAGACGCATTTTACATTTAGTATTGGAGAACCTCAAACCCGTGAGATGTGCCTTGGCCTTAACTCATAGGAAAAGCCTAAAATCCAATAGTATTAGGATATAAATGGAAAACCGTTAATACAAATCGAACTTCATCCATATGTTAGCATGTTCTTGCAGTAGATCTCTAGGCGTGCAACGATTTAAACACCCATCGGCATAAAATGACGGTTTCAAAGCATTACGCATAGGCGACAATTGTTAAGACGTTACCGTCCTCATAAAATGTAGCGTCTGATAATATGATTGGCTAATTACCTACTTTCCAGGTGATTCTATTATTTTTAGCAGTGGCTTCGGGACATAATTACTGCTGGATTACTCGTCATCTCCAGGCAGCCCTGGAGGTTTGTTAATATGTAGCAAGCTCAGCATTCTCATGGATTCCAAGTTAGAATACAAGGAACATCAGCGTTCGTTCTTCTCTTATGTGAAGCTGCAGATGAACCCCACTGATAAAAAAAAAAATACTCCAAATGATGATCAGGGCGATCTTTGTGGACATTCCTGGGTTTCTCCTCTACGGTGTGTCTTTCCAGCTCCCCCCGAGGGCCCGATGGCAAATACTGGGGATCATTATATTTTTTTGATTTAATCATGTTATGAGATAAGTAGTAAAGTTTAGGTTTTCTTTGTTATCTTCACCTCTGGCATAAATAGTACAGGCGCCTCTAAACACACACGCTTACAATAATATATAAAGGAGTGTAGCGGAGGGGAACTGTTGCCAGTATAGATTGTAACATAAGTAAGTTCTATTAGCTCACTATTGTAGGACGGGTTATTTGGTTGTAGATGTGATGTCTAAACGAGTTCACACATGCCAAGTTCAGATTGTCCCTAGAGGACCCAGCACTGCGCACGCTGAGCTACTAGCAGCCCCAAACGGGACATTTTTTCATACACAATCCCAAGAGTTGGTACTGTCCCAGCAAATCAGGCCTGTTGGCGGCATAATCAGTCTTTAAATACCTCATGGGTGGAACATGAGGAAATGTGGGCGTGGCTTTCATTTTGCCACACCCACACATCTCTCACCGCTCCGCAGCCAGCTGCCTATTGTGTTCTTAGGAAATATATTCATTAGACATTCTTAATATTTTTAGACGGTTACATTTTTAGGTTGTGTAATTATTATTATATTCTTATTTCTATTTCTGCTATTGTAAGAGTTACGATGTGCAGAGCTCAGAGCCCGGTATTCAGTTCTTATTAAATTGTGTATGTATGTCGGTTTAGATTGTTATTCTGTTCTGTAGAGAGACTGCTAATTGATAGAATGACGTCTCTTTGTCTCCAGAGATGTCATTTCTAGTAAAACACGTCCTAACTCTATGTGAGCAAAGAGCTGTATTCCCCCCAGGGACTCTTTGTCCAAAACAACCTGTTCCTGAAACGTAAAATAATAATGTTTAGGAGGAGGACATGGACCGCTCAGAACAGTCAATATCTGCAGAGTAAAGCTAGCATTTTGAATAAATACCACTGTGTTCCGGGTGGAATATACTGCATGTGCATAAACCTTTTTTACAACAGGGATTTTTTATTTTTTTTTATTATAATTAAATATTATTATTATTAATAATTATTATACAAAACATATACACAGGTTTTGTTTTAAGCATAAGAAAAAATATTCCAATAAATATTTCAGTTACTATACAGCGTTCGAATAATACATAAAAAAAACTATTAATCATTCAGTCAAGGGATTTTGTGAATACCGGGTAAATTGTGTGCTTTCCTTACTTAGAAACAGTTAAAAAAAAAATCTTTAGGGGCTACATTGCTAATATGCCATGTGCTTACGTGTTATGTACTGGGTATTTAGAACACATTCTAATAGTGATTCCTTTTTCTAGTATAAATATCCATAGTGGCATCTGGTTAAATGTAATGTATGGAAGTTTTACGTTATGGAAAGGGCGGTAGATAAATGGAAGAGCTTCTCAGCAGAGGTGGTACAGGCTAGTACAGTGAGAGATTTAAAACATCCATGGGATAGACATACGGTTCCTGAATCTAAGAGGGTTTTATTTGCATTAAATTCTGTTTGTAAAAATGTGCAAATCCACATGGCTTTGTTTTGTTTAAAGGTGCTGTTCCACTTTGACAAAACATTGAGCTCTCTAGCATGTTAAACAAATACATTTTCTTGCATCTGTCATTTAACGTTTTTTCGCTCGAAGGGTTAATAACGACCTGTAGGATTTAGTTCCCGCTGTACTACGGGATAAAGGCTTTCTTTATGGTGTCTTCTAATCCTTGGACATCCATTAGACTGCAGTTTGTTATCCATGTTTGTTATCCAGGCACAGCTAGTAATACCTTCTAATCTTCGCACTCCCGTTCATGCCTCTCGACCATCTCGGCCGTCCAAAACACCCTACCTGGCGAAACAAATTGTGCCCTGGGTTTTTCATTAATTCAGTAAATTTAGAAAATTGATATTGTAAGAGGAATTTGGGGGAAAATACTGTAAATGTGTAACGATCGCTATGCTTTTTCCCCCCCAGCGGACGGTGTCGCCCTGGGAGCGGCGGTGGCCTCCTCGCAGGTCTCGGTGCAGGTCATTGTTTTCTTTGCTGTTATCTTGCACAAGGTAACCAGGTCTCTTATCTCCTGTATTTGTTCCCAAATTGTACAAAATATAAAGATCACAAAATATGCAACAATGTGTCCCTCAACTTCTAGGAACAAACTCAATGACAACTCAAGGGCATTTAAATATTATTGAAGAAATTTAATAAAAATAATAAAATAAAAAAATAAAATAAAAAAATTAAATAAAGAATAATGTTGGGCATGTTTTTAATATTCCCTGTCCCTATTTTTTTTGTCTATACGTACTATATATTTTTAAAATATAGTTACCTTTGTTCTTTATAATACTGCCCATAATAGTCTTTAAAGACATGATGCTGTAAAGCAACAGAGTCAGACTGTGAGGTGTATTCACTCAAGTGAGTTTGCAGGATAGTTGAGCGTTCACTATGCATTATGAAGGGTTAACCCCAGTGAACCCTGGAAAGGCTGAGCTGGCCCTGCATAATGCATATTTAAAGTGGGGAGATCTCTTGACTCACCTTATTGATGTATTTATGCATTATGCTTGGCCAGGTCATCTTATGCTTCAGAAGAAGCCCACCGGGATTGACCATTGATCAACGAGGTGAAATGTCCAATTATCCTTCCGATTCACAGTTTAGTGAATACGTGTTGAGCCCCATCGGGTGTTTGACATCCTTCCATTTAGACGGTTTGCCAGATTTCTGGGTGTTTTCCGCACACCCCACACATTTATTTTCGGAACGTGATGTCTACTTCCTTTTTCTCACAATGATGGTTTCTGATTTCCGCCCCGTGTCAGGCTCCTGCGGCTTTTGGTCTGGTTTCCTTTCTCATGCACGCTGGCCTGGAGAAGAAACAAATTCAGAAACACCTCCTAGCGTTTTCACTGGCTGCTCCTCTTCTAACAATTGCAACTT